>JAOPSE010000177.1:0-1200000 GCA_029449295.1 Zea luxurians | reverse complement strand
CCGAGGCCTCTCGGCACTGGATGATCTCCCCCAGGGGGAAGGATGACACCACAGTTACCGGATGAGACTCGAAGTAGTGTCGCAGCTTCCGCCGCGTTAGGATCACCGCGTACAGCAGCTTCTGAACTTGTGGGTAGCGGATCTTGGTTTCGGACAGTACCTCGCTGATGAAGTAGACTGGCCTCTGAACGGGCAATGCATGTCCCTCTTCTTGCCTCTCGACCACAATCGCTGCGCTAACCACCTGAGTGGTCGCGGCGACGTAGACCAAGAGGGCTTCTCCGGCAGCTGGGGGCACCAAGATAGGCGCCTTCGTGAGGAGCACCTTCAGGTTCCTGAGGGCTTCCTCGGCCTCAGGGGTCCAAGTGAAGCACTCGGCCTTCCTCAAGAGGCGGTACAGAGGTAGACCTCTTTCGTCGAGGCGTGAGATGAAGCGGCTCAGAGCCGCGAGACATCCCATGACTCTCTGTACGCCTTTCAAGTCCTTGATGGGCCCCATGCTGGTGATGGCTGCGATCTTCTCTGGGTTGGCTTCGATGCCCCGCTCGGAGACGATGAACCCCAAGAGCATGCCTCGGGGCACCCCGAAGACACACTTTTCGGGATTGAGCTTGACGCCTTTTGCCTTGAGACATCGGAACGTCGCTTCAAGGTCGGAAAGGAGGTCGGAGGCTTTCCTCGTCTTGACTACGATGTCATCGACGTAGGCCTCGACCGTGCGGCCGATGTGTTCGCCGAACACATGGTTCATGCATCGCTGGTACGTCGCGCCTGCATTCCTCAAGCCGAACGGCATGGTGACATAGCAGTACATGCCGAAGGGTGTGATGAAAGAAGTCGCGAGCTGGTCGGACTCTTTCATCCTGATTTGGTGATACCCTGAGTAGGCATCGAGGAAAGACAGGGTTTCGCACCCAGCAGTGGAATCCACGATTTGGTCGATGCGAGGCAGAGGGTAGGGAACCTTCGGACATGCTTTGTTGAGACCAATGTAGTCTACACACATCCACCATTTCCCCCCTTTCTTTCTCACAAGCACAGGGTTGGCAAGCCATTCGGGATGGAATACCTCTTTGATGAACCCTGTCGCCATTAGCTTGTGGATCTCCTCGCCTATGGCTCTGCGCTTCTCTTCGTCGAATCGGCGTAGAGGCTGCTTGACGGGTCAGTGAAAGGGAATTAGGCTTACACCTAGTCCCTAAATAATTTTGGTGGTTGAATTGCCCAACACAAATATTGGACTAATTAGTTTGCTCTAGTGTATAAGTTATACAGGTACAAAAGGTTCACACTTAGCCAATAAAATGACCATGTGTTGGGTTCAACAAAAGGGCAAAGGAGCAACCAAAGGCTCCTCTGGTCTGGCGCACCGGACTGTCCGGTGTGCCACCGGACAGTGTCCGGTGCACCAGAGGACTTCAGCTCAAACTCGTCGCCCTCGGAAAATTTCCAGAGCAAGCACACTATAATTCACCGGACTGTCCGGTGTACACCGGACTGTCCGGTGTACACCGGACAGTGTCCGGTGCTCATTTGAGACGCGGCTCAGGAACTCGCCAGTCTCGGGAATTCGCAAAGGCTGCTCCGCTATAATTCACCGGACATGTCCGGTGTACACCGGACTGTCCGGTGCAACCTCGGGGCAACGGCTACTTCGCGCCAACGGTCACCTGCAGGCGCATTTAATGCGCGCCAGAAGCGCGCAGTCGTCAGGCACGCGGGAGCAGGCGCACCGGACACTCTACAGTGCATGTCCGGTGCGCCACCGGACATCAAAGCGGGCCCAGAGATAGAGCTCCAACGGTTGACCCAACGGCTATTTGGTGACGTGGCTGTCGCACCGGACATGTCCGGTGTGCACCGGACTGTCCGGTGCACCATACGACAGACAGCCTCCACCAACGGTCAAGTTTGGTGGTTGGGGCTATAAATACCCCAACCACCCCACCATTCATTGCATCCAAGTTTTCCAGCTTCCAACCACTATACAAGAGCTAGCATTCATTGCAAAGCACACCAAAAAGAGATCAAATCCTCTCCCAACTCCACACAAAGCCCTAGTGACTAGAGAGAGTGATTTGTAGTGTTCATTTGAGCTCTTGCGCTTGGATCGCTTCTTTTTCTTTGGCATTCTTTCTTGTGATCAAACACTCACTTGTAATTGAGGCAAGAGACACCAATCGTGTGGTGGTCCTTGCGGGAACTTTGTGTTCCAAGTGATTGAGAAGAGAAAGCTCACTCGGTCCGAGGGACCGTTTGAGAGAGGGTAAGGGTTGAAAGAGACCCGGCCTTTGTGGCCTCCTCAACGGGGAGTAGGTTTGAGAGAACCGAACCTCGGTAAAACAAATCCGCGTGTCTCACTTCATTCTTTGCTTGCGATTTGTTTTGCACCCTCTCTCGCGGACTCTATTATATTTCTAACGCTAACCCGACTTGTAGTTGTGATTATTTTTGAGAATTTCAATTTCGCCCTATTCACCCCCCCCCTCTAGGCGACTTTCAATTGGTATCAGAGCCCGGTGCTTCATTAGAGCCTAACCGCTCGAAGTGATGTCAGGAGATCACACCAAGAGGGAGATGGAGACCGGCGACAAGCCCACTACAAGCCAAGGGAGCACTTCATCGGAAGAGTCCCGCACCAAGAGGAGGGAGAAGAAGAAGGACTCCTCCAAACGGAAGGAGAAAAGATCTTCCTCTTCTCACCACAAAGAGAAGAAGGAAAAATCTTCTTCTCACAAGTCGCATCGGAAAGGCGACAAGCACAAGAGGATGAGGAAGGTGGTCTACTACGAGACCGACACTTCATCAACATCGACCTCCGACTCCGATGCGCCGTCCGTAACTTCTAAGCGCCAAGAGCGCAAGAAGTTTAGTAAGATCCCTTTACACTATCCCCGTACACCTAGACATACTCCATTACTTTCCGTTCCATTAGGCAAACCGCCAACTTTTGATGGCGAAGATTATGCTAGGTGGAGTGATTTAATGAAATTTCATCTAACCTCACTCCACAAAAGTATATGGAATGTTGTTGAGTTTGGAGCACAGGTACCATCCATAGGGGATGAGGATTATGATACGGACGAAGTGGCCCAAATCGAGCACTTCAACTCCCAAGCCACAACCATACTCCTCGCCTCTTTAAGCAAGGAGGAATACAACAAAGTGCAAGGGTTGAAGAATGCAAAGGAGATTTGGGACCTACTCAAGACCGCGCACGAGGGTGATGAACTCACCAAGATCACCAAGCGGGAAACGATCGAGGGGGAGCTCGGTCGCTTCTGTCTTCGCCAAGGGGAGGAGCCACAAGATATGTACAATCGGCTCAAGACCTTGGTGAACCAAGTGCGCAACCTCGGGAGCAAAAAGTGGGATGACCACGAGGTGGTTAAGGTTATTTTAAGAGCTCTTATTTTCCTTAACCCCACTCAAGTTCAATTAATTCATGGTAATCCTAGATATCCACTAATGACCCCCGAGGAAGTTATCGGGAATTTTGTGAGCTTTGAATGTATGATCAAGGGCTCAAAGAAGATCAACGAGCTTGATGATCCCTCCACGTCCGAGGCGCAACCGGTGGCCTTCAAGGCAACGGAAGAGAAGAAGGAGGAGTCTACACCAAGTAGACAACCAATTGACGCCTCCAAGCTCGACAATGAGGAGATGGCTTTAATAATCAAAAGCTTTCGCCAAATCCTCAAGCAACGGAGGGGGAAGGACTACAAACCCCGCTCCAAGAAAGTATGCTACAAATGTGGTAAGCCTGGTCATTTTATTGCAAAATGTCCTATGTCTAGTGACAGTGACAGGGGCGACGACAAGAAGGGAAAGAGGAGAGAAAAGAAGAAATACTACAAGAAGAAGGGCGGCGATGCCCATGTTTGCCGCGAATGGGACTCCGACGAGAGCTCCACCGAGTCATCCTCCGACGAGGACGCTGCCAACATCGCCGTCACCAAGGGACTCCTCTTCCCCAACGTCGGCCACAAGTGCCTCATGGCAAAGGACGGCAAAAGGAAGAAGGTTAAATCTAAATCCTCCACTAAATATGAATCTTCTAGTGATGATAATGCTAGTGGTGAGGAAGACAATTTGCATAACCTTTTTGCCAACCTTAACATGGAACAAAAAGAAAAATTAAATGAGCTAATTAGTGCCATCCATGAAAAGGACGATCTCTTGGACTCACAAGAGGACTTCCTAATCAAGGAAAATAAGAAACATGTTAAGGTTAAAAATGCTTATGCTCTAGAGGTAGAAAAATGTACCAAATTATCTAGTGAGCTAAGCACATGCCATGACACTATTGACAACCTTAGAAATGAAAATGCTAGATTAATTGCTAAGGTTGATTCTCATGTTTGTGATACTCCAATTCCCAATCTTAGAAATGATAATGATGATTTGCTTGCTAAGATTAAGGAATTGAATGATTCTCTTGCTAGCCTTAAGATTGAGAATGAAAAATTGCTTGCTAAGGCTAAGGATTTTGATGTTTGCAAAGCTACTATTTCCGACCTTAGAACTAAAAATGATTTGTTACATGCTAAGGTTATTGAATTAAAATCTTGCAAACCCTCTACATCTAATGTTGAGCATGTTTCTACTTGTACTAGATGTAGAGATGTTGATATCAATGCTATTCATGATCACATGGCTTTAATTAAACAACAAAATGATCATATAGCCTTATTAGATGCCAAAATTGTCGAGCATAACTTGGAAAATGAAAAGTTTAAATTTGCTAGAAGTATGCTCTATAATGGGAGACGCCCGGGCATCAAGGATGGCATTGGCTTCCAAAGGGGAGACAATGTCAAACTTAATGCCCCTCCAAAGAATTTATCTAACTTTGTTAAGGGCAAGGCTTCCATGCCTCAGGATAACGAGGGTTACATTTTGTACCCTGCCGGCTATCCTGAGAGCAAAATTAGGAGAACTCATTCTAGGAAGTCTCACTCTGGCCCTAACCATGCTTTTATGTATAAGGGTGAGACATCTAGCTCTAGGCAACCAACCCGTGCCAAGTTGCCTAGAAAGAAAACTCATAATGCATCAAATGATCATGCTATTTCATTCAAAACTTTTGATGCATCATATATTTTAACTAACAAATCCGGCAAGGTAGTTGCCAAAATTGTTGGGGGCAAACACAAGGGATCAAAGACTTGTGTTTGGGTACCCAAAGTTCTTGTTTCTAATGCTAAAGGACCCAAAACCGTTTGGGTACCTAAAGTCAAGAACTAAAATTGTTTTGTAGGTTTATGCATCCGGGGGTTCAAGTTGGATACTCGACAGCGGGTGCACAAACCACATGACAGGGGAGAAAAAGATGTTCTCCTCATATGAGAAAAACCAAGATCCCCAACGAGCTATCACATTCGGGGATGGAAATCAAGGTTTGGTCAAAGGATTGGGTAAAATTGCTATCTCACCTGACCATACTATTTCCAATGTTTTTCTTGTAGATTCTTTAGATTACAATTTGCTTTCTGTATCCCAATTATGTCAAATGGGCTACAACTGTCTATTTACTGATATAGGTGTTACTGTCTTTAGAAGAAGTGATGATTCAATAGCATTTAAGGGAGTGTTAGAGGGTCAGCTATACTTGGTAGATTTTGATAGAGCTGAACTCGACACTTGCTTGGTTGCTAAGACTAACTTGGGTTGGCTCTGGCACCGCCGACTAGCCCATGTTGGAATGAAGAATCTTCACAAGCTTCTAAAGGGAGAACACATTTTAGGACTAACCAATGTTCATTTTGAGAAAGACAGGATTTGTAGCGCATGCCAAGCCGGGAAGCAAGTTGGCACTCATCATCCACACAAGAACATCATGACTAGTGACAGGCCACTGGAGCTCCTACACATGGATTTATTCGGCCCGATTGCTTACATAAGCATCGGTGGGAGTAAGTACTGTCTAGTTATTGTGGATGATTATTCTCGCTTCACTTGGGTGTTCTTTTTGCAGGAAAAATCTCATACCCAAGAGACCTTAAAGGGATTCTTGAGACGGGCTCAAAATGAGTTCGGCTTAAGGATCAAGAAAATTAGAAGCGACAACGGGACGGAGTTCAAGAACTCACAAATAGAAGGTTTCCTTGAGGAGGAGGGCATCAAGCATGAGTTCTCTTCTCCCTACACTCCACAACAAAATGGTGTAGTGGAGAGGAAGAATCGAACTCTATTGGACATGGCAAGAACCATGCTTGATGAGTACAAGACTTCGGATCGGTTTTGGGCCGAGGCGGTCAACACCGCCTGCTACGCCATCAACCGGTTATATCTACACCGAATCCTCAAGAAGACATCCTATGAACTCCTAACCGGTAAAAAGCCAAATATTTCATATTTTAGAGTTTTTGGTAGCAAATGTTTTATTCTTGTCAAAAGAGGTAGACAATCTAAATTTGCTCCTAAAACTGTAGAAGGCTTTTTACTAGGATATGACTCAAACACAAGAGCATATAGAGTCTTTAACAAGTCCTCAGGACTTGTTGAAGTTTCTTGTGACGTTGTGTTTGATGAGACTAACGGCTCTCAAGTAGAGCAAGTTGATCTTGATGAGATAGGTGAAGAACAGGCTCCATGCATAGTGCTAAGGAACATGTCCATTGGGGATGTGTGTCCTAAGGAATCCGAAGAGCCTCCACATGCACAAGATCAACCATCCTCCTCCATGCAAGCATCTCCACCAACTCAAATTGAGGATGAGGCTCAAGATGTTGAACAAGAAGATGAGCCACCTCAAAATGACGACAACGATCAAGGGGGAGATGCAAATGATGAAGACAAGGAGGATGAACAACCAAGGCCGCCACACCCAAGAGTCCACCAAGCAATACAACGAGATCACCCCGTCGACACCATCCTCGGCGACATTCATAAGGGGGTAACTACTCGATCTCGTGTTGCACATTTTTGTGAACATTACTCTTTTGTTTCCTCTATTGAGCCACACAGGGTAGAGGAAGCACTTCAAGATTCGGATTGGGTGATGGCGATGCAAGAGGAGCTCAACAATTTCACAAGGAACGAGGTATGGCACTTAGTTCCACGTCCTAACCAAAATATTGTAGGAACCAAGTGGGTCTTCCGCAACAAGCAAGATGAGCATGGTGTGGTGACTAGGAACAAAGCTCGACTCGTGGCCAAGGGGTATTCACAAGTCGAAGGTTTGGATTTTGGTGAAACCTATGCACCCGTAGCTAGGCTTGAGTCAATTCGCATATTATTAGCCTATGCTACTTACCATGGCTTCAAGCTTTATCAAATGGACGTGAAGAGTGCCTTCCTCAATGGACCGATCAAGGAGGAGGTCTATGTTGAGCAACCTCCCGGCTTTGAAGACAGTGAGTACCCTAACCATGTTTATAGGCTCTCTAAGGCGCTTTATGGGCTCAAGCAAGCCCCAAGAGCATGGTATGAATGCCTTAGAGATTTCCTTATTGCTAATGGCTTCAAAGTCGGCAAAGTCGATCCTACTTTATTCACTAAAACTCTTGACAATGATTTGTTCGTATGCCAAATTTACGTTGATGATATCATATTTGGGTCTACTAACGAATCTACATGTGAAGAATTTAGTAGGATCATGACAAAGAAATTCGAGATGTCAATGATGGGGGAGTTGAAGTATTTTCTAGGATTCCAAGTCAAGCAACTCCAAGAGGGCACCTTCATTAGCCAAACGAAGTATACTCAAGACATTCTAAGCAAGTTTGGAATGAAGGATGCCAAGCCCATCAAGACACCCATGGGAACCAATGGGCATCTCAACCTCGACACGGGAGGTAAGTCCGTGGATCAAAAGGTATACCGGTCGATGATTGGTTCATTGCTTTATTTATGTGCATCTCGACCGGACATTATGCTTTCCGTATGCATGTGTGCAAGATTCCAAGCCGACCCTAAGGAATCACACCTTACGGCCGTAAAACGAATCTTGAGATATTTGGCTTATACTCCTAAGTTTGGGCTTTGGTACCCTCGGGGATCCACATTTGATTTGATTGGTTATTCGGATGCCGATTGGGCGGGGTGTAAGATTAATAGGAAGAGCACATCGGGGACTTGCCAGTTCTTGGGAAGATCCTTGGTGTCTTGGGCTTCAAAGAAGCAAAATTCGGTCGCTCTTTCTACCGCCGAAGCCGAGTATATTGCCGCAGGCCATTGTTGCGCGCAATTGCTTTGGATGAGGCAAACCCTGCGGGACTATGGTTACAAACTAACCAAAGTTCCTCTTCTATGTGATAATGAGAGTGCAATCCGCATGGCGGATAATCCCGTTGAACATAGCCGCACTAAACACATAGCCATTCGGTATCATTTTCTTCGGGATCACCAACAAAAGGGGGATATCGAGATTTCATACATTAACACTAAAGATCAATTAGCCGATATCTTTACCAAGCCTCTTGATGAACAAACTTTTACCAAACTTAGGCATGAGCTAAATATTCTTGATTCTAGGAATTTCTTTTGCTAAACTTGCACACATAGCTCATAAGAATACCTTTGATCATGTATCTTTTATATGCTATGACTAATGTGTTTTCAAGTGTATTCCAAACCAAGTCATAGGTATATTGAAAGAGAATTGGAGTCTTCGGCGAAGACAAAGGCTTCCACTCCGCTCTACTACTCATCCTTCGTCGTCGCTCCGCATCACTCTCCAACGTTGGTATAATCTTCACTCATTTATTTTATGACCAAAGGAGGAGAAAGTACTTCTAAGGGCTCTAATAATTCCGTTTTTGGCGATTCATGCCAAAGGGGGAGAAAATATGAAAATATGAGTCCAAAGCAAAAGGACCGCACCACCACCCTAATTTTAAAACTAATGTTTGTCAATCGGATAAAAAAATTTCAAAATTGGTATCTCTTTGTGCTCTAAAGGGGGAGCAAGTAGTATTTTCAAAATTGATGTCTTAAAATCCTCTTGAACACTAAGAGGAGACTTTATTTGAGGGGGAGTTTTGTTTAGTCAAAGGAAAAGCATTTGGAACAAAGGAAGAAAATTTCAAAACTTGAAAATGCTTTGCAAAATCTTATTCATTTACCTTTGACTATATTGCAAAAGGACTTTGAAAAGAATTTACAAAAGAGTTTGCAAAAACAAAACTAGTGGTGCAAATATGGTCCAATATGTCAAAAACAAAGAAAACAATCCATGCGCATCATGTAAGTATTTATATTGGCTCAATTCCAAGCAACCTTTGCACTTACATTATGCAAACTAGTTCAATTATGCACTTCTATATTTGCTTTGGTTTGTGTTGGCATCAATCACCAAAAAGGGGAGATTGAAAGGGAATTAGGCTTACACCTAGTCCCTAAATAATTTTGGTGGTTGAATTGCCCAACACAAATATTGGACTAATTAGTTTGCTCTAGTGTATAAGTTATACAGGTACAAAAGGTTCACACTTAGCCAATAAAATGACCATGTGTTGGGTTCAACAAAAGGGCAAAGGAGCAACCAAAGGCTCCTCTGGTCTGGCGCACCGGACTGTCCGGTGTGCCACCGGACAGTGTCCGGTGCACCAGAGGACTTCAGCTCAAACTCGTCGCCCTCGGAAAATTTCCAGAGCAAGCACACTATAATTCACCGGACTGTCCGGTGTACACCGGACAGTGTCCGGTGCTCATTTGAGACGCGGCTCAGGAACTCGCCAGTCTCGGGAATTCGCAAAGGCTGCTCCGCTATAATTCACCGGACATGTCCGGTGTACACCGAACTGTCCGGTACAACCTCGGGGCAACGGCTACTTCGCGCCAACGGTCACCTGCAGGCGCATTTAATGCGCGCCAGAAGCGCGCAGTCGTCAGGCACGCGGGAGCAGGCGCACCGGACACTCTACAGTGCATGTCCGGTGCGCCACCGGACATCAAAGTGGGCCTAGAGACAGAGCTCCAACGGTTGACCCAACGGCTATTTGGTGACGTGGCTGTCGCACCGGACATGTCCGGTGTGCACCGGACTGTCCGGTGCACCATACGACAGACAGCCTCCACCAACGGTCAAGTTTGGTGGTTGGGGCTATAAATACCCCAACCACCCCACCATTCATTGCATCCAAGTTTTCCAGCTTCCAACCACTATACAAGAGCTAGCATTCATTGCAAAGCACACCAAAAAGAGATCAAATCCTCTCCCAACTCCACACAAAGCCCTAGTGACTAGAGAGAGTGATTTGTAGTGTTCATTTGAACTCTTGCGCTTGGATCGCTTCTTTTTCTTTGGCATTCTTTCTTGTGATCAAACACTCACTTGTAATTGAGGCAAGAGACACCAATCGTGTGGTGGTCCTTGCGGGAACTTTGTGTTCCAAGTGATTGAGAAGAGAAAGCTCACTCGGTCCGAGGGACCGTTTGAGAGAGGGTAAGGGTTGAAAGAGACCCGGCATTTGTGGCCTCCTCAACGGGGAGTAGGTTTGAGAGAACCGAACCTCGGTAAAACAAATCCGCGTGTCTCACTTCATTATTTGCTTGCGATTTGTTTTGCACCCTCTCTCGCGGACTCTATTATATTTCTAACGCTAACCCGACTTGTAGTTGTGATTATTTTTGAGGATTTCAGTTTCGCCCTATTCACCCCCCCTCTAGGCGACTTTCAGTCGGGCTCCGGCTCGGATGTCCAGCGAGTGCTCGGCGACATCCCTCAGTATGCCAGGCATGTCCGAGGGACTCCACGCGAAGACGTCGGCGTTCGCGCGGAGGAAGTCGACGAGCACTGCTTCCTATTTGGGATCGAGCCCGGAGCCGATCCGGATCTGCTTGGAGGCGTCGCCGCTGGGGTCGAGGGGGACGGACTTAACCGTCTCCGCTGGCTCAAAGTTGCCGGTGTGCGCTTCACGTCTGGCACCTCCTTAGAGAGGCTTTCCAGGTCGGCGATGAGGGCCTCGAACTCGGCGAGGGCCTCGGCGTACTCCACGCACTCCACGTCGCATTCGAACGCGTGTTTGTACGTGGGGCCGACGGTGATGACCCTGTTGGGGCCCGGCATCTTGAGCTTTAGGTAGGTGTAGTTGGGGACAGCCATGAACTTCGCGTAGCATGGCCTCCCCAGTACCGCGTGGTAGGTTCCTCGGAACCCGACCACCTCGAACGTCAGGGTCTCCCTTCGGAAGTTGGAGGGTGTTCCGAAGCAGACGGGAAGGTCGAGTTGTCCGAGGGGCTGGACGCGCTTCCCGGGAATGATCCCATGGAAGGGCGTAGCGCCTGCACGGACGGAGGACAGATCGACGCGCAGGAGTCCGAGGGTTTCGGCGTAGATGATGTTGAGGCTGCTGCCTCCGTCCATGAGGACCTTGGTGAGCCTGACATCGCCGATGACAGGGTCGACGACGAGCGGGTATTTCCCCGGGCTCGGCACATGGTCGGGGTGATCGTCTCGGTCGAAGGTTATGGGCTTGTCGGATCAGTCTAGATAGACTGGCGCCGCCACCTTCACCGAGCAGACCCCCCGGCGCTCTTGCTTGCGGTGCCGAGCCGAGGCATTCGCCGCTTGCCCACCATAGATCATGAAGCAGTCGCAGGCCTCGGGGAACTCTCCTGCCTGGTGATCTTCCTTCCTGTCGTCGTCGCGGGCCTTGCCACCCTCCGCGGGTGGCCCGGCCCTGTGGAAGTGGCGCTGAAGCATGACGCACTCCTCAAGGGTGTGCCTGACGGGTCCCTGGTGATAGGGGCACGACTCCTTGAGCATCTTGTCGAAGAGGTTGGCACCTCCGGGGGGCTTCCGAGGGTTCTTGTACTCGGCGGTGGCAACAAGGTCCGCGTCGGCGGCGCCGCGTTTCGCTTGCGACTTCTTCTTGCCCTTCTTCTTGGCGCCGCGCTGAGTTGACGCCTCGAGAGTATCTTCCGATGGGCGGCCCTGGGGCTGCTTGTCCTTTCGGAAGATAGCCTCGACCGCCTCCTGGTCGGAGGCGAACTTGGTGGCGATGTCCATCAGCTCGCTCGCCCTGGTGTGTAACACCCGGATTTTAGGGGTCCAAAACCCGGGCGCAAACATAATCACCAGGTGTGCTGGGACCAAGTCTCACACATATGATGAATCATGGCACAGGATCGAATGTCACATCTTTATATATAACAGGAGTTCTATACAAAATAAATAATTACATTATAAGGAGACAACGGTCCAGCAACCCAAAGTTGACTGGGAGACGACGACCTAGACCACTCACGAACTCATCACGGCATCCTCCATGCGCCTCATCCTGCGGTACCTGTTTTTGACCTGTGGGGGGGGGATGTGAGACAGCAAGAGTGAGCTCACATACGTTCATCGCTCAACAAGTTGTGGGGAATAATGTGCATGAACTCGCCAAAGGTGGGAGCTCATATGAAGTGTAAGGCTTACCAAAGAAGATGGTTAGAGCTGAGCATTGCTTTTAAAGTTGGTCGAAATTTTATTAGCAGTTACTAAGTATAAGTAAATACCAAACCCAATTAAATAGTAGAACAAAAGTAACAACTTCACCTGCGATGCAATGCATATGACAAATTGAGTTTAAGTTCCATAATTTAAACATCAGAGAGTCCTGAGCTGCTCATGACCGTGAGCTCGGCTAGTATACCAGTTTTACACTCTGCAGAGGTTGTACCCTTTACCCACAAGTCGTGTATCCCATGTCGCCAGGGTTTGCAAGGCCCTTAGACACTACCAAGGTGAATGGCTAGGGATCCACTACGAGGCCTTTACAAAGTTCCACTAGCTTCCGAAAACCCGCTACAGTTTATAGGAAGTTCCAATGCAGGAATCCCTTGCAGGACCGCCATCGCAGCAAAATCCTCCCGAGGGCCTCCCTACACTGACCACTCCCCTACTGCCCTTGCCCCTTTCGGGTAAGGTAGTCTTCCACTAGCTTTCCTAATTAATCAGCCAAGGGGTCCCATTCCTCCCTTGTGGTGGCACGTGTTACTCAAGTTAAGCTCTATGTTCCAATTAACATTAATGATATCAACATGAACATAAACAGAATAACAACAAGAATTGGAACATAGAGGTAATAAATGATTATCCCAAAACCATATAAAGCAATAGCAAACTACCCAAGTGATTCAGGGGTAAACAAGGTAATGAGATAAACAAACTAGAGTAACCTATTGGGTCCCATCAAAATTAACCTATGCAGATCATTATGATTAATTAGAACATGAGTGGGTAAAAGAAGTGATCAAGGGCACAACTTGCCTGGGCCTTGAGATTCCAGGTACCAGGATGATCTTCAGGTGATACGTATCCTCACTGCTAAACGTAGCAATACAGACAAACAGTGTATAGGCAAAATTAACATTACACCAAACATATATGCAAAATACATATTAATAATCTACATGATGAAATATGATCACAGGAACAAGAATTATTAATTTTGGAGTTATAGGTTTTAAGTTATGAATTTCCAAAGGTTTTATGTGTTTAAAATGGATTGAGTGAGATATTAAATTTCTAATTGTTTTCATGACAAAACAGAGCCACTATGTGATAGAGAACATTATTACAAAATTTTAGAAACTGGAATGACTCAATTTGGAACTAAAATGAATTTTCTATGCATTTTACAAGTTTCTAGATTTGTTTTTGTATTAAAAATGAATTTCTAATATTAATTTCTCTGTTTTTAATACTCTCTGGACTGCGCGTCAAATAAAAAGAAACTCAGGGGCCACAGCGTAAGTTTCCCCTGACTCAACGAACAGTGAGCGAGGACGGCGGGTTGTTTTGGGAAAAGGATAGGGTCTCTTTAGAAAGATTCCCAGGCCGAAGGGGTATGAGTTGTTTCTGGTCGCACGATCGAACTTGGACGCTCGAGATTAGGCCTGGATCGCGGCGAACCGGTACGCTACGCGATCCGCCGGATCCAGATCCGACGCCCCTGGTTTAATGAAGCCCAGAGCGATGACCGCCATCCGATCCCGATCGGACGGACCAGATCCAAAGCGCGAAGGGGTACGCACAAGTTCTAATCAGGTCCGTCGACTGAAATCCAACGGTCACCACCCTCTCTTCCACCCGACCCAAGCCAACCACGGCAACGGGCTTCCCCGCGGCGGTGCCATGGACGGCGCGGTGAAATTCGGCCCGACCAGGACCCCCCCGATCGATTAACTGACACAGCGCAACAATTAAACCGAGGCAAACACGGTGAGGTGAGTTACCGGGCAGGTAGACCACTGGCGGAGGCAGGCCACGGCGGAGGGCGGAAATATTCGAAGTCGGGACTCCGGTGAGGAATTCGTCGTGCTCCGATCACCAATTCCGCACGTGGAGGCCCCGGTTATGTTCGCCGCACCCAGATGAGTTGCCAAGACCCCGCAATGGCTCGGAAACGACGGTGGCCAAGCGATTCAATGGTGGCGGCCAAAAATCCTTCCGCAAGCGTAGCAACGGCGGCGCAAGGCTGTCGGTGCAAGCGGATGAGGAGGGAAGGAGGAGGTCGCGGCACTCTATATAGGCGCGACATGGCCAGCTTCACCGAGAAAAAGGGCGAAGTCCGCCGTAGGACTCGCCGCGTCGGTCGTGCGATCCGTTGAAGACGCCGAGCGCGCGCACTGACGGCATGGTCCCACGCGACAGCGATACGGGAGAAGGGACGATTGCGCGGCAGCGGCTGGACGGTGGGACCCTCGTGTCGGCGCCAGGATTGGAGTTGGGCTACTGTGCGCGTGAAGAGAAATGGGGAGATGGGCCGAATAGGGTCTGGCCGGCCCATGAAGGCTTTTTATTCCTTTTCTTTTTCTAATTTCCCCTTTCTTTCTTATTTCCAAATTTAAATTTTGAATTCAAATTTAAATTCAAGCTTGTGCTACATTAATACCTTTTACTTCTGTGAAATTAAAAATACCAGTTTTAACATATAATTATATTATTTATATTTTTTTATATATACTTCCTCTTCTTCTCATTTTCAAAACCCAAATTCCAATTCAAATTAAATTTCAACTTGTGGCAAATTCACTTTCAGATTAATAGTAAAATTTAGACATACCTAAAATTGTGATGAATTTATAACTTTATTTTGTTTTGTATAATATTTCTTTCTTTCTTTCCTATTTCCAATTCAAATCAAACCAAGTTTTAAATTCTAGATTTCAAATTTATGCACAAGTTAAACTTTCACATGATGCACAATTACTACATAGTGTTTCTTCATTTATTTTATTATGATTATTTACCTTTAAAAAGGGTGAATTATAAAGTTTAATTATTTATCAATGGTATTTTGCTCAGATTTCTTCTATCAATCCCAAATTCAGAATTTTGGGTGTTACAAATCCTACCCCCCTTAAAAATAATCTCGTCCTCGAGATTTGTAAGAAAAGGGATGTATACTCATATTGTTCTCGGAACATATGCACAAACAAAGAAATCTCAGCATGAGGTATAATTCTTTAACAAAACATAGGGTCAATAGACCTTATTGTTCCTTCTAAAATAATATCATATCATCTACTAACTAAAGTAACATCTAGATCTTACAAATCATCATAATCTATATCTATGTAGCTTGGTGGGGCGGGTGGTGGTGGTGGAGGTTGTTGTTGTTGTTGTCTCTCCAACCGTGCTTGCCTTATTTCTTGGCGGACCTGACGTATTTCCTTGCGTTGTTGCCTTATCTGGTTTTGCATCTCGGTCACCAGGTCTGTTAATTGTTGTATTACCAGTCTTTGGGCAGCAACCACTTGTTCGGTTTCAATAGGTGGAGGATTTGGAGAATTCATTTATGTTTGCTGTTGCGTGATAATCTTTCCTTTCCTGGTATTGACCATGAAAGTTAGAAGCATATGGTAATAGTTTTGCAAAGGAAATTATTCAATAAGCGGAATAAATAAGCTAGTAGCTGGTTATAATCTGAAGATTCATTAGTAGGGCTTAATCTTTGTTTTATGTTCAGATTGAGGTAACCAGTCGTATAAGGTGGGTATCCAAAGGTAGGATAGAATTTTGTCACGATTAGATATATATGGGTGAGATAGACTACATGATGTAGGTCAAAATCTGGTTTGATGTCAGGTGGTGGTTGATAGATTATGCAATCCATTAAGACTCTATTGATTGGGTAAGTTATGTAACTTGTTATATAGGTCGAGTTGTTGTGTATGGCCAAGTTGATATAAGTCTTCAAATTAGGCTTAAGTGATTTAGGAGTATGGCCTTATCCTTTCCACCCGCATCAAGTAACTCACACTAGATTAGACCATATTAAATTAGATATGATCTAGATTAGACTAGTTTAAGTTAGATAGATTTATCAGGGTAAGATATATCTTGTTAGGATATGTTAGAATCTTTTGAGATAGGATGGGGTATATGGTGTAGGTAGGTCAGAAGCTCTATTAGGTTAACACCGAGGGATTATGCAACTATTGGATGGGTAAGGTAGTTGCATATGATCAGATAGTTGTATATAGTCAAGTTAATCTAGGGCACCAATTTAACTTAAATCATTTTTATAGGAGTGAGATCTAATCCATTTCACTAGTACTAACTAATCTATTAAATAACTCACTTTAGATTGGATCATATTAGATTAGATGGGATCTAGATTGGTATCACCAGATTAGTCTAGACAGTATCTAATTACTTTGAATTAGATCATGGTTGATATTTTAGACTGGGATAAATATGCTAATTAGGGTAGGATGAATTCATAAGGATAAGGTAGAATCTTTTGAGGTAAATTAGATCTATTAGGATAACAAAATCTTTTCAAGATAAGATGAATTTATTAAGGCAAGAGAGTATCTTGTAAGATAAGATGGATCTATTAAGATAAGAGAGTGTCTTTTAAGATAAGAAGAACTTCTACGAGATAGATACCTTTTAGTGGAGGATAATCTAAGTTGTTTAGTTATCTTATGAATTCTATTTATGCCTATACGTATATGCAGATGTAATTGTGGACATTACTCCACAACTAATCACACTCAATCAAAGATCCAAATCAAACAAGTACCATAAGAACAAACATTCAAGTTCATAGATATCTATAAAAATAGTTTTGTTTTTGTTCCTAAGAGTAGGTCTCCTTATTCCTAAAGGTCACTTTAGGCACAGGATTTCAAAGTGTGAAATCCACATTTGTCTTTAGAAAAGAAAAGATAAGAATAATCAGAGTAAAGCGGAAATAGATGAGAAAAGATCAAGAAAAGTTTAGATAAGAATCAGAGTAGTAAAGGTAAGTAAGTATTGGTTATCCAGTTCTATCTAGGTTTCGTCCTACAGTCAACATCCCTCTGATACCACTTCTGTAACACCCGGATTTTAGGGGTCCAAAACCCGGGCGCAAACATAATCACCAGGTGTGCTGGGACCAAGTCTCACACATATGATGAATCATGGCACAGGATCGAATGTCACATCTTTATATATAACAGGAGTTCTATACAAAATAAATAATTACATTATAAGGAGACAATGGTCCAGCAACCCAAAGTTGACTGGGAGAGGACGGCCTAGACCACTCACGAACTCATCACGGCATCCTCCATGCGCCTCATCCTGCGGTACCTGTTCTTGACCTGTGGGGGGGGGGGATGTGAGACAGCAAGAGTGAGCTCACATACGTTCATCGCTCAACAAGTTGTGGGGAATAATGTGCATGAACTCGCCAAAGGTGGGAGCTCACGTGAAGTGTAAGGCTTACCAAAGAAGATGGTTAGAGCTGAGCATTGCTTTTAAAGTTGGTCGAAATTTTATTAGCAGTTACTAAGTATAAGTAAATACCAAACCCAATTAAATAGTAGAACAAAAGTAACAACTTCACCTGCGATGCAATGCATATGACAAATTGAGTTTAAGTTCCATAATTTAAACATCAGAGAGTCCTGAGCTGCTCATGACCGTGAGCTCGGCTAGTATACCAGTTTTACACTCTGCAGAGGTTGTACCCTTTACCCACAAGTCGTGTATCCCATGTCGCCAGGGTTTGCAAGGCCCTTAGACACTACCAAGGTGAATGGCTAGGGATCCACTACGAGGCCTTTACAAAGTTCCACTAGCTTCCGAAAACCCGCTACAGTTTATAGGAAGTTCCAATGCAGGAATCCCTTGCAGGACCGCCATCGCAGCAAAATCCTCCCGAGGGCCTCCCTACACTGACCACTCCCCTACTGCCCTTGCCCCTTTCGGGTAAGGTAGTCTTCCACTAGCTTTCCTAATTAATCAGCCAAGGGGTCCCATTCCTCCCTTGTGGTGGCACGTGTTACTCAAGTTAAGCTCTATGTTCCAATTAACATTAATGATATCAACATGAACATAAACAGAATAACAACAAGAATTGGAACATAGAGGTAATAAATGATTATCCCAAAACCATATAAAGCAATAGCAAACTACCCAAGTGATTCAGGGGTAAACAAGGTAATGAGATAAACAAACTAGAGTAACCTATTGGGTCCCATCAAAATTAACCTATGCAGATCATTATGATTAATTAGAACATGAGTGGGTAAAAGAAGTGATCAAGGGCACAACTTGCCTGGGCCTTGAGATTCCAGGTACCAGGATGATCTTCAGGTGATACGTATCCTCACTGCTAAACGTAGCAATACAGACAAACAGTGTATAGGCAAAATTAACATTACACCAAACATATATGCAAAATACATATTAATAATCTACATGATGAAATATGATCACAGGAACAAGAATTATTAATTTTGGAGTTATAGGTTTTAAGTTATGAATTTCCAAAGGTTTTATGTGTTTAAAATGGATTGAGTGAGATATTAAATTTCTAATTGTTTTCATGACAAAACAGAGCCACTATGTGATAGAGAACATTATTACAAAATTTTAGAAACTGGAATGACTCAATTTGGAACTAAAATGAATTTTCTATGCATTTTACAAGTTTCTAGATTTGTTTTTGTATTAAAAATGAATTTCTAATATTAATTTCTCTGTTTTTAATACTCTCTGGACTGCGCGTCAAATAAAAAGAAACTCAGGGGCCACAGCGTAAGTTTCCCCTGACTCAACGAACAGTGAGCGAGGACGGCGGGTTGTTTTGGGAAAAGGACAGGGTCTCTTTAGAAAGATTCCCAGGCCGAAGGGGTATGAGTTGTTTCTGGTCGCACGATCGAACTTGGACGCTCGAGATTAGGCCTGGATCGCGGCGAACCGGTACGCTACGCGATCCGCCGGATCCAGATCCGACGCCCCTGGTTTAATGAAGCCCAGAGCGATGACCGCCATCCGATCCCGATCGGACGGACCAGATCCAAAGCGCGAAGGGGTACGCACAAGTTCTAATCAGGTCCGTCGACTGAAATCCAACGGTCACCACCCTCTCTTCCACCCGACCCAAGCCAACCACGGCAACGGGCTTCCCCGCGGCGGTGCCATGGACGGCGCGGTGAAATTCGGCCCGACCAGGACCCCCCCGATCGATTAACTGACACAGCGCAACAATTAAACCGAGGCAAACACGGTGAGGTGAGTTACCGGGCAGGTAGACCACTGGCGGAGGCAGGCCACGGCGGAGGGCGGAAATATTCGAAGTCGGGACTCCGGTGAGGAATTCGTCGCGCTCCGATCACCAATTCCGCACGTGGAGGCCCCGGTTATGTTCGCCGCACCCAGATGAGTTGCCAAGACCCCGCAATGGCTCGGAAACGACGGTGGCCAAGCGATTCAATGGTGGCGGCCAAAAACCCTTCCGCAAGCGTAGCAACGGCGGCGCAAGGCTGTCGGTGCAAGCGGATGAGGAGGGAAGGAGGAGGTCGCGGCACTCTATATAGGCGCGACATGGCCAGCTTCACCGAGAAAAAGGGCGAAGTCCGCCGTAGGACTCGCCGCGTCGGTCGTGCGATCCGTTGAAGACGCCGAGCGCGCGCACTGACGGCATGGTCCCACGCGACAGCGATACGGGAGAAGGGACGATTGCGCGGCAGCGGCTGGACGGTGGGACCCCCGTGTCGGCGCCAGGATTGGAGTTGGGCTACTGTGCGCGTGAAGAGAAATGGGGAGATGGGCCGAATAGGGTCTGGCCGGCCCATGAAGGCTTTTTATTCCTTTTCTTTTTCTAATTTCCCCTTTCTTTCTTATTTCCAAATTTAAATTTTGAATTCAAATTTAAATTCAAGCTTGTGCTACATTAATACCTTTTACTTCTGTGAAATTAAAAATACCAGTTTTAACATATAATTATATTATTTATATTTTTTTTATATATACTTCCTCTTCTTCTCATTTTCAAAACCCAAATTCCAATTCAAATTAAATTTCAACTTGTGGCAAATTCACTTTCAGATTAATAGTAAAATTTAGACATACCTAAAAGTGTGATGAATTTATAACTTTATTTTGTTTTGTATAATATTTCTTTCTTTCTTTCCTATTTCCAATTCAAATCAAACCAAGTTTTAAATTCTAGATTTCAAATTTATGCACAAGTTAAACTTTCACATGATGCACAATTACTACATAGTGTTTCTTCATTTATTTTATTATGATTATTTACCTTTAAAAGGGTGAATTATAAAGTTTAATTATTTATCAATGGTATTTTGCTCAGATTTCTTCTATCAATCCCAAATTCAGAATTTTGGGTGTTACATGGTGGGGGTCTTGCGACCTTGCTTGCTCACCAGGTCGCGGCAGGTGGTGCCAGCGAGGAACGCGCCGATGACATCCGAGTCGGTGATGTTGGGCAGCTCGGTGCGCTGCTTCGAGAATCACCGGATGTAGTCTCGGAGAGACTCTCCCGGCTGCTGTCGGCAGCTTCGAAGGTCCCAGGAATTCCCGGGGCGCACGTAAGTGCCCTGGAAATTGTCGGCGAAAGCTTGGACTAGGTCGCCCCAGTTGGAGATCTGCCCCGGAGGCAGGTGCTCCAACCAGGCGCGAGCGGTGTCGGAGAGGAACAGGGGGAGGTTGCGGATGATGAGGTTGTCATCGTCCGTTCCACCCAGTTGGCAGGCCAGACGGTAGTCCGCGAGCCACAGTTTCGGTCTCGTCTCCCCCGAGTACTTTGTGATAGTAGTCGGGGGTCGGAACTGGGTCGGGAACGGCGCCCGTCGTATGGCCCGGCTGAAGGTCTACGGACCGGGTGGTTCGGGCGAGAGACTCCGATCCTCCCCGCTGTCGTAGCGTCCCCCACGCCTGGGGTGGTAGCCTCGGCGCACCCTCTCGTCGGGGTGGGCCCGACGGTCGCGGTGATGGTGCTCGTTGCCGAGGCGACCCGGGGCCGCAGGCGCGGTGTTGCGCGTGCGCCCGGTGTAGACCGAGGCTTCCCGCATGAATCGGGAAGTCGCGGCATGAGGTTCCGAGGGGTACCCCTGCCTTCGGGAGGCAGAGCTCTCGGCCCGTTGGACCGCGGCGCCTTCCAGGAGATTCTTGAGCTCTCCCTGGATTCGCCGTCCCTCGGTGGTTGATGGCTCCGGCATCTCGCGGAGAAGCATCGCTGCTGCAGCCAGGTTCCGGCCGACCCCACTAGATGCGGGTGGTGGCCTGACCCTAACGTCGTTGTTGATGTGGTGCTGGAAGCCCTGGGGTAGATGACGTATTTCCCCGGCCGGGGGTTGGCCCGCCCATGCCTGCCCGACGTCCCGACGGATCGGCTCAAGCGCTCCTGCTCCCTCGTTGAGCCTGGCCTGCACCCCGCGGATTTGCTCGAGCTGTGGGTCATGGCCCCCCGCCTGAACGGGGACCACAACTAGATCCCGTGGGATGTCAACGCGAGGCACCGGCCTAGAGAGGTCACCGTCCTCCGGCATGCCGAGATGGTTGCCTTCGGAGGGACCCTCTAGATCGACGTGGAAGCATTCGCGACTTGGGCCGCAGTCCTCATCGCCGAGGCTACGACTACCGTCGGAACAGTCGGAAAGGCAGTAGTCGCATGCGGTCATGAAGTCCTGCATGGCACTGGGGTTGCCAAGTCCAGAGAAATCCCAACAGATGCTGGGTTCGCCGTCTTCCTCGGACCCAGAAGGCCCGTAGGTCGAGACATCCGTCAGCCGGTCCCAAGGTGACCGCATACAAAACCCCAAAGGGTTTGGACTTGCCTCTACGAGAGCGCCCGCCAAAGCGAAGCCGCTAGGCGGGTCGAGGCTGAATCCGAAAGACGTGGGATGGGAATCGGTCGGTACCTTTTGGTCAACGAGCGGCGATGAGGTCATGTCGGGGACTGACTGCACCGTCGTCTCAGGTACGAGGGTGACGTCCAGCAAGCTTTTCACGAGCGTGCTGGCGTCATCCGCTTGCTCGGGTTTGGCGTGTCGCGGGAAGACGACGCTCGCCTTCGTCTCAAACGCGAGGTCGACGCCCGGTGCGCCCCCCGTTGGGGCGCTGGGGCCATCGACTCGCTCGACAGCCGGCGAGGCGCTGTCTCCTGCTTGGCCTTGGTTGCCCCGTCTTCCCCTTCGCCGGCGGGGAAGAGGGCAGGATGAGCTCGAAGGTCGTTCTTCCACCACGCGGGGAAGACGTCGTCGATTCCACCGCCGGCAGGCGGGCTGTCGGCCGCCACTGTCGTTGTCGCGCGGCGGTGGAAGGAGTATCATGTCGTAGCTGCCGTCGAGGGACATGAACTCAAGACTCTCGAAACGGAGCACCGTCCCGGGTTGGAGAGGTTGCTGGAGCCTGCCCATCTGGAGCTTGACGGGAAGCTGTTCGTCAACACGCAGCAGGCCCCTACCTGGCGCGCCAACTGTCGGCGTTCCGAGACCGGGGGGTCCCCGAGCCGACGAATGAATGTCGCCGCGTGCCCCAGCCCAGATGGGTCGAGCGCGAGGACGAGCGTGAAGGGGGGAGAGCGAGACGGCCGGAGACCAGCGTGAGAGAGGTGGGAATCCCGCGGCCTTCGTGTTCATCCCGCGCCCAGGTCGGGTGCGCTTGCAGTAGGGGGTTACAAGCGTCCACGCGGGAGAGGGAGCGAGCGGCTCCGGGCGAGCGCGTGTCTCGTCCTCGTCCCCGCGCGGCCAACCCTCTCTAAGAGGGCCCTGGTCCTCCCTTTTATAGGCGCAAGGAGAGGATCCAGGTGTACAATGGGGGGTGTAGCAGAGTGCTACGTGTCTAGCGGAGGAGAGCTAGTGCCCTAGGTACATGCCGTTGTGGCAGCCGGAGAGATCTTGGCACCCAGCTGGTGTGATGTCGTGGCCGTCAGAGGAGCGATGGAGCTTGGCGGAGGGACAACTGTCGGAGCGGTTGAGTCCTTGCTGACGTCCTCTTGCTTCCGTAAGGGGGCTGAGAGCCGCCGTCGTCACAGAGCATGCGGGGCGCCATCATTGCCTATCTGGCGGAGCGAGCCAGATGGGACGCCGGTCTTGTTCCCTGCGGCCCGAGTCAGCTCGGGGTAGGGTGATGATGGCGCCTCCTGTTGACGTGGCTGGTCTGCGCCCTAGGTCGGGCGATGTGGAAGCTCCTCCGAAGCCGAGGTCGAGTCCGAGCCCCCAGGTCGGGCGAGGCGGAGATTGTCGGCTGGTGCCGGGGCGGAGTCCGAGCCCTAGGGTCGGGCGAAGCGGAGTTCGTCGTCTTTTGGGGCCGAGCCCAAGTCCGAGCCCTGGGTCGGGCGAGGTGGAGATCGTCGTCTTCTGGGGCCGAGCCCAAGTCCGAGCCCTGGGTCGGGCGAGGCGGAGATCGTCGTCTTCTGGGACTTAGCCCGAGTCCGAGCCCTGGGTCGGGCGGAGTTCGCCGTCTTCCGGGACTTAGCCCGAGTCCGAGCCCTGGGTCGGGCAGAATTCGTCGTCTTCCGGGACTTAGCCCGAGTCCGAGCCCTGGGTCGGGCGGAGCGGAGTTCGCCGTCTTCCGGGACTTAGCCCGAGTCCGAGCCCTGGGTCGGGCGGAGTTCGCCGTCTTCCGGGACTTAGCCCGAGTCCGAGCCCTAGGTCGGGCGGAGTTCGCCGTCTTCCGGGACTCAGCCTGAGTCCGAGCCCTGGGTCGGGCGAAGCGGAGCTTCCTACGATGCCTTCGGCAGGGCCTGACTGCCTGTCAGTCTCACTCTGTCAAGTGGCACCGCAGTCGGAGTGGCGCAGGCGGCGCTGTCCTTCTGTCAGGCCGGTCAGTGGAGCGGCGAAGTGACGGCGGTCACTTCGACTCTGCCGGCTGGGGGGCGCGCGTCAGGATAAGGGTGTCAGGCCACCTTTGCATTAAATGCTCCTGCGACTTGGTCGGTCGGTGCGGCGATTTGGTCAGGGTTGCTTCTTAGCGAAGGCAGGGCCTCGGGCGAGCCGGGAATATGTTCGCCGCTGAAGGGGGGCCTCGGGCGAGACGGAAATCCTCCGGGATCGGCTGCCCTTGTCCGAGGCTAGGCTCGGGCGAGGCGTGATTGTGTCCCTCGAATGGACTGATCCCTGACTTAATCGCACCCATCAGGCCTTTGCAGCTTTGTGCTGATGGGGGTTACCAGCTCAGAATTAGGAGCCTTGAGGGTACCCCTAATTATGGTCCCTGACAAAACTGCTCGTCTTATTTAGAAAAAATATGAATTATCGTTTATTTTGCTATGATTTATTTTATCACTTAAGGTTGTTTGTTTAAGCATGGCTTGAAATTTTACATTTTTGAATAAATATTTTGAATAATATGAGTAGTTAAAGTTTTCAGAAAAACAACAACGACATCGTATATTTAAGAACGGAAGGATTACGTACGTTTAGCTGCCTAGTAATACAAATAATACTCCCTCTATTCTAAAATATAGTTTTTTCTAGCCCACTTGTTTTTCGTCCATATTAATTCAAATAATAATGTATATAGATATACATGCAAGCTACATTCATATGTTGCCTAATAAAAGTATAATTAGTCTAACGAGGCGTTTGGATCTATTTATTTTGGAGGAATTGAAATTTACTTAATAAAGTAACTTATTTAGTTTTGAAATTATCATTCCACCACTTTCCAATGTTCGGTTATAAAATATCTCAAATTCATGGAGTGGAGGATGAGAAATGATTTTATGTATCAGTAGAATTTGTTTCCACTCTATAATTTATAGGACACTCTTCAGCTCACTCATCTTTAGTAAAAATATAGCATATAAATATCTCTGACATCTTGCTAATAATAGTATACACATATATTTTGTATAAAACTGAATTAGCTTAATTGATATGTGTCTAAATTACTATTATTAGAATGGAATTCAATTCCAAGGATCCAAACGGGGCGCAAAACGAATTGGACAGTGTATATATTAAGAGCCCTGAGTTTCCAATAATTAGAGGAAGCCCAGGTCGGACGGTGCAATCCGGTCGAGCCGGACCAGGTCTGGACGTCTAAAAAACAGGACCCGGGGAGCTAGGGTTCAGTTTTTTTACGCTCCACCCTGATTCATTAGCGACGCCGTGTGCGACGACGGCGGTTGCCCCAGAGCGTGCGCGGCAGTGGATCCCGAGCCGGTAGTCGTAGCTCCATGACCTCGACACGCGGTGGCGGAGGTTCCTCGATCCGAAGTAGTGGCGGCGGTTCCCAGGTCGGTGGCGGCGACTCCCCGATCCAGAGGGCGAGCGACAGTGAGACCCTTGTGCGGACAAACGGCGGCGTCCCCGAGGCCCAGAGGAGGCGGCACTTCCAAGGCTGGCGAGCAAGCGGCGCCCGTCGACGTGCGAGTAGCGACGGCGACGCATGAGGCGCGAGGTTCGAGCGAGCGGCGTCACAGAAGGCACGAGATGCGCGCAGCAATGATCGCGCGTGACATCCTCTGGTCTGGCGCAGTTTGGGCGGCCCGAGTGACGACCTACATTTGTGCTGGTGTCATCGACGACGTCCTCCGGCCACTACCTGCTTCGTTCGTGTTTTCTTTTCGATTATTGTGTTTTATGCCTACCACATGTATTATTTACGCT
The DNA here is from genome assembly GCA_029449295.1 of Zea luxurians. Lineage (NCBI taxonomy): Eukaryota > Viridiplantae > Streptophyta > Magnoliopsida > Poales > Poaceae > Zea > Zea luxurians. Next base: position 1,174,200 of record JAOPSE010000177.1, on the reverse strand, counting down.
TAAAACTGTACGATTTTATGCTTAAACACGGAATTCGTATATCAGTTTTGTCGGGGACCATAATTAGGGGTACCCTCAAGACTCCTAAATCTCAGCTGGTAACCCCCATCAGCACAAAGCTGCAAAGGCCTGATGGGTGCGATTAAGTCAAGGATCGGTCCATTCGAGGGACGCGATCACGCCTCGCCCGAGCCCAGCCTCGGGCAAGGGCAGCCGACCCCGGAGGATCTATGTCTCGCCCGAGGACCCCCTCTAGCAACGAACACACCTTCGGCTCGCCCGAGGCCCAGTCTTCACCAAGAAGCAACCTTGTCCAAATCACCACGCCAACCGACCAAATCGCAGGGGCATTTAATGCAAAGGTGGCCTGACACCTTTATCCTGACGCATGCCCTCCAATCGACAGAGCCGAAGTGACAGCAGTCACTTCGCCGCTCCACTGACCGGTCTGACAAAGAGGACAGCGCCGCCTGCGCCGCTCCGACTGCTGAGCCACTCGACAGAGTGAGGCTGACAGCAACCAAGTCTGGCCTCATGCGTCATAGGAAACTCCGCTTCGCCCGACCCCAGGGCTCGGACTCGGGCTCAGCCCCGGAAGACGACGAACTCCGCTTCGCCCGACCCCAGGGCTCGGACTCAGGCTCAGCCCTCGAAGACGACGAACTCCGCTCCGCCCGACCCTAGGGCTCGGACTCGGGCTCAGCCCCGGAAGACGACGAACTCCGCTCCGCCCGACCCCAGGGCTTGGACTCGGGCTCAGCCCCGGAAGACGACGAACTCCGCTTCGCCCGACCCCAGGGCTCGGACACGGGCTCAGCCCCGGAAGACGACGAACTCCGCTTCGCCCAACCCCAGGGCTCGGACACGGGCTCAGCCCCGGAAAACGACGAACTCCGCTTCGCCCGACCCCAGGGCTCGGACTCAGCCCTGGCCTCAGCCGACGGGCTCCGCCTTGTCCGACCCGGGGGCTCGGACTCGACCTCGACCTTGGAAGACAGACTCGACCTCGACCTCGGAGGAGCCTCCACCTCGCCCAACCTAGGGCACGGACCGACCACGTCGACAGGAGGCGCCATCATTACCCTACCCCAAGCTGACTCAAGCTACGGGGAACAAGACCAGCGTCCCATCTGGCTCGCTCCACTATACGAGTAATGATGGCGCCCCGCAGGCCCTGTGACGACGGCGGCTCTCAGCCCCCTTACGGAAGCAAGAGGACGTCAGCAAGGACTCGACAGCCCCGACAGCTGTCCTTCCGCCAGGCTCCAGCGCTCCTCCGACGGCCACGACACCACACGAACTGGGTGCCAAAACCTCTCCGGCTGCCACGATGGCATGTACTTAGGGCGCTAGCTCTCCTCCACTAGACATGTTAGCACACTGCTACACCCCCATTGTACACCTGGATCCTCTCCTTACGCCTATAAAAGGGAGGTCCAGGGCCCTTTTACAGAGGGTTGGCCGCGCGGGGAAGGACGGGACGGCGCTCGCGCAAGGCCGCTCGCTCCCTCCCGCGCGGACGCTTGTAACCCCCTACTGCAAGCGCACCCGACCTAGGCGCGGGGCTAACACGAAGGCCGCGGGTTCCACCTCCCACGCCTGTCTCCCTCTGGCTGCATTCTCCCCCCTTCGCGTTCCGCCTCGCGCCGACCCATCTGGGCTGGGGCACGCGGCGACAATTCACTCGTCGGTCCAGGGACCCCCTGGGTTTCGAAACACCGACAGTTGGCGTGCCAGGTAGGGGCCTGCTGCGTGTTGACGAACAGCTTCCCGTCAAGCTCCAGATGGGCAGTCTCCAGCAACCTCTCCAGCCCGGGACGGTGCTCCGTTTCGGGAGTCTTGAGTTCATGTCCTTCGACGGCAGCTACGACATGATACTCCTTTCCCCGCCGCGCGGCAGCGACAATGGCGGTCGACAGCCCGCCCGCCGGCGGGGAAATCTACGACGCCTTCCCCACGTGGTGGAAGGACGACATTCGGGCTTGTCTCGTCCCCTCCCCCGCCGACGGAGGAGGCGGCGGGGCAACCAAGGCCAAGCAGGAGGCGGCACCTCGTTGGCTGTCGAGCGAGTCGACGGCGCCGGCGCCCCAACGGAGAGCGCGTCGGGCATCGGCCTCGCGTCTGAGACGAAGACGAGCGCCATCTCCCAGCAACGCACCAACCTCAAGCAAACGGACGACGCCAGCACGCTCGCGAAGGACTTGCTGGGCGTCACCCTCGTACCTGAGACAACGGTGCAGTCAGTCCCTGACGTGACTTCGTCACCGCCCGTCGACCAAAAGGTACCGACCGATTCCCATCTCGTGTCTTTTGGATTCAGCCTCGACCCGCCAAGCAACTCCGCTTCGGTGGACACTCTCATAGAGGCGAGTCCAAACCCTCTGGGGTATCGTGTGCGGTCACCCTAGGACCGGCTGACGACCGTCTCGACCTACGGGCCCTCGGGGTCCGAGGAAGATGGCGAGCCCGACCTCTGTTGGGATTTCTCCGGACTTGGTAACCCCAGTGTCGTGCGGGACTTCATGATCGCATGCGACTACTGCCTTTCCGACTGTTCCGACGGTAGCCGCAGCCTCGGCGACGAGGACTGCGGTCCAAGTCGCGAATGTTTCCACGTCGATCTAGGGGGTCCCAGCGAAGGCAACCATCTTGGTATACTGGAGAACGGTGATCCCCCTAGGCCCGTGCCTCGCGTTGACATCCTTCGGAAGCTAGCTGTGGTCCCTGTTCCGGCGGGGGGTCATGACCCACAGCTCGAGCAAATCCGCGAGATGCAGGCCAGGCTCGACGAGGGAGCAGGAACGCTTGAACCGATCCGCCGGAACATCGGGCAGGAATGGGCGGGCCAACCCTCGGCCGGAGAAGCACGTCATCTCCCCCAGGGCATCCAGCATCGCATCGCCGACAACGTCAGGGTAAGGCCGCCACCGGACTCCAGTGGAGTCGGCTAGAACCTGGCTGCAGCGGCAATACTTCTCCGCGCGATGCCGGAGCCATCAACCACCGAGGGACGGCGTATCTAGGGAGAGCTCAAGAATCTCCTGGAGGACGCCGCGGTTCGACGGGCCGAAAGCTTCGCCTCCCGAAGGCAGGGGTACCCCTCGGAACATCGCGCCGCGACTTCTCGATTCATGCGGGAAGCCTCGGTCCACACCGGGTGCACGCGCAACACAGCGCCTGTGGCCCCGGGTCGCCTCGGCAACGAGCACCATCATCACAGCCATCGGGCCCACCTCGACGAGAGGGTGCGCCGAGGCTACCACCCCAGGCGTGGGGGACGCCACGACAGCGGGGAGGATCGGAGTCCTTCGCCCGAACCACCTGGTCCGCAGGCTTTCAGCCGCGCCATACGACGGGCACCGTTCCCGACCCGGTTCCGAACCCCGACTACTATCACAAAGTACTCGGGGGAGACGAGACCGGAACTGTGGCTCGCGGACTATCGGCTGGCCTGCCAACTGGGTGGAACGGACGATGATAATCTCATCATCCGCAACCTCCCCCTGTTCCTCTCCGACACCGCTCGAGCCTGGCAGGAGCACCTGCCTCCAGGGCAGATCTCCAACTGGGACGACCTGATCCAAGCCTTCGCCGGCAATTTCCAAGGCACGTACGTGCGCCCTAGAAACTCCTGGGATCTCCGAAGCTGCCGCCAGCAGCCAGGAGAGTCTCTCCGGGACTACATCCGGCAATTCTCGAAGCAGCGCACCGAGCTGCCCAACGTCACCGATTCGGATGTCATCGGCGCGTTCCTCGCCGGCACCACCTGCCGCGACCTGGTGAGCAAGCTGGGTCGCAAGACCTCCACCAAGGCGAGCGAGCTAATGGACATCGCCACCAAGTTCGCCTCTGGCCAGGAGGCGGTTGAGGCCATCTTCCGGAAGGACAAGCAGCCCCAGGGCCGCCCACCGGAAGATGTTCCCGAGGCGTCAACTCAGCGCGGCACCAAGAAGAAGGGCAAGAAGAAGTCGCAAGCGAAACGCGACGCCGCTGACGCGGACCTTGTCGCCGCCGTCGAGTACAAGAACCCTCGGAAACCTCCCGGAGGTGCCAACCTCTTCGACAAGATGCTCAAGGAGTCGTGCCCTTATCATCAGGGGCCCGTCAAGCACACCCTTGAGGAGTGTGCCATGCTTCGACGCCACTTTCACAAGGCCGGGCCACCTGCGGAGGGTGGCAAGGCTCTCGACGACGCTAAGAAGGAAGATCACAAGGCAGGAGAGTTCCCCGAGGTCCGTGACTGCTTCATGATCTACGGTGGGCAAGTGGCAAACGCCTCGGCTCGGCACCGCAAGCAAGAGCGTCGGGAGGTCTACTCGGTAAAGGTGGCGGCGCCAGTCTACCTAGACTGGTCCGACAAGCCCATCACCTTCGACCAGGCCGACCATCCCGACCATGTGCCGAGCCCGGGGAAATACCCGCTCGTTGTCGACCCCATCATCGGCAACGTCAGGCTCACCAAGGTCCTCACGGACGGAGGCAGCAGCCTCAACATCATCTACGCCGAGACCCTCGGGCTCCTGCGGGTCGATCTGTCCTCGGTCCGGACGGGCGCTGCGCCTTTCCATGGGATCATCCCCGGGAAGCGCGTCCAACCCCTCGGACAACTCGATCTACCCGTCTGCTTCGGGACGCCCTCCAACTTTCGAAGGGAGACCCTCACGTTCGAAGTGGTCGGGTTTCGAGGAACCTACCATGCAGTGTTGGGGAGGCCATGTTACGCCAAGTTCATGGCCATCCCCAACTACACCTACCTTAAGCTCAAGATGTCGGGCCCCAACGGGGTCATCACCGTCGGGCCCACGTACCGACACGCGTACGAATGTGACGTGGAGTGCATGGAGTACGCCGAGGCCCTCGCCGAGTCCGAGGCCCTCATCGCCGACCTAGAGAACCTCTCTAGGGAGGCGACAGACGTGAAGCGCCACGCCGGCAACTTCGAGCCAGCGGAGACGGTTAAGTCCGTCCCTCTCGACCCCTGCAGCGACGCCTCCAAGCAGATCCGGATTGGCTCCGAGCTCGACCCCAAATAGGAAGCAGTGCTCGTCGACTTTCTCCGTGCAAACGCCGATGTTTTCGCGTGGAGTCCCTCGGACATGCCCGACATATCGAGGGAAGTCGCCGAGCACTCGCTGGATATTCGAGCTGGAGCCCGACCCGTGAAGCAGCCTCTGCGCCGATTCGACGAAGAAAAGCGCAGAGCCATAGGCGAGGAGATCCACAAGCTAATGGCGGCAGGGTTCATCAAAGAGGTATTCCACCCCGAATGGCTTGCCAACCCTGTGCTTGTTAGAAAGAAAGGGGGGAAATGGCGGATGTGTGTAGACTACACTGGTCTAAACAAAGCATGTCCGAAAGTTCCCTACCCTCTGCCTCGCATCGATCAAATCGTGGATTCCACTGCTGGGTGCGAAACCCTGTCTTTCCTCGATGCCTACTCAGGGTATCACCAGATCAGGATGAAAGAGTCCGACCAGCTCGCAACTTCTTTCATCACACCCTTCGGCATGTACTGCTATGTTACCATGCTGTTCGGCTTGAGGAATGCGGGTGCAACGTACCAGCGATGCATGAACCATGTGTTCGGTGAACACATCAGCCGAACGGTCGAGGCCTACGTCGATGACATCGTAGTCAAGACGAGGAAAGCCTCCGACCTCCTTTCCGACCTTGAAGTGACATTCCGATGTCTCAAGGCGAAAGGCATGAAGCTCAATCCCGAAAAATGTGTCTTTGGTGTCCCCCGAGGCATGCTCTTGGGGTTCATCGTCTCCGAGCGGGGCATCGAGGCCAACTCGGAGAAGATCGCAGCCATCACCAGCATGGGGCCCATCAAGGACTTGAAAGGCGTACAGAGGGTCATGGGATGCCTCGCGGCTCTGAGCCGTTTCATCTCGCGCCTCGGCGAAAGAGGACTGCCTCTGTACCGCCTCTTAAGGAAGGCCGAGTGCTTCGCTTGGACCCTTGAGGCCGAGGAAGCCCTCGAGAACCTGAAGGCGTTCCTCACGAACGCGCCCATCTTGGTGCCCCCCGCTGCCGGAGAAGCCCTCTTGATCTACGTCGCCGCGACCACTCAGGTGGTTAGCGCCGCGATTGTGGTTGAGAGACGAGAAGAGGGGCATGCATTGCCCGTCCAGAGGCCAGTCTACTTCATCAGTGAGGTACTGTCCGAGACCAAGATCCGCTACCCACAAATTCAGAAGCTGTTGTACGCGGTGATCCTGACGCGGCGGAAGTTGCGACACTACTTCGAGTCTCATCCGGTAACTGTGGTGTCATCCTTCCCCCTGGGGGAGATCATCCAGTCCCGAGAGGCCTCGGGTAGAATTGCAAAGTGGGCGGTGGAGATCATGGGCGAGACGATCTCGTTCGCCCCTCGGAAGGCCATCAAGTCCCAGGTCTTAGCGGACTTCGTGGCTGAATGGGTCGACACCCAGCTCCCAACAGCTCCGATCCAACCGGAGCTCTGGACCATGTTTTTCGACGGGTCGCTGATGAAGACGGGGGCCGACGCGGGCCTGCTCTTCATCTCGCCCCTCGGGAAGCACCTACGCTACGTGCTACGCCTCCACTTCCCGGCGTCCAACAACGTGGCTGAGTACGAGGCTTTGGTAAACGGGTTGCGAATCACCATCGAGCTAGGGGTCCGACGCCTCGACGCTCGCGGTGACTCGAAGCTCGTCATCGACCAAGTCATGAAGAACTCCCACTGCCGCGACCCGAAGATGGAAGCCTACTGCGATGAGGTTCGGCGCTTGGAAGACAAGTTCTACGGGCTCGAGCTCAACCACATCGCCCGACGCTACAACGAGACTGTGGACGAGCTGGCTAAAATAGCCTCGGGGCGAACAACTGTTCCCCCGGACGTATTCTCCCGAGACCTGCATCAACCCTCCGTCAAGACCGACGACACGCCCGAGCCCGAGAAGGCCTCGGCCCAGCCCGAGGCACCCTCGGCTCAGTCCGAGGTACCCTCGGCACAATCTGAGGTACCCTCGGCTCGGCCCGAGGCACCCTCGGCCCCCGAGGGTGAGGCACTGCGCATCGAGGAGGAGCAGAGCGGGGTCACGCCTAATCAAAACTGGCAGACCCCGTACCTGCAATATCTCCACCGAGGAGAGCTACCCCTCGACCAAGCCGAAGCTCGGCGGTTGGCGCGGCGCGCCAAGTCGTTCGTCCTGCTGGGAGATGGGAAGGAGCTCTACCACCGCAGCCCCTCGGGCATTCTCCAGCGATGCATTTCCATCACCGAAGGTCAGGAGCTCTTACAAGAGATACACTCGGGGGCTTGCGGCCATCACGCAGCACCTTGCGTCCCCAGCCGTCACGGGCTGAGTCTTCTCCAACACACTCCAAGGTCCTCCCCCAACGACACGGGGGCTGGGCCCCACGCGTCATGCAAGCTGGTCCAGGGCAGAAGAAGCCAAACCGCCGCGCGCAGGGCATGCAACTGCCCAGCGGTTACAAGCATTCCTCCACTTTCGCCCAGACCAGCGGGTGAAAGGGCGGACAGCCATGCAGGCGGCATGCAACCGTGCCAAGTGGGCGCGCCCCTCTGACTTCCAACACACCCAGCATGGAGGCCCAGGCCCACATGTCATGCAACCGGCTCGCCGGTTGCTACGTGCGAGCAACTGCACCGCCACTCGCACCACTACCGCGCCTCCTCGACTGCGGAACCAATACCGCGACTCGAGGCAACCCTACGTATGACCCAGCAGTGCCAGCCAGGCACGACGGTCAATACGACCAAAGATGGGCCGGCAGTAATGGCGGTGGCAGGCGGGCAGGAGCAGCGGTCACGTCGTCAGCCAACCTTACGTCCCATCCAGGGGCAGCGAGAGAACCCTCTCTCACGGCGTGAAGACGGCGCGCCCGTGATCCGTTCCGCGAACGGCTCACACACGCGCAACGGCTGCCTCGCGAACCACTCACCCCATCGCATTAACTCCACGGCGGGACAGGCGGCGCCTCAGGCAGGAGAAGCAAGCAACGCTTCGCCTTCGCCATAATGACCTCATCGAAAAAGGTACGCCACGTCATTCGATTCCGTATCCTTTTCCTTTTCCTCTTTCTCTCTCTTACAATAGGGACCGGGAAAGGGGGATACTCTGAAAAGGATCCTTCTCAATGAAGGAAACAGGCCCCGAGCCTCCCTACTGATCAGAGGTTCAAAGGCTGGCCCCTCGGAGGGGTTCAATGGCCGCCTCAGAGCGATTGGGTTCTGCGCCCACTACTGGTCAGAGGTTCGATGGCCGGCCCCTCGGAAGGGTTCAACGGCCGCCTCAGGCCACTCGGGCTCCGCGCCCACTATTGATCAGGGGTTCGTAGGCTGGCCCTCGAAGGGTTCACAGTTGCCTCAGACACAGAGCAAGGGATGACCCTGGGTACGTTCGATACATAACCAAGGCTCGAGCTACGCTCCCAAGGTACCCTAGGACATTTTCGAGACCAGCGGGAACAATCTTGTAACGGAATCCCATCAGAGGGAGGCATCGAGCCCTCGGACCCCGTCAAAGGGGACCGGGTCCGGCAGATCACCCGCAGGTACTTTTGGAGCGCGCCTCCGGGCCTCTAGCCGACCCCTAGCAAATGGGGCACGGGCGTCCACTCGGATTACCCGCCAGCAGCTCACCGGAGACACCATGTTCGGCGCCCTCCGAGGGCAACATGGCGCTTTCCCCCCTCCTCCTTACGGAAAGGCGACGCAGGGGCGTATGCAAAAAAGTCGAGTCTGCCCTTGACCGTCCTCTCGCCCTGTGAGGAGGCTCGGGGGCTGCTCTCGCAAACACGGCTCCGGCCAAACCGTTGACAGCGTCAGCATACCAGCCCGAGAACATGGGACCCGACCGTGCACCTGGGCTACGGCCAGCTCGCATGAGGGAACAAACAGACCAGCCGAAGTGTTGCGAAACGCACTAAGACCTTGAAGGAGTCAAACTACTCCTCCGAGGCCTCAGGGGCTACACCCGGCGGGTGCGCTCGCGCGCACCCACCGGAACAAAATGCAACCAAAAAAGGTTGGTCCCCTTGCAAAAAAGTGCGGCAAAAGCCTCCAAGCGAGTATTAACACTCCCTTCGAGGCTCGGGGGCTACTGTCGGGGACCATAATTAGGGGTACCCTCAAGACTCCTAAATCTCAGCTGGTAACCCCCATCAGCACAAAGCTGCAAAGGCCTGATGAGTGCGATTAAGTCAAGGATCGGTCCATTCGAGGGACGCGATCACGCCTCGCCCGAGCCCAGCCTCAGGCAAGGGCAGCCGACCCCGGAGGATCTACGTCTCGCCCGAGGACCCCCTCCAGCAACGAACACACCTTCGGCTCGCCCGAGGCCCAGTCTTCACCAAGAAGCAACCTTGGCCAAATCACGACGCCAACCGACCAAATCGCAGGGGCATTTAATGCAAAGGTGGCCTGACACCTTTATCCTGACGCACGCCCTCCAGTCGACAGAGCCGAAGTGACCGCAGTCACTTCGCCGCTCCACTGACCGGTCTGACAAAGAGGACAGCGCCGCCTGCGCCGCTCCGACTGCTGAGCCACTCGACAGAGTGAGGCTGACAGCAGCCAAGTCCGGCCTCAGGCATCATAGGAAACTCCGCTTCGCCCGACCCCAGGGCTCGGACTCGGGCTCAGCCCCGGAAGACGACGAACTCCGCTTCGCCCGACCCCAGGGCTCGGACTCGGACTCAGCCCCGGAAGACGACGAACTCTGCTCCGCCCGACCCCAAGGCTCGGACTCGGGCTCAGCCCCGGAAGACGCCGAACTCCGCTCCGCCCGACCCCAGGGCTCGGACTTGGGCTCAGCCCCAGAAGACGACGAACTCCGCTTCGCCCGACCCCAGGGCTCGGACACGGGCTCAGCCCCGGAAGACGACGAACTCCGCTTCGCCCGACCCCAGGGCTCGGACACGGGCTCAGCCCTGGAAAACGACGAACTCCGCTTCGCCCGACCCCAGGGCTCGGACTCAGCCCTGGCCTCAGCCGACGGGCTCCGCCTTGTCCGACCCGGGGGCTCGGACTCGACCTCGACCTTGGAAGACAGACTCGACCTCGACCTCGGAGGAGCCTCCACCTCGCCCAACCTAGGGCACGGACCGACCACGTCGACAGGAGGCGCCATCATTACCCTACCCCAAGCTGACTCAGGCTACGGGGAACAAGACCGGCGTCCCATCTGGCTCACTCCACTATACGAGTAATGATGGCGCCCCGCAGGCCCTGTGATGACGGCGGCTCTCAGCCCCCTTACGGAAGCAAGAGGACGTCAGCAAGGACTCGACAGCCCCGACAGCTGTCCTTCCGCCAGGCTCCAGCGCTCCTCCGACGGCCACGACACCACACGAACTGGGTGCCAAAACCTCTCCGGCTGCCACGATGGCATGTACTTAGGGCGCTAGCTCTCCTCTGCTAGACACGTTAGCACACTGCTACACCCCCATTGTACACCTGAATCCTCTCCTTACGCCTATAAAAGGGAGGTCCAGGGCCCTCTTACAGAGGGTTGGCCACGCGGGGAAGGACGGGACGGCGCTCGCGCAAGGCCGCTCGCTCCCTCCCGCGCGGACGCTTGTAACCCCCTACTGCAAGCGCACCTGACCTGGGCACGGGGCTAACACGAAGGCCGCGGGTTTCACCTCCCACGCCTGTCTCCCTCCGGCTGCTTTCTCCCCCCTTCGCGTTCCGCCTCGCGGCGACAATTCACTCGTCGGTCTAGGGACCCCCCGGGTTTCGAAACACCGACAAGTTTACTACATGCATATTTTTTGCATGCACATGGGAAAGACAATTCCTTGATTTATGATGTTCTTAATTTGCGCGCATGCAATAGAAACTCTCACGATTTTACCATAATTTTTGGATCTGTATAAAAATAGAAACTGCATGTATGCGGCTGCCATGTTTTTCAGATCTGTCATAAAATAGGATCGTAATAACAACCTACTAAAGCTATCAACCTCTCACATTGACTCGATATTTACGCTTATAATTGAGGGATTTTATGCTCAAAACTTAAGGTTTTTACGCTCCACTCGGAGATGCGTCCACCAGTGAACAACATGCCAGATTTTTTACACAGTGTAACGAATTGCATAAATAACTACACCGTGTAGTATAATTTGTATCAGTATATATCATAAACTAGTTCTAATGCGTTTAGCTGTATGGCTGTTGGAGTGATCCTATATTTATGAAGGAAATAAAACATTAAATGCGATTTTTTGTTTCTATGCATGTAATTCATTTCCTTTCATTTTTCCATCATAAATTCGTGTGCATGCAACTGCTAACATATTTTTACGTAGTATACCAAATTGCATAATTATATACATAGTGTAGCATATTTAGTATCAGTATATACCATAAAATGGTTATTACGAGTATAGCTGCATGGCTGTTGCAGCGATCCTAAATTTATGGAGGAAATAAAGCATTTCAAATAGAAACCGCCACACATATCTTTCCTAAATTTACGCGCATAGAAGAGAACGTGTTTCACTCATGCATGCATTTTGCCATAATTTTTGGATGTGTATAAAAATAGAAACTGCATGCATGCAGCTGCCATATTTTTCGAACCTGCCATAAAAATAGGATCGTAATAACAACCTACTAGAGCTATCAATCTCTCACATTGGCTCGGTATTTACGCTTATAATTGAGGGATTTTATGCTCAAAACTTAAGGTTTTTACGCTCCAACCCGAAGATGCGTCCACCAGTGAACAACATGTAAGATTTTTTACGTAGTGTACCGAATTGCATAAATAACTACACCGTGTAGTATAATTTGTATCAGTATATATTATAAATTAGTTCTAATGTGTTTAGCTGCATGACTGTTGGAGGAATCCTATATTTATGAAGGAAATAAAACATTAAATACGATTTTTTTGTTTCTATACGTGCAATTCATTTACTTTCATTGCACATTCTTTCCATCATAAATTCGTGCGAATGGGTAACAGATTTTTATGCAGTATACCAAATTACATAATTATCTACACAGTGTAGCATATTTAGTATTAGTATATATCATAAAATGGTTCTTACGAGTCTAGCTGCATTGCTGTTGCAGCGATCATAAATTTATGGAGAAAATAAAACATTTAAAAATAGAAACCGTCACACATATCTTTCCTAAATTTACGCGCATGCAAGGGAACGTGTTTGACTCATGCATGCATTCTTTTTTTGCGCGCACAAATGTGAGGCGGGTGGCGCACCCGACAGGCTGGTTGAGTCGACGCGCTAGAGTGAACCACGTTGCAAGGGTGGTCGGCCTGAGCATTGTTTAACTATTGTAAGCCTAGGGCTCCCCTTATATATATATATATATATATATATATATATATAACACCTTACAAGTTACAATTTATTTAAAATAGGAAGAGTATAAAATAAGTAATGTCGCACAAATTTGTACATTAAAATTTTAAAATTTGAACGTGAATACAAATACGAATTTGAATTCTCATATTCGATTTTCAATCAAGTCAAACTTACACACCTCATGACGATAACACAAGACAAAATGACAGTTTTTATTTACCTTAAGATTATGTCGACCATAGTGTTAGACCATGTGTGATGCCGATTCACATATACAGTCTAACATCCCTGCAGTCGTAATAGAGGCACCTCACACGATAAGACTACAGTAAAAGCTGAAGGTATGAGCCGATGGGTTAAAATTCCCCGCAGTCGCAGGTCGCAGCGTTGTGAGCGTGCGAATGTTGAGGCTGGAGTATAGACCGGCGTGGACACCAAGAAGACGATAGCTCTGGATGCTGAGGTAGCTGAAGTCGCAGTGGTCAGAAGATACGCAGCAGTAGCCTATTCTTCGAGAGGAGTCGACGTTCGAACGTCAATGGTCGGCGGGGCGACGCAAAAGGGACAGCAGCAGCCTCAGGGCCTTCTTGCTTCTTTCCATGTTCGGGCGTCGAGGAGCCCCGCTAGGGAGGCCGGCGGCAGCACACACGTATGCGACAGTCAGGGTGGCACGCCCCGCGACAGAGTAGAAGGGGTAACAATGGATCTAGCCATGAAGACAGCGATCCAGCAAAAGGACGACAGCGGGAAGGTCGCAGCAACGTGGATCGGCCGGAAAAGCCGTGGCAGGGACGAAACCAACGTGGCTGCAATGAGGGGGAGGGCGACGGGTCGGGTCCAGTCGAGCAGGGCCCTGCGCCGGTCCTGGCAGGGGGTGGACATCAGCGACGAAAGAAGCTTGAAGTTTGTAGGAGGCACTGCTGGGCGGCTCATGTGAAGGAAAACAATGCCCTACACGCCGGAGCAAGAAACATGGCGACGCCGTCGACGAATTGCAACACGCTGGTACAACGAGTGCGACAAGATCAAAAGGGCTCGATCACGCTCGCTATGGGCAACGTCACGCGGCAGAGGCAACTAGCAACGTGCGGCGCGCCCGCAGCAAAGGCGGGAAGGGCGTGCAGCCTGGACGGTCGAGGTGGAATTGCGCCATGAGGATGAGAGCGGTGGTTGCACATCACACGCGAGAAGACTTGCGCACCAGATCCAACGACAGCCATAGCCGGGCTCAGAGGGGAGGGGTGGCTGGGGGCGCGCCGTCGGAGTTGAGGGGTGTCGCGGCTGCAGTTGACAGGGGATGACGGGGCAGAGGGGGAGGGAGGCCGATCGCCGACCAGTAGGACATCGGTGGCTTAGATCCGCCCCGGCCCGACCCGACCCTAGGGATTGGGGCGACGGCCGCCATTGCCAGCGAGGGGGATGTGGTGCGTAGCCTCCAAGGGGGGCGATCTAGGTCCCGACCATTGGAGGTTGTAGGAGCCGTTCTCAAACACATCCCGCCGTGGGCAGAGCAGTGGCGAGGGTCGGCGGCGCCGTTGGGCCGAGACGGAGGCGGGGCCACGTTCGACCGCTGAGGAGAGGGGCCCAACGTGGCGAGGAGGCGCGGATCCGACGGTTGAGCGCCTCGTGACGAGCGGTGAGAGAGCTGGGTGAGCGGGTGATGGAGGGAGATGGGGGCGGTGTCTCGAGAGGATAGTCTCCCGGGACAGCGACAGGTAGCAGCTGACGACTATTCACGAGGTGGCCAGCGGCTATGGGGTGGGCAAGGAAAACCCTAACCTTAATAGACCGGCAATCTCAAGTTCAAATCTTGTCAGAGGCTTTATTTCTGCCTCCACTCATTTATTTTTACGTTTGCGTCTTTTTCTCTAGCTACACGTGAGTGGGGGTGTTGAAGGGTATAAATGATTTGACTACCTTTTACCATCAGTTTAAGCTTTTGGGTTCAACTAGTTAGTGTGTCCACTCTAATACATAGAGAACAATTAGATCCTATTTGGATCCGTTTCGGTTTTAAAAACCAGTTTTAGCCCGTAGAGTGTAAAATCTGGGTTCCGAACAAAAGATGGTGGGGTGTGTAGATCCCTAGTTTTTGAATCATAAAAAAACTGGCAAAAGCTGGGTATCATTGGTTTTCTAGTTTTAATTTGATAAAAACTGGCACAAGAAACTGACATAAAATAGGCTGTTTAGATCCCACCCAATTTCCAAAATGCCAGATTCCTAGAAATTTCCAAATGCCAGATTCCTAAAAAAAATAGAACACGTAGTGATCGGTAAGACATTACAAATGTAGATTATATGCAACCAATAGTCCAATACCATGCCATCAAATTCTGGGTTACCCTTCGTCAAAGGAAAAAGACGCCTCATGATTTAAAAGACATGATAAAAATAGATTATACGCAATCAATGCTTTATGCTTATGTCATCAAGTACTGAATACAAGGACCATTATCGGATTACATGTATAACGGGTTGTCAAATTAATGTAGAGTGAGGATGGTACACCTTTTTCCAAGTACAAATTAATCTGAAGCACAGGAAGACTCGACAAAGATTAGACATGATGTGCAGATATCCACCATCATAATCTCATTGACATATAAGATCCCATTTCAGAACCTTGAACCTCAGATATCTTCCATTATTCAGTAAAATTTCCAACAGAACTAAAGGTCCTACAACACATACATTTTTTTAAAGGACCAATTCAAAATCCTGGACCTCAAACTGCCAACGCATTACAAGAAACAGGGTGTAAGATCATCTAATGCTTGTCGTCCTTGGGCACAGCGTCTTTCTTGGCAGCTTGGGACTCCAACTCCTTCACTGAAGACTGTTCAGTAGATCTATTTTGAATCATGAAAATGCATGAGACCGTACAGAACTATAAAGCAAATGTGATGCTCAAATGGTTATTGGTGGTTTCAAGTTTCAACTTTGAGCAGAGCTTCAAAGCATGAGAGAAGACACAGTGACACACACAGCATTAGACTGTGTTCAGCGGTTACCCCTAAATTTCTCCTCCTATATCCCACTCACGTGCCACGTCAGCGTTCTCTTCCCCCTGTATCTCCACCCTGTACAGCGGTTCCCCCTAAATCCTTCCCCTATACCCCACTATAATCATAAAATACCATTTTCCATACCTATTCACCATCTATTATCAATTTTTTCCCAACTAATAAATACATGTGTGCACTAATAACGAGGGAAGGGGGCCAGCAGCCGCGCCCTTCATCTAGCGAGTTGATGTGCCAACCACTACCACTGTAGCAGTGGTAGGGGGCACCGATGAACGCTCTAGCGGGATACTGTTGCCGTCACAGAGAGAGGAGGGGGGTACACGGCGGGCACCATTGCACACAGTCTTATAATGGCTACAACAAAAGGTGTGTAATAAACAAAACAAAAATAGGTATAGCTGAAGCACCAATGCGACTACTGTAAACTTTGATGTACAAACACATCATCACTAATTCATTCGAAATAGTAACAGTAGATTGCTTCTTCTGGATCCATATAACATGGTTGATTCCAATAAAATTTCACTTCCAGACCAAATAAGCCCACTGAATAATTTAAGGTAAAATGGCCAAAGTGATGTCTGTCCTCGTTGGGGTCGGTGCAGCCCTGTGCCATGAGCACCATGCACTGGCTAATTACAATTTGGACTAATCATCCACGGCTAATTACATTGGTCCTGCACTAGTGCCGCACATGGACATGGACAAAATCAAAGTTGTATCGCCAAATGCACCAGCACATATTCCTGGCCCGTCATCGACCGTTGGCACAGCTTGGATGGTATGCTAACTAGCTTTAATAGTACAAATTAACTAATGAAAATTGCTTGATGGCATGAGGGGAGGGAAAATTTTAAATAGTGTCGTCAAAGGAAAAAATATATTTCCAACAGCACATAAGGGAACATTATAAGTTTCGGTGACATTCAAGGAATTTTCTCATACAATAGTGGAGTGTTCTGCACCCCACCTCATCTTGGTCAGTTTCATAAATGCTGAGTTATGAACCAAGTAAACAGCACACGTCCCTCTAGCAGTATCATCTCTTTAAACAGATTCATCCTCGCCCACCGGCTATAGAATGGAGGGATACAAGACATCCTGAACTGGCCACTCTCCCGTTGCTTCATTTGTCAACCAAAATTTGTTTTTTCTTTTCATTTAGGTTATGAGTTTTCCATCCACTCTATTTTTTCCCCTACTCTTCAATTGAGCTCATGATATTTTATTCCTTTCTTTTTTTTGTCAGCTGGTGTATTTTTTTAAGTCAGCATTAATTTATAAATCTCATATTCTGTTCTTATATGCGCATGTATTTCTTAACTGAAATTTTCTTATCCCCCCTCCCATTCCTTCAATCTCTTAAGGGCTTGTTCGGTTAGCTCTCAATCCATGTGGATTGAGTGGGATTTGGTGGGTTTAAATCCCAAGCAAGTCAAATTTCTTCACAATTTTTTTCAATCTCATCCAATCCATATGTAATCCAATCCATATGTAACGGGATTAACCGAACAAGGCCTAAGCGGAGAAGATTATCCTTCAGCTCTTGTTTTGATTTGTGCATCGCGCTGCTATGCCATTACACAGTACATTGCCATCACGCCAAATATTGCAAATGAGTATCTAATTCAATATATCACTACCAAAATAAATAAAAGCAATCGACATTTCTCCCATCATACTCCTGGAAATTTCATCTGTGAACCAAACGCCACCTAAATTTCAATCCCACCTGGCTGAATTGCAGCTCAACTAACCAGATTAAACTAAAACTACACCATAACCATTTTTCCACCACTGAATAACCAGTAGCAGGCAGCTAGCCTATCTCAGATCCAATCCGGGAGGGTCCAATCGCCAAATCAGCCGCAATGGCTAAGGCTAACGAACGGATCGTGAAGACTACTAGACAGATAGATAGACGCGAGGCGAGGCGGCGAGAGCACAGACGGCAAGGAGAAAAGGGGCGTACTTGGCGGCGGCGGCGGACTCCTCCTCGAGCCAGTTGCGGATGTGGCGCACGTTGCGGCGGAAGACGGTGGCCGACTGCTTGACGTCTTTCCGCAGCAGCATCACCGCCGCGCCCACCCCCACCACCGTGAGGATGAAGTTCGTGAGCGCCATGCACCCGCCTATGCCGCTCGTCCTCGTCGGTCGTCCGACAACCCCTCGCGCGCAGCTGCAGTACCTTGCGTCTTCCCCAGCTCGCCTACCAGGACCAGAAAACCCTACAGCGGAGAGCCGGAGAATCCGCCGGCCACCTGCACCAGTCGACCCGAAGAGAAGCTAGCTAGCCCGTGGGCCGCACGCTGATGAAATGGGCTGCACGGGCCTCCAGCCCATGCTCTCCGCCCGTTTATGTTCAGGTGCATCCATCGGCCACGCTGTAGCAGACTAGCAGAACCTATGCTCGTTGGCTGCTTCCGATCCGTATCGATCACAGTCACAGGACGCAAGGCAGCCACACGCGCCTGCAAAGTGCAAACACTCTGGGGCTCGCTGCTCAGAACGGACAGAGCACGAGCAGCAGGCAGCGAGCATGGAAGCCGCGGGGACTACGGCGAAGGATGCTAAACCAAGCGGGACCTTCATGGGAGGTGGCCGCTGCCACCGCCGCCGCCGCTTTTGTGCGACGAGCAAGAGGCGTTGGTGCTGAACGCGTGGAACGCCATGAAGGGCAAGTCGGCATCGTTTGCACTCAAGTTCAGGTACTGATAGTGTTCAGTCGCGTCCTTGCTTGCCATTACGTTGTTGAGCACCTCTCAGGCTCTCGGTGTTCTACTGTTCTTGCCCTGGCGTACACGTACTGTTAGAGGTCTTATCATTGGAGGCTAGGAGCTAAGAACAAAATTGAAGACTTATAAAGAAAATATTAGCCTACTTTTAAAAAGAGATAGTAAAGAATATCGACATGTTTGTTTGGTTTTAATCCGTATGGACTTCTACTGTTTTTTATCTTTATAGATTATAGTTGCAGTAGTCCCAACAATGATCTTTGAAACAACTAGTATATTAGCAAGTCGGAGGCTCTGAGCTGTCTTAGTGTTTCTCGTGGCTATTTTTAACAAGCTTCCCATGTCGACGATGGATGCATGGAGGAACAGTTTAGTATTGTTGCTTGGTACTTGAATCATGATTGACTTATAAAAAAGAATACAATTCTAACACAATGATAAGTTGAATTATCTTAAATTTAAATAACTATATATAAAAAGTATTAATATTTATGGTATCAAATAAAATGTTTAGATTTATTATGAGAAATATGCAAAATATACTCATTTGACATTATAAACAATAGTATCTTTAACTACATCTTTGATCGAATTTTATTAAAACCATATCTAGTATTATTACATTCTTTTACGGGTGGCTAATTTTGCTGCCCTTTGTTAACAAAAATCGCTGGAGAGACTTTCTCCACAGTTTATGGTCCATCAAATAAAGATCTTCCTTCTTTTTAGACAGAAGAAGCACCTCCGTCAAGACTGCGCCTCTAGATGTTCTATTCATAGTTGTCGGAGACCATAATTAGGGGTACCCTCAAGACTCCTAATTCTCAGCTGGTAACCCCCATCAGCACGAAGCTGCAAAGGCCTGATTGGTGCGATTAAGTTAGGGATCAGTCCATTCGAGGGACACGGTCACGCCTCACCCGAGCCTAGCCTCGGACAAGGGCAGCCGACCCCCGGAGGATTTCCGTCTCGCCCGAGGCCCCCCTTCAGCGGCGAACATATTCCCGGCTCGCCCGAGGCCCTGCCTTCGCTAAGAAGCAACCCTGACCAAATCGCCGCACCGACCGACCAAGTCGCAGGAGCATTTAATGCAAAGGTGGCCTGACACCCTTATCCTGGCGCGCGCCCCCCAGCCGGCAGAACCGAAGTGACCGCCGTCACTTCGCCGCTCCACTGATCGGCCTGACAGAAGGACAGCGCCGCCTACGCCACACCGACTGCAGCGCCACTGGACAGAGTAAGACTGACAGGCAGTCAGGCTCTGCCGGAGGCACCATGGGAAGCTCCGCTCCGCCCGACCTAGGGCTCGGATTCGGGCTAAGTCCCGGAAGACGGCGAACTCCGCCCGACCCAGGGCTCGGACTCGGGCTAAGCCCCGGAAGACGGCGAACTCCGCCCGACCTAGGGCTCGGACTCGGGCTAAGTCCCGGAAGACGGCGAACTCCGCCCGACCCAGGGCTCGGACTTGGGCTCGGCCCCAGAAGACGACGATCTCCGCCTCGCCCGACCCAGGGCTCGGACTTGGGCTCGGCCCCAGAAGACGACGATCTCCGCCTCGCCCGACCCAGGGCTCGGACTTGGGCTCGGCCCCAGAAGACGACAATCTCCGCCTCGCCCAACCCGGGGGCTCGGACTCGACCTCGGCTTCGGAGGAGCTTCCACATCGCCCAACCTAGGGCGTAGACCAGCCACGTCAATAGGAGGCGCCATCATCACCCTACCCCGAGCTGACTCAGGGAACAAGACCGGCGTCCCATCTGGCTCGCTCCGCCGGATAGGCAATGATGGCGCCCCGCATGCTCTGTGACGACGGCGGCTCTCCGCTCCCTTACGGAAGCAAGAGGACGTCAGCAAGGACTCAACCGCTCCGACAGTTGTCCCTTCGCCAAGCTCCATCGCTCCTTCGACGGCCACGACATCACACCAGCTGGGTGCCAAGATCTCTCCGGCTGCCACAACGGCATGTACCTAGGGCGCTAGCTCACCTTCGCTAGACACGTAGCACCCTGCTACACCCCCCATTGTACACCTGGATCCTCTCCTTACGCCTATAAAAGGGAGGACCAGGGCCCTCTTAGAGAGGGTGGGCCGCGCGGGGACGAGGACGAGAACAGGCGCTCGCTTGGAGCCGCTCGCTCCCTCTCCCGCGTGGACGCTTGTAACCCCCTACTGCAAGCGCACCCGACCTGGGCGCGGGACGAACACGAGGGCCGTGGGATTCCCACCTCTCTCACGCTGGTCTCCGGCCGCCTCGCTCTCCCCCCTTCGCGCTCGCCCTCGCGCTCGACCCATCTAGGCTGGGGCACGCGACGACATTCACTCGTCGGCCCAAGGACCCCCTGGTCTCGGAACGCCGACAGTTGGCGCGCCAGGTAGGGGCCTGCTGCGTGTTGACGAACAGCTTCCCGTCAAGCTCCAGATGGGCAGTCTCCAGCAACCTCTCCAACCCGGGACGGTGCTCCGTTTCGGGAGTCTTGAGTTCATATCCCTCGACGGCAGCTACGACATGATACTCCTTCCACCGCCGTGCGACAACAACGGTGGCGGCCGACAACCCGCCTGCCGGCGGCGGAATCGGCGACGTCTTCCCCGCATGGTGGAAGAGCAACCTTCGAGCTCACCCCGTCCTCTCCCCCGTCGACGGAGGAGGAGGCGGGGCAACCAAGGCCAAGCAGGAGGCAGCGCCTTGTCGGCTGTCGAGCGAGTCGACGGTCCCGGCACCCCAACGGGGGGCGCACCAGGCGTCGACCTCGCGTTTGAGACGAAGGCGAGCGTCGTCTCCCCGCAACACGCCAATCCCGAGCAAGCGGACGACGCCAGCACGCTCGCGAAAAGCTTGCTGGACGTCACCCTCGTACCTGAGATGACGGCGCAGTCAGTCCCCGACGCGACCTTATCGCCGCCCGTCGACCAAAAGGTACCGATCGATTCCCATCCCGCGTCTTTCGGGTTCAGCCTCAACCCGTCTAGCGACTTCGCTTTGGCGGGCGCTCTCGTAGAGGCAAATCCAGACCCTCTAGGGTTTCGTGTGCGGTCACCTTGGGACCGGCTGACGGACGTCTCGACCTACGGGCCCTCTGGGTCCGAGGAAGACGACGAACCCAGCATCTGTTGGGATTTCTCTGGACTTGGTAACCCCAGTGCCATGCGGGACTTCATGACCGCATGCGACTACTGCCTTTCCGACTGTTCCGACGGTAGCCGAAGCCTCGGCGACGAGGATCGCGGCCCAAGTCGCGAATGCTTCCACGTCGATCTAGGGGGTCCCCCCGAAGGCAGCCATTTCGGCATGCCGGAGGACGGTGACCTCCCTAGGCCGGTGCCTCGCGTTGACATCCCACGGGAGCTAGCTGTGGTCCCCGTTCAAGCGGGGGGTCATGACCCACAACTCGATCAAATCCGCGGGGTGCAGGCCAGGCTCGACGAGGGAGCAGGAGCGCTGGAGCCGATCCATCGGGACGTCGGGCAGGCATGGGCGGGCCAACCTCCGGCTGGAGAAACACGTCATCTACCCCAGGGTTTCCAGCACCGCATCGCCAACGACGTCAAGCTCAGGCCACCACCCGCATCCAGTGGGGTCGGCCAGAACCTGGCGGCAGCAGCAATGCTTCTTCGTGCGATGCCAGAGCCATCAACCACCGAGGGGCGGCGAATCCAAGGAGAACTCAAGAATCTCCTGGAAGGCGCCGCGGTCCGACGGGCCGAGAGCTCTGCCTCCCGAAGGCAGGGGTACCCCTCGGAACCTCATGCTGCGACTTCCCGATCCATGCGGGAAGCCTCGGTCTACACCGGGCGCACGCGCAACACCGCGCCTGCGGCCCCGGGTCGCCTCGGCAACGAGCACCACCACCGCGACCGATGGGCCCACCTCGACGAGAGGGTGCGCCGAGGCTACCACCCCAGGCGTGGGGGACGCTACGACAGCGGGGAGGATCGGAGTCCCTCGCCCGAACCACCCGGTCCGCAAGCCTTCAGCCGAGCCATCCGAGGGCGCCGTTCCCGACCCGGTTCCGGCCCCCGGCTACTATTACAAAGTACTCGGGGGAGACGAGACCGGAACTGTGGCTCGCGGACTACCGTCTGGCCTGCCAGCTGGGTGGAACAGACGATGACAACCTCATCATCCGCAACCTCCCCCTGTTCCTCTCTGACTCCGCTCGCGCCTGGTTGGAGCACCTGCCTCCGGGGCAGATCTCCAACTGGGACGACCTAGTCCAAGCTTTCGCCGGCAATTTCCAGGGCACGTATGTGCGCCCCGGGAATTCCTGGGACCTCCGAAGCTGCCGATAGCAGCCGGGAGAGTCTCTCCGAGACTACATCCGGCGATTCTCGAAGCAGCGCACCGAACTGCCCAACATCACCGACTCGGATGTCATCGGCGCGTTCCTCGCTGGCACCACCTGCCGCGACCTGGTGAGCAAGCTGGGCCACAAGACCCCAACCAGGGCGAGCGAGCTGATGGACATCGCCACCAAGTTCGCCTCCGGCCAGGAGGCGGTCGAGGCTATCTTCCGAAAGGACAAGCAGCCCTAGGGCCGCCCATCGGAAGGTACTCCCGAGGCATCAACTCTGCGCGGCGCCAAGAAGAAGGGCAAGAAGAAGTCGCAAGCGAAACGCGACGCCGCCGACGCGGACCTTGTCGCCGCCGCCGAGTACAAGAACCCACGGAAGCCCTCCGGAGGTGCCAACCTCTTCGACAAGATGCTCAAGGAGCCGTGCCCCTATCACCAGGGACCGGTCAAGCACACCCTTGAGGAGTGCGTCATGCTTCAGCGCCACTTCCACAGGGCCGGGCCACCCGCGGAGGGTGGCAAGGCCCGCGACGACGACAAGAAGGAAGATCACCAGGCAGGAGAGTTCCCCGAGGTCCGCGACTGCTTCATGATCTATGGTGGGCAAGCGGCGAACGCCTCGGCTCGGCACCGCAAGCAAGAGCGCCGGGAGGTCTGCTCGGTCAAGGTGGCGGCGCCAGTCTATCTAGACTGGTCCGACAAGCCCATCACCTTCGACCGAGATGATCACCCCGACCATGTGCCGAGCCCGGGGAAATACCCGCTCGTCGTCGACCCCGTCATCAGCGACGTCAGGCTCACCAAGGTCCTCATGGACGGAGGCAGCAGCCTCAACATCATCTACGTCGAGACCCTCGGGCTCCTGCGTTTTGATCTGTCCTCTGTCCGGGCAGGCGCTGCGCCCTTCCATGGGATCATCCCCGGGAAGCGCGTCCAACCCCTCGGACAGCTCGACCTTCCCGTCTGCTTCGGAACACCCTCCAACTTTCGAAGGGAGACCCTGACGTTCGAGGTGGTCGGGTTCCGAGGAACCTACCACGCGGTACTGGGGAGGCCGTGCTACGCGAAGTTCATGGTCGTCCCCAACTACACCTACCTGAAGCTCAAGATGCCGGGCCCCAACGGGGTCATCACCGTCGGCCCTACGTACAAACACGCGTTCGAATGCGACGTGGAGTGCGTGGAGTACGCCGAGGCCCTCGCCGAGTCCGAGGCCCTCATCGCCGACCTGGAGAGACTCTCTAAGGAGGTGCCAGACGTGAAGCGTCACGCCGGCAACTTTGAGCCAGCGGAGACGGTTAAGTCTGTCCCCCTCGACCCCAGCGGCGACACCTCCAAGCAGATCCGGATCGGCTCCGGGTTCGATCCCAAATAGGAAGCAGTGCTCGTCGACTTTCTCCGCGCGAACGCCGACGTCTTCGCGTGGAGCCCCTCGGACATGCCCGGCATACCGAGGGATGTCGCCGAGCACTCGCTGGACATCCGAGCCAGAGCCCGACCCGTCAAGCAGCCGCTGCGCCGATTCGACGAGGAGAAGCGCCGAGCCATAGGCGAGGAGATTCACAAGCTAATGGCGGCAGGGTTCATCAAAGAGGTATTCCATCTCGAATGGCTTGCCAACCCTGTGCTTGTGAGAAAGAAAGGGGGGAAATGGCGGATGTGTGTAGACTACACTGGTCTCAACAAAGCATGTCCGAAGGTTCCCTACCCTCTGCCTCGCATCGACCAAATCGTGGATTCCACTGCTGGGTGCGAAACCCTGTCTTTCCTCGATGCCTACTCAGGGTATCATCAAATCAAGATGAAAGAGTCCGACCAGCTCGCGACTTCTTTCATCACACCCTTCGGCATGTACTGCTATGTCACCATGCCGTTCGGTTTGAGGAATGCGGGCGCGACGTACCAACGGTGCATGAACCATGTGTTCGGCGAACACATTGGCCGCACGGTCGAGGCCTACGTCGATGACATCATAGTCAAGACGAGGAAAGCCTCCGACCTCCTTTCCGACCTTGAAACGACATTCCGATGTCTCAAGGCGAAAGGTGTCAAGCTCAATCCCGAAAAGTGTGTCTTCGGGGTGCCCCGAGGCATGCTCTTGGGGTTCATCGTCTCCGAGCGGGGCATCGAAGCCAACCCGGAAAAGATCGCAGCCATTACCAGCATGGGGCCCACCAAGGACTTGAAAGGCGTACAGAGGGTCATGGGATGCCTCGCGGCTCTGAGCCGCTTCATCTCACGCCTCGGCGAAAGAGGTCTACCTCTGTACCGCCTCTTAAGGAAGGCCGAGTGCTTCACTTGGACCCCTGAGGCCGAGGAAGCCCTCGGGAACCTGAAGGCGCTCCTCACAAAGGCGCCTATCTTGGTGCCCCCAACTGCCGGAGAAGCCCTCCTGGTCTATGTCGCCGCGACCACCCAGGTGGTTAGCGCCGCGATTGTGGTCGAGAGGCAAGAAGAGGGGCATGCATTGCCCGTTCAGAGGCCAGTTTACTTCGTCAGCGAGGTACTGTCCGAAACCAAGGTCCGCTACCCATAGGTTCAGAAGCTGCTGTACGCGGTGATCCTAACGCGACGGAAGCTGCGACACTACTTCGAGTCTCATCCGGTAACTGTGGTGTCATCCTTCCCCCTGGGAGAGATCATCCAGTGCCGAGAGGCCTCGGGTAGGATTGCAACGTGGGCGGTGGAGATCATGGGCGAGACAATCTCGTTCGCTCCTCGGAAAGCCATTAAGTCCCAGGTCTTGGCGGACTTCGTGGCTGAATGGGTCGACACCCAGCTACCGACGGCTCCGATCCAACCGGAGCTCTGGACCATGTTCTTCGACGGGTCGCTGATGAAGACAAGGGCCGGCGCAGGCCTACTCTTCATCTCACCCCTCGGAAAGCATCTACGCTACGTGCTACGCCTCCACTTCCCGGCGTCCAACAATGTGGCCGAATATGAGGCCCTGGTCAACGGGTTACGGATCGCCATCGAGCTAGGGGTCCGACGCCTCGACGCTCGTGGTGACTCGCAGCTCGTCATCGACCAAGTCAAGAAGAACTCCCATTGCCGCGACCCGAAGATGGAGGCCTACTGCGATGAGGTTCGGCGCCTGGAAGACAAGTTCTACGGGCTCGAGCTCAACCACATTGCTCGGCGCTACAACGAGACTGTGGACGAGCTGGCTAAAATAGCCTCGGGGCGAATGACGGTTCCCCCGGACGTCTTCTCCCGAGACCTGCATCAACCCTCCGTCAAGATCGACGACACACCCAAGCCCGAGGTACCCTCGGCCCAGTCCGAGGCACCCACGGACCAACCCGAGGCGCCCTCGGCTCAGTTCGAGGCACCCTCAGCTCGACCCGAGGCGCCCTCGGTTCAGTCCGAGGTACCCTCGGCCCCCGAGGGTGAGGCACTGCGCGTCGAGGAGGAGCGAAGCGGGGTCGCGCCTAATCAAAACTGGTAGACCCCGTACCTGCAATATCTCCACCAAGGAGAGCTACCCCTCGACCGAGCCGAGGCTCGGTGGGTGGCGCGGCGCGCCAAGTCGTTCGTCTTGCTGGGAGATGAGAAGGAGCTCTACCACCGCAGCCCCTCAGGCATCCTCCAGCGATGCATCTCCATCGCCGAAGGTCAGGAACTCCTACGAGAGATACACTCGGGGGCTTGCGGCCATCACACAGCGCCTCGAGCCCTTGTCGGGAACGCTTTCCGGCAAGGCTTCTACTGGCCGACGGCGGTGGCCGACGCTACCCGAATCGTCCGCACCTGCGAAGGGTGCCAATTCTACGCGAGGTAGACCCATCTGCCCGCTCAGGCTCCGCAGACGATACCCATCACCTGGCCTTTTGCGGTGTGGGGTCTGGACCTTGTCGGCCCCTTGCAGAAGGCACCCGGGGGCTACACACACCTGTTGGTCGCCATCGACAAATTCTCCAAGTGGATCGAGGTCCGACCCCTGAACAGCATCAGGTCCGAACAGGCGGTGGCGTTCTTCACCAACATCATCCATCGCTTTGGGGCCCCGAACTCCATCATCACCGACAACGGCACCCAGTTCACCGGCAGAAAGTTCCTGGACTTCTGCGAGGATCACCACATCTGGGTGGACTGGGCCGCCGTGGCTCATCCCATGACGAATGGGCAGGTGGAGCGTGCCAACGACATGATTCTACAAGGGCTCAAGCCTCGGATCTACAACGACCTCAACAAGTTCGGCAATCGATGGATGAAGGAACTCCCCTCGGTGGTCTGGAGTCTGAGGACAACGCCGAGCCGAGCCACGGGCTTCACGCCGTTCTTTCTAGTCTATGGGGCCAAAGCCATCTTGCCCACAGACTTAGAATACGGCTCCCCGAGGACGAGGGCCTACACCGACCAAAGCAACCAAGTCAGCCGAGAAAACTCGCTGGACCAGCTGGAGGAGGCTCGGGACCAGGCCTTACTACACTCGGCGCAGTACCAGCAGTCCCTGCGACGCTACCACGCCCGAGGGGTCCGGTCCCGAGACCTCCAGGTGGGCGACCTGGTGCTTCGACTGCGACAAGACGCCCGAGGGCGGCACAAGCTCACGCCTCCCTGGGAGGGGCCATTTGTCATCGCCAAGGTTCTGAAGCCCGGAACATACAAGCTGGCCAATAGCCAAGGCGAGGTCTACGACAACGCCTGGAACATCCAACAGCTACGTCGCTTCTACCCTTAAGATGTTTTCAAGTTGATCATATACCTCGCACCCACGCAAAGTTTAGTCATCAAGGAAGGGTCGGCCTCGCCTCGGCAAAGCCCGACCCTCCGTCGGGGGCTAAAAGGGGGGGAACCCCCTCTGCGTCGAAATTTTCCTCGAAAAAAAAGATCTTTTCTGCCAGAATATCTTTCGCGCTTTTTGGCTACTTCGAAAAGTGGATCCTGAAAACGACGGAGTACACTTAAGCAGTCAAGGCTGACCGAGCCGAGGGACTCCTACGCCTCCGGGATACGGATACCTCACTCATTACCTTCTGCGATAAGTAACTCACGTTCGGATAAGTGATTCTGCGGACCGAACAAGTCTTCACGCCCGAAAGCTCTTCTGCCGAAGCGATCCTTCGAGCCTTCTCGACTGCGTCGGTGACAGAGCTCCATGGACGGGTAAGAGTGCGCATAAGCGGCAAGGCCGACCGAGCCGAGGGACTCCTACGCCTCCGGGATACGGATACCTCACTCATCACCTTCCGCGAGAAGCAACTCTTGCTCGCACAAACATTTCTGTTACCAACGAAAAAGTCCAGATACTCGAAATAAAAGGAAAAGAGACGCAGCTTTACAACACGGCGAGGGTGTGTTTAGGCCTCGGCGGCCGCAGGAAACACACGCTACAAGACAATCTGATCCTGCAGGCTCGGATCTTGACGGCTGAAGGGAGCAGCAGCACCCTTGGCATCGACGACACCTTCGGCGAGGGCCAACCTAGCCTCGGACGGCGACGCAGTCCGAGGATCTCCACTCTGAAGGACGACGTCATCACCACGCCTGGGCCATCGCCGCTAGGGTCTTCTCCGGGAATCTGGCCCGAGCAGGCGGCTCGGCCGGTCACCCCGGGGCCTCGGCCAGTTACCTTCCGAGGACATCAATCTGGCCCGAGCAGGCGGCTCGGCCGGTCACCCCGGGGCCTCGGCCAGCTGCCCTCCAAGGACGTCAGCCCGACCCGAGGCCTCGGCTGGTCAATTCCAGCGTCGGTCCCGCTAACGGACGACCCAGCCAGGCTCTGGCCAACCAGGTTTCCTTTTCGAGCCAACTCTGCCTCTGTTCTATGTTGACGCCGCTACCCCTGGCCTCGGCTCATCGAAGAGCGGCCGAGGGGTTCCTTTAACTAAGTTAGAGAAGCCTCGGACAACAAGGCCGACCGAGCCGAGGGACTCCTACGCCTCCGAGATACGGATACCTCACTCGTCACCTGTACACGGGGCGACTCACACTTGGTGAAGCGGTTCAGACAACCAACAGGCAAGACTCAGTGCTCGAAAAGGAGGAAAATACACGGCTCCGTGCCGAAACCACATACATGTTCAGGCCCCGACAGCCACAATGAACAAAAACACTGGCATCCAAGGTGCCATTACAAATGGAACCCCGTTTCCGTCTCCGCGGGTACGAACAACCCCACAAGATTGGGGAACCCGCGGGGCGATCGCGGGCCGACGGGCGGCTCGCCGCCGTCCGATCCGGCAGCAGCGACAACAACCCCCGTCCCGGGCGACGAAGCAGCTTCAGCAGCGGCTTCGGGGCGGGTGCTACGGTAGAAGGACTCTCATCCACCGAGGACGAGAGCCAGCCATTCAGGCCGGGAGACGGAGACCCAGGGCTACTGGCGGAGTTGGCAATCTCATCGGTAGAGAAGCCATCTCCGGCTGTCGACGCCTCGAAGCGCGCCGGCAGGTCTTCGCCCTCGCCAGAACCGCCCAGAACATGGGCGCCGCCCTCGCGGTACGCGGCGCAACCGTCGTCCAGACGGAGGACGTAATGCTGCACCCTGGCAGAGTGGCGGCGGTCCGCCTTTCCCGGCATGGCTGGAGGAAGCCTCCGCGAGGCTGGAGGATGCCCTTCTCCCCCAGACGCCAGGGGAAGAAAAGGGTAACCGACCCACGCGGAGGCAGCCCCCCGATTCGCCTCATCCTCCACCTCAGTCTGGATGACGAAAATCCTTGAGGCTGAGGGAGGGGCAGAGGCCGCGGCCCGGCTCGCTTCCCCCACCATCAAGCTGGAGGTCACCATCTTGGGCGACCGCCGGTGGAGGGGTGCAGCCGGGCTGCATGATGAAAATCCTTGAAGCCGAACGATGGCTGAAAGGTACCAACTCCCGCGGAGTTGCGCTCCCCCAACGACGAGGCGGAAAGACGATGGATCCCCCCATCCGGGGGCCTGGAAGGTGGAAAGACACGATGCATAAGGGAGCGCGAAGACATGGTCGCCCTCCAAGGGGGTCACCCTCCTTTTAAGGGCGGTTCTCCCTACTCGCGTCCCCAGCCGTCACGGGCTGAGTCTTCTCCGACACACTCCAAGGTCCTCTCCCACGGCGCGAGGGCTGGGCCCCACACGTCATGCAAGCCAACTCAGGGCAGAAGAAGCCAAACCGCCGCGCGCGGTGCATACAACCGCCCAGCGGTTACAAGCGACCCTCCACTTTTGCCCAGACCAACGGGCGAAAGAGTGGACAGCCATGCAGGCGGCATGCAACCGCGCCAAGTGGGCGCGCTCCTCCGACTCCCAACACGCCCGGCATGGAGGCCCAGGCCCACGCGTCATGCAACCGGTGCGCCGGTTGCTACGTGTGAGTAACTGCATCGCCACCCGCACCTCCTCGATTGTGGAACCAATACCGCGACTCGAGGCGACCCGGCGCGCGACCCAGCAGCACCAGCCTGGCACGACGATCAACACGGCCAAAAGTGGGCCGGCAGTAATGGCGGTGGCAGGCGAGCAGGCGCAGCGGTCGCGTCGTCAGCCAGGCTTACGTCCCATCCGGGGGCAGCGAGAGAACCCTCTCCCACGGCGTGAAGACGACGCGCCCGTGATCCGTTCCTCGAACGGCTCGCGCACGCGCAACGGTCTCCCCTCCAACCACTCGCCCCGTCGCATTAACTCCGCGACGGGACACGCGGCGCCTCTGGCAGGAGAAGCGGGCGACGCTTCCCCTTCGCCAAAATGAACGCGTCCAAAAAGGTACGTCGCGTCGTTCGATTTCGTATCCTTTTCCGTTTTTCCTCTTTCTCTCTCTTGCAACAGGGACCGGGAAAGGGGGATACCCCGAAAAGGATCCTTCCCCGAGAAGGAACCAGGCTCCGAGCCCCCCTACTGATCAGAGGTTCGAAGGCTGGCCCCCCGGAAGGGCTCAACAGCCGCCTCAGATCGCGTGGGCCCTACACCCACTACTGGTCAGAGGTTCAAAGGCCGGCCCCTCGAAAGGGTTCAACGACCGCCTCAGGCTACTCGGGCTCCGCGCCCAATACTGATCAGGGGTTCGAAGGCTGGCCCCCGAAGGGTTCACAGCCGCCTCAGACGCCGAGCGAGGGATGACCATGGGTACGTTCGATACATAACCAAGGCTCGGGCTGCGCTCCCGAGGTACCCTAGGACATTTCCGAGACCGGCGGGAACGATCTTGTAACAGAATCCCACCAGAGGGAGGCATCGAGCCCTCGGACCCCGTCGCCAGGGGACTGGGTCTGGTAGATCACCCGCAGGTACTTTTGGGCGTGCCTCTGGGCCCCTAGCCGACCCCTAACGAACGGGGCACGGACGTCCACTCGGATTACCCGCTTGCAGCTCGTCGGAGACACCATGTTCGGCGCCCATCGAGGGCAACATGGCGCTTTCCCCCCTCCTCCTTGCGGAAAGGCGACGCAGGGGCGTATGTAAAAAAGCCGAGTCTACCCCTGACCGCCCTCTCGCTCTGTGCAGAGGCTCAGGGGCTGCTCTCGCAAACCCGGCTCCGGCCAAACCGTTGACAGCGTCAACATACCAGCCCGAGAACTTGGGACCCGACCGTACACCTGGGCTACGGCCAGCTCGCATGAGGGAACGGCCAGACCAGCCAAAGCACTACGTGAGGCAGTAAGACCTCGAAGGAGTGAAACCACTCCTCCGAGGCCTCGGGGGCTACACCCGGCGGGTGCGCTCGCGCGCACCCACCGGAACAAAACTCAACCGAGAAAGGCTGGTCCCCTTGCAAAAAAGTGCGACGAAAGCCTCCAAGCGAGTGCAAACACTCCCTTCGAGGCTCGGGGGCTACTGTCGGGGACCATAATTAGGGGTACCCTCAAGGCTCCTAATTCTCAGCTGGTAACCCCCATCAGCACGAAGCTACAAAGGCCTGATGGGTGCGATTAAGTCAGGGATCAGTCCATTCGAGGGACACGATCACGCCTCACCCGAGCCTAGCCTCGGACAAGGGCAGCCGACCCCCGGAGGATTTCCGTCTCGCCCGAGGCCCCCCTTCAGCGGCGAACATATTCCCGGCTCGCCCGAGGCCCTGCCTTCGCTAAGAAACAACCCTGACCAAATCGCCGCACCGACCGACCAAGTCGCAGGAGCATTTAATGCAAAGGTGGCCTGACACCCTTATCCTGGCGCGCGCCCCCAGCCGGTAGAACCGAAGTGACCGCCGTCACTTCGCCGCTCCACTGACCGGCCTGACAGAAGGACAGCGCCGCCTACGCCACACCGACTGCAGCGCCACTAGACAGAGTAAGACTGACAGGCAGTCAGGCTCTGCCGGAGGCACCATGGGAAGCTCCGCTCCGCCCGACCCAGGGCTCGGACTCGGGCTAAGTCCCGGAAGACGGCGGACTCCGCCCGACCCAGGGCTCGGACTCGGGCTAAGTCCCGGAAGACGGCGGACTCCGCCCGACCCAGGGCTCGGACTCGGGCTAAGCCCCGGAAGACGGCGAACTCCGCCCGACCCAGGGCTCGGACTCGGGCTAAGTCCCGGAAGACGGCAAACTCCGCCCGACCTAGGGCTCGGACTCGGGCTAAGTCCCGGAAGACGGCGAACTCCGCCCGACCCAGGGCTCGGACTTGGGCTCGGCCCCAGAAGACGACGATCTCCGCCTCGCCCGACCCAGGGCTCGGACTTGGGCTCGGCCCCAGAAGACGACGATCTCCGCCTCGCCCGACCTAGGGCTCGGACTTGGGCTCGGCCCCAGAAGACGACAATCTCCGCCTCGCCCAACCCGGGGGCTCGGACTCGACCTCGGCTTCGGAGGAGCTTCCACATCGCCCAACCTAGGGCGTAGACCAGCCACGTCAATAGGAGGCGCCATCATCACCCTACCCCGAGCTGACTCAGGGAACAAGACCGGCGTCCCATCTGGCTCGCTCCACCGGATAGGCAATGATGGCGCCCCGCATGCTCTGTGACGACGGCGGCTCTCCGCCCCCTTACGGAAGCAAGAGGACGTCAGCAAGGACTCAACCGCTCCGACAGCTGTCCCTCCACCAAGCTCCATCGCTCCTTCGATGGCCACGACATCACACCAGCTGGGTGCCAAGATCTCTCCGGCTGCCACAACGGCATGTACCTAGGGCGCTAGCTCACCTCCGCTAGACACGTAGCACCCTGCTACACCCCCCATTGTACACCTGGATCCTCTCCTTACGCCTATAAAAGGGAGGACCAGGGCTCTCTTAGAGAGGGTGGGCCGCGCGGGGACGAGGACGAGAACAGGCGCTCGCTTGGAGCCGCTCGCTCCCTCTCCCGCGTGGACGCTTGTAACCCCCTACTGCAAGCGCACCCGACCTGGGCGCGGGACGAACACGAGGGCCGCGGGATTCCCACCTCTCTCACGCCGGTCTCCGGCCGCCTCGCTCTCCCCCCTTCGCGCTCGCCCTCGCGCTCGACCCATCTGGGCTGGGGCACGCGACGACATTCACTCGTCGGCACAGGGACCCCCGGTCTCGGAACGCCGACAGTAGTAAAAAGGGAAAGTGGAAACGATTTCCTTATTGTATTATGGGTGTGTTTGGTGTGGCGCCTAACCCGCCACACCGCGCCACACTTTTCAGCCACCCGCCACACCGCGCCA
The DNA here is from genome assembly GCA_029449295.1 of Zea luxurians. Lineage (NCBI taxonomy): Eukaryota > Viridiplantae > Streptophyta > Magnoliopsida > Poales > Poaceae > Zea > Zea luxurians. The sequence goes on along the minus strand of JAOPSE010000177.1, from coordinate 1,141,267 downwards.
CACTTTTCAGCCGCCACACTTTTCAGCCACAAGTGGCTGAAAAGTGTGGCGCGGTGGCGGCTGAAAAGTGTGGCGCCGTGTGGCGGGTTAGGCGCCACACCAAACACGCCCATAATAAAACACCAAAAATAGTGGAAACGATCTAAAATCTTCCACGACGTGACCAGCACATGGAGTCATGGACGGGACGATACCCTCCGCCCCCTCAAAAACAAAAGGTCTCGTGGGAATCAGCGTCATGGACGAGAAGATGCTTCTGCCCCGTTCGCACGTTCAAGAGCCACGCACCTCTCCGAAAAATCAAAGCACAGCCTCCTGTAGCTAGGCTAGCTTGAGTCTCTCCCGGTCTCCCCTCACCTCACGCTGGTTGCCTATATAAACGAAGATCAGATCTCGCACGGCGTAGCATCACACGGGGAACAGACAAAACATACTCCTACTGAAGCGCTGAGAAGTAGATAAGAATAATATGGGGTTCAGTGAGGCACAGGAAGAGCTCGTCCTCCGTTCATGGAAAACCATGAAGAGCGACTCCGAGTCGACTGCTCTTAAGTTCTTCCTCAGGTGTGTCCGTGTGTGATGACACTACATACATTCGCGTGCAGTTTGTTTTCCATGGCAAACCGTCATTTTCTTTCGTGCCGTGTCAAATAAATAAATAAAAACAGGATCTTTGAGATCGCGCCGGGTGCCAAGCAGATGTTCTCCTTCCTGCGCGACGCCGGCGACGCGCCGCTGGAGAAACACCCCAAGCTCAAGGCCCACGCCGTCACCGTCTTCGTTATGGTCAGCCACCTCGATCTATATCGCCGCCCCCCGTCTTCGTCGTCACTGCCGGTCTGCTGTACTGTGTACGCATGTTTCTATCCTCATCTAGCTACCTGCTGCTTTGCCTTTAATTGGCGTCCAGGCATGCGAGTCGGCGACGCAGCTGAGGAGCACCGGCGACGTGAAGGTGAGGGAGGCCACCCTGAAGCGGCTTGGCGCGACGCACGCCAGGGCGGGCGTCGCCGACGCGCATTTCGAGGTAACTTCATTAACACACGTGTTTCTATCCATGGGGCGCAATGAACCTCTGCAAGTGCAAGCTCGATCGGACAGATTATATATTCCAGCGCTCGCAAGTGTCGTCAGTTGCAGTGAGTGAGCTGTGAGCGGTGGCGATTGACAGACAGAGACCCACCGGTCTTGCTCGTCTTTAAACGTGCAGGTCGTCAAGACGGCGCTGCTGGACACCATCAGGGACGCGGTCCCGGACATGTGGACGCCGGAGATGAAGGCGGCGTGGGAGGAGGCCTACGACCAGCTGGCCGCCGTCATCAAGGAGGAGATGAAGAACGCCGCCGCCGCCGAGGAGCAGACGAAGAACGCCGCCACCGCCGGGGAGGAGACGACGAACGCCGCTGCCGCCGAGGAGGAGACGACGAACGCCGCCGCGGCTGTTGATGCTTCCTAGCTCCTAGCCTAGCGTCCTACTACGCTCCTCTGCTAGCGACCGTGGCACGCGCACCGCTGCGTTAATGGGTGCTTTTGGACTGCTGCTGGCCTGACACCTAACTACGAAGCTGTTGCTAATGCTGCTGCATTTTTGTTTGTCGACCGCATCATTTTTGTGATGATGAATAAAATGTTCAGAAAAGACCCGTTATGCGAGTGAAATTTGACTGAATGTCGTGAGAATTTAAGGCCTAAATAGTGACATCTCTAGTTGTATAAGTGTTGGCGCTGATTTGGGCGCCAAACACTCAAATGAACTATATAGCAGTGCTCTTTGCGGAGGCACGAACACTCCGCGGCATAGGGCCAGATAGTCCGCAACTTGAGCGCCGGTGCACGCTTCCGCAACCGAGGGTCTTTTTCGCGAAGAACACTAGAACTCGCCCTTGAGAGAGATACCGTCGAGGAGGAGAGTTCTAAGACATTGCTCCGCGTCAGCAGGCCGCCCAACACTTCTTTAATCGGTGTAGAGTCGAAGAGAGATTTTGTGGAAGACTAAACTATGATCTAAAACTAAGGCTAGATTACTTGTACTCCTAAAAATAAGGTAAAATTGATAAATAGATTTAATTGGATCGATTATAGGGGCTTAAATTGATCGTAACCCTTCATCTATATAAAGGGATAGAGGTCTGGACCCGTTATAAGCCGGTTCCCGAGTTAATCCCGCAGGTTTGGCTAACAAATCCCACTAGAAATCTGGAACCCTAACTAATTATGCGCACGCGCAGATCGGACCGTCCGCACGCCACCGTGGACCTTTCGGACCGTGGACCGCCCGGTCTACATGGCCTGACCGTCCGTCTGCCCATTTTGGGGCTCAACATATGCCCCTGCCTTTTAGTAGAGGTTGACGAACCAAAAGCATATGTACCGTCAGGCATTTTCAGAAAACAATAGATTTCACAACTCATCTTGTTCCCAAAGTAACAACTAAGCTGATGCAAGTCATCGGATTCTCAATCCATTAGGTAGGGATGGCAATGGGTCGAGATCGGATCGGGTAGAGCAAAAACCCACCCGCGATCGCACATCGTGAAGACTAATGAAACCCGCCCACGATTGCACCCGCGCCCGAACCCATTGGGTTTCGGGTCACCTACGGGTTTTACTGATTGTACACTTTTAAACAGTAATTTAGCAATAAGCAATTAAGTAGCTGCAATAGTTGAGTTATATGTACCAATTGTAAGCCTTTATATTGAGAAGCAATAAATCATTCCATGAATCATTGGCCAAGTTACTTATTCTAAATAATTACTATTGTATCTTAATTATTTTTGCACAAAATAAAGAATTACACCAAACATAAGAACAAAATACATATTAATAATCTACATATTAAAATAAGATCATAGGAATAATAATCATTAATTTTGGAGTTATGGATTTCAAGTTATGAATTTCCAAAAGTTATAGGTGCTAGGTACAAGATTAATTAGGAGATTAATTTTAATATGGTTTTCATGTCAAAGTAGAGACACTAGTTGATAAACAATAATATTACAAAATTATATAAACTGGAATGGATCAATTTGGACTTAATATGAATTTTCTATGAACTATACAAGTTTCTAGTATTATTTTTGTATTAAAAATCATTTTCCAAAATTTATTATCTAATTTCACTGCTCACTGGACTGGGCGCATTATTTCTCAAGAGATCAGGGGCAAGCTTGCAAATCTCCCCAGACTCAGGTTAACCCTATATGGACGGCAGGTTGGATAGCTAAAAGCATAGGGTCTCTTACGTAAAAAGCCCCGATCGAAGGGGTACGCAAAGATCCTGGCCGTCCGATCTGATCACAAGGGTCCAGATTAGATTGATTCTTTTAAGCGAACTGGTATCAGATGATAGCCACTGGATCGAGTGAAGCGCCCCAATCCTCTGGGACTCAAATGTGATACAATTACTAGTCCCAGGAGGCTAGTAAACACATTTATACAACAGATGATTCCAGATCTGCTTAAACGAGACAAACCTATAAAGGTGGCGATCAACTTTAAGAGTTGGTCCACAACTTGGGACATATCATCAGAGTGGGGCTGAAGCAGCCCAATATACGAAGCGAAGCGAATCAGCGGTCCAATAGCCACAGGTAAGGTTGGGAACAGGCGTAACTCTTACCCGATCAACGATCTCCTTTTCTGAAAAACAACAAATAAGCAAGGGTGAGTACTTACGTACTCAGCAGCCCACCTTCACCCACGAAATGGGGAAAACAGATATAATGCATGGAATATGTGGAGCTCAGGATATTTTGCAGAAATAACAATATTTGATGCAGGGTTATTTTGTAAAACATTTTTGTATTTTTTCAAAGCGCATCCTCTCCCAAAGGAGCACGAAGTTTTTCAATATAGAACAAAATTCCCTGGACTAAACCATCCAGGTATCTCAGCAGTTTCCCACTGGTTTTCATTTTCAAAAACAGCTACTGGACTTCTCGTCCACCATAGCTCACGGCTCAACCGCCGGACCTTTTAAAACCACTTTTCAAAAGCATTTTTGTAAAACAAAACACTAATTGTCATACCACACTAGACTCGTCCATTCCAGTGGACACGAACTATTCGAATAGGTTTGAACTCTGCACAGAGGTGTACACTTTACCTACTAGTCTGGTTTCTGCAATCTCACCGTCGTGATATCCGAATGCCGAATCTCTCTCTTTCCTTGCACGTCCTTACCTTAACGGTTACACCGAAATGAGTTAGGCCACCGCCATATACAAACCGGACAAAACATTCCCCCTCCTTATCCTCCCGGTGCTCCCCAGCCATCATAACCCTGGGGTTTGGACCGTACGAGTTCAGATTGAGTGACTGCCTATACAGTCTCGAGTGGTTGTACTTGTCATGAGTACAGATAGTGAAGGATGACAAACAGGTCCTTATATGAGGGGACAATTTTTCTGCTCACACCTAACCCGGCTGAGCCAACTCCTAAGGCCCTCCCCTAAACTAGGGAGTCCCTGATCATCCCGCTTAAAAGGTGATAAGGGTGACAACTCTTCATCATACCCATTTTAGAAAACATTTTCTTTTGAAAACTCACACCTTTTCTCAAATCATTTGTAACAAATATGTATAAAGATTGATTGCGGCAAGCGGCTGGGTGGCCATAATAACTTGTCTCAAAATCATATCGTGCATAAAATAACAGGCTGAGGGTTGTGGTTGAAAAATCATAGGTAATTTATGCATCAAAGGGATCCAGTGAGCTTGCCGTGCTTATCCGACGAAAGGGGGGAGCTCGCGGAACTGGCTTCTAGCTCCACTGCCCGGCGTAGACTTGCAGATCCAGCCTCCACGAGACGGCACGAACGCTCCGATAACTATACAACATGAACAAGCAAACATACAAACCAGCAAGTATACCAACAAATATTTAGTATAGTGGTCAGAATGGCAATATATGGACGAGTAGAGTCTTGAGCAGAATCTGTGTCATGTGGTGTTGTGTTAATACTGGTGGTGTAGTGGAGGTGCTTACCAGGAGGGTGGATTGGAGGCGAAGTGACACTATGCGTGTAGCCGGCAGAGCAGAGTAACTGAGTGGGTGGGGTGTTTGCCTTGGCTGAGGGTGTGGAGTGTGTGGAGAGGGAGAGGGTAACTGGGTCTATTTATAGCTGGGTGTATGTGGTGTAGTACAGTAGAGTTCACTGTCGGTGAGAATAGTGACGAGCGAATCGTCTGACTTAGTCTGAACACGGAAATTATAGGCAGAATATGGGACAAGAGTATTTTGGGAGTTTTCTGGAATATGAACCATGCTTAAGGATGACATGGTTGGATAGGGAATAGTTTGATAAGAATTCAGAAACAAGAATTATTGGAATCTGAGTTTGGAAGCCTTGTTCGGAGGAATCTCAAAGTTAAGCGTGCTCAACTTGGAGAAACCTAGGATGGGTGACCAGATGTGAAGTTCCCACTGGAAGGAAAATCACAGTCACCGGAGTTCGTATGACTGGAATATTGGTCTGGCAGGTCTTAGGTGGACTGGACAGCATGATGGATGAGTAGTTGAAATTTGGGGTGATCGGATGATCGATGAACAGCAACGATGAATAGTAATGACAAAAAAGTAATTATAGACATCATCAATGAATAGTAACAATGATGAACAGTAAAGATGATGAATAGTGTTGGTAAATAGTAACGCTGAATAGTAACAGTAAATAGTAACGATGATGAATAGTAACGTTGAATAGTAATGGTGAATAGTCGTATGCACGAACGATGAACGATGAATAGTGTCGGGGACCATAATTAGGGGTACCTCCAAGGCTCCTAATCTCAGCTGGTAACCCCCATCAGCACAAAGCTGCAAAGGCCTAATGGGCGCGACTCGGGTCAGGGCTCAGTCCACTCAAGGGACACGATCTCGCCTCTCCCGAGCCCAGCCTCGGGCAAAGGTAGCCGACCCAGGAGGATTCACGTCTCGCCCGAGGGTCCCCTCAAGCAATGGACGCACCTTCGACTCGCCCGAGGCCCAGCTCGGGCAGGCTTCGCGGAGAAGCAACCTTGGCCAGATCGCCACGCCAACCGACCGTATCGTAGGAGCATTTAATGCAAGGATCGGCTGACACCTTATCCTGACGCACACTCCTCAGTCGACAGGGCCAAAGTGACCGCAGTCACTTTGCCGCTCCACTGATCGACCTGACAGGAAAACAGCGCTGCCTGCCCTGCTCCGACTGCTGTGCCACTCGACAGAGTGAGGCTGACAGCAGCTAAGTCTAGCCTCGGGCACCATAGGAAGCTTCGCCTCGCCCGACCCCAGGGCTCGGACTCAACCTCGACGTCGGAAGACGGACTCCGCCTCGCCCGACCCCAGGGCTCGGACTCAACCTCGACGCCGGACGACGGACTCCGCCTCGCCCGACCCCCGGGCCTGGACTCAGCCTCGACCTCGGAGGAGTCACCGCCTCGCCCGACCCCGAGCTCGGACCGACCATGTCACAGGGGGGCCATCATTATCCTACCCCTAGCTAGCTCAGGCTACGGGGAACAAGACCGGCGTCCCATCTGGCTCGCCCCGGTAAAACATGTAATGATGGCACCCCGCGTGCTCCATGACGACGGTGGTTCTCAGCCCCTCACGAAAGCAAGGAGACGTCAGCAAGGATCCGACAGCCCGACAACTGTACTTCCACGGGGCTCAAGCGCTCCTCCGACGGCCACGACATCACATGAACAGGGCGCCAAAACCTCTCCGACAGCCACGATGGCATGTACTTAGGGCTCTGGCTCCTCTCTGCTAGACACGTTAGCACATTGCTACACCCCCTATTGTACACCTGGGCCCTCTCCTTACGTCTATAAAAGGAAGGTCCAGGGCTCTCGTACGAGAGGGTGGCCGCACGGGAGAACGGGCTGACGCACAAGGCTCTCGCTCTCTCTCTCTCTCCCACGCGAACGCTTGTAACCCCCTACTGCAAGCGCATCCGCCCTAGGCGTAGGACAACACGAAGGCCGCGGTTTCCCCTTTGCTGTTTTCCCCCCTTTGTGTTCCGTCGCGCCGACCCATCTGGGCTGGGACACGCAGCGACAATTTACTCGTCGGTCCAGGGACCCCCAGGGTCGAAACACCGACAGTTGGCGCGCCAGGTAGGGGCCTGCTGCGTGTTGACGAACAGCTTCCCGTCAAGCTCCAGATGGGTAGTCTCCAGCAACCTCTCCAACCCGGAATGATGCTCCGTTTCGGGAGTCTTGAGTTCATGTCCCTCGACGGCAGCTATGACATGATACTCCTTCCTCCGCCGCGCGACAACGACAATGGTGGCCGTCAGCCCACCCGCCGGCGGCAGAATCGACGACGTCTTCCCCACATGGCGGAAGAGCAACATCCGGGTCTGTCCCGTCACCTTCCCCACCGATGGAGGAGGAGGCGGGGCAGGCATGGCCAAGCAGGAGGCGGCACCTCGTCGGCTGTCGAGCGAGTCGACGGCGCCGGCACCCCAGCAGGGGACACGTCGGGCGTTGACCTCGCGTCTGAGACGAAGACGAGCGTCGTTTCCCCGCAACACGCCAACCCCAAGCAGACGGACGACGCCAGCACGCTCGCGAAGGACTTGCTGGGCGTTAGCCTCGTACCCTAGACAATGGTGCAGTCCGTCCCTGATGAGACTTCATCACTACCCGTCGATCAAGAGGTATCGTCTGTTTCCCATCCCATGCCTTTTAGATTCAGCTGCGACCCACCAAGCGACCCCGCTTCGGTGGACGCTTTCATAAAGGCATGTCCGAACCCTCCGGGGTATCATATGCGGTCAACCTGGAACCGACTGACGGTCGTCTCGACCTACGGGCCCTTGGGTTGTGGGGAAGATGACGAGCCTGACTCTGGTTGGGATTTCTCTGGGCTCGGTGACCCCAGTGCCATGCGGGACTTCATGACCGCATGTGACTACTGCCTCTCTGATTGCTCCGATAGTAGCCACAGCCTTGGCGACGAGGATTGTGGCCCAAGTCGCGAATGCTTCCACGTCGATCTAGGGGGTCTCGACAAAGGCAACCATCTTGGTATGCCGGAGGACGGTGATCCCCCTAGGCCTACGCCTCGCGTTGACATCCTTCGGGAGCTAGCTGTGGTCCCAGTCCTTGCGGGGGGTTAGGACGCACAGCTCGAGCAAATCCGCGAGATGCAGGCCAGGCTCGACGAGGAAGCAGGACAACTTGTGCAGCTTCGGCAAAATATCGGGCAGGAGTGGGCAGGCCGGGCACCGACCGGAGAAGCGCGTCATCTGGCCCGGGACGTCCAGCACCGCATCGTCGACGATGCCAGAGCGAGGCCACCCCCGGCTTCCAGTGGGGTCGGCCAGAACCTGGCTGCAGCAGCAATACTACTCCGAGCAATGCTAGAACCATCCACCACCGAGGGGCGGCGTATCCAAGGAGAGCTCAAGAATCTCCTGGAAGATGCCGCGGTCCGACGGGCCGAAAGCTCTGCCTTCCGAAGGCAGGGGTACCCCCCGGAGCATCGCACCGCGACTTCCCAATTCATGCGGGAAGCCTCGGTCCACACCGGGCGCACGCGGAACACAGCGCATGCGGCCTCGGGTCGCCTCGGCAACGAGCACCATTGCCGCTACCGTCGAGCCCACCTCGATGAGAAGGTGCGCCGAGGCTACCACCCCAGGCGTGGGGGACGCTACGACAGCGGGGAGGATCGGAGCCCCTCGCCCGAACCACCCGGTCCGCGAGCTTTCAGCCAGGCCATACGACGGGCGTCGTTCCCGACCCGGTTCTGAACCCCGACTACCATCACCAAGTACTCGGGGGAGTCAAAACTGGAATTGTGGCTCGCGGACTACCGGCTGGCCTGCCAGCTGGGTGGAACGGACGATGACAACTTCATCATCCGCAACCTTCCCCTGTTCCTCTCCGACGCCGCTCGAGCCTGGCTGGAGCATCTGCCTCCTGCGCAGGTCTCCAACTGGGACGACCTGGTCAAAGCCTTCGCCGGCAACTTCCAGGGCACATACGTGCGCCCTAGGAACTCCTGGGATCTCCGAAGCTGCCGCCAGCAGCCGAGAGAGTCCTTGAGGGACTACATCCGGCGATTTTCGAAGCAGCGCACCGAGCTGCCCAACATCACCGACTCGGATGTCATCAGCGTGTTCCTCGCCGACACCACTTGCCGTGACCTGGTGAGCAAGCTGGGTCGCAAGACTCCCACCAGGGCGAGCGAGCTGATGGACATCGCCACCAAGTTCGCCTCTGGTCAGGAGGCGATCGAGGCCATCTTCCAAAAGGACAAGCAGCATCAGGGGCGCCTGCCGGAAGACGTCCCCGAGGCGTCCGCTCAGCGCGGCGCAAGGAAGAAGGTCAAGAAGAAGTCGCAAGCGAAACGCGACGCCGCCGACGCAGACCTTATCGCCGTCACCGAGCACAGGAACCCTCGGAAGCCTCCCGGAGGCGCCAACCTGTTCGACAAGATACTCAAGGAGTTGTGCCCCTATCATCAGGGTCCCGTTAAGCACACCCTTGAGGAGTGCGTCATGCTTCGGCGCTACTTCCACAAGGTCGGGCCACCGGCGGAAGGTGGCAGAGCCCACAACAACGACAATAAGGAGGATCACAAGGCAGAGGAATTCCCCGAGGTCCACGACTGCTTCATGATCTATGGTGGGCAAGTGGCGAACGCCTCGGCTCGGCACCGCAAGCAAGAGCGCCGGGAGGTCTGCTCGGTGAAGGTGGCGGCGCCAGTCTACCTAGACTGGTCTAACAAGCCCATCACCTTCGACCAGGGCGACCACCCCGACCGCGTGCCGAGTCCGAGAAAGTACCCGCTCGTTGTCGATCCCGTCTTTGGCAACATCAGGCTTACCAAGGTCCTCATGGACGGAGGCAGCAGCCTCAACATCATCTACGCCGAGACCCTCAGGCTCCTGCAGATCGATCTGTCCTCGATCCGGGCCGGCGCGGCGCCCTTTCACGGGATCATCCCCGGGAAACACGTCCAACCCCTTGGGCATCTCGATCTGTCCGTCTGCTTCGGGACTCCCTCCAACTTCCGAAAGGAAACCCTCACGTTCGAGGTGGTCGGGTTCCGAGGAACCTACCACGCAGTGCTGGGGAGGCCATGCTATGCCAAGTTCATGGTCGTCCCCAACTACACCTGCCTCAATCTCAAGATGCCGGGCCCCAACGGGGTTATCACCGTCGGCTCCACGTATCGACACGCGTATGAATGCGACGTGGAGTGCGTGGAGTATGCCGAGGCCCTCGCCGAATCCGAGGCCCTCATCGCTGACCTGGAGAGCCTCTCCAAGGAGGCGCCAGATGCGAAGCGCCACGCCGGAAACTTCGAGCTAGCTGAGACGGTTAAGTCCATCCCTCTCGACCCCAGCAACGATGCCTCCAAGCACGTTCGGATCGGCTTCGAGCTCGACCTCAAATAGGAAGCAGTGCTCGTCGACTTTCTCCATGCGAACGCCGAAGTTTTTGTGTGGAGTCCCTCGGACATGCCTGGCATACCGAGGGATGTCGCCGAGCACTCGCTGGACATCCGAGCTGGAGCCCGACCCGTGAAGCAGCCTCTGTGCCGGTTCGACGAAGAAAAGCGCAGAGCCATAGGCGAGGAGATCCACAAGCTGATGGCTACAGGGTTCATCAAAGAGGTATTCCATCCCGAATGGCTTGCCAACCCTGTGCTTGTGAAAAAGAAAGGAGGGAAATGGCGGATGTGTGTAGACTACACTGGTCTAAACAAAGCATGTCCGAAAGTTCCCTACCCTCTGCCTCGCATCGATCAAATCGTGGATTCCACTGCTGGGTGCGAAACCCTGTCATTCGTCGATGCCTACTCAGGGTATCACCAAATCAGGATGAAAGAGTCCGACCAGCTCGCGACTTCTTTCATCACACCCTTTGGCATGTACTGCTACGTTACTATGCCATTCGGTTTGAGGAATGCGGGTGCGACATACCAAAGGTGCATGAACCACGTGTTTGGGGAGCACATTGGTCGAACAGTCGAGGCTTACGTCGATGACATCGTAGTCAAGACAAGAAAGGCCTCCGACCTCCTCTCCGACCTTGAAACGACATTCAAGTGTCTCAAGGCGAAAGGTGTAAAACTCAATCCCGAGAAGTGTGTCTTTGGAGTCCCCCGAGGCATGCTCCTGGGGTTCATCGTCTCCGAGCGGGGCATCGAGGCCAACCTGGAGAAAATCGTGGCCATCACCAACATGGGGCCCATCAAGGACTTGAAAGGAGTGCAGAGGGTTACGGGATGCCTTGTGGCTCTGAGCCGTTTCATCTCGCGCCTCGGCAAAAGAGGCCTACCTCTGTACCGCCTCTTAAGGAAAACCAAGCGCTTCACTTGGACCCCCGAGGCCGAGGAAGCCCTCGGGAACCTAAAGGCGCTCCTTACAAGCGCGCCCATCTTGGTGCCCCCCGCTGCCGGAGAAGCCCTCTTGATCTACGTCGCCGCTACCACTCAGGTGGTCAGCGCCGCAATCATGGTCGAGAGACGAGAAGAGGGGCACACATTGCCCGTCCAGAGGCCGGTCTACTTCATCAGTAAGGTACTGTCCGAGACCAAAATCCGCTACCCGCAAATTCAGAAGCTACTGTACGCGGTAATTCTGACTCGGCGAAAGTTGTGACACTACTTCGAGTCTCATCCGGTGACTGTGGTGTCATCCTTCCCCCTGGGAGAGATCATCCAGTGCCGAGAGGCCTCGGGTAGGATTGCAAAGTGGGCGGTGGAGATCATGGGCGAGACAATCTCGTTCGCCCCTCGGAAGGCCATCAAGTCCCAAGTCTCGGTGGACTTTGTGGCTGAATGGGTCGACACCCAGCTTCCAACAGCTCCAATCCAACCGGAACTGTGGACCATGTTTTTCGACGGGTTGTTGATGAAAATAGGAGCGAGCGCGGGCCTGCTCTTCATCTCACCCCTCGGGAAGCACCTCCGCTACATGCTGCGCCTCCATTTCCTGGCGTCCAACAACGTGGCCGAGTACGAAGCTCTGGTTAACGGGTTGCGCATCGCCATCGAGCTAGGGGTCCGACGCCTCGACGCTCATGGCGACTCGCAGCTTGTCATCGACCAAGTCATGAAGAACTCCCACTGCCGCGACCCGAAGATGGAAGCCTACTGCGATGAGGTTCGGCGCCTGGAGGACAAGTTCTACGGGCTCGAGCTCAACCACATCGCCCGACGATACAATGAGACTACGGACAAGCTGGCTAAGATAGCCTCGGGGCGGACAACGGTTCCTCCGGACGTCTTCTCCCCAGACCTACATCAACCCTCAGTCAAGACCAACGACACGCCCGAGCCCGAGAAGGTCTCGGCCCTGCCCGAGGCGCCCTCGGCTCAGCCCGAGGCACCCTTGGCCCCCGAGGATGAGGCACTGCGTGTCGAGGAAGAGCGGAATGGGGTCACGCCTAATCAAAACTGGCAGACCCCGTACCTGCAATATCTCCACCGAGGAGAGCTACCCCTCGACAGTGCCAAAGCTCGGCGACTGGCGCGGCGCGCCAAGTCGTTCATCTTGCTGGGTGACGGAAAGGAGCTCTACCACCGCAGCCCCTCAGGCATCCTCCAGCGATGCATATCCATCGCCGAAGGTCAGGAGTTATTACAAGAAATACACTCGGGGGCTTGCGGTTATCACGCAGCGCCTCGAGCCCTTGTTGGAAATGCCTTCCGACAGGGTTTCTACTGGCCAACCGCGGTCGCCGACGCCACTAGGATTGTACGCACCTGCCAAGGGTGTCAATTCTACACAAAGCAGACACACTTGCCCGCTCAGGCCCTGCAAACAATACCCATCACCTGGCCATTTGCTGTGTGGGGTCTGGACCTCGTCGGTCCCTTGCAGAAGGCACCTGGGGGCTACACGCACCTGCTGGTCGCCATCGACAAATTCTCCAAGTGGATCGAGGTCCGACCCCTAAACAGCATCAGGTCCGAACAGGCGGTGGCGTTCTTCACCAACATCATCCATCGCTTCGGGGTCCCGAACTCCATCATCACCGACAACGGCACCCAGTTCACCGGCAGAAAGTTCCTGGACTTCTGTGAGGATCACCACATCCGGGTGGACTGGGCCGCCGTAGCTCACCCCATGACGAATGGGTAGGTAGAGCGTGCCAACGGCATGATTCTGCAAGGACTCAAGCCACGGATCTACAACGACCTCAACAAGTTCGGCAGGCGATGGATGAAGGAACTCCCCTCGGTGGTATGGAGCCTGAGGACGACGCCAAGCCGAGACACGGGCTTCACGTCGTTCTTTCTAGTCTATGGGGCCGAGGCTATCCTACCCACAGACTTAGAATATGAATCCCCGAGGACGAGGGCGTACGATGACCGAAGCAATCGGACCAACCGAGAAGACTCACTGGACCAGCTGGAAGAGGCTCGGGACATGGCCTTACTACACTCGGCACGGTATCAACAGTCCCTACGACGCTACCATGCCCGAGGGGTTCGGTCCCGAGACCTCCAGGTGGGCGACTTGGTGCTTCGGCTACGACAAGACACCCGAGGGCGCCACAAGCTCACGCCTCCCTGGGAAGGGTCGTTCATCATCGCCAAGATTTTGAAGCCCGGAACATACAAGCTGGCCAACAGTCAAGGCAAGGTCTACAACAACGCTTGGAACATCCGACAGCTACGTCGCTTCTACCCTTAAGATGTTTTCAAGTCGTTCATATACCTCGTTTACATACACAAATAAAGTCTAACCATCAAGGAAGGGTCAGCCTTGCCTCGGCAAAGCCCGACCCTCCCTCGAGGGCTAGAAGGGGGGCACCCCCTCTGCGTCAAAATTTTCCTCGGAAAAAGTCTTTCTGCCAGAACATCTTTCGTGCTTTTTGACTACTTCGAAAGTGGGATCCTAAAAACGACGGAGTACATGTAAGCAGTAAGGCCGACCGAGCCGAGGGACTCCTACGCCTCCGGGATACAGATACCTCACTCATCACCTTCTGCGATAAGTAACTCACGCTCGGATAAGCGATTCCGCTGACCGAACAAGTCTTAATGCTCGAAAACTTTTCTGCCAAAACGATTTTTCGTGCCTTCTCGACTATATCGATAACAGAATCCTACAGACGAGTAAGAGTACACGTAAGCGGCAAGGCCGACCGAGCCGAGGGACTCCTACGCCTCCGGGATACGGATACCTCACTCATCACCTTCCGTGAAAAGTAACTCTCGCTCGGACAAACAATTCTGTTACCGGTAAATAAGTCCTGATACTCGAAACAAGGGGAAAAGAAACGCAGCTTTACAACACGACGACGGTATGTTTGGGCCTTGGTGGCCGCAAAAAACATACGCACACTACAGATAAACTGTTCCTGCAGGATCAAACATCAGTAGGGGATCAGCAGCACCCTCGGTGTCGACTCCACCTTCGGCGGGATCCGATCCGGCCTCGGACGACGACACGGTCGGAGGATCTCCGCCTCGAAGGAAGATGTCAGCACCGCGCCTGGGCCATCGTCGCCGGGGTCTCCTCCAGGAACCCGGCCCAAGCAGACGGCTCGACCGGCCGCTCCGTAGCCTCAGCCAGTTGTCCCCCGAGGACATCAGCCCGGCTCATGGACTCGGCAGCCCAACTCCGGCGCTGGTCCCGCCAGTGGACGGCCCGGCCAGGCTCCGGGCGACGAAGCCTCTTTTCGAGCCAACTCTGCCTCCGTCCATGCTGACACCGCTGCCTCCAGCTCTGGCTCATCGTAGAGCGGCTGAGGGTTTCTTTAACTGAGCAAGAGAAGCCTCGGGCGGCAAGACCGACCGAGCCGAGGGACTCCTACGCCTCCGGGATACGGATACCTCACTCGTCACCTTCCGCACGAGGCAACTCACACTTGGTTAAGCGGTCCAGCTCGCCGATAGGCGAGTCCTAGTGCTCGAAATGAGGAAAAAACATGGTATTACACCAAAAATACCTAGATGTTCAGGCCCTGACAGCCGCAATGAACAGACACCGACACTCAAGGTGCCATTACAAACGGAACTCCGGTTCCACCCCCGCAGGTATGAACAACCCCCCACATTGGAGGGCCTGCGGGACGACGAAACCCCAGGTGGCTCGCTGTCGCCCACTCTGGCAACAGCGACAACGACCTCCGCTCCGGGCGGCCAGACAATAGCAGTGATGACCTCAGGGCAGACGCTGCTGCGATAAGGTCCTCGCCCACGTCCCCACTCGAGGGGCGAGGACAAGCTATCAAAGCCAAAGAGCTGAAGGCCCAGAGCGCGGATGGTGGCGGCGATCTCGTCGACGACGAGGACTTCTTCAAGCCGCCACCACCTCAGCACCGACAACGGCAGCCGTCTGCCCACCGGCAGATCCCCACTCGGATCCTCCCGGACGGGCGAGCACCAACCTCCGCGCAGAGGCGTCGTACCGGAGCAAAGGCAGGACAGCCCAAGAACACGAACGCCGCCCTAGCAGCGCGCGACGTCTTGGGCGGTCCTCCGGTGCGCGCGGCGCAACGACCGCTCGTACGGCGGGCAGACGACCGCGCTCTGCCCGACAGCGGGAGGGGGCACCGGGAGCCGAGCTAGAGCCAGCTAAGGCAGCAAGCCCAACGCGCTGAAGCTGACGACGCTTGCGGCTGACTAGCCCCGCGTTGTCAAAGTCCGCCCCTTCCGCTAGGCCAGTGAGCGCCCTCTCCCTTGAATGCTGAAGGAGAGGGTGACCCACGAACCTGTGCGGGAGGTAGAGCTCCGGCTCAGCTCGCCCTCCGCCCCAGCAAGGATGATGAAGATCCTTGAAGCTGAGGGCGGGGCAGAGGTCGCAGCCCGGCTTGCTTCTCGCCACCATCAAACTGGTGGTCATCGTCTTGGATGACCATCGGCAAAGGGATGCAGCCGGGCTGCCTGATGAAAATCCTTGAAGCCGAACGATGGCTGAAAGGTACCAACTTCCGCGAAGTTGCGTTCCTCCAACGACGACAAGACGAAAGCAACGCGGGCGCTCCCCATCTGGGGGCTCGGAAGATGGAAGGGCGCGGTGCATGAGGAGAGTGCGAAGACATGGTTGCCATCCAAGGGGGTCGCCCTCCTTTTAAAGGCGACTCTCCCCACTTGCGTCCTCAGCCGTCACGGACTGAGTCTTCACCAACATGCTCCAAGGTCCTCCCCCTACGACACGGGGGCTGGGTCCCACGTGTCGTGCAAGCTGGCCCAGGACAGAAGGAGCCAAACCACCGCGTGCGGAGCACGCAACTGCCCAGCGGTTACAAGCACTCCTCCACCTTCGCCCAGACCAGCGGGTGAAAGGGCGGACCGCCATGCAGGCGGCATGCAAGCGCACCAAGGGGGCGCACCCTTTCGACTTCGACGCGTCTAGCATGGGGGCCCAGGCCCACACGTCATGTAACCGGCGCACCGATTACTACATGCGAGAAACTGCACCGCCACTTGCGCCAGTACCGCGCCTTCTCGACTGCGGAACCGGTGCCGTGACTCGAGGCAACCCTGCGCATGGCCCAACAGTGCCAACCGAGCACATCAGTCATGGGTCAGCCAGCCGCAGGAGAAGGTGCGACGGTCGATATGGCCAAAAGTGGGCCGGCAGTAATGGCGACGACAGGCGGGCTGAAGCAGCAGTCAAGTCGTCTGCAGGGTCACGTCCCCTCCTGGGATAGCGAGAGAGCCCTCTCCCACGGCGTAAAGACGAAGCACCCGTGTCCCGTTCCTCGAGTGGCTCGCGCACGCACAATGGCCGCCCCGCCAACCACTCGTCCCGTTGCATCAACGCTACGGCAGAACAGGCGACACCTTTGGCAGGAGAAGCGGACGACGCTTCACCTCCGCCATAATGACCGCGTCAAAAAAGGTGTGCCACGTCGTTCAAATTCATATCCCTTTTTTCTCTTCCCCTTTCTCTCTCTTGCTACAGGGACCAGGAAAGGGGATACTCCGAAAGGGATCCTTCTCCGCGAAGGAAGCGGGCCCCGAGCCCTCCTACTGATTAGAGGTTCAAAGGCTGGCCCCTCGGAAGGGTTCGACAGCCGCCTCATAGCATTCAGGCTCCGCACCTACTATTGATTAGAGGTTCGAAGGCTGGCCCCTCGGAAGGGTTCGATAGCCGCCTTAGAGCACTCAGGCTCCGCGCCCACTACTGGTCAGAGGTTCGAAGGCTGGCCCCTCGGAGGGGTTCGACAGCCGCCTCAGACCACTCAGGCTCCATGCCCACTACTGATCAGGGGTTCGTAGGCTGGCCCCCGAAGGGTTCGACAGCCGCCTCAGAGCACGCAGAGCGAGGTATGACTCTGGGTACGTCCGATACATGGCCGAGGCTCGGGCTACGCTCCCGAGGTACCCTAAGACATTTCCGAGACCAGTAGGAGCGATTCTGTAACGGAATCCCATCAGAGGGAGGCATCAAGCCCTCGGACCCTATCAAACGGGACCGGGTCTGGCAAATCACTTGCAGGTACTTTTGGAGCGCGCCTCTGGGCCACTAGCCGACCCTTATCGAACGGGGCACGGGCGTCCACTCGGATCACCCGTTAGCAACTCACTGGAGACACCATGTTCGGTGCCCTCCGAGGGCAACATGGCGCTTTCCCCCTCTCCTCCTTGCGGAAAGGCGATGCAGGGGCGTATGAAAAAAGTCGAGTCAGACCTTGACCGTCCTCTCGCTCTGTGCGGAGGCTCGGGGGCTGCTCTCGCAAAACCGGCTCCGGCCAAACCGTTGACAGCGTCAACATACCAGCCCGAGAACTCAGAACCTGACTATGCACCCGGGCTACGGCCAGTTCGCATGAGGGAACAACCAGACCGGCCGAGGCGTCACGAAAAGCGCTAAGACCTCGGAGGAGTCAAACCACTCCTCCGAGGCCTCGGGGGCTACACCTGGCGGGTGCGCTCGCGCGCACCCACCGGAACGAAATGCAACCGAGAAAGGCCGGTCCTCTTGCAAAAAAGTGCGACAAAAGCCTCCAAGCGAGTACCAACACTCCCTTCGAGGCTCGGGGGCTACTGTCGGGGACCATAATTAGGGGTACCCCCAATGCTCCTAATCTCAGATGGTAACCCCCATCAGCACAAAGCTGCAAAGGTCTGATGGGCGCGACTCGGGTCAGGGCTCAGTCCACTCAAGGGACACGATCTCGCCTCGCCCGAGCCTAGCCTCGGGCAAAGGCAGCCGACCCAGGAGGATTCACGTCTCGCCCGAGGGTCCCCTCAAGCAACGGACGCACCTTCGACTCGCCCGAGGCCCAGCTCGGGCAGGCTTCGCGGAGAAGCAACCTTGGCCAGATCGCCACGCCAACCGACCGTATCGCAGGAGCATTTAATGCAAGGATCGACTGACACCTTATCCTGACGCACGCTCCTCAGTCGACAGGGCCAAAGTGACCGCAGTCACTTCACCGCTCCACTGACCGACCTGACAGGAAAACAGCGTCGCCTGCCCTGCTCCGACTGTTGTGCCACTCGACAGAGTGAGGCTGACAGCAGCTAAGTCCAGCCTCGGGCACCATAGGAAGCTCTGCCTCGCCTGACCCCAGGGCTCGGACTCAACCTCGACGCCGGAAGACGGACTCCACCTCGCCCGACCCCAGGGCTCGGACTCAACCTCGACGCCGGACGACGGACTCCGCCTCACCCGACCCCAGGGCTCGGACTCACCCTCGACCTCGGACAACGGTCTCCGCCTCGCCCGACCCCCGGTCCAGGACTCAGCCTCGACCTCGGAGGAGTCACCGCCTCGCCCGACCCCGAGCTCGGACCGACCACGTCACAGGGGGGCCATCATTATCCTACCCCTAGCTTGCTCAGGCTATGGGGAACAAGACCGGCGTCCCATCTGGCTCGCCCCGGTAAAACATGTAATGATGGCACCCTGCGTGCTCCATGACGACGGCGGTTCTCAGCCCCTTACGGAAGCAAGGAGACGTCAGAAAGGATCCGACAGCCCCGACAGTTGTACTTCCACGGTGCTCAAGCGCTCCTCCGACGGCCACGACATCACATGAACAGGGCGCCAAAACCTCTCCGACAGCCACGGCGGCATGTACTTAGGGCTCTGGCTCCTCTCTGCTAGACACGTTAGCACATTGCTACACCCCCATTGTACACCTGGGCCCTCTCCTTACGTCTATAAAAGGAAGGTCCAGGGCTCTCGTACGAGAGGGTGGCCGCACGGGAGAACGGGCTGACACACAAGGCTCTCGCTCTCTCTCTCCCACGCGAACGCTTGTAACCCCCTACTGCAAGCGCATCCGCCCTGGGCGCAGGACAACACGAAGGCCGCTGTTTCCCCTTTGCTGTTTCCCCCCTTTGTGTTCCGTCTCGTGCCGACCCATCTGGGCTAGGACACGCAACGACAATTTACTCGTCGGTCCAGGGACCCCGCGGGGTCGAAACGCTGACATATAGTGACTATGAACGAACGATGAATGATGAATAGGAACTATGAACGAACGGACGAACGATCGGAATTTCGGCAGCATAACGGCTGGACAAAGATTATCTGGACGAACGATGAATAGGGACTATGAACGAACGATGAATGATGAATAGGAACTATGAACGAATGATGAATGATCGAATGATCGAACGAACGATCGAAATTTTGACAGCATAACGGCTGAACAAAGATTATTTGGACGAACGAACGAACGATCGAACGATCGGACGAACGAACGAACGAACCATGAACGATTGGACGAACGATCGGACGAACAAACAAACAAACTAAAAAAAGGTGGACGAACGATCGAAGAACGACCGAACGATCCTTGTGCTAGTGTGTGCTTGTGTGGGAAGTGGAGTGGGCGTGTGGGGGGAGGGAGAGAGTTGCCATGAAATGGCTTGGGGTGGCTTGAGAGGAGGCCCTTGCCCCTCTATTTATAGGCTCGGTGGGGATTAGGGGGGGGAGAGATGAGAGGATTAGTGGGAGATTAGCATGTATTTGACATGTATAAGTGTAATTAGCTTGTAGAGCTCAGTGTATGACACCGGAGGCGTACATATACGTATGAGCATGAGAAAGGTTTTGAAGAAAATATTTGTGGGGACTTTAAAAATGATTCTGGAGGTATTTCTGAGGAGGAAAATATTTGGAGAATCATCGGTGGAATATTTGGGCAGTATTTCTGGAAAGAACTTGAGGGGGATCACTGGGGAAATATCTGGACAGTATTTCTGGAAAGAATTTGAGGGGGATCACTGGGGAAATATTTGTAGGATATTTTTAGGAGGATTTTGGAGATAATATAGACCACTATATTTTATTTGTTGATATCAACTTGCAAACAAACATTTTGAAACAAAATTTAAAATTCATTTTGACTTTAGAGCAAGTTTGAGAAAATTTCAAGATTTGAATTTTTGGGATGCTACATCGAGATCCATCGGTCCACAAACACCCACGATCCAAGCGGTATGCTAATTCTAATCTGGATCGATCATCTCAAGATCAATGGCCTGCGCATTACTCGAAGCGGTACGTACCCACGTCCGCCGAATCGTGATTCTAAAGTCACGGACCATCTTCCACCGTCCGAGCATCAAACCGTAGCGTAGACCCATTCATGACGGCGCGGTGCTCCGACGACCACCGAATCCATGCCACCGATGCACGAATTCCTACCCCAATGGGCTCTGCACGTATCGGAGACACAAGTGAGTTTCGAAGAGAGCTTGCTACCCGAATTGATGGAGCATAGAAACACGACCACGGCCAGAGGCGAGTCTGTGGCGGCGGAATTGCTCCGTCGAGCAATTCCCGACCACCAAGTTATCATCTCCTCCGATTGAGCTACGAACCACATCAAGGCACCACAGTGACATGCCAAGGCCTCCCTGCCACCCCCTGGACGGCGCCAATAGTGGAGGACCACGACGGCGATCGCGGTCGGGGTTGCCGACACGCAAGTCTAGGCATCTCGGTTGCAAGGAGCTTTGATGGGATCCCAGATGAGTGCGTGGACCGGTCCTGGGATGGTCCAAGGAGTAGATAGGGGCATGGGGAAAACGACGACAAGCGCTAGAGGGTAGCAGGGATGCGGGTGTGGTGGAGCTTCGACGGCTGGCGAGGGGCCATGGGGACGCAGGGGAACCGGGCGCCATGGTACTTGTAGTGTGGGGCTCGATGCGTGCCCCATAGAATTCGGGAAAGCTGGTGGAGATTTGTTGAGGCAACATCGGCCAGGAGCGAGATTCACGGCGAGGGATTTTCACCCGCCAAGTCCGCGTTCAGTTGGGGAAGAACAACCTGACAAAAGGGGCCCACCCGTCGATGGTAATGTGACTCAGGCGCGCGCGGTGGGTGGATGACATGGGGCCTCGCCCTTTGGTGACGAAGCGCACGGTGCGCGTGCGTTGTGCGGCAGGGTGGGTCGTGAGAGGGACCTGGGCCAAGATAGCCGGTTGCGTGGGGTAAAGTGGGAAGGGAGAGCTGGGCCGAGAAGGTGGTTTTGGCCCACGAGGTAAGTTTTCTCCAATTCTCTTTTCATTTTCTATTTTCTTATTCTATTCTCTTCTCAACTTCAAATTCAAATTCAAGTTTTGGACTTCAAATTTTTGAGTGCCTAAAATAATCTTAATGTGAATATAGGCTCTCCTGTTTACAATATTATTATTATATTTTTTCTATTATTTATTTATAATAGAAATAAATGACTTTATTAAAATTTCCTTTCTCATTTCCTATTTTATGTTTTCATTTAACATTTTGTGGTCAAACTTATGTTTTTCGATAAAATACATCACAACAAAGTCATCGGCAAGAGTTGTACCTTCCTTTATTTATTTATTTATTTATTGGTTACTTAACTAATTTAGCACCATTAATTGATTATGAAGAGAAAATGCCCTACTAAATTCCAAAGGTTTCAAAAATACTGGAGACACTATTATAGATACTTTTATTCCTTTACTTTACTATTTTTTTTTATTTTTTCAACCAATTTTGGGCTTTACAAATTCTACCCCCTTATCAGAAATCTCGTCCTCGAGATTTGTAAGAAAAGGGATATAGAAGGATTGGTTTGTAATTCAACTTTTAGTTTATAATTGTTTCAAAAGTCCAGAGTCTCATCATTTTTTTAATTGTCAATAGTGGGTGATTAGAAGATGATAGGTATCCAGTTACCTATTATGTAGGATATAAGCTGGGCAGGTTGAGGTAAGAAATATTATGGCAAGGAAAAGACTTCATCTCGATTCGCTTTCGCTTTGACTGTTATATCCTTCCTTGTCGATGTTGATCTTTTCTTCTCCGATCTTGGTCTCATTAATTCGAGGCTAATCTATATCAGCAGGGTTGGGGAGTATGGTTAATATAAGTATGGATGAAATATACTACATGATGTAGGTTAAAAGTTTGTTTGATATTAGTTGGGGATAGACAGATTATGCAATCCATCATGACTCTATTGGTTGGGTTAGTTCTACTCACGGTTGAGTTGGTCCAATGTGCTAAGTTAAGTTATCATCTGGCTAGTAGGGTCTAATTTCTTCTACCAATATCACTAATCTGTTTAAATAGATCACATTAGATTAGATCAGGATCTAGATTAGATTGGATATGACTAGAATAGACTAGTTTAGGTTAGATAGATCTACCAAGGTAGGATATATATTATTAGGATATGTTCGAATCTTTTGAGATATGATGGATTATATGGTATAGGTAGGTCATAGTCTTTGTTAGGTCAAACAGATGGGTTATGCAACTATCTGATGGGTAAGGTAGTTGCATACGATCGGGTTGGTCTATCGTGCTTTATTTAGTGCAGAGTGAACCAAGATAAAACATGTTCTATAGGAGTAGAGTCTCATTTATTTTACCACTATTAACTGGTTAAGTGACTGACCTTAGGTTAGCTCAACTTAAGGTTAGACTTCATTATGTTAGATTAACCTATTAGATTGGATCAGATCTATAATAAATTGATATAACTATAGGATCTAAATCAATTTTGGATTAGTTCATGGTTGTTATTCTAGAGTGGGATAAGTGTGCTTATTAGGGCAAGATGAATCCATAAGGATAAGGTAGAATCTTTTGAGGTCAGTTAGATCTATTAGTATAGGATAGAATCTTTTCGAGATAAGATGGATCTATTAAAATAAGAGAGAACCTTTCAAGATAGGATGAATCTATTTGATATATTCTAGTGGGGGTACTCTTAGTTGGTTTAGTTTATCTTATAAACATTTTATGAGGATTTTTTTAACATAAGATAAACCTATTAGGATAAACTGGAATCCGTTAAGTTAAGAGGGATCTATTTAAAATAGATACACTTTAATGGAGGATAATCTAGATTGTTTAGTTATCTTATGAATTTTATTTATTTATATTTATGCCTATATGTATATGTAGATGTAATTGTGGACATCACTCCACAACTCATCACAATCAATCAAAGATCCAAATCAGACAAGTATCATAAGAACAAACATTCAAGCATACAAATATCTACAAAAATAGTTTTGTTTTTATTCCTAAGAATAGGTCTCCTATTCCTAAAGGTTACTTTAGCCACAGGATTTCAAAGTGTGAAATCCACATTTGTCTTTAGAGTGAAAAGGTAAGGATAATCAGAGTAAAGCAGCAGTGGATGAGAAATGGTTAAGGAAAGTTTAGAAAGAATCAGAGTAGCAAAGGTAAGTATATTATGGTTGTCCAATTCTATCTAGGTTTTGTCCTACAGTCAACATTGCTCTGATACCACTTCTGTCACACCTGGGTTTTATGGGTCCAAAACCCAAGCGCGAAATAAACACCAGGTGTGCTGGGACCAAGTCTCACACATATGATAAA
The DNA here is from genome assembly GCA_029449295.1 of Zea luxurians. Taxonomy (NCBI): domain Eukaryota; kingdom Viridiplantae; phylum Streptophyta; class Magnoliopsida; order Poales; family Poaceae; genus Zea; species Zea luxurians. The sequence goes on along the minus strand of JAOPSE010000177.1, from coordinate 1,117,508 downwards.
TAGTGATATAGGAACGAATGTCACATCTTTACTATATAATAGGAGTTATGTACAAAATAAATAAACAGTTACATCATATGAAGACACGATCTAGCAACCCAAAGTTGACTGGGAGACAACGGACTAGACCTCTCACGAACTCATCACAACATCCTCCATGCGCCTCATCCTGCGGTACCTGTTCTTGACCTATGGGGGGTGTGAGACAGCAAGAGTGAGCTCACATACGTTCATGGCTCAACAAGTTGTGGGGAATAATGTGCATGAACTCGCAAAAGGTGGGAGCTCACGTGAAGTGTAAGGCTTACCAAAGAGGATGGTTAGACCTGAGCATTGCTTTTAAAATTGGTCAAAATTTTATTAGCAATTACTAAGTATAAGTAAATACCAACCCAATTAAGTAGTAGAAAAAAGTAATAACAACACATGCGATGCAATGAATATGACAAATTGAATTTAGTTCAATAAATTAATCATGTGAGGGTCCGAGCTGCTCATGACCGTGAGCACGGCTGATATACCAATTTTACACTCTGCAGAGGTTGCCCATCTTTACCCACAAGTCATGTTACCCATCTATCACGGGGTTGTACGGGCCCCATACACCTCTACCAAGGAAGCGAGGCAGGGTAACACTACGAGGCCTTTACAAAGTTCCACTAGCTTCAGAAAACCCGCTATAGTTTCTAGGAAGCTCCAATGCAGGGACCTCTCGCCTGACCGCCATCGCAACAAAATCAACCCAAGGGCCTCCCTACACTGACCACTCCCCTATTGCCCTTGACCCTTTTAGGTAAGGTAGTTGTAACACCCGGTTTTAAAGAAACAAAGCCGGGTGCATCTCATACATGCGCCAAGAAGACAACATATATAATAACAGAGTGTATAGAGATAAATGTCATAAAACATCAGAGTACTTATTACATAGCGGAAGACTTATTACAAAATAAAATAGTAAATATAAAACGAACTAAGGATCGTCGGCGCCAATGTCGACTGAGAAACGCCACCTAGATCAGATCGAACTCCTCAGTGTTAGGCAGCTCCTCTTCAACCACCTGTTCTTCTCCTGTGGGGGGGGGGGGTGTGAGACAGCAAGAGTGAGCTCACATACGTTCATAGCTCAACAAGTCGTGGGGAATAATGTGGCATGAACTCACCAAAGGTGGGAGTTCACGAAGTGTAAGGCTGATCAATGAAATAAAGGCTAAGGCTGAGCATTGCTTTTATAAGTTGGTCAAAATTTTATTAGCAATTACTAAGTGTAAGTAAATACCAAACCTTAATAATAATAAAGAACAGTAATAGTAAAATAATCCCAAATGCGATGCAAATGTCAAATTAAACTTAAGTTCCATAGTTAATCATGTGAGGGTCCGAGCCGCTCATGACCGTGAGCACGGCTAGTATACTAGTTTTACACTCTGCAGAGGTTGCGCATCTTTACCCACAAGTCGTGTATCCCATGTCGCCTGGGTTTGCAAGGCCCTTAGACACTACCGAGGTGAATGGCTAGGGATCCACTACGAGGCCTTTACAAAGTTCCACTAGCTTCCGAAAACCCGCTACAGTTTATAGGAAGATCCAGTGCAGGGTTCCTGGCTGACCGCCATCGCAGCAAAATCAACCAGGGACCTCCCTACACTGACCTCTCCCCTACTGCCCTTGCCCCTTTCGGGTAAGGTAGTCTTCCACTAGCTTTCCTAATTAGTCAGCCAAGGGCGTCCCATTAAACCCTTGTGGTAGCACTGTTTTCCCGGGTGGTCGCTCCATGTTCCCATTAATTTAATGATCTTAACATGAACAACAATAATAACAAGATAATAACAGAATAATCATGAATAATGAATCTCTATACCCAATCCACATAAAGCAATAGCAAGTACTACCCAAAAATATTCCAGGGGTGAACAAGGTATAGAGGTAATCAAAACTGGGGTACATAAAGGCTCCCATCAAAATTAACCTATGCAGATCATTAAAATTAATAAGAACATGGCTGGGAAAAGTAAGTGATCAAGGGCACAACTTGCCTGTAATGAGCTCCTGCTCAGCTACTTCTACTTGTTGAACCTCAGTTTCCACAGTGGCTTGCTCGTCTACTCGCATCAACACAATACATACATAGTATAGCCAAAATCAACATCACACCAAACAGATGAATAAAATATACAGTAAAAATCTACACATTAAAATGAAATCATAGGAACTGGAATCACTAAATTTGGAGTTATATATTTCAAGTTATGAATTTCTGTAGCTTTTATGTATTTAATACAAGATTAAGTATTAGATAAATTTAAATGAGCCTTTCATGCCAAAACAGAGGCACAAATGCGTAGACAATATTATTACAAAAATTTAGGAACTGGAATGGACCAATTTGGAGCTAAAATGAATTTTCTATGAATTAACTAAGTTCTAGGAATTATTTTTGTATTAAAAATACCTTTACTAATTCATTTATATGTTTTAAACGTGCTCTGGACTGGGCGTCAAATTCCAGAAAACACAGGGGGTCTGGCGTAAGTTATCCTAGACACAGAGAATAGTAACAAATGGACGGCGGGTTGATTCTGCGAAAACAGGGGGTCTCTTTAGAAAAAATGCCCCGCGAAGGGGTACGGGGTGTTATAGGCCGTCGGATCACACACGGGCGGTAGGGATTAGATCTGCGCGGTCGCGAAGCGGTACGCGCAGAGAGCCGTTGGATGCAATCACGACGGGTAGGATTTTATTAACCTAGATTCGTTTCCACCCGTCCGATCCGAATGAACGGTCCGAATCACTCAACGCGAAAGGGTATCTTCAATCTAATCCGAGCCGCACATTAGGGATCTAACGGTCACTGCGTTTCCCCCCAATCTCCAGCTCGGGACGGCGGCGCCGCCCAAGACACACGGCGAACCATCGCCGGAGAAATCCCAATCCAACGTTCCAGTGCCCTAGAGCTCAATCAAAGGCTGCTACACGATGCTTAGGGGATGGCGAACACACTGGAGTAGTTCTTACCGACAGTCTTGGCGCGAAGAGGGTCCGGCCACGGCGAAGGCGGATCCGCGGCGAAGAATCGAAGTTCGACGAAGAATTGCGCCACGCCCAGTGGCCGTCTCCGCCCGCGAACGACGCGACACCCTTCCAATAGACTTGGAGACGCTCCAAGGCCGATCACCGGGGTCCCGACGTCGACGACTACGCGATTGGGTCACGGCGGCTAGCTTGGTCCTCACGGCGGAGAGAAATTCTCGGCGACGAGATGGCACTAGTGGATTGGACGACGGGGCACGGTCAAAGGGTCTCGAGTAGTTGGGTTTTATACCCAGGGCGAGGTGGTTGAACGGAGTCCGTCGTTGCCGGCGAAGGAATCGGTCCGCACGGTCATGGCGAGGTGGAGGGAGAGAGACTGACACGGGGGTCCCACGAGGCAGTGTAACGCGATCGCGAGTTCACCGGGGAAGACAACGGCCTGACGAAAAAGCCCCACCTGCCAGCGGAACAATACCGTCGGTGCGCGCGTGGAACGATTCCCAGATGGCTGACGACCCGGGCCTAGTTGGCAGCGAGTGGCCGCGCGCGGTGGGAAAGGATCGTGGGCCGCGCGGCGAAGGATTCCTTAGGTGGGCCGAAACGTGGAGATCCCAGCCCAGGTGAGTTTTATTCTTTTTTTTTCTTTTTCCTGATTTCATTTGTCTCTTTATTTTTAAATCCCAAATTTGAATTCAAATAGTGTTCCAAACTTGTACTCAAATTAAATGTACCAAAATAAACACACTAGTTATGGAAGGATTTTATTTATTTTTATGATATTTATTTTCCTTTTCCTTTTCTCAATTCTAGGATTATTTAGGATTTAAATCCCCATTTGGATATTTAACATATTTCTTTTTGCATTATTATAATATTGTCACAAAAATGCACACACAAATAAAATATTCGGCATGATGCAATGATTTAGTAGCTTCTCTCTTTATTAATTGTTTTTGGACATGGTGTTCACATATGATGATGCATAAAGATCAAACTCATATAAAGAAATTGTTCCCCCACTGGTATTATTCCTAGCAATTACAAAGTGGGTATTACAAATCCTACCCCCCTTAAAAATAATCTCGTCCTCGAGATTTAAGAAGATCTAGGGAAAAGGTGGGGAAAATCTATACGAAGCTCTTCTTCTCTTTCCCAAGTTGCTTCATCTTCACCGTGGTGGCTCCATTGAACTTTGCACATCTTTATAACCTTATTCCTCGTAACTCGAGTCAGAGTATCCAAAATCTTGATGGGGTACTCAGCATAAGTCAAATCTTCCTGAACATTAAGGTCTTCCATTGGTAACTGTTCCTCAGGTACCCTGAGGCATTTCTTCAGCTGAGATACATGAAAAACATCGTGGACATCCGCAAGATGATCGGGTAACTCCAATTGGTATGCCACTTCTCCCACTCGCTTTAAGATTAAAAAGGGTCCAATAAAGCGAGGAGACAACTTTCCTTTGACTTTGAATCTTCTCATACCCCGGAGTGGTGACACCTTCAAATAGACATAATCTCCCTCCTTAAACTCAAGTAGTCTTCTCCGGGTATCAGCATAACTTTTCTGCCTGGACTGTGCAGTTCTCAAATTCTCCCTTATTTGCTGAACTTGTTCCTCTGCTTCTTGTATGATCTCAGGTCCAAACAACTGCCTTTCACCAGTTTGATTCCAATACAAGGGAGTCCTGCACTTTCTGCCATACAAAGCCTCAAACGGTGACATCTTCAAACTGGCCTGATAGCTATTATTATAAGAGAACTCCGCATAAGGTAAACTCTTATCCCAACTTCCACCATGCTTAAGAGCACAAGCTCTTAACATATCTTCCAGTACTTGGTTAGTCCTCTCAGTCTGCCCATCAGTCTGTGGATGGTAAGCCGAACTAAAATTCAATCTCGTATCCAATGACTCGTGCAACTTCTTCCAATATCGAGAGGTAAACTGTGATCCCCGATCTGACACAATCTTCTTTGGCACACCATGCAGGCATACAATCCGTGCCATGTACAATTCTGCCAACTTAGCTCCTGAATAAGTGGTCTTCACTGGAATAAAGTGGGCTACCTTGGTTAGCCTGTCCACAATCACCCATATAGAATCATATCCTGCTGGAGTGCGGGGTAGTCCAACAATAAAATCCATACCAATTTCTTCCCATTTCCACTCGGGTATCTTCAATGGGTGCAATAATCCAGCGGGTCTTTGATGTTCGGCCTTGACTCTTTGACATACATCACACTTAGCCACATGAGCAGCAACATCTCTTTTCAGCCCATACCACCAATACTTTTGCTTCAAGTCTTGATACATCTTAGTGCTCCCAGGGTGGATAGAATAAACTGAATCATGTGCCTCCTTCAATATGGTTTCCCGAAGACTATTAATATCGGGAACACAGATCCGATTCTTGAACCATATCGTGCCTTGCTCATCCTCCGTGAACTCTGGGCCTCTACCCTCTGTTATCAGATCCTTGATCTCCTGAATCTTAGCATCACCAATCTGACCCTTACGAATTTCTTGCTCCAAGGTAGGTTCCAATTCAATAGTCACTCCTTCCGTATGTGTAGCAATTCCCAGGTTGAGTCTCTCAAAGTCTTTTGCTAATTCATCAGGTAGCTGGACAACGAAAGCGGAGTGAACATGCTCCTTCCGACTCAAGGCATCTGCAACCAAATTCGCCTTGCCTGGGTGATAGTGAATCTCCAAGTCATAATCCTTAATGAGCTCCAACCAACGGCGTTGCCTCAGGTTGAGATCCTTCTGAGTGAATATATACTTCAAACTCTTATGATCTGTATATACTTGGCACTTGGTCCCCATGATATAATGTCTCCAAATCTTAAGTGCATGCACAACGGCAGCCAGTTCTAAGTCATGGGTGGGGTAGTTCAATTCATGCTTCCTCAACTGACGAGATGCATAGGCAATCACATGACCATCTTGCATAAGCACACATCCAAGCCCTTGGCCACATGCATCACAATAAATGTCAAATCCCTTCTGCAGATCTGGCATAATCAATACTGGAGGTGACATCAATCTCTCCTTCAACTGATCAAAGCTTTCTTGGCACTTCTCATCCCACTTAAATTCTCTTCCTTTCTCCAAAAGCGATGTCATGGGCTTAGCAATCTTAGAAAATCCCTCAATAAATCTCCGATAATATCCTGCGAGTCCCAAGAAACTCCGGATCTCAGTAACTGTAGTGGGTACTCTCCACTCCATTATCTCCTTAACCTTAGCAGGATCCACTGCTATTCCTCCATTAGAAATAATATGACCAAGAAATGGCACTTCGCCAATCCAAAACTCGCACTTGCTGAACTTGGCATAGAGTTGATTATCTCGAAGCTTCTGCAGCACCAACCTTAGATGTTGTTCATGATCACTTTCATTCTTAGAATAGATAAGAATATCGTCGATGAATACCACGACGAATCTGTCCAAATACTCCATAAACACCTTATTCATCAAATTCATGAAGTAAGCTGGTGCATTGGTTAGTCCAAATGACATAACAGTAAACTCATATAATCCATATCGAGTTGAGAAAGCTGTCTTGGGAATATCCGATGGTCTAATCTTCATCTGATGGTAACCCGATCGGAGATCAATCTTCGAGAATACTCTAGCACCTCGCATCTGATCAAATAAATCCTCAATTCGGGGCAACAGATACTTGTTCTTCACCGTAACATCATTAAGAGATCTATAATCCACACACATCCGTTGCGATCCATCCTTCTTCTGCACAAATAACACCGGTGCTCCCCAAGGTGAGGAACTCGGACGAATGTAACCAGCCTCTTGTAACTCCGTCAACTGCTTCTTCAGTTCCTTCAACTCTTCTACGGACATTCTGTATGGCCGTTTAGAAATAGGGGCGGTTCCAGGTAAGAGATCAATTACAAACTCAACTTCTCTATCAGGTGGCATCCCTGGTAACTCCTCTGGAAAGACGTCCGAAAAATCTCTAACCACCCGGATGTTGTCACCAACAAACTCCTCAGGCATAAAGAACATTGCACGCATGGATGATGAGGTTACTGCAATATTAACTTGAAATCTTTCTCCTTTAGTGGTAGTGAGTTCTATGGTACCTCTACCACATGCTATAACGGCCTTTGCCTTTCTTAGCCATGACATACCAAGGATCAGATCTATACTGCTTGACTCTAATATTATAGCAGTAGCTCCAAATTCTCTACCCATAATGGTTAATGTCAATCTACGTGTCATTTGATTTGCCTCAACAGGCCCTTTAGGTGTAATTACTATCAGGGGTTTTCTCATATTTAGCAGTGGTATTTCATTTGTGTTGGCATATCGAGCGGACATGAATGAATGTGTAGCACCAGAATCAAATAATATGGTTGCAGGAATTGCATTAACATAAAACATACCAATTACGAGGTCCCCACCATCAGGAGTATCATCAACGCTGACTTGATTCACCCTGGCTATCGAATATCCCTTGCCAGGGGTCTGTTGCTTGTTCTGAACTGGAGTAGTAGCAATCCTCTGTGGGCAGACATTTGCATAATGACCAATCTTCCCACACTTGAAACATTGTGTGCCCGGACTCTGTCCTGCAAACTTCGTCGGGGTGCCAGTGGGGGTAGCCTGTCGAGGAGGTGTCCTCAGTGGTGATTGCTGAACTGGGCGTGGTCCTCCTGGTCGAGTCGGTGTACCCTGTGGTGAACTGTAGCGAGGACGAACACTGCTGCTACCCTGTCCCTGTGAGATAGCCTTCCTCTTCAAATCGCCCAGTTGAACACGCTTGTGTTCAATAGCCAGTGCCTTATCCAACAGTCTCTGAAATGATGTAAATGTGTGTGCCACTAGAGCATACTGCAGTGGTCCATTAAGTCCTTCAATGAAATGCTCCTGCTTCCTCTCGTCTTCAGCAACTTCTTCAGGGGCATATCTGGATAACTGAATAAACTTGTCGCGGTACTCGCTGACTGACATACTTCCTTGCTTCAGCGACAGAAACTCCTTCTTCTTGATCTTTATCATCCCAGCTGGAATATGGTAGTTCCTGAACTGCGTACTGAACTCTGCCCAGGTAATAGTATCAGCAGCATCATGGGCAGAAGTATAAGAATCCCACCAGTCAGCAGCAGGACCAGTCAGACGTCCAGCAGCATATAAGACCTTCTCCCGATCAGTGCATTGTGCAATATTCAGCATCTTCTCAATTGACTTCAACCAATCGTCTGCATCAAGTGGATCTGGCGAGCTGGCGAAGGTTGGTGGCTTGTGACTCATAAACTCCCGGTGCTTATCACGAGGTGGAACTGGTGGTGGTGGTGGAGGCAGTGGCACTTGTTGCTGCTGTTGCTGTTGTTGAAGCTGTTGTTGCGCCCTCCTTTCTTGGCGTATCTCATCTCTCTCCTGGCGCAACTCCTGGCGTATATCTTCTCTTTCCTGACGCATCTCTTGGCGTTCTTGTTGCATCTGGGCACGCATATCAGCCATAGTGTCTGCCATTTGCTGCATCACCGCCATCTGAGCAGCAACCAGTGGGTCAACTCCGCCTGGTGGAGGATTAGGAGGATTCATCTCTGCAGGCTGTGGCTGAGGTTGTCTTCGAGTGTGTTGGTTAGGAGGCAAGTCAATTCCACCACCCCTCCTGGTATTGACCATCTGAGTTAGATACATATGGTAAGAAAAAGCAATAGACAAGGCAGTAATTACAATCATGTTACTTTGGGGGATTTATTAGCTAAGCAGATTAATATTTCACCTACTATAGCTAATTCAATACCTTATGTTGGTACATGCTAAGATGTCCATCTATAATAATTCAATCAATCAAAGAAGCAAATCAGACATTTAGCATCAGCACAATCAACCAACATTTTTAATAAGAAAATAGTTTTAACTTTTGTTTTGGGTTCCCTACTCTTAAGAATGTCATAGGGGTAGGGATTCCAAGGTTTGAAACCCATCTTGTCTCAGAGTAGAAAAGGTAAGAATGATCAGAGTAGAACAGTAGAAGGTGAGACAGAATCAAGATAAGTGTAGAAAGAATCAGAGTAAGGTAAGTATAGAATGAATCAGAATGAGGTAAGTAGGTAAGGGTTGTCCATTTCTATCTAGGTTTCGTCCTACAGTCAACATTTCCTCTGATACCACTTCTGTAACACCCGGTTTTAAAGAAACAAAGCCGGGTGCATCTCATACATGCGCCAAGAAGACAACATATATAATAACAGAGTGTATAGAGATAAATGTCATAAAACATCAGAGTACTTATTACATAGCGGAAGACTTATTACAAAATAAAATAGTAAATATAAAACGAACTAAGGATCGTCGGCGCCAATGTCGACTGAGAAACGCCACCTAGATCAGATCGAACTCCTCAGTGTTAGGCAGCTCCTCTTCAACCACCTGTTCTTCTCCTGTGGGGGGGGGTGTGAGACAGCAAGAGTGAGCTCACATACGTTCATAGCTCAACAAGTCGTGGGGAATAATGTGGCATGAACTCACCAAAGGTGGGAGTTCACGAAGTGTAAGGCTGATCAATGAAATAAAGGCTAAGGCTGAGCATTGCTTTTATAAGTTGGTCAAAATTTTATTAGCAATTACTAAGTGTAAGTAAATACCAAACCTTAATAATAATAAAGAACAGTAATAGTAAAATAATCCCAAATGCGATGCAAATGTCAAATTAAACTTAAGTTCCATAGTTAATCATGTGAGGGTCCGAGCCGCTCATGACCATGAGCACGGCTAGTATACTAGTTTTACACTCTGCAGAGGTTGCGCATCTTTACCCACAAGTCGTGTATCCCATGTCGCCTGGGTTTGCAAGGCCCTTAGACACTACCGAGGTGAATGGCTAGGGATCCACTACGAGGCCTTTACAAAGTTCCACTAGCTTCCGAAAACCCGCTACAGTTTATAGGAAGATCCAGTGCAGGGTTCCTGGCTGACCGCCATCGCAGCAAAATCAACCAGGGACCTCCCTACACTGACCTCTCCCCTACTGCCCTTGCCCCTTTCGGGTAAGGTAGTCTTCCACTAGCTTTCCTAATTAGTCAGCCAAGGGCGTCCCATTAAACCCTTGTGGTAGCACTGTTTTCCCGGGTGGTCGCTCCATGTTCCCATTAATTTAATGATCTTAACATGAACAACAATAATAACAAGATAATAACAGAATAATCATGAATAATGAATCTCTATACCCAATCCACATAAAGCAATAGCAAGTACTACCCAAAAATATTCCAGGGGTGAACAAGGTATAGAGGTAATCAAAACTGGGGTACATAAAGGCTCCCATCAAAATTAACCTATGCAGATCATTAAAATTAATAAGAACATGGCTGGGAAAAGTAAGTGATCAAGGGCACAACTTGCCTGTAATGAGCTCCTGCTCAGCTACTTCTACTTGTTGAACCTCAGTTTCCACAGTGGCTTGCTCGTCTACTCGCATCAACACAATACATACATAGTATAGCCAAAATCAACATCACACCAAACAGATGAATAAAATATACAGTAAAAATCTACACATTAAAATGAAATCATAGGAACTGGAATCACTAAATTTGGAGTTATATATTTCAAGTTATGAATTTCTGTAGCTTTTATGTATTTAATACAAGATTAAGTATTAGATAAATTTAAATGAGCCTTTCATGCCAAAACAGAGGCACAAATGCGTAGACAATATTATTACAAAAATTTAGGAACTGGAATGGACCAATTTGGAGCTAAAATGAATTTTCTATGAATTAACTAAGTTCTAGGAATTATTTTTGTATTAAAAATACCTTTACTAATTCATTTATATGTTTTAAACGTGCTCTGGACTGGGCGTCAAATTCCAGAAAACACAGGGGGTCTGGCGTAAGTTATCCTAGACACAGAGAATAGTAACAAATGGACGGCGGGTTGATTCTGCGAAAACAGGGGGTCTCTTTAGAAAAAATGCCCCGCGAAGGGGTACGGGGTGTTATAGGCCGTCGGATCACACACGGGCGGTAGGGATTAGATCTGCGCGGTCGCGAAGCGGTACGCGCAGAGAGCCGTTGGATGCAATCACGACGGGTAGGATTTTATTAACCTAGATTCGTTTCCACCCGTCCGATCCGAATGAACGGTCCGAATCACTCAACGCGAAAGGGTATCTTCAATCTAATCCGAGCCGCACATTAGGGATCTAACGGTCACTGCGTTTCCCCCCAATCTCCAGCTCGGGACGGCGGCGCCGCCCAAGACACACGGCGAACCATCGCCGGAGAAATCCCAATCCAACGTTCCAGTGCCCTAGAGCTCAATCAAAGGCTGCTACACGATGCTTAGGGGATGGCGAACACACTGGAGTAGTTCTTACCGACAGTCTTGGCGCGAAGAGGGTCCGGCCACGGCAAAGGCGGATCCGCGGCGGAGAATCGAAGTTCGACGAAGAATTGCGCCACGCCCAGTGGCCGTCTCCGCCCGCGAACGACGCGACACCCTTCCAATAGACTTGGAGACGCTCCAAGGCCGATCACCGGGGTCCCGACGTCGACGACTACGCGATTGGGTCACGGCGGCTAGCTTGGTCCTCACGGCGGAGAGAAATTCTCGGCGACGAGATGGCACTAGTGGATTGGACGATGGGGCACGGTCAAAGGGTCTCGAGTAGTTGGGTTTTATACCCAGGGCGAGGTGGTTGAACGGAGTCCGTCGTTGCCGGCGAAGGAATCGGTCCGCACGGTCATGGCGAGGTGGAGGGAGAGAGACTGACACGGGGGTCCCACGAGGCAGTGTAACGCGATCGCGAGTTCACCGGGGAAGACAACGGCCTGACGAAAAAGCCCCACCTGCCAGCGGAACAATACCGTCGGTGCGCGCGTGGAACGATTCCCAGATGGCTGACGACCCGGGCCCAGTTGGCAGCGAGTGGCCGCGCGCGGTGGGAAAGGATCGTGGGCCGCGCGGCGAAGGATTCCTTAGGTGGGCCGAAACGTGGAGATCCCAGCCCAGGTGAGTTTTATTCTTTTTTTTTCTTTTTCCTGATTTCATTTGTCTCTTTATTTTTAAATCCCAAATTTGAATTCAAATAGTGTTCCAAACTTGTACTCAAATTAAATGTACCAAAATAAACACACTAGTTATGGAAGGATTTTATTTATTTTTATGATATTTATTTTCCTTTTCCTTTTCTCAATTCTAGGATTATTTAGGATTTAAATCCCCATTTGGATATTTAACATATTTCTTTTTGCATTATTATAATATTGTCACAAAAATGCACACACAAATAAAATATTCGGCATGATGCAATGATTTAGTATCTTCTCTCTTTATTAATTGTTTTTGGACATGGTGTTCACATATGATGATGCATAAAGATCAAACTCATATAAAGAAATTGTTCCCCCACTGGTATTATTCCTAGCAATTACAAAGTGGGTATTACAGTAGTCCTCCACTAGCTTTCCTAATTAGTCAGCCAAGGGCGTCCCATACCACCCTTGTGGTAGCACTATTTTCACGGGTGGTCGCTCCATGTTCCAATTAACATAATGATTTTATCATGAACAATAAATAACAACTGATAATAAAAGTATGATAATGAATAATATATATCTCTATACCTAAAATCACATATAGCAATAACAGGTACTACCCAAGAATTCAGTGGTAAACAAGGTATAAAGATAGTCAAGCTAGGGTAACCTATTGGGTCCCATCAAAATTAACATATACAGATCATTATGATTAATCAGAACATGACTGGGTAAAAAGAAGTGATCAAGGGCACAACTTGCCTGAGACTTGAGAATCCAGGTACCAACTTGCTTTTCAGATGACTCATGACCTCGCGCTAGTCGTAGCAATACAAACAAACATGTTATAGACAAAATTAACATTACACCAAACATAAGAACAAAATACATATTAATAATCTACATATTAAAATAAGATCATAGGAATAAGAATCATTAATTTTGGAGTTATGGATTTCAAGTTATGAATTTCCAAAAGTTCTATGTGCTAGGTACAAGATTGATTAGGAGATTAATTTTAATATGGTTTTCATGTCAAAATAGAGACACTAGTTGATAAACAACAATATTACAAAATTATATAAACTAGAATGGATCAATTTGGACTTAATATGAATTTTCTATGAATTATACAAATTTCTAGTATTGTTTTTGTATTAAAATCATTTTCCAAAATTTATTATCTAATTTCACTGCTCACTGGACTGGCGCATTATTTCTCAAGAGATCAGGGGCAAGCTCGCAAATCTCCCCAGACTCAGGTTAACCCTATATGGACGACGGGTTGGATAGCTAAAAGCATAGGGTCTCTTACATAAAAAGCCCTGACCGAAGGGGTACACAAAGATCCTGGCCGCCCGATCTGATCACAAGGGTCCATATTAGATTGATTCTTTTAAGCAAACTGGTATCAAATGACAGCCACTGGATCGAGATCCATCGGTTCACGAACGCCCACGATCCAAGCGGTATCCTAATTCTAATCCGTACCGATCATCTCGAGATCAACGGACCGCGCATTACTCGAAGCGGTACGTACCCACGTTCGCCGGATTGTGATCCTACGGTCACGGACCATCTTCCATCGCTCGAGCATCAAATCGCGACGCATGCTCCGACGACCACCGAATCCATGCCACCGATGCACGAATTCCTACCCCAATAGGCTCTACATGTATCGGATACACAAGTGAGTTTCGAAGAGAGCTTGCTACCCGGATTGATGGAGCGCAGAAACACGACCACGGCCTGAGGCGGATCTTTGGCGGCGGAATTGCTCCATCTAGCAATTCTCGACCACCAAGTTGTCATCTCCCCCGATTGAGCTACGAACCACATCAAGGCACCCTGGAGACATGCCAAGGCCTCCTTGCCGGCCCCCGGACGGCGCCAACAGTGGAGGACCATGGCGGTGGTCGCGGTCGCGGTTGCCGACACGCGAATCCAGGCATCTCGGTTGCGGGGAGCTTCGATGGGATCCCATATGAGCGCGCGGACCGGTCATGGGATGGTCCAAGGAGTAGATAGGGGCGTGGGAAAAACGATGCCAGGCGCTAGAGGGTAGCAGGGACACAGGCGTGCTGGAGCTTCGACAGCTGGCGAGGGGCCATGGGGACGCAGGGGCGCCGCGCGCCATGGTACTTGTAGTCTGGAGCTCGATGCATGCCCCGCGGAATTCGAGAAAGCCAGTTGAGATTTCTTGAGGCAACATTGGCCAGGAGCGAGATTCACGGCGAGGGATTTTCGCCCGCCAAGTCCGGGTTCAGTTGGGGAAGAACGACCTGACAAAAGGGGCCCACCCGTCAGTGGTAATGTGACTCAAGCGCGCGCAGTGGGTGGATGACACGGGCCCCCGCCCGTCGGTGACGGAGCGCACCGTGCGCGTGCATTGTGCGGCGGGGTGGGCCGTGAGAGGGACCTGGGCCAAGATAGCCAGTTGCGTGGGGTAGGAGTGGGCGTTCGGGTTACCCGAAAATTTCGGGTCGGGTAATTTGGGTTTTTAAAATTTTGGGTTTTGAGAATCGATATCCGAAATTACAACGAGTTTTGCAATACCCGAAAATTCGGGTACCCGGAATTTCGGGTTCGGGTTCGGGTATTCCCGAACTACCCGAACTATTGTGTCGGCTTCATAAAAACACATACACTTTATTAAATTAGTATATAAATATAGTTTGAATAATGATATACATGGACATATAAAACACAAGCAAACTATAATCACAAGTTATGCACACTTACACATAATTGTAGATGTACAAATTAATAATTCAGCATGACAGGAGTACATGACACATGAAAGTTCGGGTAATTCGGGTATTTCGGGTACCCGATTGTGATACCCAAATTACCCAAAATAAATTCGGGTTTTGCAAGTTGCTACCCGAAATTCCCGAACAAAATTCGGGTTTCGGGTTCGGGTTCGGGTATTCCGGGTTTGGGTTTCGGGTTACGGGTTTTTTGCCCAGCCCTAGCGTGGGGTAAAGTGGGAAGGGAGAGCTGGGCCGAGAAGGTGGTTTTGGCCCACCATGTAAGTTTTCTCCAATTCTCTTTTTATTTTCTATTATCTTATTCTATTCTCTTCTCAACTTCAAATTCAAATTCAAGTTTTGAACTGCAAATTTTCGAGTGTCTAAAATAATCTTTATGTGAATATAGACTCTCATGTTTACAATATCATTATTATATATTTTTCTATTATTTATTTATAATAGAAATAAATGACTTTATTAAAATTTCCTTTCTCATTTTCTATTTTATGTTTCCATTTAACATTTTGTGGTCAAACTTATGTTTTTCGATAAAATACATCACAACAAAGTCATCGGCAAGAGATGTACCTTCCTTTATTTATTTATTGGTTACTTAACTAATTTAGCACCATTAACTGATTATGAAGAGAAAATGCCCTACTAAATTCCAAAGGTTTCAAAAAATCTGGAGAGACTATTATAGATACTTTTATTCCTTTACTTTACTATTTTATTATTTTTTCAACCAATTTTGGGCTTTACATTTCGGGTCGGGTGCGGGTCACCCGCGTTTTGAAATGGAAACTGACACCCGCGAAACTTCGGGTTGGGTTGGGTGTGGGTTGCACCCGCGGGTTAAAATCTTCACCCGTACCCGCACCCGTCGGGTCGAGTACCCATCGGGTTTCGGGTTGAAACTGCCATCCCTACCTATAGGGTGATCATTCAATAGAGCTAAATTTCAACCCTCTCCAACTAGTTGAGCATGAATCTTGCCATGAAGCTTCTATAACTAAGTGGCAATTTGTGTGAAGTCGAGGAAGGTAACCCTATGCTCTTCCTAATGTGGAAGACGCTATAGATGCCCCAAGACCTACGCCTTTTAAGGACTTCAATGGCTCCTCAAGGGCATCCTACACTAGGACATTTTATTCTTTTTACGATAAATGAATGATCTGAAGTTCATCATCAAGATACTTTGGTGTTTCCTCCCATTTTTGGGAAGATCTTACCAAGTCCTATGGATCTCCCCTAGCCCTGACCAAGGGAGAGGACCAACTCTAAGTAATATTATATATAGGTATCTAGATGAGATGACTCGACTATTGGAAGACCACATAGCCTTCCAAACCTCCAAAACACTGAGGCTCAAGGCTCCAAGTGCCTCACAACCTCTAGGGGTGGAATATTCTAAGTCCTCATAGCGCCTTGCACTGTGGGGTCCTAAGTAGAACATAAAGATTCCCTTGTGCCCTAAGGCACAATTATACTAAGTCCTCGAGGCATCACGTGCCCTAGGGCACTTGTATACATAAGTCCTTGGGGACCCTCGCGTCAAAAGGCACTTATGGGTATAAGTCCTTGGGGACCCTAGAATCCTAAGGCACTTATAAGCATAAGTCCTTGGAGCCCCTCTCATCGTATATCACTTATGAGCTTAAGTTCGTGGGGGCCCTTATGATTTAGTCCCTCAGGCTCCCTCACATCCTAGAGCATTATGAGGCAAAGTCTCTAGGGCCCTCACGTCTCATGGTACCCATAAGTCCCTAGGACCTCTTTAAATTTGTCCTAGGGCTACCATAAGTACAACTCTAGTACCCCTCGTGTCCTAGAACATTGATAAGCTCGTATGGCACTTGTAAGTTTAGGTCCACAAAGCCTTTCATCCCTAAAGTGACAAGAAGATTGTGGATGCTCAGGCCAGTCCGTTCCCTGGGCACTACAACATTTGGCCTTCCAGGGCGCGAGGACCTTATGGCATAAGGCCTTAGGATAATTTAGTATAATCTTGTATCATAACATAAGGATTTGTTAGGCCTAATGGAAAACACTATGACCCTAGGGGATGGACACCACATCTAATCACTTAAAACGTAAGTCTATAGCAAAAGCTTAATAGATAAGTATTAAGTACAATACATTAGATGTGTGATGGGTGACACTACACGCATAACTAAGTGTGTTGTCACATGACTTAGGCTACAAGGCACTCAAGACCACTATGTAGTTGGTGCATTGATCTGGGCTACACTTGTTACCAGTTACATCGAACCACATGGCACTAGCCCCTATGTCCATGAATGCAAGTTATCATACCTGCAAATGTTGTCGGTATGGAGATCACCTTAGGAAAAAAGAGAACGTGAATAGAACCCAAGTACCACATTAAATGCAATAGATGACCTTATAGTCACGCCTTCCCTGGACATGCTCATAGGAAGGCAAATGTACCCGATGCCACTAAGAAGACGTGCCCTCATGTTTAAGATCATATATGGTAAGGCAATCATGTCCATTGATAGGTACTGGTAAAATTACCGTAGCCATAACTATGTAGTATAGTTGTATTTTCATGCATTAAAAGTACAAGAAACCATACTTAGCTCCTATTACAGCATAACAACGCTATTAATGCACCCTTCCTTGCTCTGAGCAGGGCCTCCGGAGGTCACCACAACATAAATGACGCACACCCGATGTGCTCTACATGACTACGAGGTATAATATTTGCATTGGTACAATTTACAATTACATGATTGTAACACCCTGATTTTGGGGGTATAAAATTTCTTTCCAATTATCACCCAAAATCATGTGTTACTCTTCCTTTTCTCACTCTAGGCTTTCTCTCTCTCTAGATTCTTTCTCTCTTTTTCCTTTTGGTTAGAAATCGCTTAAACTAGTGGAGATTAACTATTTATTTTGGTCAAAACCTTATGAGTCACGACATGTTGCATCATGTTGAGCTTAAAATATTCTTTGAAGTGCTGCACAAGTTTGAATTTATTTGAATTTGAAACTTAGTTTGAATTTGGATTTGAAAACCCTATAGAAAAAGAAATAGAAAAGGAATTAGAAAATCCAGAGAAAAAGAAAAGGAGAAAGCAGCCCAGTCGGCCCACTAAGCCCAGCCAGGCCACGCGCCCGCGCCGCCTGACAGGCGGACCCCGCCTATCAGCAGCGGTTCTTCCTCGTGCGCGCCCTCCCTCGCTCGCTGCCCAGTGGGGCCAACCTGTCGGCGCTAGTTTCCTTTGCCCGTTCGCTCTCTCTCTCTCTCTGTCTCATTGGCCCGGTTCGCCAGTGCCGAGCCGTTGCCCCCGTGCGTCCCCTTTTCTCTCTCTGCGTCGTGGGCCTGCACTATCAGTTCCGCCTTCCCCACGCCCGTCGTGGACCGGCGCGTGCGCACTCGCGCACGTCGCCGGGTTTCTCGGCCACGACGCCCGCCCACGTGCCCAGCTCCCCTTTTTAGAGCCCCATTAGTGCCCCGCGCACACCCCTCGCCTCACTTTGCTCGACTTAACCCTCTCTCGCGCTATGCCCACGCCGCCAGCTGCCGCCGGAGAGCCGTGCTCGCGTTCCCGGCCATCTAGCTCGCCGGAGACTGCTCCAAGCCTCCCCAAGCTCCGCCCTGAGGTGAGACACCCGTCCCCATGCCCAATTTCCTCTTTTGCGCCTTATGCTAGGCCAATTTCACCTTCTCTGATGCTCGGTCGCGGCGGTCCACTGTGCTCGCGTGGTGGCCGGCCGATTTAGCCCAGTCTAGTTCACAGGAGTAGGTCCCTGAATCGCCCCTGCCTCTGCTGAAGTTAGCCAAGGCCTTAGTGTAACACCCCTGGTGTTAATGTCACTAAAACTTGAGCATAACATCATAAGCATTGGCATTCCATATGTTTGTTACACCTAGAGTGCATTCACTAGGCAAAAATTTCAAACAAGTTGTGTTGATATGACATTTTGTGAATCAAACTCCACCCTGAATTGGGTTTAATAGAGAAAACAAGGCTTAAACAAGTAAAAACTTCAAAATCCAATTGAAGAAGTCATAAAGTGTCACCATGGATGAGCTTAAGTGGGATCCAAACCCTAAGAGTACAAGAAACCCTAAAAAGGACCCTGGAAAACCCTAAACTTAAACCCTAGGGGGTTAAGTGTAAAATTAGTGCACCTTTGGACTAAAGTGCAAAAACTATCAAAGTAAGGTGTCTTATGTCATATGGTTCACAATTATGAAGATTTGCAACCTAAACCCTAGGTTTTGGGCCTATTTGCAAAAGCACCACATTTGCAACCATATGGCTAAGTCTGATTTTCAGAGAATAGGTTCATCTTTAAGGCCTGGTAACTTCCAAACAAAAGGGATTTTGCCCTAGGTCACCACATCAATATTGTAGATCTATCAAAGGTGAACAACTTTGTTTAAGGGGTTAAACATTGTTGTTATGAATAATTTGGAGATAAATACACCCAAAGTTAGGCTTTCAGGCTGTTTGAAGTCTGAATTTGGACTGCCAGTGTGTTTGAGCAGACTTTGAGCTCAATTCTAAGCATGATCTAGTCAGAATTTGTTTTGAAATACCATAACAAAGATGAAGATGGTATGTTAGACTACAACTTTGCTGCAGAGCCTTGGATTGGTTGCCAAGCGAATTTAGGAGAAAATCCAGCTTCAAGTTGCTCTGTCAGGTCAACCGGAGATGTATGCCATGGTACAGTAACTGAAGAAGATACCGATTCATCCCCCCTCGCTGTCGACGATCTCTACACCGTGATTCACGCCGTCGCCATGATTTGTGTTCACTGGTAGGGGGATAACTACGGTAAAGTAAAGATCTGGGCGTGGGATCAGCCCGAGCTCGGTCGCGGCTAAGCCCGCCGTACCCCCCTTGCTCATCGGTGGATCGGGATAAGACCTCGCCGCCGTTGATCGATCACTGCCGTGCGCCGCGTGTCCAGGAACTTTACCACGTCGCGATTAGTCACGTTAGGGATACTTGGTGATCGCCGGAGGGAGCGCCACGGTGAAAACCACTAAGCACTTACGTCAGTGCTCCTTTCCTTCTCCGGTCGCCGCGCGTCGTCGCTCGAATTCCCGACCACCGCTCTTTCCTAGTATAAATTGAGCACATCACCTGGTCTGTAGGATCATTACACACCCAACCACCAAGTATTGCTCTCAAGCGATCACCAGTGAGCTCCAATTTTGGATTCTCCCCAAAACGCTCAAGAACCCCGCTCGGTTTAGCCTCACCGCGGCCAGCTTGATTCAGGTCTGCTCATACCTTCTGCTCAATCGTTTGAGTGTTCTTATGTACCCTTGATGCTCATCGACCCCTTGGATTGAACTAGACTGCCATGAATCGCCGGGAGCACGTTGTTCCTTTGTTTTTCCCCGTTGTCGTTGTGGCCAAAGTAAATTGGGTAGCCATTCTTGAAATTAACTGGGGGGAAACACTGGTTAGGACTTGAATTCGGTTTCGACCGAAGTAGGGCGCCAGTCTTTGAGCAATTTGGCCGGTGCACGTGCTCGTCGGAGCTCTGCGCGATGCCGTCCTCCGTCGAGGATCTCGGCGTGTAAAGGAATAGAAACGCAGGGGCTCTTCTGAAACTGTCAGTGACTCATTGCAATAGTGCAGTGAACTCGGCTCAGAATAGTCAAAACAGTGGGGGCCTCTGTGTAAGTCTGCCAGCGCGGGCGCGGGCGCACGCGTTTTCCACCCGGAGTTGGGCCGCCTGGGCTGGATTTGGCCCAAGACTGTTCATTCCTTTTCTTTTTCTTTTCTACCAGAGTTAAAACAATTCTAGAAAATTGTAGAAAAATCCTAAAAATGTAGGACCAATTTTGCTAGATTCCTAATTTTCCATAGAATTTAATAAAAATAGTTTTAGGATTTTTAATCCAAACAAGAAATTATAGAGTATTTAAAACAGCCTAAGACCTTGCTTCTGGATTTTTAGAAAATAAATAATAAATCCAAAATTCACTAAATTTTTGGGGTAATCTCTAAATGATATTTAGAAGCCTTGGGTAGATTTTGGTATAATTTGAACCTTGTTTGATACTTAGAACACAAAACCCTACCCCCTGCCCTTTGAAATTCAATATTGACTCTAGAAACCCTAGTTCCCTGGAGGACCGTGAAGGAAAGTTGTATTCAAGACTTTAGATAACCAATTTCTATTGTTTTTGCATCTTCATGAGCACTACATGAGCATTCATCATTATACTTGGCTATATATAGCAAAGGAAGAAGAAGTTGAAGTTGAAGGAGAAAGGACTCCACCACCACCACCTGAGGAACATCAGGCAGGCAGGTGTTTCTATTTTGACATCTGCGGGTCCGAGCCTGATTCACCACTAAAACAAGGCAAGCCCCGGTGCATTTGCCACCTCCTTGATTCTTTTAAAATCTTTCTCACTTGCTTGATGCATTAGGTAATAGGAGTTGAGTGCTAAAACAATTCCTGCATTTCCTTCCTTGAATTTGATTACCTTCCTTTGAATTCCTGTTTTACAAAAGGTTTTTCCTATTCTTAGTCTTGGTCTAGCAAAACAAAATGTTTTGTTTTTACAAAAAGATGATGTGGCAAAGTGGGAGGGATGTTTTTGAAAATAAAACTTGATGGTGGATCCATCATGGCCATGATGGGTTCAACATCAGAAAAGATGTACCTTTGCCAGGTACCAAACTTTGGGGTTGAAATGATTAAGCTGAGACCGGGCGGGTGACTTGCACGAGAAGAGAGTCTCGGTGTAGTGTCTCCGTCTGAGTCGATTAAGGACCGTCTCGATGTAGGCCTGCTGACCGAGGACCCTTTAGCTGGTCACATGCCTCGTCATGGGTAAGCTTTGCCTCGGGCAGACTAATACCAGAATAAGATAACATGCAATGGGCGTGGAGAGATGGCGAGAGTAGCGTGTACCCTCCGTGGCAAGAGGTTGGACGATGGTGTGTATGTGCTCTCGGTTGGCGTGAACCTGATCTGGTCTTAAGAACCCCGGTGGCGAGTTGACATATGCAAGGGTTATGTGCTACATATGTCGTGTGATTGGAGATCCTCAGCTGAGTATAATCGATTCGGATCGCCGTACCTTCGCGGTTATGAAGACTTGGTCACTGACCTATACGTAGAAATCCAGTAAAGATGAAGGGTTGTTAAGAAATCGGCTAGTGCAGATCAAGTGATTGAACTAGGGTAGAAAGAACTCTAGTTGCAGGTAATCTTACTTAACCTGACAAATTAAAATTTGATTTTTAAGGATCCACTTTTAGTAAGCATTTCTGCAAACAGAGTCATTGATTATTGATAAGCCTTACCTTGACTCCCTTACAGCCAGCATATACTTGAGAGTCTTTTACTTTGTCGGGTAAGTCTTGCGAAAGTACACTTCGTACTCAGGGCTTTGTCCCATGTTGTTTTAGGTGAAGAAGCAACAAACTTTTGTTGCTTCTGTTCAAAGGTGGTACCCAAAGACGAACACCAAGACTAGAGCTGCGGAAGGGAAGGCCCTCCATTAAAAACTTTTTACTATCTATTTGGGGATGAGTTTTTGCCTCCCATGGTTTGTAATAATAATACTCTGCACTCGTATTGTTTATTCTGGTCTGTAAATAATTAACTATGTCTTACTTTTTAAATAAAACTAAGTTATTGTAACTGCTTCCGCACTTCCGCATCTCCGATGATTTGTAATGTCTGCGTGACGGGTAAAACGCTCTTGGGAAGGTAAGGAATTCAGATACCGAGCTTGTCAAGTGATCAGGTGCACTTGCAGGGTTGTCTGAGGTCCGTTGGACAAGGACAACTGTAGGTGGGCCTAATGACTTGGGAGGTTCCGTCACACTTAGCGCGCCTTAAGTCCCCTCCCCGTGACCGGAATCGCTCACCGGAGTTTCTCCGGCCCGCCCGAGACTCTCTCACTGTCGTTCTCCCCTCTCTGCCCATGGATTCATGGCCTCTTCCCTGCCATTGAGTTCGTCGTGGCGCCCTCTTCCCCTCTACCCAACTCCGGTGACCCCGGAGCCACCCTAGCTTGCGCCAGCCTCAACTCCGGCGACTTCACCACCACGGAGAGGAGCGGCGCCACCCGCAGCCGCTCATCCTTCCCGGTCTGATTTCCCCCGTCCGATCTTGATCGAATAGCTCGGACCTCCTCGGACCCCCCATCCGATCTTGATCGAAAGGCTCGGACCCCCTCGGACCCCTGCAGCCGTCCGTTTCCCCTCTTGCGCTGGGCCCGCTCGGTCAGCGCGCTCTTCCCCCTATCGCTGACACTCCCTGGCCCGCCTGTCAGCGCTCGCCCGCTCGCGCGCGCGCGCCCTCGGCCGCAGATCTTTGTAAAGGCTACATAGTGTATTCCTGTCCATTCACCTTGGTAGTGAAGATCAGGTCTATACAACCAAGGCTGGAAAGGGATCACGACTTGTGGGTAAAGTGTACAACCTCTGCAGAGTGTTAAAAACTGGTATATCAGCCGAGCTCACGGTTAAGAGCAGCCTTGGGATCCTTTTTGATTAGGAAAACTTTGGATACTTTTATGATGATGATTAATAGTGATGTTATAAAATCTGATCTCTGGTATTTTCCTCGTTTGAGGAGGTACTTCTGGGTAATAACTAGGTTTATTACTAAAACTTGGCTCTACTAATAGTAATAAATACTTGACCAACTAAAAGCAACTGCTTAACCTCAAACTCCATATACAGCTAGTCCACTTTAGCCAAACGAGACATTTGTCGAGTACGTTGATGTGTACTCACCCTTGCTTTACACACCACCCCCACCCCAGGTTGTCCCCAGTGTACCCAATGCTCAGGAGGTGATGCTGATAACATGGATGACTTCGAGGAGTTTCAGGACTACGACGAGTTTTAGTTCTTTCTTAGTGGTAAACCCCTAGTCATCTGCCTGTGTAGGCTTAGCATCTACATTTCGTATTTCCGCACTTTGATAATTATGTTGAACAATGGTTATGTATTGGACTCTGTGGATGTCTTGGACATCTTGATGTAATAAAGTACCTTTCCGCTATTTATTTCAAGCATGGTGTGATGATGTCAAATTATGTAATCGCTGTGTACGTGAGTTTCTGATCCTGGCACGTACATGGTTCACATTCAGTTTGCCTTCCAAAACCGGGTGTGACATAAGTGGTATCAGAGCCTTGCTGACTGTAGGACCGCTAACCTAGACTAGAATGGTCGTCCTAAGGACTATAGACCCCTACTCTTACCTTGACCTTAGAGTTCTTTCAAAAGTTGGTCATCTTGACCAACTCTATGTTACTTACTTATCTCAAAAGTTTTGTCTCACTTTTCTTTCTATTTACTTTCTGGTCTCATAGTTCTACTCTTACTCTTGTGCTTACGATGTCTTCTGTAGATGGCTCGTATCAGGTGCACTGCACGTAAGTCTATGATCCCCTTTTTGCCTTCTTGCCTGGCGGAGCGTCGCCTGTGTCGCACGGTGCCAGATCAGTCCAGTCAGCTAGAGAGACTGCATCGTCACCTGCACGAGGAGCAGGAGCGCTAACGCCAGGAGCAGGAGCAGGACCAGGAGCAGCAGGACTCTTCCCCCTCGCCTCAGCAGGAGGTGGAGTCTGAGAGGCCTCCTTCCACTATACCTCAGCCAGAGATGCCCCCTGCACCACCTTAGGGCATCCCGGCTGCTCGAGGAGACCCTGACTGAGACAGAGACGACGACGACGCTGGTGGCTGTTCGAGCCACGGCACGGAGCTTTCGGAGGAGTCGGAGCCGGAGGGATGGATCGCTAGACCCATCACTCGTGACGCCGCTCGTGGGTCTCACTTCACGACGCTCTCGATACCCTGCTGCATCGGGCCTTCAACCAACGCACATGGTCTATCGAGTATCGTTGTGTAGTCTACCAGGATCGTCGCGGGCTATACCCGGACTAGTGGGAGGCTACTTGAGAGCACCTAGAGGGGGGTGAATAGGTGATCCTGTAAAAACTTGAAACTTAAAGCCACAAACTTGATTAAGTGTTAGCACAATGAAATCAAGTGGCTAAAGAGAGCTCTTGTGAACCACAGTTGACATAGTGAGAACAAGCACAAGAGACACAAGGATTTATCCCATGGTTTGGCCAAGTACAAAACTTGCCTAGTCCACGTTGTGGCGTCCCAATGGACGAGAGTTGCACTCAACTCCTTTCAAGTGATCCAATGATCAACTTGAATACCACGGTGTTCTTCTTTCTTTACTTTTTCCCGGTTGCGAGGAATCTCCACAACTTGGATCCTCTCGCCCTTACAATGAGATGATTACAAAGAAGCACAGATGTAAGAGTGGGAAAAGCAACACACACAAGCCTCAAAACACGAGCACAAACACGAACACAAGTCACAACTTGAGCTCTAAGATCACACACGGAGTTCTCAACTCAAGAGGAGCTCAAATTGCTATCACAATGAATCAAATGCGCTAGAGAGATGTCTTGGTGCTAAGAGATGATCAAAGAATGCTTGGTCTACTCCTTCATGCACCTAGGGGTCCCTTTTATAGCCCCAAGGTAGCTAGGAGCCGTTGAGAGCAATCCAGGAAGGCAATTCTTGCCTTCTGTCTACTGGTGCACCGGACAGTCCGGTGCACCACCGGACACTGTCCGGTGCAGATTTCTTTCCTATTCTGGCGCAGCCGACCATTGACGATTTGGAGCCGTTGGCGCACTGGACACTGTCCGGTGCATACCGGACAGTCCGATGCCCCCATCGGACCGTTGGCCCGGCCACGCGTCACGCGCGGATTGCGCGGCCGACCGTTGGCTCACCGGACAGTTCGATGCACCACCGGACAGTCCGGTGATTTTTAGCCGTACACCGCCGACAAAATCCCGAGAGCGGCCTTTTCACCAGAGCCAGCCTGGCGCACCGGACACTGTCCGGTGCACCCAGACTGAAAAGCAGTTGGCTGCTCGAGCCAAGTCTTTTCCATTGTCTTTTCTCTGATTCTAGCACTTAGACAAATATGTTAGTACACAAAAACCAATGTACTAAGTCTAGAATCATACCTTTGTATTGATTTGCACTTTGTCCACCATTTGTTATAGTTTAACACATAACCATTTGTGTTGGACACTTAATCACCAAAATACTTAGAAATGGCCTAAGGGCACATTTCCCTTTCAATCTCCCCCTTTTTGGTGATTTATGCTAACACAACAAAAAGCAACATATAGAAGTGCAACATCAATGCAAATGAGAACAAGAATTTGTTTTGATTCAAATTTGGCATATTTGGATCATTCTTTGCCACCACTTGGTTTGTTTTTGCAAGTCAAACTCAATTTCCTATTTCTAAGTCAAATTCACTTGTTGAGGCATAGAGAAAGGTATTCCAAGAGAAATTGATCAAAGATTCAAAAACTCCCCCTTTTTCCCATAATCAAACATTCTCCCCACAAGAGACCAATTTTTGACAATAAGAGACCATAAGAGTATTTTGACAAAACAAAAGCTCTAACTCTACTATTTTCAAAATTCTCAAGTGGTAGCTGATCCATTTGCTTTAGCCTTAATTTTCTCCCCCTTTGGCATCAAGCACCAAAACAGGATCAATCTTGGCCCTTTTAACCTCATTGCCTCACCAAAATTGTCAATTAAGAGCAAAAGGCAATAAGAGACATGGAGATGAACTTGGAGTAATTTACCCTCTTATCGGAGTGCAGTGTAAGTCTTGTATGGTCCAAGTCCACCTTTCCCTTACAATACGCCTTTGAGACTAATTTAAGAACTCTCAAGCACATGGTTAGTCTTAAGGGATCAAGTTGTAGCACATCTCCCCCTAAATATGTGCATCACTCACACATGGACTTTTGAGGTCGGGGGATTGCTTTGTACAATTTGATCACCATAATTAAGCAACAAAATGCATAAAGGAACATGATCAAAGGCATAAAACACATGTATGCTATAGATCAATCCAAGTTCCGCGAATCTAAGACATTTAGCTCACTACGCAGCCTGCAAAAGGTCTTCTCATCTAGAGGCTTGGTAAAGATATCGGCTAGCTGGTTCTCGGTGCTGACATAAACCACTTCGATATCTCCCTTTTGTTGGTGGTCTCTCAAAAAGTGATGTCGGATGTCTATGTGCTTTGTGCGGCTATGTTCAACAGGATTATCCGCCATGCTGATAGCACTCTCATTATAACATAGGAGTGGGACTTTGCTCAGATTGTAGCCAAAGTCCCGGAGGGTTTGCCTCATCCAAAGTAGTTGCGCGCAACACTGACCTGCGGCAACATACTCGACCTCAGCGGTGGATAGGGCAACGGAAGTTTGTTTCTTAGAACTCCAAGACACCAGGGACCTTCCTAAGAATTGGCACGTCCCTGATGTACTCTTCCTATCAACCTTACATCCAGCATAATCAGAGTCTGAATATCCAATTAAGTCAAAGGTAGACCCCTTTGGATACCAGATCCCGAAGCAAGGCGTAGCGACTAAATATCTAAGAATTCGCTTCACGGCCACTAAGTGACACTCCCTTGGATCGGATTGAAATCTAGCACACATGCATACACTAAGCATAATATCCGGTCTACTAGCACATAAGTAAAGCAAGGAACCTATCATAGATCGGTATGCTTTTTGATCAACGAACTTACCTCCTTTGTTGAGGTCGACGTGTCCGTCAGTTCCCATTGGAGTCTTTGCGGGCTTGGCGTCCTTCATCCCAAACCGCTTGATCAAGTCTTGCGTGTACTTCGTTTGGGATATGAAAGTGTCGTCCTTGTGTTGCTTCACTTGGAACCCAAGGAAGTAGTTCAACTCGCCCATCACCGACATTTCAAACTTTTGAGTCATCACCCTGCTAAACTCTTCACAAGACTTTTGGTTAGTAGAACCAAATATTATGTCATCGACATAAATTTGGCACACAAATAAATCGCCATCACACGTCTTAGTGAATAATATTGGATCGGCTTTCCCAACCTTGAAAGCATTAGCAATTAAAAAGTCTCTAAGGCATTCATACCATGCTCTTGGGGCTTGCTTAAGTTCATAGAGCGCCTTAGAGAGCTTACACACATGGTCGGGGTACCGTTCATCCTCAAAGCCAGGGGGTTGCTCTACGTATACCTCCTCCTTGATTGGCCCGTTGAGGAAAGCGCTCTTCACATCCATTTGGAACAACCTGAAAGAATGGTGAGCGGCATAGGCTAACAATATGTGAATTGACTCTAGCCTAGCCATAGGAGCAAAAGTCTCCTCAAAGTCCAAACCTGCGACTTGGGTATAACTTTTGCCACAAGTCGGGCCTTGTTCCTTGTCACCACCCTGTGCTCGTCCTGTTTGTTGCGAAACACCCATTTGGTTCCCATAACATTTTGCTTGGGACGTGGCATCAGTGTCCAAACTTCATTTCTCTTGAAATTGTTGAGCTCCTCCTGCATGGCCAACACCCAGTCCGGATCTAGCAAGGCCTCTTCTACCCTGAAAGGCTCAATAGAAGAGACAAAAGAGTAATGCTCATAAAAATTAACTAATCTAGAGCGAGTAGTTACTCCCTTGCTAATATCACCCAAAATCTGGTCGACGGGATGATTCCTTTGAATTGTCGCACGAACTTGAGTTGGAGGGGCATGTTGTGCTTCTTCCTCCATAACATGATCATCTTGTGCTCCCCCTTGATCACACGCCTCTTCTTGATGAACCTGTTCATCGTCTTGAGTTGGGGATTGCGCCATTGTTGAGAAAGAAGGTTGATCTTGCTCCTTTTGTTCCTGTGGCCGCACATCTCCAATTGCCATGGTGCGTATTGCGGTCGTTGGAACATCTTCTTCATCTACATCATCAAGATCAACAACTTGCTCTCTTGGAGAGCCATTAGTCTCATCAAATACAACGTCGCTAGAGACTTCAACCAATCCCGATGATTTGTTGAAGACCCTATACGCCTTTGTATTTGAGTCATAACCTAACAAAAACCCTTCTACAGCTTTGGGAGCAAACTTTGAATTTCTACCTTTCTTCACTAGAATATAACATTTGCTCCCAAAAACACGAAAGTATGACACATTGGGTTTGTTACCGGTTAGAAGCTCATACGAAGTCTTCTTGAGGAGGCGATGAAGGTAGACCCGGTTTATGGCGTGGCAAGCCGTGTTCACGGCTTTCGACCAAAACCGCTCGGGGGTCTTGAACTCTTCAAGCATCGTCCTTGCCATGTCAATGAGTGTCCTGTTCTTCCTCTCTACTACACCATTTTGCTGTTGTGTGTAGGGAGCGGAGAACTCGCTTGATTCCTTCCTCCTCAAGGTACTCCTCCACTTGAAGGTTCTTGAACTCAGACCCGTTGTCGCTCCTTATCTTCTTCACCTTGAGCTCAAACTCATTTTGAGCTCTCCTTAGGAAGCGCTTGAGGGTCCCTTGGGTTTCTATTTTATCCTGCAAAAAGAATACCCAAGTGAAGCGGGAAAAATCATCAACTATAACAAGACCATACTTACTTCCTCCTATGCTTAGGTAGGCGACGGGTCCGAAGAGGTCCATATGAAGTAACTCCAGAGGTCTTGATGTGGTCATTACATTCTTGTTGTGATGAGCACTTCCCACCTGTTTACCTGCTTGACAAGCTGCACAAGGTCTATCTTTTTCGAAAGTCACATTTGTTAGTCCTAACACATGTTCTCCCTTTAGAAGTTTGTGAAGGTTCTTCATCCCCACATGTGCTAGACGGCGATGCCACAACCAGCCCATGCTAGTCTTAGCAATTAAACATGCATCTAGACCGGCCTCCTCCTTTGCAAAATCAACTAAATAGAGTTTGCCGTCTAGTACACCCTTAAAAGCTAATGAACCATCACTCCTTCTAAAGACAGACACATCTACATTTGTAAATAAGCAATTATACCCCGTATTACATAATTGACTAACGGACAACAAATTATATCCGAGCGATTCTACTAAAAACACATTAGAAATGGAATGCTCGGATGAAATTGCTATTTTTCCTAGTCCTTTAACCTTGCCTTGGTTCCCATCACCGAATATGATTGAATCTTGGGAATCCTTGTTCTTGACGTAGGAGGTGAACATCTTCTTATCCCCCGTCATGTGGTTTGTGCATCCGCTGTCGATGATCCAGCTTGAGCCCCCGGATGCATAAACCTGCAAGGCAAATTTAGGCTTGGGTCTTAGGTACCCAACTCTTGTTGGGTCCTGCAAGGTTAGTGACAATAGTCTTAGGGACCCAAATGCAAGTTTTATCTCCCTTGCATTTTGCCCCTAATTTCCTAGCAATCACTTTCTTATCCTTTCTACAAATTGCAAAGGAAGCATTGCAAGCATGATAAATTGTAGAAGGTTCATTACTTGCTTTCCTAGGTACATGAACAACATTTCTCCTAGGCATATGATGAATAACATTTTTTCTAGGTGTATCATGCACAATAGAAGAACTAGAAGCAGGCATAGCATATGAATCATAAGAATAATTCCTATAAGCATTTCTAGAGAATTTTCTATCACTATAAATGAAAGCATGATTCTTTTGAACACTATTAGCCATAGGGGCCTTCCCTTTCTCCTTGGCGGAGATGGGAGCCTTATGACTTGTTAAGTTCTTGGCTTCCCTCTAAAAGCCAAGTCCATCCTTAATTGAGGGGTGTCTACCAACAGTGTAGGCATCCCTTGCAAATTTTAGTTTATCAAATTCATTTTTGCTAGTCTTAAGTTGGGCATTAAGACTAGCCACTTCACCATTTAGTTTTGCAATAGAAGTAAGGTGCTCAACACATGCATCAACATTAAAGTCCTTACACCTATTGCAAATCACTACATATTCTACACAAGAACTAGATCTATTTGCTACTTCTAGCTTAGCATTTAAATCATCATTAACACTTTTTAAACTAGAAATAGTCTCATGGCAAGTAGATAATTCACAAGAAAGCATTTCATTCCTTTTAACTTCTAAAGCAAGAGATTTTTGGACATCTACAAATTTATCATGCTCTTCGTACAAAAGATCCTCTTGCTTTTCTAACAATCTATTCTTGTCATTCAAAGCATCAATTAATTCATTGATTTTATCAATTTTAGTTCTATCTAAACCTTTGAATAAACTTGCATAGTCTATTTCATCATCGCTAGATTCATCATCACTTGAAGAAGCATATGTAATAGTATCCCTAGTGCATACCTTCTTTTCCTTTGCCATGAGGCAGGTGTGATGCTCGTTGGGGAAGAGGGATGATTTGTTGAAGGCTGAGGCGACAAGTCCTTTGTCGTCGGATGAAGAGCAATTCGAGTCCCACTCTTTGGCAAGGTGTGCTTCGCCCTTCGCTTTCTTGTAAGTCTTCTTCTTTTCCCTCTTCTTTTCTTGATCCTGGTCACTATCATTATCAGGACAATTAGCAATAAAGTGACCAACCTTACCACACTTGAAGCAGGAGCGCTTCCCCTTCGTCTTGCTCTTGTTGGGATGCTCCTTGCGACCTTTGAGCGTCGTTTTGAAGCGCTTGATGATGAGGGCCATTTCATCTTCATTTAGCCCGACCGCCTCAACTTGTGCCACCTTACTCGGTAGCGCCTCCCTGCTACTTGTTGCTTTTAGAGCAATGGTTTGAGGCTCGTGGATTGGGCCATTTAACGCCTCATCAACATATCTCGCCTCCTTGATCATCATTCACCTGCTTACGAACTTTCCAAGTATCTCTTCGGGCGTCATCTTGTTGTACCTAGGATTTTCACGAATAGAGTTCACAAGATGCGGATCAAGGATGGTGAAGGACCTTAGCATAAGCCTGACGACGTCGTGGTCCGTCCATCTCGTGCTTCCATAGCTCCTTATTTTGTTGACCAGGGTCTTGAGCCTGTTGTAGGTTTGAGTTGGCTCCTCCCCCCTGATCATTGCAAACCTTCCTAGTTCGCCTTCCACCAACTCCATCTTGGTGAGCATGGTGACGTCGTTTCCCTCATGCGAGATCTTGAGGGTGTCCCAAATCTGCTTGGAGTTATCCAAGCCGCTCACCTTATGATATTCTTCCCTGCACAATGATGCTAACAAAACAGTAGTAGCTTGTGCATTTTTGTGAATTTGTTCATTGATAAATAAGGGACTATCCGTACTATCAAATTGCATTCCATTTTCTACTATCTCCCATATACTTGGATGGAGAGAGAACAAGTGACTACGCATTTTGTGACTCCAAAATCCGCAGTCCTCTCCATCAAAGTGAGAAGGTTTACCAAGTGGAATGGAAAGCAAATGAGCATTGGAACTTTGTGGAATACGAGAATAATCGAAAGAAAAGTTCGAGTTAACCGTTTTCTTTTTCTCCTCGTATTCGTCGTCCTTTTGGGAAGAGGAAGACTCGTCGCTGTCATAGTAGACTATCTTCTTGATCCACCTCTTCTTCTTCCCGTCCTTCTTCTTTTGACTCGAGCCAGAGTCAGTGGCTTTGTCATCCCTAGGCTCGTTGAAGATGGACTCCTTCTCCTTATCGTTGACCACCATCCCCTTTCTCTTAGGATCCATCTCTTCGGGCGATTAGTCCCTTTCATGAAGAGAACGACTCTGATACCAATTGAGAGCACCTAGAGGGGGGGTGAATAGGTGATCCTGTAAAAACTTGAAACTTAAAGCCACAAACTTGATTAAGTGTTAGCACAATGAAATCAAGTGGCTAAAGAGAGCTCTTGTGAACCACAATTAACACAGTGAGAACAAGCACAAGAGACACAAGGATTTATCCCGTGGTTCGGCCAAGTACAAAACTTGCCTAGTCCACGTTGTGGTGTCCCAATGGACGAGAGTTGCACTCAACTCCTTTCAAGTGATCCAATGATCAACTTGAATACCACGGTGTTCTTTTTTCTTTACTTTTTCCCGGTTGCGAGGAATCTCCACAACTTGGATCCTCTCGCCCTTATAATGAGATGATCACAAAGAAGCACAGATGTAAGAGTGGGAAAAGCAACACACACAAGCCTCAAAACACGAGCACAAACACGCAAACAAGTCACAACTTGAGCTCTAAGATCACACACGGAGTTCTCAACTCAAGAGGAGCTCAAATTGCTATCACAACGAATCAAATGCGCTAGAGAGATGTCTTGGTGCTAAGAGATGATCAAAGAATGCTTGGTCTACTCCTTCATGTGCCTAGGGGTCCCTTTTATAGCCCCAAGGCAGCTAGGAGTCGTTGAGAGCAATCCAGGAAGGCAATTCTTGCCTTCTATCTACTGGTGCACCAGACAGTCCGGTGCACCACCGGACACTGTCCGGTGCAGATTTCTTTCCTATTCTGGCGCAGCTGATCATTGACGATTTGGAGCCGTTGGCGCATCGGACACTGTCCAGTGCACACCGGACATTCCGGTGCCCCCATCGGATCGTTGGCCCGGCCACGCGTCACGCGCGGATTGCGCGGCCGACCGTTGGCTTGGCCGACCGTTGGCTCACCGGACAGTCCGGTGCACCACCGGACAGTCCGGTGATTTTTAGCCATACGCCACCGACAAAATCCCGAGAGCGGCCTTTTCACCAGAGCCAGCCTAGCGCACCGGACACTGTCCGGTGCACCCAGACTGAACAATAGTTGGCTGCTCGAGCCAAGTCTTTTCCATTTGTCTTTTCTCTGATTCTAGCACTTAGACAAATATGTTAGTACACAAAAACCAATGTACTAAGTCTAGAATCATACCTTTGTATTGATTTGCACTTTGTCCACCATTTGTCATAGTTTAACACATAACCATTTGTGTTGGACACTTAATCACCAAAATACTTAGAAATGGCCTAAGGGCACATTTCCCTTTCACTACTTGCTTGGTGCGCCGTCCGGACGATGATCTCCGGGGTGCAGAGGCCTTCTCAGAGCACTACTGAGGCAGCCATGCAAGATGCAGCACGATGGGCACTTTCTCAGTATTGCTCATTGTTCAGTGGGGTAGCTGATGGCCTTGACCTGAAGTACTACCCTCGTCGTTCGACCGACAGTGCTGGAGGTGTGATTGTCTCGCCAGTTGGTGAGGGCAATCCCAGGCTGAGCAGCATGGTCAACTTGGTCGTCGTGCTCAACACAGAGTTGGACCACGCCCTTGATGAGTTGGGCAAGGTTCGGGCGGAGGTTGCGGAATTGCGTGCTGAGTGCACAACACGCCACTATCTGGATGGTGGTTCTCCCGCCCATGTCAGGATTTAGCACCCTTACCGTTCACCGCCCCGTGGTTGCTTTGACTATGGTACCCCAGACTGTAGGACCCGGATAGATTTGGATCCCTAGATCGATAGAGTCGGAGTCTGTAATAATGCTTAGTTGAGTGTCTCAGTCTAGTCAGTCTAGTTAGAGTTAGTTTGCTTATTTTATGTTGGATGCTTGTTATGATGGACATGTACTGAAGTTGGATCTTTGTAATGATTGTCACCAAGTTGTGGGTATCCCCTGCAACTTGGTGTAGTTATTAATAAAAGTCAGTTATTTAGTTGGGTAATCCATTTATTTCCACTTTCCTCTTTATCTGAGAAGCTGTCAGTGAAGATGGTAAATTGTTCTGTTCTATGAAGATCTTCTATACATCTTTTCTTATGCTGAAAGATTGCAGAGTCAGATTTTATATATGTGTGTGATTTCCACAGATGTCTGAGAACAGGCGCAGAGGTGCGAGGCGTGCTCAGCCTGAACAGCAGGCACCCCAAGAGGAAGCAGCCCCGCAGCAGCAGTTGCCACCGCCACCACCGATGACCATTGAGCAGATGTTCTTGATGCATACCCAAGCGGTCCAGGCAATTGGTCAGACCTTAGCAGCCATGCAGCAG
This sequence comes from Zea luxurians, assembly GCA_029449295.1. Lineage (NCBI taxonomy): Eukaryota > Viridiplantae > Streptophyta > Magnoliopsida > Poales > Poaceae > Zea > Zea luxurians. The sequence continues at coordinate 1,082,924 of JAOPSE010000177.1, read as the reverse complement.
GCGCAGCAGCAGCCACCACCGCCTCAGCCTCCAGTGCAAGTCCAGATGCCACAAGTGCCTAGAGACAAGCGGGCAGAGTTCATGAGGGGCCATCCCCCAGTCTTTGCCCACTCTACTGATCCCATGGACGCTGAAGATTGGCTGCATACCGTGGAGTGTGAGTTGCACACTGCCCAGTGCAACGATCGTGAGAAGGTGTTGTATGGTCCCCGACAGCTGAGGGGAGCAGCATAGTCTTGGTGGGAGTCCTACCTCGCCACCCATGCCAACCCTGAAGCCATCACTTAGGAGGAGTTCAGGGATAACTTCCGTCACTACCATGTGACCGAGGGACTGATGATAGTGAGGAAGGAGGAGTTTCTCGCCCTGAAGCAAGGTCCCCTGTCCGTCAGTGAGTACAGGGACAAGTTTCTGCAGCTGTCGCGTTATGCCCCAGAGGATGTCAACACGGATGCCAAGAGACAGTACCGCTTCTTGAGAGGATTGGTCGATCCCCTCCACTATCAGCTGATGAACCACACCTTCCCTACCTTCCAACATCTGATCGACAGAGCAATCATGACTAAAAGGAAGTGTCGGGAGATGGAGGATAGGAAACGCAAGATTGGTGGACCTCAGGTTGGGAGTAGCAGCCATCCTCGCTACTCAGGCAACCCACCTCAGCCATTCAAGCAAGGTCACCAGCACCAGCACCAGCATCAGCGTCAGAACCAGACGCAGCAGTACCAGAGGCAGTTTCCTCAGCAGCAGCAGTACTGTCAAAACAACTAGCAAGGAGGAAATCGATACCATCATCAGAGCAACCAGGCAGCCCGTCTTCCTGCCCCAGCAACCAACCAGAGCAATCGAACAGCGCCAGCTCAAGGAGGAATTCGTGCATGTTTCCACTGTGGTGAACACAGCCATTGGGCGAATCATTACCCAAAGAAAGCAGCTCAGCAGCAGCCAGCTCCTAATGCCCCAGTCAGGCAGAATGCAATGCAGTCAGGAGGCAACAACCGTGGGCAACCTCGTGCCTAGTATGGAAAGGTGAACCACTTGGAGGCCGACATAGTCCAGGAGACTCCAGGAGTGGCACTAGGTACGTTTTCAGTCGAGTACCATTCTGCAAATGTCTTATTTGATACTGGAGCCACGCATTCTTTTGTGACTGCATCATGGGTAGAATCACATAATATACCAGTAACACCCATGTATCCACCTATGAGAGTTAGTTCAGTTGGTGGAAGGACCCAAACTGATAGATTTTGCCCTAGTGCAAAGGTTCAAATAAAAGGGATAGAGTTCCCCGTCGATTTGATAGTTATGAGTAACCAGGATACAACTATAGATGTCATCCTAGGGATGAATTGGCTAACCAAGTATCAAGCCAGTCTTAGTTGTGATAAGAGAACGGTGAAGTTAGTATCCCTATCAGGAGAAGAAGTGTTAGTAGAGTTGGTCTTGTGAGGACCAAGGAAAGGGAGTTGTCACCAAGTCACCGCTCATATTGAGGAGATTAAACCATCAGAGGCTATCAGTGTAGTATCAGATTTCCTAGATGTGTTTCCCGAGGAGTTACCAGGTATGCCACCTGAAAGGAAGGTTGAATTTGCCATAGAGCTTATTTCAGGCACCACCCCTATTTCCAAGAGAGCTTATCGAGTGTTCGGACCAGAGTTGGTGGAACTCAAGAAGCAGATTGATGAGTTGTCAAAGAAAGGTTACATCAGACCGAGTACCTCACCTTGGGCAGCCCTAGTGCTATTTGTGGAGAAAAAGGATGGAACAAAGAGGATGTGCATTAACTACAGATCCTTGAATGAGGTTACTATCAAGAACAAGTATCCCTTGCCCATAATTGAAGATTTATTCGATCAGTTGAGAGGAGCCAGTGTGTTCTCAAAGATAGATTTGAGGTCATGCTACCATCAGCTCAGAATCCGACCCTCGAATATACCGAAGACAGCATTCATCACCAAGTATGGACTATATGAGTTCACGGTTATGTCATTTGGTTTGACGAATGCGCCAGCTTACTTCATGTACCTGATGAACAGTGTGTTCATGGACTACCTCAACAAGTTCGTGGTGGTATTCATTGATGATATTCTTATATATTCCTAGAATGAGCAAGAGCATGAGGAGCATTTGAGGAAAGTACTTTAGAGGCTACGAGATTGTCAGCTGTATGCCAAGCTTAGCAAGTGCGAGTTCTGGATCAGTGAAGTCCTATTCTTGGGTCATATTATAAACCAAGAGGGATTGGCTATAGATCCGAAGAAGGTAACATCTATCTTGGACTGGAAAGCACCAAAAGTTGTCCGAGGAATCAAGAGTTTCATCGGGATGGCTGGTTATTATCGACGTTTCATTGAAGGTTTCTCCAAGATTGCCAGGCCAATGACAGCATTGTTGGCAAAGAAGGTTGAGTTCAAGTGGACCCCAGGATGCCAGAAGTCTTTTGAGACATTGAAGGAGAGGTTGACAACGGCACCAGTGCTGATTCTGCCGGATGTTCACAAGCCATTCTCAGTGTATTGCGATGCTTCGTATAACGGGCTAGGATGTGTGTTGATGCAGGAAGGGAGAGTAGTGGCATACTCGTCCCAACAGTTGAAGATTCATGAGAAGAATTATCCTACTCATGATCTGGAATTAGTAGTCGTGGTTCATGCATTGAAGACCTGGATGCATTATCTTTATGGGTAGAAGTGTGATATCTACACGGACCACAAGAGCCTCAAGTATATATTCACTTAGTCAGAGTTAAACATGAGGCAGCGAAGATGGCTAGAATTGATCAAAGATTATGAACTGGAGATTCATTATCACCCCGACAAAGCAAATGTGGTCGCAGATGCTCTTAGTAGAAAGAGTCAAGTCAATATGTTGGCCGCTCACCCGATGCCGTATGAGCTAGCGAAGGAGTTCGACAGATTGAGTCTCGGATTTCTGAACAACACCCATGGAGTGGCAATCGAGTTGGAACCCACTCTAGAGCAAGACATCAGGAGAGGTCAGAAGGATGATGAGAAGATCAATGAGATCCGGCAGTTGATCATAAATGGAAAAGGCAAGGATTTCCGTGAAGATGCAGAGGGAGTGGTACGGTTCAAGGATAGACTGTGTGTTCCCGACATCAAATTGATCTGGGAACTGATTCTTAAGGAAGCCCATGAGACAGCATACTCTATACACCCTAGTAGTGAGAAGATGTACCAAGACCTGAAGAAAAGATTCTGGTGGTACGGTATGAAAAGAGATATAGCAGAATATGTGGCTGTATGTGACAGTTGTCAGAGGATTAAAGCAGAACATCAGAGACCTACAGGTTTGTTGCAACTGTTGCAGATTCCTTAGTGGAAATGGGATGAGATCAGAATGGACTTTATAGTCGGTTTGCCCCGCACTCGTACTGGTTATGACTCTATCTGGGTAGTAGTGGACCGTTTGACAAAGGCGGCCCATTTCATACCAGTCAAGACCACCTACAACAGTGCGGTGTTGGCCGAACTATACATGGCTCGGGTTGTGTGCTTGCATGGCATTCCGAAGAAAATAGTATCAGATAGAGGCACCCAATTCACCTCTCATTTTTGGCAGCATTTGCATGAAGCTTTGGGCACACACTTGAAGTTCAGCTCAGCTTACCACCCGCAGACAGATGGTCAAACAGAGAGAACCAATCAGATTCTGGAGGATATGTTGAGGGCTTGTGCTTTGCAAGACAAGATAGGTTGGGACAAGAGATTACCATATGCAAAATTCTCTTACAACAACAGCTACCAAGCCAGTCTGAAGATGTCACCATTTGAAGCGCTCTATGGGAGGAATTGCAGAACTCCATTGCATTGGGATCAACCTGGTGAAAGACAGGTGTTCGGTCCAGATATTTTGCTTGAAGTCGAAGAGAACATTAGAATGGTCCGAGAAAATTTAAAGGCAGCGTAGTCCAGACAGCGAAGCTATGCTGACACCCGAAGAAGGGAACTCAGTTTTTAAGTGGGAGATTATGTCTATTTAAAAGTGTCACCCATCAGAGGAACCAAGAGGTTTGGAGTCAAAGGCAAGCTAGCACCTCGTTATATCGGACCGTATCAGATTCAAGCCAGATGTGGAAAAGTGGCTTATCAACTCAGCTTACCAGAGAATCTGTCTGCTATGCACGATGTGTTCCATGTGTCACAGTTGAAGAAATGTTTGAGAGTGCCAGAAGAGCAGTTGCCAGCAGAGGATCTTGAAGTTCAAGAAGATCTGACGTACATTGAGAAGCCAACTCAAATTCTGGAGACAACAGATCAGATCACTCGGAGAAGTACCATCAGGATGTGCAAAGTCAAATGGGGTCACCACTCAGAAGAAGAAGCAACCTGGGAAAGAGAGGATGAATTGAAAGCCAAGTACCCTGAGCTCTTTTCTAGCCAGCCCTGAATCTCGAGGGCGAGATTCTTTTAAGGGGGATAGGTCTGTAACACCCTGATTTTGGGGGTATAAAATTTCTTTTCAATTATCACCCAAAATCATGTGTTACTCTTCCTTTTCTCACTCTAGGCTTTCTCTCTCTAGATTCTTTCTCTCTTTTTCCTTTTGGTTAGAAATGGCTTAAACTAGTGGAGATTAACTATTTATTTTTGTCAAAACCTTATGAGTCATGACATGTTGCATCATGCTGAGCTTAAAATATTCTTTGAAGTGTTGCACAAGTTTGAATTTATTTGAATTTGAAACCTAGTTTGAATTTGGATTTGAAAACCCTATAGAAAAAGAAGTAGAAAAGGAATTAGAAAATCCAGAGAAAAAGAAAAGGAGAAAGCAGCCTAGTCGGCCCACTAAGCCCAGCAAGGCCGCGCGCCCGCGCCGCCTGACAAGCGGACCCCGCCTGTCAGCGGTGGTTCTCCCTCGTGCGCGCCCTCCCTCCCTCGCTCGCTGCCTAGTGGGGCCAACCTGTCGGCGTCAGTTTCCTTCGCCTGTTCGCTCTCTCTCTGTCTCGCGGGCCCGGTTCGCCAGTGCCGAGCCGTTGCCCCCGTGCGTCCCCTTTTCTCTCTCTGCACCGTGGGCCTGCCCTGTCAGTTCCGCCTTCCCCGCGCCCGCCGTGGACCGGCGCGTGCGCACTCGCGCACGTCGCCGGGTTTCTCGGCCACGACGCCTGCCCACGCGCCCAGCTCCCCTTTTTAGAGCCCTGCCAGTGCCTCGTGCACACCCCTCGCCTCACTTCGCTCGACTTCACCCTCTCTCGCGCTCTGCCCAGGCCGCCAGCCGCCGCCGGAGACCCGCGCCCGCGTTCCCGGCCATCCAGCTCACCGGAGACCGCTCCAAGCCTCCCCGAGCTCCACCCCGAGGTGAGACACCCGTCCCCGTGCCCAATTTCCTCTATTGCGCCCTGTGCTAGTCCAATTTCACCTTCGCCGGTGCTCGGTTGCGGCGGTCCGCCGGGCTCGCGCGGTGGCCGGTCGATTTAGCCCAGTCTAGTTCACCGGAGTAGGTCCCTGAGTCGCCCCTGCCTCTGCTGAAGTTAGCCAAGGCCTTAGCACGCCTTAAGTCCCCTCCCCGTGGCCGGAATCGCTCGCCGGAGTTTCTCCAGCCCGCCCGAGACTCTCTCACCGCCGTTCTCCCCTCTCTGCCCGTGGATTCATGGCCTCTTCCCCGCCATTGAGTTCGTCGTGGCGCCCTCTTCCCCTCTACCCAACTCCGGCGACCCTGGAGCCACCCTAGCTTGCGCCAGCCTCAACTCCGTCGACTTCATCGCCGCGGAGAGGAGCAGCGCCGCCTGCAGCCATCTGTTTCCCCGGTCTGATCCCCTCCGTCCGATTCAGATCGAACGGCTCGGACCACGGGTATCGCTTCGCGCACGCGCGCCTGACGCCCTGTCCCACCTATCAGCGCCGCCCGTAGCCGCTCATCCTTCCGTGTCTGATTTCCCCCGTCCGATCTTGATCGAACGGCTCAGACCCCCTTGGAACCCCCCCTCCGTCCGATCTTGATCAAATGGCTTGGACCCCCTCGAACCCCTACAGCCGTCCGTTTCCCCTCTCGCGCTGGGCCTGCTCGGTCAGCGCGCTCTTCCCCCCTGTTGCTGACACTCCCTGGCCCGCCTGTCAGTGCTCGCCCGCTCGCGCACGCGCGCCCTTTGCCACAGATCTAATCTTGGTCGTCGGTTTCTAATCTAGCGGTTAGATTCACCCGATACCCCTTCGCGCGGTAGTTTTCTTAAAAAGACCCTCGGTTTATTGGAAATCAACCCGTCGTCCCTGGTTTTCGTGTGCAGACCCCTGTAATCTTGCAGATTTAGCCCTAGACTTTTAAATATTCACAAAATTAGCCCTAATTTCATATTTTGAATTCCCAAACTTGTTTATTTCATAACTTTTGCATATGAACTCCAAATTTAGTGACTCAAATTGCAAAATGCTCATAGAATTATTCTCTATTTAAATAAAATAGTTTCACTTACGGTTTGCACATTCTAATTTTTATGATTGATTATGAACTAGTATAGATGTAGTTTTATTTATTTAATAAAAGGATAACCTTAGAGATTTAATCATGTTTAAACTTGTGAGATTAATGATAGGTATTGCATGAGTTCATCTCTGTTTTAAATTATAGGTCACAATAAAATAAATTGATCTATGATTATGTACTTGTAAATAACACTTAGGGAAATAATAATCTATTTTCAAATAAAGTTAATGTATGCCATAGTTTATGTTATACTTTGAATTCATTATCCTTATGTAGCATTATGTCTTTTTAAGAGGTGTTCCAATGTTTGTACATGTTTGGTGTGATGTTCATTTGCACTTTCCAAATGTATTGAATGTGCGCTCGCTTTATTTAGACAACGATCAGTCTGAGGTTCCTGAGTGTGTTGTTGGAGACCTCCCTGAGCAACAACCTGGTGAAGGCAAGTGTCCTCTGACCTATTATGTCCTACATACTTTATGATTCACTATCTCGCATTACTTTATGAAACCTAAGGATTGACTAGTCTGTATTCACTTATCATTGTTTACCTTTTGGGTTGTCATGGTTAGCATGTTGCTACTGCCTTAACTTAATCAATGAACATGATGTGAACATTTATGATACGATACTGTTATCCTGATTATGTGGATGATCTTGTGATACCTTAGAGGGCTCAGGCCCTTTTCCTGAGTACCTCTCCGTAAGGACCTATTCGTGGAGTGACCACCCGGGATAACAGTACAAACATGAGGGTGGAATGGGACGCCCTTAGCTAATTAATTAGATGAACCTGGGGGTGTAGTTGGCTTTGTCGGATGGCCATTGTTGGGGCGAAGGCAAAGACACCACCCTTCGCTCGATGCCTTCGCCAGCCTCGCTGCACCAACGGAGACAAGACGAACGGCAGACTTACCCTTCGTCCCACGCGTCGCCAGACGAAGGCCTGTGACGTGGTCATCCCATCTCGCGGCCACGTCCAACATGGAGGCCCACGTGTGATCCGGCCCATTGTAACAGGCCCTGCGTGGCCACTGCGCATTACAGGCCTAATTTGTAAAGGTCTCCTTGTAATTACAGTCTGTAACCCTGCTTTATGGGAATATTCCGAGGATAACCTAGGCACCTGAGGGCACATGTGTCCTTAACTCACGACGCTGGGCACTCAGATACCTATAAATACCCCCGCACAGTGCCCTTGAGAGGCTAAATTAACAGAGCTTTTGCCATCTCGAATTGAAACCTTGTTTACGTTGCTCTCACTCCCCCGTTGGATTAACTTGCTCAGGAGAGCAAGTTCTAACATTTGGCGCCCACCGTTCGTGGTACGGAAAAACAACCCACGATGGCACCCAAGAGAGCTAGCTCGAAGGCTGACGAGACTACGAAGGCGGCACTGCTAGCCGAGAAAAAGGGCAAGGCCCTCGTCGACACCACCCACCAAGAGGCCACCGAAGACGACGCTCTCAGCAAGAGGCAGCGCAACGAACAACCCACTCCCGAAGGCAGTCTCCGCACCTGCAGCTCTGGAGGACAACCACAACTTCCCCCAGGCTTCGCTCCACCGGAGGGCGCGGACGTCATCGAGGACGGCGAAGTCATCGGCGTTTCAGCGGAAGAGCAGCTACAGCTACGCGCCTTGCGCATCAAGAACTGCAACCTCCAGAAGCAAAAAGAAATCCTTGAGGCCAAGCGCCAACGTGTGTCTGCACAAGCTAAGGTGCGACAGATGATACGCGACGAAGAGCAGAAAGCCCAGGAGCTCGAACAAGAGATCGCGCTCATGCAGCGCGAAGGCCACCTCAGCCTGCAACACGGCCCTCCCCTACAGCAGCGCGCACAAGTCGAAGACCTGTACTTCCCTCAGCACGGCCACACCATCCCGCACTGAAAGGGAAATGTGCCCTTGGGCCATTTCTAAGTATTTTGGTGATTGAGTGCCAACGCAAGTGCTTTTGTGTTGATCTATGCAATGTGTGGACAAAGTGCAAATCATGTCAAAAGGTAAGTTTCTCAGACTTAGTACATTGTTTTAGAGACTAATGTATTGTATCTAAGTGCTGGAAACAGGAAAAGAACAATTGGAAATGTCTTGGCTCGAGCAGCCAAGACTCTGCTCAGTCTGGGAGCATCGGACTGTCCGGTGGTGCACCGGACAGTGTCCGGTGCACCATGCTGGCTCGCGCGAACTCGCTGTTCTCGGGATTTCATCGGCGGCGTACGGCTATAATTCACCGGACTGTCCGGTGTGCACCGGACTGTCCGGTGAGCCAACGGTCGGCCGGGCCAACGGTCGGCTACGCGATCTGCGCGAGACACGTGGCCGAGCCAACGGTTGTGAACTCATTGAGTTGTGTTGTGAGCTCTTGTTGCGACTTGTGTGCGTGGTGTTGCTGTGATTTCTTGTCTTGAGTGTGTTGCTCATCCCTCCCTTACTCCGTGCTTCTTTGTGATCATCTAAGTGTAAGGGCGAGAGGCTCCAAAGTGTGGAGATTCCTCGCAAACGAGATATAGTAAAGCAAGCAAAACACCGTGGTATTCAAGTGGGTCTTTGGACCGCTTGAGAGGGGTTGATTGCAACCCTCGTCCGTTAGGACGCCACAACGTGGAGTAGGCAAGCGTTGGTCTTGGCCGAACCATGGGATAAACCACTGTGCCATCTCTGTGATTGATCTCTTGTGGTTATTGTGTTTTGTTGAGACTCCTCTCTAGCCACTTGGCATTATTTGTGCTAACTCCTAATCAAGTTTTGTGAGTTAAGTTTCGAGTTTTACAGGATCACCTATTCACCCCCCCCTCTAGGTGCTCTCAATTGGTATCAGAGCCGTTCTCTTCAAGAAGGGACTAATCGCCCGAAGAGATGGATCCTAAGGGAAAGGGGATGGTGGTCAACAACAACGAGAAGGAGTCTATCTTCAATGAGCCAAAAGATGACAAGCCTACAGACTCGGGCTCGAGCCACAAAAGAAGAGACGGGAAGAAGAAGAAGACAAGGCGCATCAAGGAGATAGTCTACTACGACAGCGACGAATCTTCCTCTTCCCAAAAGGACGACGACTACAAGAAAAAGAAAACGGTCAATTCGAACTTCTCTTTTGATTACTCTCGTATTCCTCAAAGTACAAATGCTCATTTATTATCCATTCCACTTGGTAAACCTCCTCATTTTGATGGAGAGGACTATGGATTTTGGAGTCACAAGATGCGTAGTCACTTGTTCTCTCTCCATCCTAGCATATGGGAGATAGTAGAGAGTGGAATGAAATTTGATAGCTCGGATAGCCCTTTGTTGATCAATGAACAAATTCATAAAAATGCACAAGCTACTACTGTTCTTCTAGCTTCATTGTGTAGGGATGAATACCACAAAGTGAGCGGCTTGGACAATGCCAAGCAGATCTGGGACACCCTCAAGATCTCACATGAGGGCAACGACGTCACCATGCTCACCAAGATGGAGTTGGTAGAGGGCGAACTTGGGAGACTTGCTATGATAAGTGGGGAGGAGCCAACCCAAACATACAACCGGCTCAAGACCCTTGTCAACAAGATAAGGAGCTATGGAAGCACGCGATGGACGGACCACGACGTCGTCCGCCTAATGCTAAGGTCCTTTACTGTTCTTGATCCTCATCTTGTGAACAATATTCGTGAGAATCCTAGGTACACCAAGATGACGCCCGAGTAGATACTTGGAAAGTTTATAAGCGGGCGGATGATGATCAAGGAGGCGAGATACGTGGATGATGCATTAAATGGCCCAATCCAAGAGCCTCAAACTATTGCTCTCAAAGCAACGAGGAGCAAGGAGGCGCTACCTAGCAAGGTGGCACAAATTGAGGCGGCCGGGCTTAATGATGAAGAAATGGCCCTCATCATCAAGCGTTTCAAGACGGCGCTAAGGGGTCACAAGGAGCATCCCAACAAGACCAAGACAAAGGGGAAGCGCTCATGCTTCAAATGTGGTAAGATTGGTCACTTTATCGCTAATTGTCCCGATAATGATAGTGACCAGGAAAAGAAGAGTGGAAAATGGGAAAAGAAGAAGAATTACAAGAAGGCAAAGGGCGAGGCACATATTGGAAAGGAGTGGGATTCGGATTGCTCCACGTCCGACTCCGACAACGAAGGACTCACCGCCACCGCCTTCAACAAGTCATCCCTTTTTCCAAACGAGCATCACACATGCCTCATGGCTAAGGAGAAGAAAGTAAGTACTCGAAACTCTACTTATGCTTCTTCTAGTGAGGATGAGTCTAGTGATGATGATGAAATAGACTATTCATGCTTATTCAAGGGATTAGATAGATCTAAAATTGATAAGATTAATGAGTTGATTGATGCTTTGAATGACAAGAATAGATTACTAGAAAAACAAGAGGATCTTTTATATGAGGAGCATGATAAATTTGTTAGTGCACAAAATTCTCTTGCTCTAGAAATTAAAAGGAATGAAATGCTCTCTTGTGAATTATCTACTTGTCATGAATCCATCTCTAATTTAAGAAGTGTTAATGATGATTTGAATGCTAAGTTAGAGATCGCTAGTAAATCTAACTCTTGTGTAGAAAATGTTGTAACTTGCACTAGGTGTAAAGATATTAACATTGATGCTTGTAGTGAACACCTAGCTCGCATTTCTAAATTAAATGAAGAGGTGGCTAGTCTTAATGCCCAACTTAAGACTAGCAAGAGTGATTTTGATAAACTAAAATTTGCTAGGGATGCCTACACGGTTGGTAGACACCCCTCAATTAAGGATGGGCTTGGCTTCAAAAGGGAAGCCAAGAACTTGACAAGTCATAAGGCTTCCATCTCCGCCAAGGAGAAAGGGAAGGCCCCTATGGCTAGTAGTACTAAAAAGAACCATGCTTTTATGTACAATGATAGAAGACAGTCTTATAGGAGTTGTAATGCTTATGATGCTTTTGACTCTCATGACATGTTTGCTTCTAGTTCTTCCTATATGCATGGTAGAAATGTGTTTAGAAGAAATGATGTTCATCATATGCCTAGGAGAAATGTTGTCAATGTTCCTAGGAAAGTTAATGAACCTTCTACAATATATCATGCTTTAAATGCTTCCTTTGCTATTTGTAGAAAGGATAGGAAGATAGTTGCTAGAAAATTAGGGGCAAAATGCAAGGGGGATAAAACTTGCATTTGGGTCCCTAAGACAATTGTGACTAACCTTGTAGGACCCAACAAGAGTTGGGTACCTAAGACCCAAGCCTAAATTTGCCTTGCAGGTTTATGCATCCGGGGGTTCAAGCTGGATTATCGACAGCGGATGCACAAACCACATGACGGGGGAGAAGAAGATGTTTACCTCCTACGTCAAGAACAAGGATCCCCAAGATTCAATTATATTCGGTGATGGGAATCAAGGCAAGGTGAAAGGATTAGGCAAAATTGCAATATCGAATGAGCACTCTATATCTAATGTGTTTTTAGTTGAGTCTCTTGGATATAATTTGTTATCTGTTAGTCAATTATGCAATATGGGATATAATTGTCTATTCACAAATGTAGATGTGTCTGTCTTTAGAAGGAGTGATGGTTCACTAGCCTTTAAGGGTGTATTAGACGGCAAACTTTACTTAGTTGATTTTGCAAAAGAAGAGGTTGGTCTAGATGCATGCTTAATTGCTAAGACTAGCATGGGCTGGCTGTGGCATCGCCGCCTAGCACATGTGGGGATGAAGAACCTTCACAAGCTTCTAAAGGGAGAACACGTGATAGGTTTAACTAATGTGCAATTCAAAAAAGATAGACCTTGTGCAGCTTGTCAAGCAGGTAAACAAGTGGGAGGAGCACATCACACCAAAAATGTGATGACCACAACAAGACCTTTGGAGATGCTTCACTTGGACCTCTTCGGACCCGTCGCCTATCTAAGTATAGGAGGAAGTAAGTATGGTCTTGTTATAGTTGATGATTTTTCCCGCTCCACTTGGGTATTCTTTTTGTAGGATAAATCTGAAACCCAAGGGACCCTCAAGCGCTTCCTAAGGAGAGCTCAAAACGAGTTTGAGCTAAAGGTGAAGAAGATAAGAAGCGACAATGGGTCCGAGTTCAAGAACCTTCAAGTGGAGGAGTATCTTGAGGAGGAAGGAATCAAGCACGAGTTCTCCGCTCCCTACACACCACAGCAAAATGGTGTGGTAGAGAGGAAGAATAGGACGCTTATAGACATGGCGAGGACAATGCTTGGAGAGTTCAAGACCCCCGAGCGCTTTTGGTCGGAAGCCGTGAACACGGCTTGCCATGCCATCAACTGGGTCTACCTTCATCGCCTCCTCAAGAAGACTTCATATGAGCTACTAACCTGTAACAAACCCAATGTTTCGTATTTTCGAGTCTTTGGGAGTAAATGCTACATTCTAGTGAAGAAGGGTAGGAATTCCAAATTTGCTCCCAAAGCCGTAGAAGGGCTTTTGTTAGGTTATGACTCAAATACAAAGGCGTATAGAGTCTTCAACAAATCATCGGGTTTGGTTGAAGTCTCTAGCGACGTTGTATTTGATGAGACTAATGGCTCTCCAAGAGAGCAAGTTGTTGATTTTGATGATGTAGATGAAGAAGAAGTTCCAACGGTCGCAATACGCACCATGGCGATTGGAGATGTGCGGCCACAGGAACAAGATGAACGAGATCAACCTTCTTCCTCAACAATGGTGCATCCCCCAACTCAAGATGATGAGCAGGAGGCGTGTGATCAAGGGGGAGCACAAGATGATCATGTAATGGAGGAAGAAGCGCAACCGGCACCTCCAACCCAAGTTCGAGCAATGATTCAAAGGGATCATCCCGTCGACCAAATTTTGGGTGATATTAGCAAGGGAGTAACTACTCGATCTCGATTAGTTAATTTTTGTGAGCATTACTCCTTTGTCTCTTCTATTGAGCCTTTCAGGGTAGAAGAGGCCTTGCTAGATCCAGACTGGGTGTTGGCCATGCAAGAGGAGCTCAACAACTTCAAGAGGAATGAAGTTTGGACACTGGTGCCTCCTCCTAAGCAAAATATTGTGGGAACCAAGTGGGTGTTCCACAACAAACAAGACGAGCACGGAGTGGTGACAAGGAACAAGGCACGACTTGTGGCAAAGGGTTATGCCCAAGTCGCGGGTTTGGACTTTGAGGAGACTTTTGCTCCTGTGGCTAGGCTAGAGTCCATTCGTATCTTGCTAGCATATGCCGCTCACCATTCCTTCAGGTTGTTCCAAATGGATGTGAAGAGCGCTTTCCTCAACGGGCCAATCAAGGAGGAGGTGTACGTAGAGCAACCCCCTGGCTTCGAGGATGAACGGTACCCCGACCACGTGTGTAAGCTCTCTAAGGCGCTCTATGGACTTAAGCAAGCCCCAAGAGCATGGTATGAATGCCTTAGAGACTTTTTAATTGCTAATGCTTTCAAGGTTGGGAAAGCCGATCCAACTCTTTTTACTAAGACTTGTGATGGTGATCTTTTTGTGTGCCAAATTTATGTCGATGACATAATATTTGGTTCTACTAACCAAAAGTCTTGTGAAGAGTTTAGTAGGGTGATGACTCAGAAATTCGAGATGTCGATGATGGGCGAGTTAAGCTACTTCCTTGGGTTCAAAGTGAGGCAACTCAAGGATGGAACCTTCATCTCTCAAACCAAGTACACGCAAGACTTGATCAAGCGGTTTGGGATGAAGGACGCCAAGCCCGCAAAGACTCCGATGGGAACCGACGGACACACCAACCTCAACAAAGGAGGTAAGTCTGTTGATCAAAAAACATACCGGTCTATGATAGGGTCTTTACTTTTATCTATGTGCTAGTAGACCGGATATTATGCTTAGCGTATGCATGTGTGCTAGATTTCAATCCGATCCTAAGGAGTGTCACTTAGTGGCTGTGAAGCGAATTCTTAGATATTTAGTCGCTATGCCTTGTTTCGGGATCTGGTATCCAAAGGGGTCTACCTTTGACTTGATTTGGTATTCAGACTCCGACTATGCTGGATGTAAGGTCGATAGGAAGAGCACATCGGGGACGTGCCAATTCTTAGGAAGGTCCCTGGTGTCATGGAGTTCTAAGAAACAAACCTCCGTTGCCCTATCCACCGCTGAGGCCGAGTACGTTGCCGCAGGACAGTGTTGCGCGCAACTACTTTGGATGAGGCAAACCCTCAGGGACTTTGGCTACAATCTGAGCAAAGTCCCACTCCTATGTGATAATGAGAGTGCTATCCGCATGGCGGAAAATCCTGTTGAACATAGCCGCACAAAGCACATAGACATCCAGCATCACTTTTTGAGAGACCACCAGCAAAAGGGAGATATCGAAGTGTTTCATGTTAGCACCGAGAACCAGCTAGCCAATATCTTTACCAAGCCCCTAGATGAGAAGACCTTTTGCAAGTTGCGTAGTGAGCTAAATGTCTTAGATTCGCAGAACTTGGATTGATTTATAGCATACATGTGTTTATGCCTTTGATCATGTTCCTTATGCAGTTTGTTGTTTACTTATGGTGCTCAAGTTGTACAAGCACTCCCCGGACATTACAAGTCCATTTGCAAGTGATGCACCAATTTAGGGGGAGATGTGCTACAACTTGACCCTTTGAGACTAACCGTGTGCTTAAGTTTGCTTGTTTTAGTCTCAAAGGAGGTTTGAAAGGGAAAAGGTGGACTTGGACCATGCAAGACTTCCACTGCACTCCGATGAAAGAGTAACTTTCTTCAAGTTCATCTTTGTACTCTTCTTGCCTTTTTATTCTTAATTGAAGATTTTGGTGAGGCAATGGGGTTAAAGGGCCAAGATTGATCCCGTTTTGGTGCTTGATGCCAAATGGGGAGAAAATAAAGGCCAAAGCAATAAATGGATCAGCTACCACTTGAGAAATTTTGAAAATAGTAGAATAGAGCTTTTGGTTTGTCAAAACTCTTTGATTGTCTCTTTTGTCAAAAGTTGGCCTCTTGTGGGGGGAAGTGTTGATTATGGGAAAAAGGGGGAGTTTTTGAAATCCTGAATCAATTTCTCTTGGAATGACTCTCTTTATGTCTTAACAAGTGTGTTTGACTTAGAGATAGAAATTTGAGTTTGATTTGCAAAAACAAACCAAGTGGTGGCAAAGAGTGATCCATATATGCCAAATATGATTCAAAACAAATTTGAGTTTTCATTTGCATTGATACTGCACTTGTTCTAGTTGCTTTATGTTGTGTTGGCATAAATCACCAAAAAGGGGGAGATTGAAAGGGAAATGTGCCCTTGGGCCATTTCTAAGTATTTTGGTGATTGAGTGCCAACGCAAGTGCTTTTGTGTTGATCTATGCAATGTGTGGACAAAGTGCAAATCATGTCAAAAGGTAAGTTTCTCAGACTTAGTACATTGTTTTAGAGACTAATGTATTGTATCTAAGTGCTGGAAACAGGAAAAGAACAATTGGAAATGTCTAGGCTCGAGCAGCCAAGACTCTGCTCAGTCTGGGAGCACCGGACTGTCCGGTGGTGCACCGGACAGTGTCTGGTGCGCCAGGCTGGCTCGTGCGAACTCGCTGTTCTCGGGATTTCATCGGCAGCATACGGCTATAATTCACCGGACTATCCGGTATGCACCGGACTGTCCGGTGAGCCAACGGTCGGCCGGGCCAACGGTCGGCTGCGCGATCTGCGCGAGACACGTGGCTGAGCCAACGGTCGGGAGGGGGCACCGGACTGTCCGGTGTGCACCGGACAGTGTCCGGTGCGCCAACGGCTCCCAGGCGCCAACGGTCGGCTACGCCACAGAAGGAAAGAAATCCGCACCGGACAGTGTCCGGTGTGCACCGGACTGTCCGGTGCGCCAGGCGAAAGAAGGCAAGAATTGCCTTCCTGGAATGCTCTCAACGGCTCCTAGCTGCCTTGGGGCTATAAAAGGGACCCCTATGCGCATGGAGGAACACACCAAGCATTCTCTAAGCACTCCTAAGCACTAATACATCGATTCCGCGCTTTTGATTCCTTGCGATAGCAATTAGAGCTCTAGTTGAGTTGTGAACTCATTGAGTTGTGTTGTGAGCTCTTGTTGCGACTTGTGTGCGTGGTGTTGCTGTGATTTCTTGTCTTGAGTGTGTTGCTCATCCCTCCCTTACTCCATGCTTCTTTGTGATCATCTAAGTGTAAGGGCGAGAGGCTCCAAAGTGTGGAGATTCCTCGCAAACGGGATATAGTAAAGCAAGCAAAACACCGTGGTATTCAAGTGGGTCTTTGGACCGCTTGAGAGGGGTTGATTGCAACCCTCGTCCGTTAGGACGCCACAACATGGAGTAGGCAAGCGTTGGTCTTGGCCGAACCACGGGATAAACCACTGTGCCATCTCTGTGATTGATCTCTTGTGGTTATTGTGTTTTGTTGAGACTCCTCTCTAGCTACTTGGCATTATTTGTGCTAACTCCTAATCAAGTTTTGTGAGTTAAGTTTCGAGTTTTACAGGATCACCTATTCACCCCCCCTCTAGGTGCTCTCACGCACGCCGCGACATTCCAAGGTGTCAACTACCTTGACGAGCGAAGTCCCCTGGTGCCACACCTGCAAGTGTCACCATGGCTCGCCAACTTTAGGGCAGGGACTTATCCCAAGTACAACGGCAGCACTGACCCGGCATAGTACATCATGAGTTATCAGGTCGCCGTTGCATCATCTGGAGGGGACGCCACCACCATGGCCAAATCATTCATCATCGCCCTCGTAGGCCCAGCCCTCACCTGGTACACCAGGCTGCCCCCACTGTCCATCGACTCCTGGAGAAGTCTCCGGGACAAATTCTTGCTCAACTTCCAAGGGTACCGCCCAGACACCGACGCCTTGGCTGAGCTTTCACTCTGCAAGCAGATGGAAAAAGAGACTCTGCGGGAGTACTACCGCAAGTTTCTAACCCTCAAGTCACAATTGCCTTCGATCGATGACCAGATTGCCATCCAGTACGCCATCAGCGGCCTACGAGCTGGCGTCCTTTACAGCCACTGCATCAGGGATCCGCCCAAGAACCTCCAGGAGCTGTATCAGCGCAAAGTCGAGTCTCAGAGGAAACCCAAAGACACTCCACAACCCAGCCGCACATGGACGAGGACCTTGCAGGCAGACTCAGGTCGGGACGGCCGCAATCAACAACAGGTGCACAACATCGCCAACCAGAGCCCCGCTGGCGAGGCCCCTCACCGCCAGGAGTATCCCCCACAGGGCCGCAGAAACGGAACTCGCGGTCGAAGCCGGGGACGCGCGCAGCAGCCGCTTAGATTTTACTGCCTGTTCCATGGCGAAGACTGCGCCCACCCTACAAGAGACTGCCCAGAAATGAAGGCAACCAGAGACAGGATGGCACGAGCGCAACCAGCCAACAACCCTAGAGTTGTCGCACACACATACCAGCAACCCCTTCAGCCATACAACCACGGCCATGCTCCGCACCCACCGCACCACGCATACCAACATCACCAGGAGGTACAAATCGTACCTCCCCCACCCCCACCCCAACAGCAAAACGTCCACCACCACAACCACCCCAAGCCCCAAAGCAAGAAGACTTCACCGATCAACCGTATCGCGGAGTCATTCACATGATCACTGGGGGGGTCCAGCGCAGACTTCGACACAAAGCGGCAGAAGAGGGACCATTACCGCAGCGTCAACCACGTCGCCGTCACCGGCCCAGTCGTGCAGACAAAGTGGTCCCATGTACCATTGACCTTCGACGCCCGCGACGTCGACCTGCGCAGCGCACCACACATCGACGCCATGGTTATCAACTGCAGCGTGGTAGGATGGGATCTGCACAAAGTCTTAGTCGACAATGGCAGCCAGGCAGATATCATTTTCCTCCATGCCTTCGATCGCATGGGCATAAGCCACAGTCTGCTCAAGCCTTCGGACAACCCGTTGTACGGCTTCGGTGGCAAGGGCACCTTTCCTGTCGGCAAAATAGAGTTACCTCTCTCCTTCGGTGTAGCACCCAATGTCTGAAGTGAGCAAGTCACATTCAACATCGTTGACATGGTGTACCCGTACAATGCCATAATGGGCCGGGGCTCCATCAACAAGTTCGAGGCAGCCATTCACGGACTTTATCTGTGCATGAAGATCCCAGGCCCGCAAGGCGCCATCACAATCTACGGCAACCAGCAGGCTACGCGTAACATAGAAAGAGACTTTGTTCCCGGGCAAAGAAACGTACACTGCCTCACGGCCCAGCGCGAGGTCCCCGAATCTGCCAGCCCAACCGCCAAAGAACATGACAAAGCACAGCTGCAAAGCAACGACGGGACCAAGACTGTCCCCCTCGACAAGGCGACACCCAAGCAAACTGTCACCATCAGCGAAGACCTCACTTTACATGATGAGGAGAGACTCCTCTGCTGTCTGTCCAAGAATAAAGACGTCTTCGCCTGGTCCGCCCTCGACCTGGTCGGAGTTAGTCGCTCCATCATCGAGCACAGCTTGGGAATTGACCCTTTGGTAAGGCCGAAGAAACAGCGGCTGCGCAAGATGTCCGACGAGAAGATAGAGGCCGCCAAGGCCGAGGTACATCGCCTGCTGGAGGCCAAATTTATCGAGCCAATTGCCTACCCTACATGGCTCGCCAACGTAGTGATGGTGCAGAAGAAGAGCGGCAAATGGCGAATGTGTATCGATTTCACCAGTCTTAACAAGGCCTGCCCCCAAGGACAACTTCCCACTGCCTTGGATCGACAAAATCGTCGATAGTGCGGCCGGGTGCGAAGTCATGTCACTCCTCGATTGCTTCTCCGGCTACCATCAAATATACATGAAGGAGAAGGACAAGGCGAGCACCATCTTCATAACACCGGAGGGACTTAAGAACGTCGGGTCCACTTTCTCTCGGCTCACCAAAACGATGCTCGAGGGCCAAGTCGGCAGGAATATATTCACGTATGTGGACGACATCGTCGTGGCCAGCAGAAGCAAGGAAGACCATCTGGTCGACCTCGCCAAAACGTTTGCGAACATGCGGTCCGCACGACTTTGCCTGAACCCCGAAAAGTGTGTTTTCGGTGTTCTCCAGGGGAAAATCTTGGGCTACTTGGTGTCACACCGTGGGATTGAAGCCAATCCAACCAAAATCCAGGCTATCATCAATATGACGCCCCCACAGTCAGCCAGAGATGTGCAACGACTGACAGACAGGTTGGCTGCCCTCAACAGATTCATCTCCAAATCCGCAGAGCGAAGCCTCCCTTTCCTCAAAACACTCAGCGGCGCAAAAGACTTCGCATGGGGGCCAAAGCAGGCAGCGGCCTTCACTTCATTGAAGCAGTACCTGTCAGAATTGGCGATTCTTACAAGCCCCGACCCCTCGCTACCCCTGTTGCTCTACGTCGCGGCTTCGCCGCATGCGGTCAGCGCAGCGCTGGTTCAAGAGCAGAGCAGAGAGGGCACAATCAGGCAATGTCCAGTTTATTATGTCTCCGAAGTACTTACGACATTCAAATGTAATATGACGGAACTGGAAAAAATAGCCTATGCAGTTTTTATGGACTCGCGCAAATTGCGCCATTATTTTGAAGCATTCAAGGTCTGGGTCACCTCAGATAGGGGACTCGGCGAATTATTCAGAAACCCAGAGGCATCAGTCCGGATTGCCAAATGGGCAGCCGAACTCTCCAGCTACCACATCACATTTGAACCCAGGACAGCCATCAAATCACAAGTCCTCGCAGACTTCGTCGTCGACTGGACTGGGCCAATAACACAGCCGGACTCGTCCGTAGAGAAGGTGTGGACAATCCATTGCGACGGCGCATGGTGCCATGCGGGGGCAGGCGCCGCTGCGGTCATTACTTCACCCGCAGGGGTCAAGCACAGATACGCAGCACGCCTCAGCTTTGCTTTAGAGTCTGACAGATGCACTAACAACATAGCAAAATACGAAGTTGTCATCCTCGGCCTTCGCAAGCTAAGGGCCCTTGGCATCACCACCTGCATCATCAGAACAGACTCCAAGGTAGTCGCCGGCCAAGTCGAGAAAGACTATGCAGCGAAGGACCCCGCACTTATGTAGTACCTCGTAGCTATCCGTAGTCTCGAGAGGCAATTCAAAGGTTTCACCTTGCAGCATGTGGACCGTGCCAAGAATGAGGGGGCCGACGCGTTGGCCAAGGCAGCCGCCAGAGGCAAGGCCCTGCCCTCCGACGTATTCTACCATGTCATCGGCATGCCAGCCGTCGGCAGCCCAGAGGGGCTCCAAATAACCAATGACAGCGAGGGCCACCGCATAGTCAACCTTATCATGACCGAAGACTGGCGGGCACCAATAATCCTGTTCCTGCAGGGGTACTATCATCCAACCGACATCAATGAGGCCAAGCGCCTCAAACATCGAAGCCGGGACTTCGCACTAATTGAAGGACATCTTTACAAGAAGGGGGTCAGTCAACCCATGCTTAAATGTGTCACCGAGAACGAAGGCGTCCAAATTCTGCGCGAAGTCCACAGCGGGACTTGCGGCTCTCACGCAGGGCCTAGGGCACTAGCCGCAAAGGTAATCCGTCAAGGTTTCTACTGGCCCGCCATGATCTGCGCTGCAAATCGGGTCACAAGGTCCTGCGAAGCCTGCCAGAAATTTTCTCCACGCTCGGGAAGCCCTTCGCAATTCACGAAGCTAATCGCCCACACATGGCCTCTTCAGCGCTGGGGCCTGGACATTGTCGGGTCCCTACCCACGGCCCAGGGAAACCTCAAGTTCACCTTCGTCACTGTCGAGTATTTTACCAAATGGATCGAGGCGAGGGCTGTATCCACAATAACATCGAAGACTGCCCAGAAATTCTTCTGGCAAAACATTGTTTGCCGCTTCGGAGTCCCGTCCAAACTCATAGTTGACAACGGCAAGCAATTTGACAGCCAAGACTTCAAGGATTTCTGCTTCTCCATTGGCACCAAGCTTGCCTTCGCCTCAGTATACCACCCGCAATCCAACGGAGTTGTGGAACGCGCAAATGGCAAAATTTTCATAGCTGTCAAGAAGATGCTCCTCGATGATAAAAAGGGAAAGTGGGCTGATTTGTTACCTGAAGCGGTCTGGGCATTAAACACGACTGAGTGCAGGGCGACTGGGTTCACCCCTTTCCGCCTTCTATATGGATCGGAGGCCATGACCCCGCAAGAAATAAAACATGCGTCACCACGGACAGTCCCGTCAGCTATCCCCGACGTGGACGAGCCCACTTCGAAGGACCTCATCGACGGAGACCGCGTCTTCGCCCTACAGGCTCTAAACAAATACCAAGCCCAAACAAAAGCATGGCGCGACCACACAGTCATCCCGAGGGAATTCAGCGAAGGAGACCTCATACTCGTCCGGACAGCTCGGACAGAGTCCTGGGGCAAGCTGGAGCCCAAGTGGGAGGGCCCTTTCTTCGTCAAGACGAAGGCGTCCCCCAGCGCATACAGGCTCACAACGCCATCCGGCGAGGACTTGGAGCATTCTTGGAACATTGATAATCTCCGCAAATTTTTTGTTTGACTCCTCAGGGCCAGCTCACCCTTGTAATTCGCAAAACAATTTTATTCTGGCCCGCACTCTTTTCCTCCCAGGGGGTGAGGTTTTTAACGAGGCGGAGCCATGTAATATACAAGCGAAAAATCCCCCGCAAAAATCTACGTCGAAAAAAGACCGCATCGACGGTCTTCGACATTCGACCAATACAAAGTCACCGCGAGGGGCAGCGCTAGCTACCCATGCGTGCGACACTCCACACAAAAGTCGCCTAAGGGTGCAGCCAAACTAGCACAACAAGTGCGCAAAATCGAAGTCTTCCTCAAAAAGACTATCTGTGCAAAAGCCGCCTAAGGGTGCAGCCGGACTAGCACAACAAGTGCGCAAAATCGAAGTCTTCCTCAAAAGACTATCCGTGCAAAAGTCGCCTAAGGGTGCAGCCGGACTAGCACAACAAGTGCGCAAAGTCGAAGTCTTCCTCAAAAGATTATCCATGCAAAAGTCGCCTAAGGGTGCAGCCGGACTAGCTCAACAAGCGCGCAAAATCGCAGGCGCGTTACATCCGTGCAAAAGTCTACACCAAGAAACTGTCCGCGCAAAGACCGACTACAGGCGCAGCCAGACCGACATAATAAATGTGCTAGACTAAGTGCGCAACACCCCTATGGACATAGCCAGATGCACGAAAGCGCACAACCTCATCATTCAAACCATAGTCACACACGTACAGCGAGGGCATTACACCTTACATTGGTTCAACCTTCGGAATGATTCCCATCTCCCTATAGTTAAATAGCATTATTCTAAGCTCCTCACCCTCAAAAAGACTTCGCAACTCCCCTTCACCTACACTCGCCCCAACCGGCGAGGACAACAATTCCCGCTTGCCAGCCCTGCCCACACGAAGCCGACCGCCATCCATTTCACTCACTCTACGCTTCGCCACCGCCCTTCGCCGCCTACGCCCAGCACTCGGACCAGACAAAACTTCAGCATCCGTAACACGGGGAGAAGCCTCCGCCGCAGCCACATCCAATGCCGCAAAGTAATCCAAGTCCTCATCCGAAGACTCTTCCGTCCACTCAACCGAACTCCCAGAGTCACCAAAATCAGAAAACTTAGACGTAGACTCATCCGATTCATTTCCAGCGACCACGGTCGAAGCCGCCACAAAATTAGCAGTAGCGGTTGCGTGCGTAGGCCCAAAATCCTGAACCTGCACAGCAACCAAGGTTCAGTAACATAGACAAAATTCTCTAACTACCCCACACCCACTAAGCCACCTGCGAAGACCCAGCCGCCGACATGGGATCCTCTGTTGCCGGCTCCGTCGCCGCCTTCGGGGGATCCTCCGCTGCCAGCTCCGTCGCCGCCTTCGGGGGATTCTCCACCATCGGCGCAGTGGCTGGCGACGAGCCTCCATCGGACACAGCGCTTGCAGGGGCAGCAAGGGAGCCTTCACCGGTTTCCGGGGGCGGTGCCGGGTCGACCTCAGCCTCGGCCACCACCGGGTTGGCCTCCGCTTCGGGCTGCATGCTGTTTAGGGGTCCAAAGTCCTCCACGTCCTCGGCACGCGCCATCTACAACATAGCACACCGATTCAGCAAGCCCACGTATACCCACATTCAACGACACTATACAAAAGACAAACTTTACCTGATCCCTCGCCCGGTCAGACCGCTCCCTAACCACCTCCCGACCGTAGGGGACCCACATCCGGTCGAAGAGGGCCCCCATGGAGTCCTTCACCACAGGGTCTTTGACTTTATAAATCCCGCGCCCAAAATCTTCATCAGACCGGTCGAAGACCTCATAGTGACTGCACCCCTCGCGGGACAACGCGTTCAGCGCCCCTTCGCAGGTGACGAGGGAGGCAAAGGACATGAATCCCTCCACGATGGTCGGGAGCGCCAACAATTCCTCTTGCAGCCACTCGAGGAAGCGAAGGCTCGCCTCTCGGTCGGGCACTTCGAAGTCAGCAGTCCGCGCGCCCAGCTCGCGGTATGAGTCCACGAGCTGTTTGCGCGTTCGCTCAACTTCCGAGCGTGTAGAGGCCTCGGCCCTCTCCATGCGGGCCTGCAAAGCATTGAACCGCACCTCCCATTCCTCGGTGCGCTGGCTGGCGAGACTCCCCTCCACCCACGCCAATTTGGACTCTACCTGCGCCGCCTGCGTCTTGGCGATGGCCTGGTTGGCCTCCCTCCTCTCCTCCACCAGCTGGCGCGGGAGGTCCGTCCTCTCGCCATCCAGGGCGGCCACCTTCTCCGCTAGCTTGCGGCACTTGCTATTCGCAGCCGACTTTCCCGGACGGTGTCAGCATGCTGCGCCCGAAGTCTCTCGACTTTGGCAGACACATCTGCAGTAAGGGCCCCCGACACCACGCGGTCGGCGAAGTCGGCCGCCTAACAGACACACATGAGACCACAATCCCCATGAAAGCGGTAAACAGCGAAGTCCAGCTCAACTTACTTGACTCAGCTGCTGCGATGCCTCCCTCAGTCGGCGGGACACAGTGCCCACTTCGTCCTTGACGGCAGTGACCGCCGAAATCTTGCCGCCAGCGCTGAGAGCGCTACCCTTCACCCCAGGCACCGCGGCAGACACCGTGGTCGCCACCGCAGGTGGAACAACAACAAGTTGCCCCTCGCCCGATCCTGCAACGTATCACCAGTCAAAAAACTTACCAACGAGATAATCGTCCACACTAATATTTGTGCCGAAGTCGGCAACGCGTTTCCCCGGCGAAGGCAATTCCCGGACCTTCGCAGCTCCGTCCGGGGCAGACTTGGTTCCACCGGCGTCGGCCGCCTTCACGCTCTCCGGCACCTTGCTGGACCCAGGGGCGGCCGGCTTCGCCGCCAGCGTCGGCTGGCTACCGCCGGGGGCGGTAGCCTTCGCAGTCCCCTGCGCCCTCTTCGGCCTAGCTTCGGGGAGCCTGATGACCGCCCGGCGCTTCTGCGCAGCTTCCTGGCGATCCTTGTTCATCACTGCTGACACAACAGCAGCAATATTTCGTCCGTAAGGAAACACTCTCAAGTCACGAGCCATGCGAGATGTAAAAAAGTCTTCGCCGCCCGCGCGGGGGATAGGAACGTCCTTGGGCCATCGACCCCTGGTAACCTCTAGCATCCGCGCCGAAGACTCTCGGAGCTCGGGCAAAGACATCCTTCCCTCGGGGGTCGCGCATGTTCCCATCAACTCCATAGCAAAGCTATCAAAGACCCCCAGTTCTCCCACCGTAATACCTAGCTTCCTCTTTTTAGTGGCTGGGGCGGCCTCCGGCGCGAGGTCATCCTCAGTCACAGCCGCTGGTTTTTTCCCGCGGCGATCAACGACGTCCTCCCCAGGGTAACCGCCATACGGCAAACAATTCAACTCGAAGACCCTATTCAGGCGGTCGTTGGATCCACGTATATCCCAACTCCGCTGGGCCTCCGTCTTCGGCACATAGCGCCCAACAATTCTCACTGCTCCATCCTCTGCCTCACGCACAACCGAGGCGGGATCCCGCCCTCACAAATCCAAAGCAAAACACAGACTTCGCACCTTCCGTCCACCCAGGGAGGGCATCTCGCGAGGGCATACTTCGCCCAGCGCCCATCTATGTGCCAAAGGCCACACCCCATACCCTATGAATTCCTCAACTAGATCGCGCTCACTACTCGAGTGGGCAGCAATCTGAAGGGCCCTCTCATTTTCATCATCCTCCGCCACTTCAAACGATAGGTACGCCACATAATAATGCGAACACATAATGGCGGCAGGGAGCCCTGGGTGATCTTCGACTTCAGCCTCCGAAACATAAAACCAGTAGTCCCACCAGTTGCCCCACTTGTTCCGGGCATAGGGGACCAGCTCCACAACTTCCATCGAAGTCTTCCCGGACTTCGGCGTGAAAGTGCACGATCCAAATTGCGCAATCTTCTGTCCTATTTTTCTCTTCTGCCAGTGCAGACAGTATTGTTTGGCGAAGACCTCCACCGAAGGCTGGCCGCCATATGACGTCGTTGCCCAGACATACTTCGCCAACGCAACCACGGCGTTTGGTGTCAACTGATGAACCTGGACTTCGAACTTCTGCAAAACCTCCGACACAAAACGATGCGCCGGCAGGCGAAGTCCGGCGATGAAAAACGCCTCAAAAATAACCAATTCGCCCTCGGGCTCGGGGACCTCCTTCGCCCCCGGGACCCGACCAACCCCGCCGCCAAAATACCCCAACCGTTGCATATCTTGAACGCGGGCCAACGATATCCGTGAAACACCGAATTCCACTGTATCACTCGGTAGCAACTCCGCCGCCGCCATAGTGCCCGAGAGATCTTCAGAAGACGCCCCGGCCGTCGGCGTGGTCGCAGCAGACGAGGAGGAAGACGGCATGGCTACGTACCGTCGATGGTGGCATGCGGTCTGCTTCACGCGGGCCAGTTCTCCGACGAACAGGAGCAAGGAGGGCAGACGAGCAAGCGAGCAGTTTGAAAGTGAGGCTAGGGTTTTCGCGGTGCGCAGAAAGGTAAATTTCAATCCGCGCCGCCCCCGCCCCCTTTATATACACAGGGCGCGACGCTTCGGGAAACCCGCAATCCAACAGTGCAGCGTCAATCAACGGTCATGTCAAAAACCCCCGCGGAACCACTTCGAGCAAGGGCAGCGTCTCCACCATCTAGCGACGTCTTCGGCACCAGATGACTTAGTCGAACTGGTCCCTCGGAGGGCAAATGTTGGGGCGAAGGCGAAGATGCCACCCTTCGCTCGGTGCCTTCGCCAGCCTCGCTGCACCAACGGAGACAAGACGACTGGCAGACTTACCCTTCGTACCACGTGTCGCCGGACGAAGGCCTATGACGTGGTCGTCCCATCTCGCGACCTCGTCCAACATGGAGGCCCACGTGTGATCCGGCCCATTGTAACAGGCCATGTGTGGCCACTGTGCATTACGGGCCTAATTTGTAAAGGTCTCCCTGTAATTACAGTCTGTAACCCTGCTTTATGGGAATATTCCGGGGATAACCTAGGCGCCTGAGGGCACATGCGTCCTTAACTCAGGACGCTGGGCACTCAGATACCTATAAATACCCCCGCACAGTGCCCTTGAGAGGCTAGATTAACAGAGCTTTTGCCATCTCGAATTGAAACCTTGTTTACGTTGCTCTCACTCCCCCGTTGGATCAACTTGCTCGGGAGAGCAAGTTCCAACAGCCATCAATGGGGGTCGGGGCGTAGTGCTCGCTCTGCCAAGGTTGGGGTGCAGAGGTTCTTTCGATTTGGTTTTGTTAGTCACCCACCTTGGGGAGGTGTACTGTGTTTGTACGACTGACGAAACCTAACGAGCAGCTATGCACCAGGGGAGTCTTTGTAAAGGCTACGTAGTGTATTCCTGGCCATTCACCTTGGTAGTGAAGATCGGGTCTGTACAACCCAGGCTGGAAAGGGATCACGACTTGAGGGTAAAGTGTACAACCTCTGCAGAGTGTTAAAAACTGGTATATCAGC
The DNA here is from genome assembly GCA_029449295.1 of Zea luxurians. Lineage (NCBI taxonomy): Eukaryota > Viridiplantae > Streptophyta > Magnoliopsida > Poales > Poaceae > Zea > Zea luxurians. Next base: position 1,055,518 of record JAOPSE010000177.1, on the reverse strand, counting down.
CGAGCTCACGGTTAAGAGCAGCCTTGGGATCCTCTTTGATTAGAAAAACTTTGGATACTTTTATGATGATGATTAATAGTGATGTTATAAAATCTGATCTCTGGTATTTTCCTTGTTTGAGGAGGTACTTATTCTGGGTAATAACTGGGTTTATTACTAAAACTTGGCTCTACTAATAGTAATAAATACTTGACCAACTAAAAGCAACTGCTTAACCTCAAACTCCATATACAGCTAGTCCACTTTAGCCAAACGGGACATTTGCTGAGTATGTTGATGTGTACTCACCCTTGCTTTACACACCACCCCCACCCTAGGTTGTCCCCAGTGTACCCAATGCTTAGGAGGTGATGTTGACAACATGGATGACTTCGAGGAGTTTCAAGACTACGACGAGTTCTAGTTCTTTCTTAGTGGCAAACCCCCAGTCAGTTGCCTGTGTAGGCTTAGCATCTATGTTTCGTATTTCCGCACTTTGATAATTATGTTGAACAATGGTTATGTATTGGACTCTGTGGATGTCTTGGACATCTTGATGTAATAAAGTACCTTTCCGCTATTTATTTCAAGCATGGTGTGATGATGTCCAATTATGTAATCGCTGTGTACGTGAGTTTCTGATCCTGGCACGTACATGGTTTGCATTCGGTTTGCCTTCCAAAACCGGGTGTGACAATGATGGGACATGAGCAGTTGGCCTGATGATAGGTAGGTTCCTTAAATAGCATGTAAAGTCTTCCACTCTTTGGACATGTCAAAGGGAGAGGGTGAGCATCATTTGACATGAGTCCACTCATGTTGTCCAATTTTACACACTCTAATCGACTCAATTCACTATGGTCAATCTAAAAACACGTATAAAATAGGGCAAGCAATATGCTTATAAATAGATATAGTGAACTTGGCTGAAGATCTCTCTAGTTGTGAAACTTGTCCCACTATAGTAATTGTAACACCCTGAATTTGGGGTATAAAATTTCTTTGCTCATATTCACAAATTCAGGTGTTATTCCTCTCTTCACACCTTTCCCAATCTCCTCTTTCTCTTTTCTATAGAAGAAGAGTGGTTATTTTTATTTGTAATTATAATCGAGTAGGCTAAACTCCAAGGGAGTATGAAATGTTGCATCATGTTGAACTCTAAACTCCACTTTTGTTTGATGCATATGCTTGAGGGTGATAATTTGAATTCGTGGCATATTTGGAATTGAATCAAATGGAGTAAATAAAAAGAAAAGGGAAAACATTTTCTGAAATAAAAGGAAAAGGTAAAGTGGCCCATCCCCCCCTTCCCTGGCCCATTCGGCCAACCCAGCCGCCCCCTTCTTCCCCCTCTCTTCTCCCCACCCCCCGCTCGGCCCAGTGCCATCTCCTCCCTCGTGGGCCCGCTCGCGCCGTGGCCCATCTCCCAAGCCAGCTCGCCTGCGCCAGACCAGCTGCCGCGCCAGCCCAGCTCCCAGCGCCGCGGCCCATCTCGCGCCTGCCCCGCTCCGCGACCACGCGCGACCCGGCCTAGCGAGCGCGCGCCAACTCCTACCACGCGCCCAGCGCGCCAGCGCCGTGCGGCCCAGCTCGCTCGCGCCTGCGCTCGGCCCAGCGGTCGCACCAAGCCAGCGCGCGCCGCGCCCCAGCCCAAGTCGCACGCCCAGCGCGCCTAGCGCGCGCGCGTGGAGCGCCGCCGCCGCCGCCGCTGCTCGTAGGCCCACGCGCAGGAAACACTAATTTTCTTCCCCCAAAACGGCTCTGCGCAGTTTTCTCGCCCACGACGCCTCCAAAACCAAACCGTCCGGGATTTTTGCGCAGTTTCTCGCCCACCATCGCCTCCCCTCGTCACGACCTCGCCGTGGACCGCCGCCGGAGCCACGCCCCGCCCGGAGCGCCGCCGCTAGTCCGCCGAGGTGAGCTCGCCCCGTCCTCTCTCCCCTTCCCCATTCTCTCTCCCACCGTGTGCGTTCGCTGTGTCCTTGCAGCCCCTCGTCGCGCCGTTCTTCTTTCCCCGGCGAGACCTCGCCCTGCCGTCGCGGCCCACAGCGCGCAGCAAGTCCAGTGCCCCAGCGTGCAGGGCCCGCACGCCCTCGCCTTGCTCCTTCGCGCAGCCGCGCCGACGTAGCAGCCGCGCCCCACCTGCGTAGCGTGCCTCGCCCCTGCGCGTCGCAGCCGAGTCGCTGTGCTCGCTGCGCTCGCTGCACGCCCAGCTGCTAAGCGTGTCTAGTGCAGCCCCTGCGCACAACCCTCGCATACTCTTCGTCGTGCCTCGCCACTGTTATTTAGCGCGTCACGTACTCGTCAAGTCTCACGCGCGTGGTTTCGCACGTGATCACGGGTATTGCACGCGCCGTCGCAGACGTTTGTATAGTCCTCACGCTATTTCGCGCGTGTCGCGCGCGCAATCTGCGCGCATTAGTTAATCACTTCGCTATAATCGTCCATACGCATTAGTCAATTAATTTTCGTTGTAATCATTGATTAATTGACAATTCTCTTTATCTAAAATATCCCACACAAATGATTTATGTTAACTACGTTGAACTTAGAAGTATAGCTTCTTTTTCGCGTTTAAGCGTAACATAGGGTGTTCGTTCGTCTACCTTCGCCGTGCCTTGGGCTCGCTGTTAGCCGTGTCGTGCACGTCAAATCGCGCGTGCGCAGCGCCTCGCCGTGCTCTCGCAGCCGTCATCGCGCAACTGGTGCGCGCGCTTGCGTTCGCTTGCGTGCAGTGCGTCGACGGGAACCCGTCTACCCCTCGTCTACCCCCCGTCTACCCCTCGTCTACCCCCCGTCTACCCCTCGTCTACACCCCGTGTGCACTCGTGTCGCTCGCCATCGCCCTCGCGTCGCGCAATAAATCGTCGTGTGCTGTTCGCGCGCGTTGCGCGTGCTGTTCACACGTGTCGTCGTGCGTTCTACGCACGTTAATAATTCGCCTCACCTAGAATAGCTCGCGCTAATTAAATAGATATTTAAAACAACGGTTATTCGAGTAGCAAATTAAATCGGGACTAAGTAGTGATTTTACTTAGCATACGATTTATGTCTGTCAATATGATTAAGCCGAATTAAATATTATAATTCATATTCGCTTAGTGTAAACGTGATATCCCTCGACCGTAGCATCAGTCGTCTCAGTTCCGTTCTCGCGTAGTCGTAGATGCGAATTCTATGTCGCGTGCATATTCATTTCATCTATATTGTTGTATGGTATACTGTTTTCTACCATTTCAAGAATGTTGGATGTATGTTTGCACTCGCGTAGATATCGGGCCGTTCGTGGAGTCTGAGGGAATTGCAGGAGAAGACCCTGAGCAGCAGCAGCTTGGTGAAGGCAAGTGCCCTCTGACCCATTATGTCCTATTTATTTATAATTCACTGTCCCGCACTACTTAATTGAAACCTGAGGATTGACTAGCTTTCTATTTACCTTATCCTTGTTTACCTTTCGGATTACTATGGTTAACTACATGCTAGCGCTTTACTCTAATCAACGAACATGATGAGAATTACTTGATGATACGATGCTTTTATTTTGGATACGATGGTGATATACTTGTGGCATTCACTACCGGAATCAGCTCCTTTGCCGTGTGTCTCAGACACACGGAAAAGGCAAATTTACACTCGGCAAATGCTTTGCCGAGTGTTACACTCGGCAAAGAACGATCGGTAAACTGTACATCGGCAACAGCCTCTTTGCCGAGTACTATTTGTCGGGCACTCGGCAAAGACTTTGCCGAGTGCCAAACGGCACTCGGCAAATAAAAGTCACCGTCACGGTGCCAAGTAACGGTGACGGATCCTTTGCCGAGTGCCGTCTGTGGCACTCGGCAAAGAGGTCAATGTTGCCGAGTGTTTGCTCGAGAGGCCCTCGGCAAAGACTGACCCAGTGGGCCCCACTGCCAGTCCATGTGCCGAGAGCTCTAGTAGGCACTCGGCAAAGGAGGCTTCTTTGCCGAGTGTCTGTTGGACAGGTACTCGGCAAAGAACCCTCCAGTGGGCCCCTTTGCCAGTCCCTTTGCCGAGTGCCTTGGCAATGGCACTCGACAAAGATGTCTTTGCCGGTTCCCAGGTTTCCTTCTTTGCCGAGTGCCATTGTCAGCACTCGGCAAAGATGGCTTTACCGGTTCCCAGGTTGCCTTCTTTGCCGAGTGCCATGGTCATAGCACTCGGCAAAGCGCCCCTTTGCCGAGTGTAACACTCGGCAAAGTGACCAGAATGTCCCTTTTTTATTTGCTTTTGTTGTTCCATCCAAACAAACAAAAGATATATATGATTCACATCACATTATATATCAATCACATCACAGAATGAACACATTTATCATCAACACCATATATATCACAAAGTCTCACTAAAGTCTCACAAATATAAGTAAGGATCATCACAAAACAGATATAAGTCTGCGTCATCACTAACATCACCAAGTATCTCACAAGATAAAGTTTAACTAACATCACCAACACTCATAAAGGTAAGTCTGGATCATCACAAAACAGATCATCAACGAGGTGGGCATCTGGACTGGTTCGGCGAAGGGCTGGACGAAGCATGAGGGTTGTTCGACGCCGTCGATTGACCCTGCACAGAGAAGAGATTGTATGTGTGCGAACATATGAATAAATATCATGCAGTACTAAAATTTTGATACTCACAGGAGTAGTGAACTCTGTAGGGTTAGCTGCAGGGAACAACGGAGGTGGTGGAGCATGACCCTGTGCGGCGCCAAGGCTCTGCATGTACGCGAACATCTCCGCCATCCTCTTCTCCAGCTCCTCACGTTGCCTCCTCTCATTATCTAGCTGAGTCTGTAATATTTCGCCCTAATGTTACGATAATGCAAAGAGAAGATATATAAAAATCAATGAACGATGAATAGATAAGGAATAACCTGGAGTTGCTGGATACGATGCTGTGAGGTGTCCTGCCGAGGTCGTATGGCTGGGCTCCCGCTCGTGCTCCTTGCTCGCACCTGAGAGAGAGTGGGAGTGGAGGACGAGTCGATTGCCCCGTCGGCAATCCAGTACCGCCCATGCCTCTTGCCTCCTCCGACCCTCATGAGGACATCTCCGTCGATGTCCTCGGTCCTCGGATCGTAATCTGGCCCATGGACCTCCTTGGCCATGGCGGTGTACTCACTGAGTCGGCTGTGGATGGCGGGGTTGGTGTACGCCTCGGGCCCGTCATCCGGGTTGTAGGTGACGTCGGACGTCGCCTTCCCCTTGTGGGCCATGGCATATGCCGAGAACGTGGAGCAAGGCGCGCCACCATGTGCCGCCGATTGCGAGAAAACCAACGATATGGTTAGAAATCATGTCTAATCGAAAGTTATATACCTAAATAAAAAAGAGCGCGTACCCATGCTTCCGCGTATTTGCCCAGGCTGCGGCTGCCTTGATGGTGGGAGGGACCTTGCATCAGCAAACGCCGTTCCCGGCTAGCGTTGTGCGCCTCGTCCCACTCAGCCGAGCACCACCTCTGCACCATCTTCTCCCAGCACTCAGGATGCGCGGCGCACCAATGAGGAATCATCTAAAAAAATATAAGTACACCGCATATCAGAAGATAAGAATAAGCATATTTAGTACCAATAATAAAGTTTTGTATTTACCTGCAAGTACTGGTCCGCAGTCAATGACATGGTTCGGGCGTCCTTCTTGTTCACCTTCTCCCCAAGGACGGAGCCGTGGTAAGTGACGATGGCCTGGATGCGCGCCTCGTAGTGCATGTCCACGACGAGCTTCTTACAACACGTCGTAGACACCACATCCGCCCTGGCCTCGTATCCAGCATCGCACCTGAAGAAATCCTACATACAAAGACGATGTATCCATACATTATTTCAAGAATATGTAACAAATGCGACTTATTAAACAATATAGTGCGAGGAAGACTTACCCACAGCTCTTGCTTGACCCGCTCTGCCTTGTTGTTGAATTGTCTGCCGTCCCGATCTACTGCATCGGGGGCGACGGCGTAGTGGTCGAAGGTGTATGCTGGGCTCGTCACTCCGGCGTACTCGACAAGTCCAGGGAAGTGTTCCCGGCATAGAAGGCCGAGGATGCCATTGGGGTTGCGGCCGTGACCCCCTGCAGTCTCCAAAACCATCCAAGACCTGTCGAAGTGATTAAGATGAAGTATTAGTTTCTATTATTAATTTGAACATATAATATGAAAAAGCAGCAACAACATCTAAAGTTACCTACCTCTCTCCATCGGGTCGTATCAGCGGACGTCTGTCACGAAGTATGGGTCGCTTAGGTAGGCTCGCGGGACCTCGCAGGTAGATACTCCTCGAACCTGAGGAGCCAGAACCTGAGACGTCCTGCTGAGCGGCGTCGTCGTCGTCGTCGTCCTGCTGCGCCGCATCGTCGTCGTCCTGCTGTGCCGCATCGACAGCGGCTTGCTGCTCCACCTGCTGCTGTACGGCGTCGTCCTGCTGCGCCTCCTCCTCCGTCCTACGGGTGCTCCTCCTCCCCCTCCCCCTCCCCCTCCTCGTCCTCGTCCCACCGCCCACCATCTTTGTCCAACAACCTGCAATTAAGAGTAAACAATTAAGCACAGATAAAAAAATATGTATTTAGAAACATATGCAAAATAAATGAAATATAGCATTACATCGATTAAAAATAAACTTCATATGTGTCCGGGTTAGCCGGATCATAAGTGTCATCATCACTATCAACCATTTCATAGTCAACATCATCTGAAGGCGCAATTTCGTCATTGGCATTGCCTTCAAGTATTTCTAAGTCATTCTCATTTTGCACCTCATCATCCTCGTCATCAACAACCATTTCAATATCTACTTCCATTCCGATCGCTTCGGTTAAGTCTATCTCAAATTGCCCTTCGAGCCCATCTTCTTGGAAGAACTCTCCGTCATATGTGTCCGGATCTAAGTTATAATCTTCATCGTTTAGAACAGGTAATTTAGCGTGCGGTGATACCTTATACACAACATCCCAACCCTTAAGATGTTGTTTCGTTTGGCACGCATATGGAAGATAATACACTTGTGTGGCCTGTTGGGCCACAATATAGACATCGTCTCCTGTTAAGGTGGAATCCTGTCGAATTTCGACTATCCCAAGATTAGAATGTGTCCGTCTCGTAACTTCAGGGTCAAACCAATGACATTTGAATATCACTGGAGTAAGAGGTTTGGAACCATAAAAATTGAGTTCATATATTTCTTCAATTCTTCCATAATACTCGACCTCGTCAAGCCCGGGCATAAAGACTCCAGAACACGTGGTTTTTCGATTGGGCCGACTTTGGTCGTAGCTTGTTGTGCGAAAACGGTATCCATTGACGTCATACCCAGAAAATTTCCTGACCCTATAGGCAAAGCCATTGGCTACTTGTCTCAACTCGGCACTCATAGACGGCTCTCTTTGGCCCTGCAAGTTCAAACACGCTAGATTGTTATATTATTCGCACGTAAGAGCAACTTGGAATAACAAACTAAGCACGTACCTTATGTTTAAACCAGGAAATGAAATCGGGCAATCCATTTCCCGCACCCTTTCTAAGAAGGGTATCATATTCCTGTGAAGTTGGGTCCCTTGATCGACGCCAGAATTCATGAAGAAATTGCTCCATGTATGGCGTCACCTCTTCAAGGTTGGTCAATACATATAGCATGATATGGCGCCACTCTTCATGTCTCAGGGTCTTGGTGGTCGAACCACTCGCGCTTCCGAGTTGCCCTCGAAAAATGCTGAGGTTCGATTCATTGCCGCCATCATTGTAACGAGGGGGTGGATTATGCACGCTCGGCAGTTTGTCACCATAGTAAGTTGTTGTGAAGTTTGACACCTCCTCCAGTATGTATGCCTCTGCAATGGAAGCCTCGATTTTGCATTTATTTCTACATTTCTTTCGGATACTCTTTAGACATCTCTCGATTGGATAGCACCAACGTCCCTGCACGCCCCCCCCCCCATTCGTGCCTCATACAGGAGATGAATAATCAAATGCTGCATCGAATTGAAGAAGTCGGGTGGAAAGATCTTCTCCAGCTTACACAGTAACACGGGTGCCATCCTTTCCAAGTCTGCAATCATGGTCCGAGCTAACTCTTTTGCACAAAGCTGGCGGAAGAAATAGCTCAACTCTGCAAGCGCTAGCCAGACATGCTCAGGGACATAGCCTCGAACCATCGCCGGAAGAATTCGTTCAATCCATATATGGAAGTCATGACTCTTCATCCCTAAGACTCGCAGAGTAGATAAGTTCACCCCCCTACTAAGGTTAGCTGCATACCCATCAGGGAACACATCTTGATCCACTGTAGTACTTCCTTCCTCTGGGCCCTGCTCAAGACGAAATCGGCCTTAGGCCTTCTCCATGTCTTACCACCACTAGGCGGCTTCATCTCTTGGTTTGGTCTATCACATAACTCTACCAGATCCACTCTTGCCTTTACGTTATCCTTTGACTTATCAGGAATCTCCATAATTGTTGCCCAAAGTGCCTCGGCGACATTCTTTTCAGTGTGCATCACGTCAATGTTGTGTGGAAGGAGCAGGTCATCATAATAGGGGAGCCGAGTCAAGCCCGACTTATGTGTCCACATATGTTGCTCACCATATCCCACAAAACCACCTTCTGGGTTGGCCACGAGACCATCTATCTGTTCGCGAACTTCGGCACCAGTCATCATTGCAGGTGGGCGGTCTGTCACCATGACACCTTTCGTAAAGTTCTTGATGTCTAGTCGGAATGCATGGTCAGGAGGGAGAAATTGTCGATGTTTATCGAATGACGAATATTTGCCACCCTTCTTCAACCAAATGAACCTAAGAGCTTCCTTGCAAACTGGGCATGGGAACTTACCGTGAACACACCAGGCGCAAAATAGCCCATACGCCGGAAAGTCATGCATGGAGTACTGGTACCAAACATGCATTTTGAAGTTTGTCTTCGTAGCTCGGTCGTACGTCCATACCCCTTCCTCCCAAGCACGGACCAATTCATCAATCAAAGGCTCCATGTACACGCCCATTTTATTCCCCGGGTGTCCAGGAATTATCAACGACACGAATATGTTCTGTCTTTGAAAGCATACGCCGGGGGGGAGATTGATGGGGATAACGAACACGGGCCAACATGTGTATGGGGCAGCGGTCATTCCATAGGGATTGAACCCATCTGTGGCCAGCGCAACACGAACATGTCGAGCCTCTTTGGCTTTCTCATGGTGAATGGCATCAAAGTGGGTCCATGCTTCACCATCGGATGTGTGAACCATCTTGTCAGGATTGTATCGTTTGCCTTTTTTGTGCCATGTCATCTGTTTCGCGGATTCCTCTGTCATGTATAGACGCTGGATCCTCGGTATGAACGGAAGGTGGCGTAGGATTGTCACGGGGATGTCGAGCTGCCTCTTCTGTCCATCACCAGAGTCTACCTCCATGAACCTAGACAATTTACACTTCGGACAGTACTTTGCCTCATTGTGTTCTTTCCTAAATAGGACGCAGCCCTTCGGACAAGCATGTATCTGCTCATACGTCATCTTGAGTGCACGAAGGAGTTTCTGTGCCTCGTACATGCTCTTTGGCAGAACATGATCCTCCGGAAGCAGGCTGCCAATAACTGTCAACAAACCATCGAAGGCGTCTCGACTCATGCTATACTGCGACTTGAACGCCATTATACGCCCAATGGCATCCAGTTGAGAAACCTTTGTCTTGGCGTGAAGGGGTTTCTGTGCCGCGTCAAACATGTCGTAGAATGCCTTTGCGGTCGCCTCTGGCTCGTCCTTGAAAGGGAAATGTGCCCTTGGGCCATTTCTAAGTATTTTGGTGATTGAGTGCCAACACATGTGTTTAATTGTGAATTTGTGTACATGGATGAACAAGGTGCAAATCATGAAGTAAAGGTATGTTTCTAAGCCTTAGTACATTGGTTTTATGGACTAACATATTTGTCTAAGTGTTAGAAACAGAAAGAAGAAAAAGAGAAAAGGGGAGAGAAAGACTTGGCTGTGTGCAGCCAAGTCTCAGCTCGGTCTGGAGCACCGGACTGTCCGGTGTGCACCGGACAGTGTCCGGTGCGCCAGGCTGCCTCGGCTCGAACTGGCTGCTCTCGGGAATTCGCCGACGGCGTACGGCTAAAATTCACCGGACTGTCCGGTGTGCACCGGACTGTCCGGTGAGCCAACGGTCGGCCAGGGCCAACGGTCGGCCGCGCAATCCGCGCGGGACACGTGGCCGAGCCAACGGTCGGAAGACAGCACCGGACTGTCCGGTGTGCACCGGACTGTCCGGTGCGCCAACGGCTCGCAGATCTCCAACGGGCTGCAACGGTCGGCAGCGCCGGAAAAGGAAACAAATCGGGCACCGGACAGTGTCCGGTGTGCACCGGACTGTCCGGTGCCCCCGAAGACAGAAGGCAAGGATGGCCTTCCGGGTTTGCTCTCAACGGCTCCTAGCTGCCTTGGGGCTATAAAAGGAGCCCCTAGGCGCATGGAGGAGACACACAAGCAACCTTTGAGCATTCCTGATCATCCACACTAAGTCTCTGCGCATTCGTTTGTGTTTCTAAGTGATTTGAGCTCTGTTCTAAGTGAGAACTCTGAGATAGTCTTGTGAGCTCGATTCTTGGCCGTGTGTGTGCGCTTTTGCTGTGGATTTGTGTGTGTTGCTTCCCTCCCTTACTCTGTGCTTTCTTTGTGATCATATACTTGTAAGGGCAAGAGACTCCAATTTGTGGAGATTCCTTGCAAACGGGATAGTGAAAGGAAAACAAAACACCGTGGTATTCAAGTGGGTCTTTGGACCGCTTGAGAGGGGTTGATTGCAACCCTCGTCCGTTGGGACGCCACAACGTGGAGTAGGCAAGCGTTGGTCTTGGCCGAACCACGGGATAAATCACTGTGTCACATCTGTCTTGATCTTTTGTGGTATTGTGTTTTGTTGAGACTTCACCTTAGCCACTTGGCAATAATCGTGCTAACACTTAACAAGTTTTTGTGGCTTAAGTTTGAAGTTTTTACAGGATCACCTATTCACCCCCCCCTCTAGGTGCTCTCAATTGGTATCGGAGCCGTTCTATTCACAAAGGGACTAACCGCCCGAATAGATGGATCCTAAGGGGAAGGGTATAGTGATCAACGACAAAGAAAAGGAGACCTTCGTCAACGAGCCGAAGGACGACAAGCCTACCGACTCCGGCTCGGGCCATAGACGGAAGGAAGGGAGGAAGAAGAAGACAAGGCGCATCAAGGAGATCGTCTACTACGACAGCGATGAGTCTACTTCCTCCCAAAAGGACGACCACAGCGACTACGAGAGGAAGAAATCGGTTAATTCGAACTTTTCTTTTGACTACTCTCGTATTCCGCAAAGTTCACATTCACATTTGCTCTCCATTCCACTCGGCAAGCCCCCACACTTTGATGGAGAGGACTACGGATTTTGGAGCCATAAAATGCGTAGTCACCTATTCTCTCTCCATCCTAGTATTTGGGAGATTGTAGAGAGTGGAATGCATTTTGATAGTTCGGATAGTCCCATGTTCATTAATGAACAAATTCATAAGAATGCACAAGCTACTACTGTTCTTCTAGCTTCCTTGTGCAGGGATGAATACCATAAAGTGAGCGGCTTGGATAACGCCAAGCAAATCTGGGACACCCTCAAGATTTCTCATGAGGGGAACGACGTCACCTTGCTCACCAAGATGGAGTTGGTGGAGGGAGAGCTTGGACGGTTCGCGATGATAAGGGGCGAGGAGCCGACGCAAACATACAACCGGCTCAAGACCCTTATCAACAAGATAAGAAGCTACGGGAGCACGCGATGGACGGACCACGACGTCGTCCGCCTAATGCTCAGGTCATTTACCGTTCTTGATCCTCACTTGGTGAACAATATACGTGAAAATCCCAGGTACACCAAGATGTCGCCCGAAGAAGTTCTTGGGAAATTCGTTAGCGGGCGAATGATGATCAAGGAGGCGAGATATGTGGACGACGCCTTGAATGGTCCGATCAACGAGCCGCAACCCCTTGCTCTCAAGGCAACACGAAGCAAGGAGGCACTACCTAGCAAGGTGGCACAGATTGAAGCGGCTGGCCTTAATGATGAAGAGATGGCTCTCATCATCAAAAGATTCAAGACAGTGCTTAAAGGTCACAAGGGACAACCAAGCAAGACCAAAGCCAAGGGGAAGCGCTCATGCTTCAAATGCGGTAAGCTTGGTCATTTCATTGCTAACTGTCCCGATAATGAAAGTGACCAGGAAAAGGGGAACAAAAGAGAGAAGAAGAAGCAATACAAGAAGGCAAAGGGCGAGGCGCATCTAGGAAAGGAGTGGGACTCGGATTGCTCCTCCTCCGACTCCGACAACGAAGGACTCGCCGCCACTGCCTTCAACAAATCGGCTCTCTTCCCCAACGAGCGTCTCACTTGCCTTATGGCAAGGGAGAAGAAGGTGAGTACTCAAGACTCCACTTATGCTTCTTCTAGTGATAGTGAGTCTAGTGATGATGATGACATAGATTATTCATGCTTGTTCAAGGGCTTAGATAGATCTAAGATAGATAAAATCAATGAATTGATTGATGCATTGAATGAAAAGGATAGGCTTTTAGAAAAGCAAGAGGATTTATTGTATGATGAACATGATAAATTTGTTGAGGCACAAAAATCATATGCTTTAGAAGTGAAAAGAAATGAAATGCTTTCTAGTGAATTATCTTCCTGTCATGAAACCATTGCTACCTTAAGAAGTGTTAATATTGATTTAAGTGCTAAACTAGAAGTAGCTAGTAAATCAAATTCCTGTGTTGAACATGTTGAAATTTGTACTAGGTGTAATGATTTTGATGTTAATGCTTGTAGTGAACACCTAGTTTTAATTTCCAAATTAAATAAGGAAGTGGCTAGTCTTAATGCCCAACTTAAGACTAGCAAGAATGAAGTTGATAAAATAAAATTTGCAAGGGATGCCTACACGGTTGGTAGACACCCCTCAATTAAGGATGGGCTTGGCTTCAAGAGGGAAGCCAAGAACTTAACAAGCCATAAGGCTCCCGTCTTCGTCAAGGAGAAAGGGAAGGCCCCTATGGCTAGTAGTGCTAAAAGGAACCATGCTTTTATGTATTATGATAGGAAAAATGCTAGAAATACTTATAATGATTTTGATTCACATGTTTATGATTCTCATGCCATGTTTGCTTCTAGTTCTTCTTATTATCATGATAGGGATATGTGTAGGAGAAATGTTGTACATATGCCTAGGAGAGATATTACTCATGTTCCTAGAAAGAATGTTATTCATGCTCCTAGGAAAGTAGTGAATGAACCTTCTACCATTTATTATGCTTGTAATGCTCCCTTTGCTATTTGTAGAAAGGGTAAGAAGGTAATTGCTAGGAAGTTAGGGGCAAGATGCAAGAGAGATAAAACTTGCATCTGGGTCCCCAAGAATATTTGTGCTAACCTTGCAGGACCCAACATGAGTTGGGTACCTAAGACCCAAGCCTAAATTTGCCTTGCAGGTTTATGCATCCGGGGGTTCAAGCTGGATTATCGACAGCGGATGCACAAACCATATGACGGGGGAGAAGAAGATGTTCACCTCCTACGTCAAGAATAAGGATTCCCAAGATTCAATTATATTCGGTGATGGGAATCAAGGCAAGGTAAAAGGGTTAGGTAAAATTGCAATTTCTAATGAGCATTCTATCTCAAATGTATTCTTAGTGGAGAGTCTTGGATATAATTTGCTATCTATTAGTCAATTATGTCAAATGGGATATAATTGTTTATTTACAAATGTAGATGTGTCTGTCTTTAGAAGACGTGATGGTTCACTAGCTTTTAAGGGTGTACTAGACGGCAAGCTTTATTTAGTTGATTTTGCAAAAGAAGAGGCCGGTCTAGATGCATGCTTAATGGCTAAGACTTGCATGGGCTGGCTGTGGCATCGCCGCTTAGCTCACGTGGGGATGAAGAACCTCCACAAGCTTCTAAAGGGAGAACACGTGATAGGTCTAACCAATGTTTATTTCGAAAAAGATAGACCTTGTGCAGCTTGTCAGGCAGGTAAACAAGTTGGAGGAGCACATCACAGCAAGAATGTGATGACCACGTCAAGACCTCTGGAGCTGCTGCATATGGACCTCTTCGGACCCGTCGCCTATCTAAGCATAGGAGGAAGTAAGTATGGTTTAGTTATTGTTGATGACTTTTCCCGCTTCACTTGGGTGTTCTTTTTGCAGGATAAGTCTGAAACCCAAGGGACCATCAAGCGCTTCCTCAGGAGAGCTCAAAATGAGTTTGAGCTCAAAGTGAAGAAGATAAGGAGCGACAACGGGTCCGAGTTCAAGAACCTTCAAGTGGAGGAGTTTCTTGAGGAGGAAGGGATCAAGCATGAGTTCTCCGCTCCCTACACACCACAGCAAAATGGTGTGGTAGAGAGGAAGAACAGGACGCTAATTGATATGGCGAGGACGATGCTTGGAGAGTTCAAGACCCCCGAATGCTTTTGGTCGGAAGCTGTGAACACGGCTTGCCACGCCATCAACAGGGTCTACCTTCACCGCCTCCTCAAGAAGACGTCATATGAGCTACTAACCGGTAACAAACCCAATGTATCTTACTTTCGTGTTTTTGGGAGCAAGTGCTACATTCTAGTGAAGAAGGGTAGAAATTCTAAGTTTGCTCCCAAAGCTGTAGAAGGGTTTTTATTAGGTTATGATTCAAATACAAAGGCGTATAGGGTCTTCAACAAATCATCGGGTTTGGTTGAAGTCTCTAGCGACGTTGTATTTGATGAGACTAATGGCTCTCCAAGAGAGCAAGTTGTTGATTGTGATGATGTAGATGAAGAAGATGTTCCAACGGCCGCTATACGAACCATGGCGATTGGAGACATTCGGCCACAGGAACAAGATGAACGAAATCAACCTTCTTCCTCAACGACGGTGCATCCCCCAACTCAAGACGATGAACAGGTTCATCAAAAGGAGGCGTGTGATCAAGGGGGAGCACAAGATGATCTTGTGATGGAGGAAGAAGCGCAACTGGCACCTCCAACCCAAGTTCGAGCGATGATTCAAAGGGATCATCCCGTCGACCAAATTCTGGGTGACATTAGCAAGGGAGTTACTACTCGGTCTCGACTAGTTAATTTTTGTGAACATTACTCTTTTGTCTCCTCTATTGAGCCTTTCAGGGTAGAGGAGGCCTTGCTAGATCCGGATTGGGTGTTGGCCATGCAGGAGGAACTTAATAACTTCAAGCGCAACGAAGTTTGGACGCTGGTGCCTCGTCCCAAGCAAAATGTTGTGGGAACCAAGTGGGTTTTCCGCAACAAACAGGACGAGCACGGGGTGGTGACGAGGAACAAGGCTCGACTTGTGGCAAAAGGTTATGCCCAAGTCGCAGGTTTGGACTTTGAGGAGACTTTTGCTCCTGTGGCTAGGCTAGAATCAATTCGTATCTTGCTAGCATATGCCGCTCACCATTCTTTCAGGTTGTACCAAATGGATGTGAAGAGCGCTTTCCTCAACGGGCCAATAAAGGAGGAGGTGTACGTGGAGCAACCCCCTGGCTTCGAGGATGAGCGGTTCCCCGACCACGTATGTAAGCTCTCTAAGGCGCTCTATGGACTTAAGCAAGCCCCAAGAGCATGGTATGAATGCCTTAGAGATTTCTTAATTGCTAACGCTTTCAAGGTTGGGAAAGCCGATCCAACTCTTTTCACTAAGACTTGTAATGGTGATTTGTTTGTGTGCCAAATTTATGTCGATGACATAATATTTGGTTCTACTAATCAAAAGTCTTGTGAAGAGTTTAGCAGGGTGATGACGCAGAAATTCGAGATGTCGATGATGGGCGAGTTGAACTACTTCCTTGGGTTCCAAGTGAAGCAACTCAAGGACGGCACCTTCATCTCCCAAATGAAGTACACGCAAGATCTGCTAAAGAGGTTTGGGATGAAGGACGCCAAGCCCGCAAAGACGCCGATGGGAACCGACGGACACACCGACCTCAACAAAGGAGGTAAGTCCGTTGATCAAAAAACATACCGGTCAATGATAGGGTCTTTACTTTATTTATGTGCTAGTAGACCGGATATTATGCTTAGCGTATGCATGTGTGCTAGATTTCAATCCGATCCTAAGGAGTGTCACTTGGTGGCGGTGAAGCGAATTCTTAGATATTTAGTCGCTACGCCTTGCTTCGGGATCTGGTATCCAAAGGGGTCTAACTTTGACTTGATTGGGTACTCAGATTCCGACTATGCTGGATGTAAGGTCGATAGGAAAAGTACATCGGGGACGTGCCAATTCTTAGGAAGGTCCCTGGTGTCATGGAATTCTAAGAAACAAACCTCCGTTGCCCTATCCACCGCCGAGGCCGAGTATGTTGCCGCAGGTCAGTGTTGCGCGCAACTACTTTGGATGAGGCAAACCCTCCGGGACTTTGGCTACAATCTGAGCAAAGTCCCACTCCTATGTGACAATGAGAGTGCTATCCGAATAGCGGAAAATCCTGTTGAGCACAGCCGCACAAAGCACATTGACATCCGGCATCACTTTTTGAGAGACCACCAGCAAAAGGGAGATATCGAAGTGTTTTATGTTAGCACCGAGAACCAGCTAGCCGATATCTTTACCAAGCCTTTAGATGAGAAGACCTTTTGCAGGCTGCGTAGTGAGCTAAATGTCTTAGATTCGCGGAACTTGGATTGATCTGTAGCATACATGTATTTATGCCTTTGATCATGTTCATTCTGCAATTTTGTTGCTTATTATGGTGCTCAAGTTGTACAAACACTCCCTGGACCTCACAAGTCCGTTGCAAAGTGATGCACATGTTTAGGGGGAGACGTATTACAACTTGACCCTTTGAGACTAACCATATGCTTAAGTTTGGCTGTTTTAGTCTCAAAGGAGAATTGAAAGGGAAAATGTGGACTTGGACCATGAAAGACTTCCACTGCACTCCGATGAGGGGTAACTTATTCCAAGTCCATCTCATTAACTCTTATTGCCATTTGCTCTTAATTGAAGATTTTGGTGAGGCAATGGGGTTAAAGGGCCACAATTGATCCCGTTTTGGTGCTTGATGCCAAAGGGGGAGAAAATAAAGGCCAAAGCAATAAATGGATCAGCTACCACTTGAGAGATTTTGAAAATAGTAGAATAGAGTTTTTGGTTTGTCAAAATTCTTATGTTGGCTTCTTGTGGGGAGAAGTATTGATTATGGGAAAAAGGGGGAGTTTTTGAAATCTTTGATCAATCTCTTTTGGAATGACTCTCTTTATGTTTCAACATGTGTGTTTAACTTAGAGATAGAGATTTGAGTTTGATTTTCAAAAACAAACCAAGTGGTGGCAAAGGATGATCCATATATGCCAAAATTGAATAAAACTTAAATTTATTTTATTTGAAGTAAGTTTGCACTTGTTCTAGTTGCTTTATGTTGTGTTGGCATAAATCACCAAAAAGGGGGAGATTGAAAGGGAAATGTGCCCTTGGGCCATTTCTAAGTATTTTGGTGATTGAGTGCCAACACATGTGTTTAATTGTGAATTTGTGTACATGGATGAACAAGGTGCAAATCATGAAGTAAAGGTATGTTTCTAAGCCTTAGTACATTGGTTTTATGGACTAACATATTTGTCTAAGTGTTAGAAACAGAAAGAAGAAAAAGAGAAAAGGGGAGAGAAAGACTTGGCTGTGTGCAGCCAAGTCTCAGCTCGGTCTGGAGCACCGGACTGTCCGGTGTGCACCGGACAGTGTCCGGTGCGCCAGGCTGCCTCGGCTCGAACTGGCTGCTCTCGGGAATTCGCCGACGGCGTACGGCTAAAATTCACCGGACTGTCCGATGTGCACCGGACTGTCCGGTGAGCCAACGGTCGGCCAGGGCCAACGGTCGGCCGCGCAATCCGCGCGGGACACGTGGCCGAGCCAACGGTCGGAAGACGGCACCGGACTGTCCGGTGTGCACCGGACTGTCCGGTGCGCCAACGGCTCGCAGATCTCCAACGGGCTGCAACGGTCGGCAGCGCCGGAAAAGGAAACAAATCGGGCACCGGACAGTGTCCGGTGTGCACCGGACTGTCCGGTGCCCCCGAAGACAGAAGGCAAGGATGGCCTTCCGGGTTTGCTCTCAACGGCTCCTAGCTGCCTTAGGGCTATAAAAGGAGCCCCTAGGCGCATGGAGGAGACACACAAGCAACCTTTGAGCATTCCTGATCATCCACACTAAGTCTCTGCGCATTCGTTTGTGTTTCTAAGTGATTTGAGCTCTGTTCTAAGTGAGAACTCTGAGATAGTCTTGTGAGCTCGATTCTTGGCCGTGTGTGTGCGCTTTTGCTGTGGATTTGTGTGTTGCTTCCCTCCCTTACTCTGTGCTTTCTTTGTGATCATATACTTGTAAGGGCAAGAGACTCCAATTTGTGGAGATTCCTTGCAAACGGGATAGTGAAAGGAAAACAAAACACCGTGGTATTCAAGTGGGTCTTTGGACCGCTTGAGAGGGGTTGATTGCAACCCTCGTCCGTTGGGACGCCACAACGTGGAGTAGGCAAGCGTTGGTCTTGGCCGAACCACGGGATAAATCACTGTGTCACATCTGTCTTGATCTTTTGTGGTATTGTGTTTTGTTGAGACTTCACCTTAGCCACTTGGCAATAATCGTGCTAACACTTAACAAGTTTTTGTGGCTTAAGTTTGAAGTTTTTACAGGATCACCTATTCACCCCCCCTCTAGGTGCTCTCAGTCCTCCGTACGTCCTTCGGTGAACTGTGCCTCGTGATAGTCGTTCAACATGTCTGCTACCCCGGCATCAGCATCGTAATCCTCGACGCGTTGTCTCACCACCTCCTCTCTCGTGCGATGCGCTTCACCATGGAAGATCCACCGAGTATAGTCCGGCGTAAATCCATTCTTCCAAATATGTTCTACCATGGCCTTCTTTGGTTTTCTTTTCCGGTTGTCACATTTGCTGCACGGACAAGGGACTAGGCTAGCTCCTTTAGCAGCTTCGCCATATGCCCGTTCCACGAAAGCATCGGTCTTCCTAATCCATTCTGGGATGACATCATTACGTCGAACGCGGCCCGTGTACATCCACTCACGGTCCTCCATCCTCTAACATATATAACCGAGTATAGTTTAATATAGACATGTAATGCATGTACACTACGTTCCTACCTTCTAATAGGTGAGGATAGGTCCTAATCCCACCCGTGGTTGCGTAGATGGAGTTAGTTTCCATGCTCTACTCCGATCCGAGATAGAATTTCGGCAGCACCTCCCCGCTGTTCTCCGGATACACGTCCTGGCAGGGAGAGTGTACTGTCCGGAGAACAACAGGGAGGTGACGCCGAAACTCTTTCTCGGACCGGAGTAGAGCATGGAAACTAACACCATCTACGCAACCGCGGGCTGTCCAAAAAACGTGGACAATTCGAAACTGATACATTTGTAGATATGCAAAGATCTGCATATCTACACCGTATCTCTTTCGAACGGGAGACGCCTAACTGGGTTACGTGATCTACGACCATGATGCGGAAATAGAGGTTATACCTAGGGTGGCGGTGGAGTCAGGCTAGTGGGGCTGTGGTGGGTCGGTGCAGTGGCGACGCGACGCGGTGCAGGCAGACCCGCAGCGGCTAGGAAGACCTCTGCAAAAAATACATGCCTGTCAACAAAAAATTCACATCACCAGCACTCGATTCCAAGTCTGACTTTTATTTGATAATTGATATGTGTGTGCGTGTCTATATATAAAACATAGTAGAAGAGTTCAGCATAGAGCATCTATCTCCTTTCCTGGTAGATTGAGAAAAGTGAATAGGGACACGTGCCTTGATCAGTAGATTGAAAAAAAACACTCTCCTTTATACATATGCAGGGACCTTAACGTACATTTTGAGAGGGAATGATTTAGACTTTCTAAACCTACTTGTCCTCTAATATGTGTAAATGTGCACTAAAGTTTTACAAAGGAAAACTTTAGACCTCTACCATAAAAGAGTTATGCAGCGTAGTTTCCAATCATATATATATATATACACACTAGCATAACAAGTTAAATTACAAATGTATCGAGAAGCTCATGGTTTTTCCTAATCTTCATTGGAGCCCCTAGCAAGGATGCCCATGCGAGGGACAAGCTCTCGACCAAGTAGCTCTATTGATAGCCCACATTCCTTCCCTATGCGCAAGTGAGTCTTCATGGTAGTGTACAAGCCCTAGTGTACAAGCAATGGTACATGGAAGCACTAGGTGGCAAGGGTATGGAAATCTCACTAAGCAGCAGGCCTAAACTTAGGGCAAGTTCTAAATAGTTGTGAGGATCTAGATGGCTAGAGAGGTGTGAATAGCCAAAAAAATTCTTCTACAAATTTGACAACACTAAATCAAGCGGTTAATACACTCACTAGGGCGCGGGCAGACGGGCGGGCGCCGGCGAGGGCGCGGGCGCCGGCAAGGGAGGCCGTGGCGGGCGAGGGCGGCCGCGGCGAGCACGGCGGGCGGCGGCCGCGGCGGGCGCTGGCGTGGGCGGACGCGGCCGCGGCGGGCGGCGAGCCGGCGATGGCGCGGGGCGGCGGCGGGCGCGCGATAGAGAGGAGACAGCGAGAGCAGAGAAAGGAGGAGGAAGAAAGCCGCGGGCGAGTATATTCGCCTTCTTTGCCGAGTGCCCGTGATCTGGCACTCGGCAAAGTTTTTTTTAATTTTTAAAATAAACTTTGCCGAGTGCCAGATCGGTGGCACTCGACAAAGAAGTCTTTGCCGAGTGCCAGATCGGTGGACACTCGGCAAAGTACATTTTTATTTTTTTAAAATAAACTTTGCCGAGTGCCAGATCGGTGGCACTCGGCAAAGGATCCTTTGCCGAGTGTCTATCATCTGACACTCGGCAAAGATTAACTTACACATCTGTGCCGAGTGCCACCCTGGGTGGCACTCGGCAAAGAAGTCTTTGCCGAGTGGCTTCTTTGGACACTCGGCAAAGTACATTTTTATTTTTTTTTATTTTGCCAACCAAAATTTTTGTGGTATGTTCCTACACTATATAGACCTACATGTACTATTTTGGGACAATTATAACAGTGTTTTCTATAGCTAGTACATTTAGTTTGTTTATTTGAATTTCTTCGGAAAATTTAGATTTGAACTGCAGGTCACTTGAAACTTGGAAAACCGTGCATGCAAAAATAATATCCATGCTACATAGCACAAGTTACGACCGATTTCAGGAGCGGACCGGAAACTTCGAGCACCATGCTCACTCAACATGGCCGTGAACTTGCCATACAGCTGTTTAAAAAATTTATAAAACACAAACAAACTTAGAAAATCATGAAACTTGTCCACCTGTCATGATATCATATGTAGAGTCTGTGATAAAAAATTTAGAATGTTTGGAGAAAGTTGTGTGACACTATGTGTAGAAACCTAAGAGAACCACACATGAAATCATAGAGTTTCAATGTGAATCTCTTAGGTTTGTACACATAGTGCGTTACAGCTTTCTCGAAACTTTTTCAAATTTTTATCACAGCCTCTACATATGATATCATGACACGTGGACAGGGTTCATGATTTTCTGACTTTGTTTCTGTTTTATACAATTTTTAAACACCTGGATGGCAAGTTTACGGTCATGTTGAGTGAGCATGGTGCTCGAAGTTTCCGGTTCGCTCCTGAAATTGGTCGTAACTTGTGCTATGTAGCATGGATATCATTTTTTCATTCACGGTTTTCCAAGTTTCGAGTGACCTGCAGTTCAAATCTGAATTTTCCGAAGAAATTCAAATAAACAAACTAAATGTACTAGCTATAGAAAAAACTGTTATAATTGTCCCAAAATGGTACATGTAGGTCTACATAGTGTAGAAACATACCACAAAAATTTTGGTGACCAAAATAAAAAAAAATAAAAATATGCTTTGCCGAGTGTCTACAGAGGACACTCGGCAAAAACTATGTTTGCCGAGTGCCAGATATTTGACACTCGGCAAAGACTGACGGCCGTCAGTTGTAGACGGCCGCTAATGGCCCTTTGCCGAGAGCCATGTTTGCCGAGTGCTTGACCCTCGGCAAAGAAGTCTTTGCCGAGTGCTCGGCTGTGCCGAGTGTCCTACACTCGGTAAACTAGCTCTTTACCGAGCGCAGGACGTTGCCGAGTGCGGCACTCGGCAAAGCCTGCTTTGCCGAGTGCCCGATAAAAAGCACTCGGCAAAGCCACCGGCACTCGGCAAAGGCGCGAATTCCGGTAGTGATTTTAGGGGACTCGCGCCGTTTCCCGAGTACCTCTCCGTAAGGACCTGTTCGTTGAGAGACCACCCGGGATAACAGTGCAACCATGAGGGTGAAATGGGATGCCCTTAGCTAATTAATTAGAGGAACTAGAGGTGTAGTTGCTTCGCCGTCGTGCCGTCAATGGGGTCCAGGCACAGTGCTTGCTCTGCCGAGGCTGAGTGCCGAGGTTCTTTCGTTTTGCTTTTTGTTAGTCACCCTCCTGCGGGGAGAGGTACTGTGTTTATCAAACTGGAGAAACCTAATGGGCGGCTATGACCTCTAGGGAATCTTTGTAAAAGCTACGTAGTGATACCCTGCCGGACCACCTAGGTAGTGGTCAATGGGGATTAGCTCTCCCCGGGTAGAAAGGGAATCATGACTCATGAGTAAAGTGTGCGACCTCTGCAGAGGGTAGTGAAACTGATATATCAGCCGTGCTCACGGTTAAGAGCAGCCTTGGGATCCTCTTTGATTAGAGATACTCCGGATGCACCTCAGATGATGACTCTAATGATGATGGTTAATGATGGTGACTTTAATTATGTATTCTAGTATTTCCTCTCTGAGGAGGTACTTTTTGGGATTATAACTTGGATTTTAGGATAAAATCTGGCTTCCACTAACAATAAATACCTGACCAACTAAAAGCAACTGCTTGAGCCTAACCCCGCATAAAAGCTAGTCCACTTCAGCCAAACGGGGCATTTGCTGAGTACGTTGATGTGTACTCATCCTTGCTTTACCACAAAACACCAGGTTGTCCACATTGCAACCATTGCTCAGGAGAAGACGAAGCCGTGGAAGGAGACTTCCAGGAGTTCCAAGACTACGACGAGTTCTAGGTGTGGGTTGGCGGCAACCCCCCAGTCAGCTGCCTGTGAAGGCCTTACCTTTACTGCGTTTCGCTTAGCACTTTGATTTATCCGTTAAGTTGATGACTATGTGGATGTCTCTGACTCTGTGATGTAATAAGTTAATACTCTTTTATGTTATTATTCGAGCACTGTGCGATGATGTTCATTTATGTAATCGCTGTGTACGTGAGTTCTGATCCTGGCACGTACATAGTTTGCATTCGGTTCCCACTATAGTAATGCATATGCTAAAGATGACCCATGGTATTCATACCAAAGCCCGAACCCTATAAAAGGGGCCAATTACGATAGTGCTCCTGTTTTAGGGTGTAATTGAAGATTTGTCCCTATTTTTAAACTTTGCATATTTGCCTCTATTTTTTCAAAACAAATTGTTATATGCCCCTACTCCGTTAGTTGTACTTAATGGTGTTGATTCTTAATAAAATGATAAGAAATAATTATGCTAGTGCCCATGCTTTAGAGTGTAATTGTATATGCGTTTTTAGATAATTATTCCAGTGCCCCTGTTTTATAGTGTGATTGTATGTGATTTTAGATAAATGTGCCAGTGCAGTTAGTTGCACTTAATGATGTTAAGTATTAATAAAAGGACAAGTGATAATTGAGGTAGTGCCCCCGTTTTAGAGTGTAATTGTAGTTCATCCCTATTTTTTGAACTTACATGTTTTATGACAATTCAAATTATTTACACAACATTTTAAATTATTTTGACAACAATTCGAATTATTTTACAATAATTTAAATTATTTCGAAAATAATAAATTGACAAATTATTTCGTCAACAATTTAAATTATTTTACCTCCTGGCATCAATTTGAATAGTTTGTCATAATATTTTTAGCTATCCAAAATATTTTGAATTTTTGCGGAAATAAATTGAATTGTCATAAAAACACATAAAGTCTAAAAATAGGAGTAAAACAAGAGTTACACTCTAAAATAGAGGCAATGGCACAATTGTTCCTTGTCTTATTTATTAAGACTTAACACCATTAAGTACAACTAACGGAGGAGACACATACAATAGTTTTAGGGTCTGTTTGGTTGGGCTGTGGCTGTGAAAAAAGCTGCTGTGGGCTGTGAGCTGTGGGAAAAGCTGATGTGGGCTGTGAGCTGTTAAAAAGATAAAAACCGTTTGATCGAAACCACTAAAAATCGTTAAAAGTTATTTGATATACGTTTTCACAGTTCCATCTAAAAGTCACTAAAAGCAGGTCTAGGGGTGCTTTCATTTTTGCACTGCGAGAAAGTTGGCTTTTAGAAAAAGCTGCTTCCTTGATCCAGCCCTTTGGTTTGGCTTTTGGCTTTTAGGAGACAAAAGCCAAAGCCAAAAGTCAAACCAAACGCACCCTTATTTAAAAAACAGAGGCAACGAAGCAAAGTCTAGAAAATAGGGATACATCTACAATTACTCTCTAAAACAGGACCACTGGCGTAATTGACACCTATAAAAAAATATGTGTCAAATTTGTGGTGTCATGACGCTATAGACATATCATATGGTCTTAAGACTTACTCTTTGCTACCCTTTCTGTTTTTTCTCTAGTACTCTTAGGGGTGTTTGAATACACTAAAACTAATAATTAGTTGGCTAAAAATTGTTAGTGAAATTAGCTAGCTAATAAATAGCTACATAAATATTAACTAATTTATAAAAATAGCTAATAGATGAACTATTAGCTAAAGTGTTTGGATTTATCAACTAATTGTATCCACCGACTATTAGATATGCATTCAAACACCGCTTAGTATTTGGTGTTTTTGCTACGCTATACCAAATAAAGAAAGAAAGATGAATTTTTCTACTTGTTACTTTAACTAGAAAGACTTGCCGGAAACATTGTCAGGTTTGAAAACATTTTTTAGACAAAAGAGAATTGCCTACCTGAGTAACACACCCACAGAGAACCTGCTATCGGATATTTTAGAATGAAAAGTGTAAAATGAAAAATGAAAAACCAAAATTTTGTGAATATAAAAATAGGAATAAGTACTACTGCATTCTTTTTTTATTTTAAAAATTAACTAGCGGACGGTAAATATTTAAGAACGGAGAGAGTATTAAATTAACTGCGGAATAGAGTATCATACCATACAATGTATATCTAGAGCCATAATTATCAATAAGACTTGTACTTAATCAAATCGAACATAGTTTGATTTGTACCAAATCTGCCACATATGCCTAGGGAAAGAATGGATATCCAGTCATTCATAGGTAGGGCTGGATATCGAGCTGGCTCGACTCGGCTCGGTTCGACTCGAGTTGGCTCGTTATGATAACGAGTTAGCTCGACTCGACTCGTTATGATAACGAGCTGGAGAAGCTGCTCGGCTCGGCTCGTTTGGTAACTCGGTCTGACTCGATTAACTCGTGAGCTAGCTCGTTATCAAAGTTAACGTAAGCCATAAAGCCAACATAGCGACGATGTGCAAGTGGGCGCCGCCGACCGACGATGTGCAAGTGGGCGCCGCCGACCGACGATGTGCAAGTGGGCGCCGCCGCGCCGGACAGCCGAACAGGGCGAGGGCCGAGGGCGCCGTCGGGGAAGACGGGCAGACGGCGAAGAACAGAATAGGCGCCGCGTGGAGGGCAGACGGCCGGAGGGCGGACGCCACACACCGGCGCGGCGGCGCGGCGGCGCTGCAGGCTGCTGCCCTGCTCTGCTCGGCTACTCCACGAACAGCGGCGGCCGGCGGCTCTAGGAGTCTAGGGTTTAGATTTTGGGAGAGAGAGGGAGAGACCGAGAGGGCAGCTCGCAGGGAGAAGCCAAAGAAGTGGCATGCGGTGCGGCGTGCGGGCAATTGGACTTTGGACGTATGCGTCGCGCTCGTGTGGCTGGTTGTGTGGGCCGCCCGTATGGCTGGGCTGAAGAACGGTGTGTGGGCCGTGTCGTGTGGCTGGGCTGCTCTTTGGTGGGCTGGGCCATTGCAGATTTGCATAACTCGTTTGGCTCGCGAGTAACTCACGAGCCAGCTCGAGTTTGACTCGTTAAGAACCGAGTTAATTTGCTAGCTCAGCTCGTGACTCATTTTAAACGAACCGAGTCGAGTCGAGTCACTAATGAGTCGAGTCGAGCGAGTTACCGAGTCACGAGTTTTTTGTCCAGCCCTATTCATAGGCTCATTCCTTCCGGTTGGACAAGGTCAACATCAACGTTGATGCAGGGGATTGGGGAGAGACGGAGACGGTGGGTGGGAGGGGACCAAATCCAGAACCCGCCCACGGTATTGGCTCCCGCCCACAGAGGCAGCGGAAACAGGGGCGTCGCTGTACGATTTCCACAAAACCGGGAGCCCTCCTCCATCCAGCCGCCTGGTTTCCTTTTGCCTTTCCGTTTGGCTCGCCCCCACGTTTCTTCCAGTCTGCCTTTTCCAAGTTCCCCCGGTATGTGGCGATAGCTCTCCCTCTCCCCCCGCTAGCTTGGCGCGGCTGCCAGTCCACGTGCGCCCGCCTCCAGTTTGTAATAGAATCCTTTCCTCGGACGCGGCTTCTTGCAAAGGGGGGCAGGACAGGAACCACGCGGCGGGTGGAGCCGAATCCGCCTTCCCCCTCCTCTCCAAAACCACAGGCGCCCAACCCACTGCTCTCTCCGGTCTCCGCTTATAAAAACCGCACACCCACTCCCTCCCTCTCCAACAACTTGGGCGCGGCCGGATTCGTATAGGCTAGCAGCACACAGTAGCAAGCTCGCGATCTGTGCGCCCACCACCACCACCGCCGGGAGGAGAGGACCGACCGACCGAAGATGCGGATGAGCTGCAACGGCTGCCGCGTCCTGCGCAAGGGCTGCAGCGACGCCTGCACCATCCGCCCCTGCCTGCAGTGGATCGACAGCCCCGAGGCGCAGGCCAACGCCACCGTCTTCCTCGCCAAGTTCTACGGCCGCGCGGGGCTGCTCAACCTGCTGGCCGCCGCGCCCGACGACGCCGCCCGCCCGGCCGTCTTCCGCTCCCTGCTCTACGAGGCGTGCGGCCGCATCGTCAACCCCGTCTACGGCTCCGTCGGCCTGCTCTGGTCGCGCCGGTGGCAGAGCTGCGTCGACGCCGTCGAGGCCGTGCTCAAGGGCGACCCCGTCGTGCAGGTCGACGCCGGCTCCGAGGCCGCCGCCGCCCCGGCGCCGCTGCTCGGCGCCAGCAGGCCGGCCGCGCCGCCGGCCGCCTACGACATCCGCCACGTCGCCAGGGATCCCGACGCCGCCGCCGCCGCCGACCTCCTCCGCGTCGCGCGCGGCGGCGGCCGCAGGAGGTTCAAGCGCGCCGGCTCGTCTTCCAACGCCTGCAAGGCGAAACCCCTCAAGGGAAAGGCTAGCAGCAACGAGCGCGCGTCGCCCAGCCCTACTCAGAGGCAGCATCAGCAGGAGACGGAGGAGCTGGAGCTGGAACCGGTGCCGATGGTCGTCGAGCTTGAGCACGGCGAGGAGTCCGCCGGCAGCCACGACCATCACCACCACCACCACCTGCAGCCGCAGGGGTCGGAGGAGGAGGACACCGACGTGGAGGCCGCCTCCCACGTGAGCCAGGCCGAGGCCGAGCCGCCGGTCAGCAGCCAGAGCCAGGCGCTGGTGGCGGACCAGGAGGGAGAGGAGGTCAGGCTGGAGCTCACGCTCGGCTTCGAGCCAGTCGTCAGGCAGCAGCCGAGGCTGTCGTGCTGCGACTCGAGCGGCTTGAGCGCCGCGTCGAGCCTCATCGGCCTGCGGCTGCAGCTGCCAGCCGCCTGAGCAGAGGAGGTCATCTCATCTCACAAGGCACAGTGGCACAACAAGTGCAGTTTTGCAACCAATGCGGTGTTTGCTTAAAGAAAAGGTTTTGGACGCCGAGCAGCCGACTATTTCATAGGTTTTGTTTTTTCATTTTCTTTTCTTGGCTGTAATTGTAAAGGCTGATGAACTGCACAGTTTTAGCGTCGTCATAATAGGAGTTTTGCAATTCCATATGAGATTATAAGCTGTTAAAAAGTTTGATCATAGGCCCTGATTGTTTCCGGACTCATTTTTAGAATCTTATTCTACAATCTCATTATTAACCAAGCACGGTGTTACGCTTCTGTAGCAGCTTAATCATAAGCAGCTTAATCATATGGTTACACAAAACACTAATTTACATCTTGGACTGTATTTTTTTAGAGTGAAGTTTAAATATAGAGATGATGATAAATAAGTTGTTAGGAATTGTCTTATTATGTTTCATCCTTGCATTTGTGTTGATTAACGATAAACTTGAGAAGGACATGTTCGATTGAAGGACATGTTCGATTACTTCCACTATATCGACGAGCACTTCAATAATTGAGAAGCTGATTTGTACGATCGACTCATACTTGATTTCTATTACTTCCAATATATCGATGAGCACTTTAATAATTGAGAAGCTGATTTGTAGAATCGACTCATACTCGATTTCTGCTTATAACTTAGATCTTGTAACCTAGATAAGAATTCTAGCCATTTTTTGTAACTGACTCCTTCCTTCGATTATAAAAGTAAGGATGAGGTGTTCCAAGGGGTAGTGGCAACAAGCATAAGATAGGCACCAGTAAACTGAACATATTGTATTATCTCTGAAGAGAGGCTTAACCAGTATAAACCTTATGTCTCCTATGTTATTACTTTCAGTTCTTAGATATTGTGCGTACCCATAGCAAATTCACTAAGCACTATCAAGAAATCCTCGACGGAGATCATCATGATAAAGGGACATACTATCTCACATTTAATATGATTATAAGTGATTTTAATTACTATCTTACTATTTATCCATGCGCTAAATGTGATACGATAGTTTCACTCAGAAAAACTAAGAGTTCATTTTAATGTCTTCGAATTGTTACGCTTGCAATGATTCTAATCATCACTTAGTTGGTCAGGCAAAGAAGAGTGCCATAGATTATTTTAATCTAATAGAATGGATATCAGACATCTGCATGTATAGCGTTGGTTTCCTTAAACAGTCTATCAAATCGGATTTGTGACTTGGGCTTGATGTTAGGAGCAAGGGCATTGGATACCACCCAACAGACAAGAGTCACATCAGATATGATTAGTAAATATTGCTTACCTATATCATTATATTTCTAGATGTGTTGCCAAAGCTCAATACAACTTATTAAACATGAATCTTGTCCACTATATATTGTTAGAGGAAGATGATTAGTCGATTACAGAACATATAGTGGGGACAATCTTTTATTAAAATATTAAAGTATACATAGTGCTAAACTTTGCCTTTTATTTTGTTGTAGTGATGTCACCTAATACTCCTATCGGTTTTAACTTGTCACCATTTTTTGACAAACAAAATTCACTGAAACAAACTTCATTGATTGGTACCATAACTTGAGAATTGTTTTCAAGTAAGAGGAGTATGTTCTTGAGACTCTCTATCCTCATGAGCTAGCAAAGAATGCAAGTGATGTGACCGAAGTACCTATGAGAAGCACATGAATGACTCCCTCGACGTTATGTACCTCATTCTTGTCACCATGTCTTCTAAGATTCAAAAGCAATATAAGCATGTTGATTCCCACACTATGATTGTGAGACTCCATGACATGTTCATGAACAAAGCAAGGGTTGAGAGACATGAGATCTTCAAGTCCACATTTTCATGCAAGCTAGCTAAAGAAGGTCCAATCGGTCCTCATGTAATCAAGATGATAGGTTACATCGAGAGCCATGACATGCTTGGTTTCGCTCTTCTTAATGTTGGTTATGGATGTGATCTTTCTGTCTCTCCGTCCAAGCTATGAGCCATTCATTTTGAACTTTCATATGGATAGCATGGAAAAGACCTTGGTTGAGTTGCATGAAATTCTTAAGACAACCAATGAGTGTTGAGTTTGTGATCCAAATTCTGAAGAAGGCGGCCAAGTTGGCGAGCGAAGTTATGGATCTAGTGTTAAAGCATATAAATTGTGGAATCCTGATACACAGAAGGCATTTTATAGTAGAAACGTTGTGTTCAATGAATCTGCTATGTTCACTTCGGTTGTATCTACCAGTGCTACTAACCAGAATTCTGAGTCTATCAATGTGCAGGTGGAGCACGGGGGGATGTTGATGATCATGCTCCACCATCTGCTGAACCTGCTGAAAATTCATCACCTGTTGTGGAGTCTCATCCTCAGTCTCTTGCTGAAGGCCGAGCTAGGAGGCAGATAGTTCGGCCCCAAAGACTGATTGAAGAGTGCAATGTTGCTTTTGCTTTGGCTGTTGCTGAAGAAGTTGATAATGTTCAGAAACCATTGAATTATTCAGAAGCTATGCATGAAGAAATGGAGTCTCTTGATAAGAATAGCACTTGGGAACTAGTTCGGCTGCCTTTTGGCAAAAAGGCAATTAAGTGCAAATGGTTCTTCAAAAGAAAAGAAGGTATGACTCCAAAAGAGCCTCCCTGCTTTAAATCAAGGCTAGTTGTCAAAGGTTTTAGTCAGATTCTAGGAATTGATTACTTTGATGTCTATTCTCCTGTTGTCAAGCATAGTTCAATTCGTACCTTTCTTAGTCTTGTTGCTGTACATGACTATGAGCTTGAGCAGTTAGATGTGAAAACTGCTTTCTTACATGGTGATTTGGAGGAGGACATTTATATGGACCAGCTGTCGGTGTTTCGACCCCGGGGGGGGTCCCTGGACCGACGAGTAAATTGTCGCTGCGTGTCCCTGCCCAGATGGGTTGGCGCGGGATGGAACACAAGATGTGGGACAAGCCTTGTATTATCCTGCACCAGGGGTGCCGCTCGCAGTAGGGGTTACAAGCGCGTCGCGTGAGGGAGAGAGAGAGAGGGGGACACAGAGCTTGTCCGCCGCTTCCCTCGCGCGAACCCCCCTCAGGCTGGCCCTGGACTTCCCTTTTATAGAGGCAAGGAGAGAGTCCAGGTGTACAACAGGGGGCGTAGCTATGCGCTAACGTGTCCGGCAGTGGAGTGCCTAAGCCCTGTGTATATGCCAACGTGGCCGTTGGGGGAGAGCTTGGGCGCTGTACATGTGATGGCGTGGCCGCCGGAGGAGCGCCTGAGTCCTATAGGAGCACAGCTGGCAGCGCGGCGAGGACCTTGCTAACGTCTCCTTGCTGTCGTAAGGGGCTGAGAGCCACCGATGTCATGGCGCACGCAGGGCACCATCATTACCCGTCGCCGGGGTAAGCCAGATGGGACGCCGGTCTTGTTCCTTGTAGCCTGAGCAAGCTAGGAATAGGGGAATGATGCATCCCCTATCAGCACAGTCAGCCCGAGCCCAGGGTCGGTCGAGGCAAAGGCTTCTCTTGAGGCCGAGGCCGGGGTCGGGCGAGGACGCGATTCCTCCTGAGACCGGGGTCGAGGCCAAGTCCGGGGGTCGGGCGAGACGGAGACCTCCTCCCGAGGGCGTAGCTTGAGGTCGGGCGAGGCGAAGACTTCCTCCTGAGGCCGGAGCATGAGGTCGGGCGAGGCGGAGCTTCCTGTTGCGCCTGAGGCTTGAACTCTGTGGTTGATCGTGACTTGTTGTCAGTCATTGCTGGGGTGGCTGACACAACAGTCGAAGCGGAGCGAGCGACGCTGTTTTCCTGTCATATCGGACAGTAAAGAGGAGGGGCGAAGTGACTGCTGTCACTTTGTGTAACACCCGGTTTTAAAGGACAAAGCCGGGTGCATCTCATACATGTGCCAAGAAGACAACACATATAATAACAGAGTGTATAGAGATAAATGTCAATAACATCAGAGTACTTATTACATAGCGGAAGTCTTATTACAAAATAAAGGAATAACCATAAAACGAACTAAGGATCGTCGGCGCCAATGTCAACTGAGAAACGCCACCTAGATCAGATCGAACTCCTCAGTGTTAGGCGGCTCCTCTTCGACCACCTGTTCTTCTCCTGTGGGGGGGGTGTGAGACAGCAAGAGTGAGCTCACATACGTTCATAGCTCAACAAGTCGTGGATAATAATGTGGCATGAACTCACCAAAGGTGGGAGTTCATGAAGTGTAAGGCTAATCAATGAAGTAAAGGCTGAGGCTGAGCATTGCTTTTATAAGTTGGTCAAAATTTTATTAGCAATTACTAAGTGTAAGTAAATACCAAACCTTAATAATAATAAAGAACAGTAATAGTAAAATAATCCCAAATGCGATGCAAATGCCAAATTAAATTTAAGTTCCATAATTAATCATGTGAGGGTCCGAGCCGCTCATGACCGTGAGCACGGTTAGTATACTAGTTTTACACTTTGCAGAGGTTGCACATCTTTACCCACAAGTCATGTTACCCATCTGCCAAGAGACGGCCAATCCCATACACCTCTACCGAGGAGGCGAGGCAGGGTAACACTACGAGGCCTTTACAAAGTTCCACTAGCTTCAGAAATCCCGCTACAGTTTATAGGAAGCTCCAGTGCAGGGTTCTTGTCTGACCGCCATCGCAGCAAAATCAACCAAGGACCTCCCTACACTGACCACTCCCCTACTGCCCTTGCCCCTTTCGGGTAAGGAAGACCTCCACTAGCTTTCCTAGTTAATCAGCCAAGGGCGTCCCATTAAACCCTTGTGGTAGCACTGTTTTCCCGGGTGGTCGCTCCATGTTCCCATTAATTTAATGATCTTAACATGAACAGTAATAATAACAAGATAATAAAAGAATAATCATGAGTAGTGTATCTCCATACCCAATCCACATAAAGCAATAGCAAGTACTACCCAAAAATATTTCAGGGGTGAACAAGGTATAAAGATAACCAAAACTGGGGTAACCTAAAGGATCCCATCAAAATTAACCTATGGAGATCATTAAAATTAATAAGAACATGGCTGGGGAAAAGTAAGTGATCAAGGGCACAACTTGCCTTCAATGAGCTCCTGCTCAGCTACCTCTACTTGTTGAACCTCAGTTTCCACAGTGGCTTGCTCGTCTATTCGCATCAACACAATACATACATAGTATAGCATAAATTAACATCACATCAAACATGTAAATAAAATACACAGTAAAAATCTATACATTAAAATGAGATCATAGGAACTGGAATCACTAAATTTGGAGTTATAGAATTCAAGTTATGAATTTCCTAAGGTTTAATGTGACTAAAATAGGATTAGATGAGAAATAAATTTTCTTACTGTTTTCATGTCAAAACAGAGATACTAAATGATAGAGAATAATATTACAAAATTTTAGGAATTGGAATGACTCAATTTGGAGCTAAAATGAATTTTCTATGCATTTTACAAATTTCTAGATTTGTTTTTGTATTAAAAATGAATTTCTATAATTATTTCTCTGTTTTTAATCTCCTCTGGACTGGGCCTCATTTTTCAGAAAGGTCAGGGGCTCAGGCGCAAGATTACTCTAGACTCAGAAAACTTCCCACTGGACGGCGGGTTGATTTGTGATTTCTTTGGGGTCTCTTTAGAAAAATTGACCCGCGAAGGGGTATGGGATGGATCTGGCCGTTGGATGAGGAAGGAATGGCTCCGATTAGATCTAGGTTTTCCATACTGGAACTGAATCTCAGCCGTCTGGTCAAAATCCCACGGTTGAAGATTCCCCAAACTAGCGCTGTACTGCCCGTCGTTCGATCCAGATGGACGGCTACGATCAAATCAAACGGAAGGGGACGCGCACTTTCTAATCTCGTACGTTGAACTAGGATCCAACGGCCCACGCGAAATCCCAGCCCAATCCGTAGAGCGCGGCGGCGCCGCCACCGCCCATGGTGGCGAGTTCACCGGAATCTCCTGGAACCACACATGGGCGCCCTAGAACTAAGGATTTCCATCGCACGGGCAACCCCAAGCCACCACTGACATAATGAAGGCAGTCACATCGCTGATAATACCCCGGCATGCCCTGCCCCCGACCCAACGCGGCACCGCGGCGGAGCATAGATTCCGGTGAGTAATTCCAGGGGTTCTTGTAAGCTAACTTCAATTCAAGTTGGTGCAACACGATGGGGGTATGAAGTACAAGCGAGGGATGAGATGTTTACCACGGTTTTCACTGTGCCAAGCTTCGGCCACGGTGAGGTGTGGCCACGGTGGCCGCCCAACCCGGTGAGGAATCCTCGGTTGATTCGAGCTTCGCTTTATGCCGCAGCGATGCCTATTTTGTCCACGAGGATGCCACGAAAGTGGTAGGGCAGTCGCACGCCCCCAATTTGCCACGTCGGTGAAGAACGGCTGCAACAGAACTCCCTTTCTCCCACCCCCTTACGGCAATGGCGCGCCCGACCCTCGGATCGCGAGTGTGGCGAGTATGCTGGGGAGTTCGCGGGTGGATGAGAGGGGCAAGGAGGGGCGGCTCAAATACCCACGGACGTGGCCCCGTAAGCAGTTTCCCCCTCCCGATCCATCAGCGCGAAGATCCCGGCGAGGTTGTTAGCAGCGCGCGCGAGCTGACCGCGGAGGGGATAACCCTGACACCAGAGCCCCACATGGAAGTCACCCGACGTGCGTGGGGATGAAAAGGAGGCCGACCAGGCGGCCCACAGGTTAGCCGGTTGGCACGAGGTTAAGGGGAAATGGGCCAAATGTGCAGACTGAGGCCCAAATAGGTATTCTTTCTTTTATCTTTTCTTTTCTTCCCTTTTCTTTCTTATTTTTGAATCCCCCTTTGAATTTAAAATTTGTGGTGAGTTTGCACTCGGATTAATTATACATCTTGAAAATATTAGTGTGGTATTTACCTATTTATGAATTTATTTTGTATTTTATGGTATTTCTTTCTCCTTTTCCATTTAACTCCCAAATTCAAATCTAGGGTTTAATCTAAATCTTCTACACATTATAATATCTTAATCCATGTTATTATTGTTTTAAATGCACAAACAAACAAAATCCAATATGATGCAATGGTTTATTTGTGTCTTAGTAAAGATTTACTCATTTTCAAACATGAGTAGCCACATGTGATGATAAATAGAGATACACACACTTTTATAAAAGAAAACAATTTCTCCTTTTATCCTTCCTTACAATTTGGGTATTACAAATCCTACCCCCCTTAAAAATAATCTCGTCCTCGAGATTTAAGAAGGTCTAGAGAACATATGAGGAAAGTCTATGCGAAGCTCTTCTTCTCTTTTCCAAGTTGCTTCATCTTCACCGTGGTGACTCCATTGCACTTTGCACATCTTTATAACCTTATTCCTTGTAACTCGAGTCAATGTATCAAGAATCATGATAGGATACTCCGTGTAAATCAAATCACCCTGAACACTGAGCTCCTCCATTGGTAACTGTTCCTCAGGGACACGGAGACACTTCTTCAGTTGAGATACGTGGAACACATTATGCACATTCGATAGACTAGCAGGTAGCTCGAGTTGATATGTCATCTCCCCAACTCGCCTGAAAACTCTAAAGGGTCCAATAAAGCGAGGGGACAATTTTCCCTTGACTTTGAATCGCCTCATTCCACGAAGTGGTGGAACCTTGAGGTACACATGATCTCTTTCCTTAAATTCCAGTGGTCTTCTTCCATTATCAGCGTAGCTCTTTTGCCTGGTTTGAGCTACCCTCAGGTTCTCCCTGATTATACAGACTTGTTCTTCTGCCTCTTGAATAAGTTCAGGTCCAAAGAATTGTCTTTCTCCAGTCTGATCCAATGTAGAGAAATCCTGCATTTCCTGCCATATAGAGTCTCGAACAGTGACATCTTCAGACTGGCCTGGTAACTATTATTATATAAGAACTCAGCATAAGGTAGACTCTTGTCCAACTACTACCATGCTGAAGGGCACAAGCTCTCAACATGTCCTCCAATACTTGATTAGTCCTTTCAGTCTGTCCACCAGTCTGAGGGTGATAGGCTGCACTAAATTTCAACTTCGTATCCATATTCTCATGAAAACTTTTCCAAAATCTGGAGGTAAACTGTGATCCTCTTATCCAAAACGATCTTCTTTGGTACTCCATGTGGAGACACAATTCGAGCCATATATAACTCTGCTAACTAAGATCCTTTATAAGTAGTCTTGACCGGAATGAAATGAGCCACTTTAGTCAATCTATCCACAATCACCCATATATCATCATATCCTTTCTGGGTGCGAGGCAATCCAGTAATGAAATCCATATCAATCTCTTCTTACTTCCACTTGGACATCTTTGGTGGGTGTAATAGTCTAGCTAGTCTTTGGTGATCGGTCTTAACTCTTTGGCACACATCGCACATAACCACATGTGCAGCCATATCTCTCTCCAGTCCATATCACCAGCACTTCTGCTTTAAATCCTGATACATCTTGGTACTACCAGGATGAATAGAATAATCCAAGTCATGGGCTTCCTTCAATATAGTCTCACGAAGGCTTTCAATCTCCGGAACACAGATCCGATTCTTGAACCATATCGTGCCTTGCTCATCCTCCGTGAATTCCGGGCCTCTACCTTCAGTAATAAGATTCTTGATCTCTTGTATCCTAGCATCGCCAGTCTGTCCTTTGCGGATTTCTTGCTCCAAGGTAGGTTCCACATCAGTAATAACTCTTTCAGTGTGAGCAACGATCCCCAGGTTAAGTCTCCTGAAATCCTCAACAATCACATCGGGTAGCTGGGCAACAACAACTGAATGAACATGCTCCTTTCGACTCAAGGCATCTGCAACCAAATTTGTCGTGCCTGGGTGATAGTGAATCTCCAAATCATAATCCTTAATGAGCTCCAACCAACGGCGTTGCCTAAGGTTGAGATCCTTCTGAGTGAATATGTACTTCAAACTCTTATGGTCCATGCATACTTGACACTTGGTTCCCATAATATAATGTCTCCAAATCTTAAGCGCATGCACAACGACTGCCAATTCTAAGTCATGAGTGGGGTAGTTCAAATCTTGTTTCCGCAATTGACGAGATGCATAGGCGATCACATGTCCTTCTTGCATGAGCACACATCCCAATCCTTGGCCACATGCATCACAATAAATGTCAAATCCCTTCTGCAGATCTGGCATAATCAATACTGGTGGTGACATCAATCTCTCCTTCAATTGATCAAAGCTCTCTTGACATTTCTCATCCCACTTGAATTCTCTTCCTTTCTCCAAAAGCGAGGTCATAGGCTTAGCAATTTTAGAGAACCCTTCAATAAATCTCCGATAATATCCTGCAAGTCCCAAGAAACTCCGAATCTCTATAACTATAGTGGGTATACTCCACACCACTATCTCCTTGACTTTAGCAGGGTCCACTAATATCCCTCCATTAGAATTGATATGTCCAAGGAATGACACCTCGTCAATCCTAAAACTCGCATTTACCATACTTGGCGTAGAATTGGTTATCTTGAAGCTTCTGTAGCACCAATCTCAGATGTTCCTCATGATCACTATCACTCTTGGAAATAATAAAAATATCGTCGATGAATACCACGATGAATCTATCCAAATACTCCATAAACACCTTATTCATCAAGTTCATAAAATAAGCTGGTGCATTGGTTAATCCAAATGACATAACAGTGAACTCATATAATCCATATCGAGTCGAGAAATCCGTCTTGGGAATATCCGATGGTCTAATCTTCATTTGATGGTAACCCGATCAGAGATCGATCTTCGAGAATACCCTAGCATCTCTCATCCGATCAAATAAATCCTCAATGTGGGGTAATGGATACTTGTTCTTCATAGTGACACCATTAAGGGACCTATAATCCACGCACATCTCTTGTGATCCTTCTTTCTTCTGTAAAAATAGAACCGGTGCTCCCCAAGGTGAGGAACTCGGACGAATATACCCAGCCTCTTATAACTCAGTTAACTGCTTCTTCAGTCCCTTTAACTCTTCTACAAACATCCTGTATGGCCGTTTGAATGTAGGGGCAGTCCTAGGTAAGGGATCAATGACAAACTCAATTGCCCTATATGGTGGCATCCCTGGTAACTCCTCTGGGAAGACATCCGGAAAATCTCTAACCACATGGATGTTGACACCAACAAACTTCCCATCTACTAAGAATGTCGTTAGTCTGGTGGCGGTAATTACTGCAATTCTAACTTCAAATCTTTCTCCTTTGAAACTGGTGAGTTCTACGGTTCACTTAGCACAGTGTATATACTGCCTTTGCCTTTCTTAACCATGACATACCAAGGATCACGTCTATAGTGCTCTCTTCTAACACTATAGGGGTAGTTCATCTGGGTTAGAAATACAGGGTAAGAAAGGGAGAATTGTAGACAAGGCGAGTAATTACGAGAAATGTTACTGCGGGGGATTTATTAGCTAAGTAGATTAGTGTGTTATCCACTAAAGCTAATACATTACTTTATGGTGGTACATGCTAAGATGCCCGTCTATACTATTTCAATCAATCAAAGAAGCAAATCAGACATTGATCATCAGAACAATCAACCAACATTTTTAATAGAGAAAATAATTTTAATTTTGTCTTAGGTTCCCTATCTCTTAGAAATGTCATAAGGGTAGAATTCCAAGGTGTGAAACCCATCTTATCTCAGAGTAGAGGAGGTAAGAATAATCAGAGTAGAACAGCAGAAGGTGAGACAAGACCAAGATGAGATAAGTATATAATGAATCAGAGTAAGGTAAGTAGGTAAGGGTTTGTCCATTTCTATCTAGGTTTCGTCCTACAGTCAACATTTCCTCTGATACCACTTCTGTAACACCCGGTTTTAAAGGACAAAGCCGGGTGCATCTCATACATGCGCCAAGAAGACAACACATATAATAACAGAGTGTATAGAGATAAATGTCAATAACATCAGAGTACTTATTACATAGCGGAAGTCTTATTACAAAATAAAGGAATAACCATAAAACGAACTAAGGATCGTCGGCGCCAATGTCAACTGAGAAACGCCACCTAGATCAGATCGAACTCCTCAGTGTTAGGCGGCTCCTCTTCGACCACCTGTTCTTCTCCTGTGGGGGGGGGGTGTGAGACAGCAAGAGTGAGCTCACATACGTTCATAGCTCAACAAGTCGTGGGGAATAATGTGGCATGAACTCACCAAAGGTGGGAGTTCATGAAGTGTAAGGCTAATCAATGAAGTAAAGGCTGAGGCTGAGCATTGCTTTTATAAGTTGGTCAAAATTTTATTAGCAATTACTAAGTGTAAGTAAATACCAAACTTAATAATAATAAAGAACAGTAATAGTAAAATAATCCCAAATGTGATGCAAATGCCAAATTAAATTTAAGTTCCATAATTAATCATGTGAGGGTCCGAGCCGCTCATGACCGTGAGCACGGCTAGTATACTAGTTTTACACTCTGCAGAGGTTGCGCATCTTTACCCACAAGTCATGTTACCCATCTGCCAAGAGACGGCCAATCCCATACACCTCTACCGAGGAGGCGAGGCAGGGTAACACTACGAGGCCTTTACAAAGTTCCACTAGCTTCAGAAATCCCGCTACAGTTTATAGGAAGCTCCAGTGCAGGGTTCTTGCCTGACCGCCATCGCAGCAAAATCAACCAAGGACCTCCCTACACTGACCACTCCCCTACTGCCCTTGCCCCTTTCGGGTAAGGAAGACCTCCACTAGCTTTCCTAGTTAATCAGCCAAGGGCGTCCCATTAAACCCTTGTGGTAGCACTCTTTTCCCCGGTGGTCGCTCCATGTTCCCATTAATTTAATGATCTTAACATGAACAGTAATAATAACAAGACAATAAAAGAATAATCATGAGTAGTGTATCTTCATACCCAATCCACATAAAGCAATAGCAAGTACTACCCAAAAATATTTCAGGGGTGAAAAAGGTATAAAGATAACCAAAACTAGGGTAACCTAAAGGATCCCATCAAAATTAACCTATGCAGATCATTAAAATTAATAAGAACATGGCTGGGGAAAAGTAAGTGATCAAGGGCACAACTTGCCTTCAATGAGCTCCTGCTCAGCTACCTCTACTTGTTGAACCTCAGTTTCCACAGTGGCTTGCTCGTCTATTCGCATCAACACAATACATACATAGTATAGCATAAATTAACATCACATCAAACATGTAAATAAAATACACAGTAAAAATCTATACATTAAAATGAGATCATAGGAACTGGAATCACTAAATTTGGAGTTATAGAATTCAAGTTATGAATTTCCTAAGGTTTAATGTGATTAAAATAGGATTAGATGAGAAATAAATTTTCTTACTATTTTCATGTCAAAACAGAGATACTAAATGATAGAGAATAATATTACAAAATTTTAGGAATTGGAATGACTCAATTTGGAGCTAAAATGAATTTTCTATGCATTTTACAAATTTCTAGATTTGTTTTTGTATTAAAAATGAATTTCTATAATTATTTCTCTGTTTTTAATCTCCTCTGGACTGGGCCTCATTTTTCAGAAAGGTCAGGGGCTCAGGCGCAAGATTACTCTAGACTCAGAAAACTTCCCACTGGACGGCGGGTTGATTTGTGATTTCTTCGGGGTCTCTTTAGAAAAATTGACCCGCGAAGGGGTATGGGATGGATCTGGCCGTTGGATGAGGAAGGAATGGCTCCGATTAGATCTAGGTTTTCCATACTGGAACTGAATCTCAGCCGTCTGGTCAAAATCCCACGGTTGAAGATTCCCCAAACTAGCGCTGTACTGCCCGTCGTTCGATCCAGATGGACGGCTACGATCAAATCAAACGGAAGGGGACGCGCACTTTCTAATCTCGTACGTTGAACTAGGATCCAACGGCCCACGCAAAATCCCAACCCAATCCGTAGAGCGCGGCGGCGCCGCCACCGCCCATGGTGGCGAGTTCACCGGAATCACCCGGAACCACGCATGGGCGCCCTAGAACTAAGGATTTCCATCGCACGGGCA
The DNA here is from genome assembly GCA_029449295.1 of Zea luxurians. Taxonomy (NCBI): domain Eukaryota; kingdom Viridiplantae; phylum Streptophyta; class Magnoliopsida; order Poales; family Poaceae; genus Zea; species Zea luxurians. The sequence goes on along the minus strand of JAOPSE010000177.1, from coordinate 1,014,605 downwards.
ACCCCAAGCCACCCCGGACATAATGAAGGCAGTCACATCGCGGATAATACCCCGGCATGCCCTGCCCCCGACCCAACGCGGCACCGCAGCAGAGCATAGATTCCGGTGAGTAATTCCAGGGGTTCTTGTAAGCTAACTTCAATTCAAGTTGGTGCAACACGATGGGGGTATGAAGTACAAGCGAGGGATGGGATGTTTACCACGGTTTTCGCTGCACCAAGCTTCGGCCACGGTGAGGTGTGGCCACGGTGGCCGCCCAACCCGGTGAGGAATCCTCGATTGATTCGAGCTTCGCTTTATGCCGCGGCGATGCCTATTTTGTCCACGAGGATGCCACAAAAGTGGTAGGGCAGTCGCACGCCCCCAATTTGCCACGTCGGTGAAGAACGGCTGCAACAGAACTCCCTTTCTCCCACCCCCTTACGGCAATGGCGCGCCCGACCCTCGGATCGCGAGTGTGGCGAGTATGGTGGGGAGTTCGCGGGTGGATGAGAGGGGCAAGGAGGGGCGGCTCAAATACCCACGGACGTGGCCCCGTAAGCAGTTTCCCCCTCCCGATCCATCAGCGCGAAGATCCCGGCGAGGTTGTTAGCAGCGCGCGCGAGCTGACCGCGGAGGGGATAACCCTAACACCAGGGCCCCACATGGAAGTCACCCGGCGTGCGTGGGGATGAAAAGGAGGCCGACCAGGCGGCCCACAGGTCAGCCGGTTGGCACGAGGTTAAGGGGAAATGGGCCAAATGTGCAGACTGAGGCCCAAATAGGTATTCTTTCTTTTATCTTTTCTTTTCTTCCCTTTTCTTTCTTATTTTTGAATCCCCCTTTGAATTTAAAATTTGTGGTGAGTTTGCACTCGGATTAACTATACATCTTGAAAATATTAGTGTGGTATTTACCTATTTATGAATTTATTTTGTATTTTATGGTATTTCTTTCTCCTTTTCCATTTAACTCCCAAATTCAAATCTAGGGTTTAATCTAAATCTTCTACACATTATAATATCTTAATCCATGTTATTATTGTTTTAAATGCACAAACAAACAAAATCCAATATGATGCAATGGTTTATTTGTGTCTTAGTAAAGATTTACTCATTTTCAAACATGAGTAGCCACATGTGATGATAAATAGAGATACACACACTTTTATAAAAGAAAACAATTTCTCCTTTTATCCTTCCTTACAATTTGGGTATTACACTTTGGCCTGGTCGACTGAGGCGCGTGTGTCAGGATACGGCGTCAGGCATCCCCTACATTTAATGCGCCCGCGAAGCAGTCGATTGGTGAGGCGGTATGGCCAAGGTTGCTTCACAACGAAGCCTACCCGAGCCGGGCCTCGGGAGAGCCGAGGGGGCGCCTGCCGTCTGAGGAGGCCCTCGGGCGAGGCGTGAATTCGTCTAGGACCACTGTTCCAACCCGAGGCTGGGCTCGGGTGAGATCGCGTTCCTTGGGCAGATGAAGTCTTGGCTTGAACCGCACCCGTCAGTTGGTCTGAGGGTGTTAACCAGCCGCGATTAGGAGCATTGGGGGTACCCCTAATTATGGTACCCGACAGTAGCCCCCGAGCCTCGAAGGGAGTGATGGTACTCGCTTGGAGGCTTTTGCCGCGTTTTCGGTGAGGGGACCGGCCTTTCTCGGTTTTTGCCTTGTTCTGGTGGGTGCGCGCGGGTGCACCCGCCGGGTGTAGCCCCCAAGGCCTCGGAGGAGTGGTTTGACTCCTCTGAGGTCTAAATGCTTTTCGTGGTGCTTCGGCCGGTCTGATCGTTCCCTCATGCGGCCCAGCAGTAGCCTGGGTGCGTGGTTGGGTTCCAAGTTATCAGGCTGGTTTGTTGACGCTGTCAATAGTTTTGGCCGTAGCCGGGTGCGAGAGCAGCCCCCGAGCCTCTGCACGGAGCGAGAGGACGATCAAGGACTTTCCCGACTTTTATTATACGCCCCTACGTCGCCTTTCCGCAAGGAGGAGGGGGGGAAGCGCCATGTTGCCCTCGGAGGGCGCCGAACATGGTGTTTCCAGTGAGCTGCTAATGGGTGATCCGAGTGGACGCCCGTGCCCCGTTCGTTAGGGGTCGGTTGTGGCCTAGAGGCGCGCTCCAAAAGTACCTGCGGGTGATTCGCCGGACCCAGACCCCTTCGACATGGTCCGAGGGCTCGATGCCTCCCTCCGGTGGGATTCCATTACAAATCGTTTCCGCCGGTCTCGGAAATGTCCTAGGGTACCTCGGGAGCGTAGCCCGAGCCTTGGTTATGTATCGAACATACCTAGAGTCACCCCTCACTCTGCATGCTCTGGGCGACTGTCGAACCCTTCCGAGGGGCCAGCCTACGAACCCCTGATCAGTAGTGGGCACGGAGCCCGGGCGCTCTGGGGCGGCTGTCGAACCCTTCCAAGGGACCAGCCTTCGAACCCCTGATCAGTAATGGGCTTGAAGTCCGAGTGCTCTGGGGCGGCTGTCGAAACCCTTCCGAGGGGCCAGCCTTCAAACCCCTGATCAGTAGGAGGGCTCGGGGCCCGCTTCCTTCGCCAGGAAGGATCCTTTCCACAACGTCCCCTTTCCCGGTCCCTGTGGCAAGAGAGAGAGAGAGAGGAGGAGGGGAAGGATATGAATTTAAATAAGGTGGCACACCTTTTTTGACGCGATCATTATGGCGAAGACGAAGCGACGCCCGCCTCGCCTGCCAGAGGTGTTGCCTGCTCCGTCGGGGAGTTAATGCGATGGGACGGGCGATTCACGTGGTGCCCATTGCGCGTGCGAGCCGTTCGAGGAACGGGGCACGGGCGCGTCGTCTTCACGCCGTGAGAGAGGGCTCTCCCGTCGCTTCAGGAGGGGACGCGAGCCTGCAGGCGACTTGACTGCTGCCTCCGCTTGTCTGCCGCTGCAGTTACTGTCGACCCACTTTTGACCATGCCAACCGTCGTGCCTACCCCGCGGCTGACCGACCCGTGGCCGTCGCCTTTAATTGGCACTGTTGGGTCATGCGCAGGGGTACCTCGAGTCACGGTACTGGTCCCGCAGTCGAGGAGGCGCAACACTGGCGTGAGTGGCGGTGTAGCTTCTTGCACGTCGTAACCGGCGCGCCGGTTACATGACATGCGGGCCCGCTTCCTTTGTGCTGGTCCACCGGATGTGGACGGGGCCGAAGGGGCGCACAGTTGCGGTGCAGTTGGATGCTTGTCGCGTGGCAGTCCACCCTTTCGACCACCGATTTCTGCGAAGATGGGAGAGCGCTTGGAACCGCGGGACGGTTACATGCCTCGCGCACGGCAGTTCGCCTTCTTCGTGCTTCGGATCAGCTCGTATGACGTGTGGGTCCCAGCCCCTATGTCGTGGGGGGAGAACCCTGGAGGATGTCAGTGGGGACTTCACCCGTGACGCTTAGGGGTGCAAGCGAGGAGGTCTGCCTATAAAAGGGGGATCGATCCCCTGGGCAGTGGCCATGCCTTCGTCCTCCCCTCATGCCTTGCGCCCTTCCGCCTTTTGAGCCCCCGGATGGGGTGCCCCAGCGTCGCCTTACTCTTGTTGTCATTGGAGGAGCGCGGCCTCGTGGAGATCGGTACCTTTCATCCATCGTTCGGCTTCAAGGATTTTCATCGTGCAGCCCGGCTGCATTCCCTCACCAATGGGCAGTTTGGTGGGGAGAAGCAAGCCGGGCTGCGGCCTCCGCCCCGCCCTCAGCTTCAAGGATTTTCGTCGTCCGGGCTAAGGCGGAGGGGCGCACCGAGTGGGGGGTTGCCTCCGCATGGGCCGGTAACTGTTTTCTTCCCCCAGCGTTTGGGGGAGAAAGGCATCCTCTAGCCCTGCGGAGGCTTCCTCCAGCCATGCGGGGGAAGGCGAACTGCTGCTTCCTGGACAGGGTGCAGCTTTCCGTCCTTTGTCCGGGCGGCGGTCGTGCCGCGCACGGGCCAGCCACGTCCAGGTCTTCCTCGCGCCGTCAGCCGCGCCAGAGGGTTGCCCAGCACGTCGCGCGCCGCGAGGGCGGTGCTCGTGTTCTGGGGCGGCCTCGGCGGGGGCGGGAGTGAGGACCTGCCGGTGCGCTTTGGGGCGGCCGCTGTTCGCCGGCGCGGTGTTGGTGGGCTGCTTGGAGTTCGTCATCCCGCGGGCCTCCTGGTATGGAGGTTGTTCATACCCGCAGGAACGGAACCGGAGTCCCGTTTGTAATGGCACCTTGAGTGCCAGTGTATGTTCATTGTGACTGTCGAGGCCTGAACATTCGGGTATTCGAGACCGAAGCTGTGTGTCTTCCTCATTCCAAGCGCTGGGACTTGTCTGTTGGCTGGCCAAACCACTTAACCGAGCGTCGGTCGCCTTTCGCGGAAGGTGACGAGTGAGGTGTCTGTATCCCAGAGGCGTAGGAGTCCCTCGGCTCTGTCGGCCTTGCCGCTCTAGGCTTCCCTTACTCAGTTTTCGGAACCCTCGGCTGCTCTGCGATGAGCCGAAGCCGGAGGCAGCGGTGTTAGCGCGGACAGACGCGGAGTCGGCTCAGAAAGAGACTTCGTCGGTCTAGGAGATGGCGGCTTCCTAGGCCGAAGAAGATGTGGCAGCAGCCGCTGGAGCTTGGCCAAGACATCTGCTGGCGCGGTGCTGGCGTCCTCCCTTAGGTGGAGGTCCTTTTGCCTGGGTCGCCGTCTGAAGCCGGGCCTGGTTCCGCCGAGGGTGGAATCAACGCCGAGGGTGGTGCTGCTCCCCCTGCTGATGCCAGAATCTGCAGGAACAGTTTGTCTGTAGCATGCACATGCTTTTTCACGGCCGCCGAGGCCTAAACACTTTATCGTCGTGTTTAAAAAGCTGTGTCTTCTCTCCTCTTGTTTCGAGCATCATGACTTGTCTGTCGATAGCAGAATCATTTATTCGAACGAGAGTTACTTTTCGCAGAAGGTGATGAGTGAGTATCCGTATCCCGGAGGCGTAGGAGTCCCTCGGCTCGGTCGGCCTTGCCGCTTACGTGCGCTCTCATTCGGTCGAAGGATTCCATTATTGGGACAGTCGAGAAGGCGCGAAAGTCGTTTTCTACCCGAGTGCTAGGACTTGTTCGGTAGCAGGATCGCTTATCCGAGCGTGAGTTACTTCTCGCGGAAGGTGATGAGTGAGGTATCCGTATCCCGGAGGCGTAGGAGTTCCTCGGCTCGGTCGGCCTTGCCACTTACGTGTACTCTCGTCGTTCTCAGGATCTCGCTATCAATACGGAAGTCGAAAGCACAAAGGTTGTTTTGGTAGAAAATTTTTCCGAGGAAAATTTTGACGCAGAGGGGGTTCCCCCCTTCTAGCCCCCGAGGGAGGGTCGGGCTTTGCTGAGGCAAGGCCGACCCTTCCTTGACGATTAGACTTTGTGTATGTAAATGAGGTACATGAACGACTTAAAACATCTTAAGGGTAGAAGCGACGTAGCTGTTGGATGTTCCAAGCGTTGCTGTAGACCTCGCCTTGGTCGTTGGCCAGCTTGTATGTTCCGGGCTTCAAGATTTTGGCGATGATGAAGGGCCCTTCCCAGGGAGGAGTGAGCTTGTGGCGCCCTCGGGCGTCCTGTCGCAGGAGAAGCACCAAGTCTCCCACTTGGAAGCCTCGGGACCGAACGCTTCGGGCGTGGTAGCGCCGCAGCGACTGCTGGTACCGTGTCGAACGTAGTAAGGCGACGTCTCGAGCCTCCTCGAGTTGGTCCAGTGAGTCTTATCGGCTGGTCTAGTTGCTTCGGTCGTCGTACGCCTTGGTCCTCGGGGAGCCATATTCTAAGTCCGTGGGGAGGACGGCCTCGGCCCCATAGACTAGAAAGAACGGCGTAAAACCCGTGGAACGACTTGGCGTCGTCCTCAGACTCTAGACTACCGAGGGTAGCTCTTTCATCCACCGCTTGCCGAACTTGTTGAGGTCGTTGTAGATCCTTGGTTTGAGCCCTGCAGAATCATACCGTTGGCACGCTCCACCTGCCCATTCGTCATGGGATGAGCTACGGCGGCCCAGTCCACACGGATGTGGTGGTCGTCGCAGAAGTCGAGGAACTTTTTTCCGATGAACTGCGTGCCATTGTCGGTGATGATTGAGTTTGGGACCCCGAAACGATGGATGATGTTGGTGAAGAATGCCACCGCCTGCTCGGACCTGATGCTGTTTAGGGGTCGGACCTCGATCCACTTGAAGAATTTGTCGATAGCGACCAGCAGGTGCGTGAAGCCCCTGGGTGCCTTCTGCAAGGGACCGACGAGGTCTAGACCCCACACAGCAAATGGCCAGGTGATGGGTATTGTCTGCAAGGCCTGAGCGGGCAGATGCATCTGCTTTGCGTAGAATTGACACCCCCGGCAGGAGCGCACAATCCTAGTGGCGTCGGCCACCGCGGTTGGCCAGTAGAAACCTTGTCGGAAGGCATTCCCCACGAGGGCTCGAGGCACTGCATGGTGGCCGCAAGCCCCCGAGTGTATTTCTTGCAACAGCTCTTGTACTTGGGCGATAGATATGCATCGTTGAAGGATGCTCGAGGGGCTGCGGTGATAGAGCTCTTTTTCATCACCCAGCAGGACAAATGACTTGGCGCGCCGAGCCAGCCGCTGAGCTTTGGTCTTGTCGATGGGAAGCTCTCCTCGGAGGAGATATTCCAGGTACGGGGTCTGCCAGTTCGGATCTGGCGTGACCCCATTCTTTTCCTCTTCGATGGGCAAGGCCTCTTCCTCGATGGCCGAGGGTGCCTTGGGTGCGGCGGGGGTACCTCGGGCTCGGCCGAGGGTGCCTCGGGCTGGGCCGAGGCTTCCTTAGACTCGGGCGCGTCGTCGATCTTGACGGATGGTTGATGTAGGTCTCTGGAGAAGACGTCCGGGGGAACTGTCGTTCGCCCCGAGGCTATTTTTGCCAGCTCGTCCACAGTCTCGTTGTACCGTCGGGTGATGTGGTTGAGCTCCAGCCCGTAGAACTTATTCTCCAGGCTCCGGACTTCGTCGCAGTAGGCTTCCATCCTCCGGTCACGGCAGTGGGAGTTCTTCATGACTTGGTCAATGACAAGCTGCGAGTCGCCTCGAGCGTCGAGGCGTCGGACCCCTAGCTCGACGGTGATGCGTAGCCCGTTAACCAGTGCTTCGTACTCAGCCACGTTGTTTGATGCTAGAAAATGGAGGTGAATGACGTAGCAGAGATGCTTTCCGAGGGGTGAAACGAAGAGCAGGCCAGCGCCCGCTCCTGTTTTCATGAGTGACCCATCGAAGTACATGGTTCAGAGCTCGGGCTGGATTGGAGTTGTCGGAACTGGGTGTCAGTCCACTCAGCCAGGAAGTCTGCCAAGACATGGGATTTTATGGCCTTCCGAGGAGCGAATGATAGCGTTTTGCCCAAAAGCTCCACCGCCCACTTTGCTATCTTACCCGAGGCCTTGCGGCACTGGATGATCTCCCCCAGGGGGAAGGATGACACCACAGTTACCGGATGAGACTCGAAGTAGTGTCGCAACTTTCGCCGTGTCAGGATCACTGCGTAGAGCAGCTTCTGGATCTGTGGGTAGCGAGTTTTGGTCTCAGAAAGCACTTCACTGATGAAGTAGACTGGCCTCTGGATGGGTAGTGCATGCCCTTCTTCTCGTCTCTCGACTACGATCGCGGCGCTGACCACTTGAGTAGTCGCGGCTACGTAGATCAAGAGGGCTTCTCCTACGGCGGGGGGCACCAGGATGGGTGTTTTCGTAAGGAGCGCCTTAAGGTTTCCGAGGGCTTCCTCGGCCTCGGGGGTCCAAGTGAAGCACTCGGCCTTCCTTAAGAGGCGGTATAGAGGCAAGCCGTTCTCGCCAAGGCGTGAGATGAAGCGGCTTAGAGCCGCAAGGCATCCCATGACCCTCTGTACTCCTTTCAAATCTTTGATCGGTCCCATGCTGGTGATGGCCGTGATTTTCTCCGGGTTGGCCTCGATGCCCCGCTCGGAGACGATGAACCCAAGGAGCATGCCTCGGGGGACTCCGAAGACACACTTCTCGGGATTGAGTTTCACGCCTTTCGCTCTCAGACACTTGAATGTCGTTTCAAGGTCAGAGAGGAGGTCGGAGGCTCTCTTCGTCTTGACAACGATGTCGTCAACGTAAGCCTTGACCGTTCTGCCGATGTGTTCTCCGAACACGTGGTTCATGCACCTCTAGTAAGTGGTGCCTGCATTCCTCAACCCAAATGGCATTGTGGTGTAACAGTACATGCCAAAAGGTGTGACGAAAGAAGTCGCGAGCTGGTCGGACTCTTTCATCTTGATTTGGTGATAGCCTGAGTAGGCGTCGAGGAATGACAGGGTTTCGCACCCAGCAGTGGAGTCCACGATCTAATCGATGCGAGGTAGAGGGTAGGGAACTTTCGGGCATGCTTTGTTTAGACCAGTGTAGTCTACACACATCCTCCATTTCCCATCCTTCTTCCTTACAAGAACAGGATTAGCTAACCATTCAGGATGGAATACCTCTTTGATGAACCCTGCCGCGAGTAGCTTATGGATCTCCTCGCCTATGGTCTTGCGCTTTTCCTCGTCGAAACGGCGTAGGGTTTGCTTCACAGGTCGGGCTCCAGCTTTGATGTCTAGTGAGTGCTCGGCGACATCCCTCGGTATGCCGGGCATGTCCGAGGGACTCCACGCAAAGACTTCGGCGTTTGCGCGGAGAAAGTCGACGAGCACTGCTTCCTATTTGGGGTCGACCTCAGAGCCGATCCGAACTTGCTTGCTGGCATCGTTGCTGGGGTCGAGAGAGACGGACTTGACCGCCTCAACTGGTTCGAAGTTGCCGGCGTGCCGCTTCGCGTCGGGCGCCTCCTTGGAGAGGCGTTCCAGGTCGGCGATGAGGGCCTCGAACTCGGCGAGAGCCTCGGCGTACTCCACGCACTCCACGTCGCATTCGTACATGTGGCGGTACATGGATCCGACAGTGATAATCCCATTCGGGCCTGACATCTTGAGCTTGAGGTAGGTGTAGTTAGGGACGGCCATGAACTTGGCGTAGCATGGTCTTCCCAACACCGCATGGTAGGTTCCTCGGAACCCGACGACCTCAAAGGTGAGAGCTTCCTTTCGGAAGTTAGAGGGAGTTCCGAAGCAGACGGGTAAGTCGATCCGTCCGAGGGGTAGGATTCACTTCCCGGGCATGATCCCGTGGAAGGGTGCCGCATCGGCCCGGACTTCGGACCGATCAACCCCTAAGAGTTCTAGGGTCTCGGCATAGATGATGTTAAGGCTGCTGCCTCCGTCCATGAGGAACTTGGAGAGCCTAACGTTGACGATGATCGGATCGACGACGAGCGGGTACCTTCGCGGGCTCGGCACGAAGTCGGGGTGGTCGCCTTGGTCAAAGGTGATAGGCTTGTCGGACCAGTCTAGGTAGACTAGCGCCGCCACCTTCACCAAGCAGACTTCCCGGCGCTCCTGCTTGCGGTGCCGAGCTAAGGCGTTCGCTGCCTGCCCGCCGTAGATCATGAAGCAGTTATGGACTTTCGGGAATCCCTCTTCCTTGCCGCCCTCCTTCTTGTCATTGTCATGGCCCTTGCCATCCTCCGCTGGGGGCCCGGTCTTATGGAAGTGGCGTCTGAGCATGACACATTCTTCGAGGGTGTGCTTGACGGGCCCCTGGTGATAGGGGCACGGCTTTTTGAGCATCTTGTCGAACGCGCCGGCCCCTCTAGGTGGTTTCTGAGGGTTCCTGTGCTCGGCCGCAGCGACGAGATTCGCGTCTGCGGCGTCGCGCTTCGCTCGCGACTTGTTTTTGGCCTTTTTATTCGTGCCCTGCTGGGCGGACGCCTCAAGGGCATCTGTCTTCGGCTCCCCCTGAGGCTGCTTGTCCTTCCGGAAGATGGCTTCGACCGCCTCTTGACCCGAGGCGAACTTGGTGGCGACGTCCATCAGTTCACTCGCGCGGGTGGGAGTCTTGCGCCCCAGTTTGCTCACCAAGTCTCGGCAAGTGGTGCTGGCAAGGAAAGCCCCGATGACATCCGAGTCGGTAACGTTGGGCAGCTCGGTGCGCTGCTTCGAAAACCGCTGGATGTACTCTCGAAGGGACTCCCCTGGCTGCTAGCGGCAGCTTCGGAGGTCCCACGAGTTCCCAGGGCGCACGTACGTGCCTTGGAAGTTCCCCACGAAAGCTTTGACCAGATCGTCCTAGTCGGAGATCTGCGCAGGAGGCAGATGCTCCAGCCAGGCTCGGGCAGCGTCGGAGAGGAAAATGGGTAGATTACGGATGATGAGGTTGTCATCATCCGCCCCTCCCAACTGGTAGGCCAGTCAGTAGTCCACGAGCCACAGCTCTGGCCTCGTCTCCCCCGAGTACTTGGTGATAGTAGTCAGGGCTCGGAAACGGGCAGGGAACGGTGCTCGTTGTATGGCCCGGCTGAAGACTCGCGGGTAGGGTGGTTCGGGTGAAGGACTGCGGTCCTCCTCGCTGTTGCAGCGTCCCCCGCGCCTAGGATGGTAGCCTCGGCGCACCTTCTCGTCGAGGCGGGCTCGATGGTCGAGATGGTGGTGCTCGTTGCCGAGGCGTTCCCAGGCGGCGGGCGCCTCGTCCCGCGTACTCTCGGGATGGACCGAGGCTTCCCGAATGCGCCGGGAGGACACCGCGTGATGCTTCGAGGGGTCAGCTCGCCTGTGGGAGGCGGAGCTCTCGGCTCGTCGAACCGTGGTGCCTTCTAGAAGATTCTTGAGTTTGCCCTGGATGCGCCGTCCCTCGATGGTGGATGGCTCTGGCATCGCCCGAAGCAGCATCGCCGCTGTAGCTAGGTCCTGGCCGGACCCGCTGACGGCCGGAGGCAGCGCTGCCCTGGCATTGTTGACGATACGGTGCCGGATGTCTTGGGCCCGATGACAGGCTTCTATGGCGAGTGATCGGCCTGCCCACTCCTGTTCGATGTTCTGTCGGAGCTGTACAAGCCGGCCTGCTTCCCCGTCGACCCGGGCCTGCATCTCACGGATTTGCTCGAGCTGTATGTCCTGACCCCCCGCAGGGACTGGGACGACAGCTGGCTCCCGCGGGATGTCAACGCGAGATGAGGGCCTAGAGGGATCGTCAACCTCTGGCATACCGAGGTGGTTGCCTTCGTTGTGATCTCCCAGATCGACGTGGAAGCATTCGCGACTTGGGCCATAACCCTCGTCATCAAGGTCATGGCCATCGTCAGAACAACCGGAGAGGCAGTGGTCACATGCGGACATGAAGCCCCACATGGCACCGGGGTCATTGAGGGCAGAGAAATCCCAACCGGAGTCGGGGTCGTCCTCTTCCTCAGAACCCGCCGGTCCGAAGGTCAAGACGGCTGTCAGTCATCCCAGGTCGACCACATGTGGAACCCCGGAAGGTTTGGATACGCCTTTACGAAGGCGCTCACCATAGCAGGGTCGCTAGGTGGATCGAAGCTGAACCGAAAAGGTATGGGATGGAAAACAGATGGTACCTCTTGGTCGTTGGACGGTGGTGAAGTCGCGTCGGGGGTGGTGCACACCGTCATCTCGGGTACGAGGGTAATGCCCAGCAGGTCCTTTGCGAGGGTGCTGGCGTCATTAGTCCACTTGGGGCTGACACGTCGCAGGAAGTGACACCCGCCGTCGCCTCAGGTGCGAGGGCAATGCCCGACATGTCCTGCGGGGGAGTGCCGGCGTCGTCGACTCGCTCTGGTGCGACAGCCGACAAGGTGCCGCCTCCTGCGTGGCCATGGTTGCCCCGTCTCCGCCTCCTCCGACGAGGAGGGCGGCGGGGACGACCGGAGTGCTCCTCTTCTACCGCAGGGAGATGCTGTCGTAGAGCTCGCCGCCGCCAGGCGAGTCGAAGACCGTCGTTATCGTCACACCGCGGGGGGAGGAGTACCATGTCGTAGCTGCCGTCGAGGGACATGAACTCAAGACTCCCAAAGTGGAGCACCGTCCCGGGCTGGAGAGGTTGCTGAAGACTCCCCATCTAGATCTCAACGGGAAGGTGTTCGTTAACACGCAGCAGGCCTGATAGTCGCCTAGAGGGGGGGTGAATAGGGCGAAACTGAAATTTACAAAAATAATCACAACTACAAACCGGGTTAGCGTTAGTAATAAAGAAACGAGTCCGCGAGAGAGGGTGCAAAACAAATCGCAAGCAAATAAGAGTGTGACACGAGGATTTGTTTTACCGAGGTTCGGTTCTCGCAAACCTACTCCCCGTTGAGGAGGCCACAAAGGCCGGGTCTCTTTCAACCCTTCCCTCTCTCAAACGATCCCACGGATCGAGTGAGCTTTCTCTTCTTCTCAATCAAACGGGAACAAAGCTTCCCCGCAAGGGCCACCACACAATTGGTGCCTCTTGCCTTGGTTACAATTGAGATTGATCACAAGAACAAGTGAGAAAGAAAAGAATGCGATCCAAGCGCAAGAGCTCGAAAGAACACAAGCAAATCACTCTCTCTAGTCACTATGGTGTTGTGTGGAATTTGGAGAGGACTTGATCTATTTGGTGTGTCTAGAATTGAATGCTAGAGCTCTTGTAGTAGTTGGGAAATGGAAAACTTGGATGGCAATGAATGTGGGGTGGTTGGGGTATTTATAGCCCCAACCACCAAAAGTGACCGTTGCTGGAACCTGTCTGTTCGATGGCGCACCGGACAGTCCGGTGCACACCGGACAGTCCGGTGCCCCTGCCACGTCACCATTGCCGTTGGATTCTGACCGTTGGAGCTTCTGGCTTCTGGGCCCTCCTGGGTGTCCGGTGCACACCGGACATGTACTGTTTGATGTCCGGTGCACCGGTATGGGCGTCCCTGACGTCTGCGCGCGCATTAAATGCTCCGCAGGGAGCCGTTGGCGCCGCAGAGAGCCGTTGCTCCGCTGGCACACCGGACAGTCCGGTGCACACCGGACAGTCCGGTGAATTTTAGCGGAGCGGCTGCCGCGCGAACCCGAGGCTGGCGAGTTCCGGAGACCGCGCTTCCTTGGAGCACCGGACATGTCCGGTGCACACCGGACAGTCCGGTGAATTATAGCGCGCCGGCTTCCGAGAAATCCCGAGGGCGAAGAGTTTGAGTTGGAGTCCTCTGGGCGCACCGGACACTGTCCGGTGCACACCGGACAGTCCGGTGCCTCCAGCCAGAGGTGCCCTCGGTTGCCTCATTGCTCCTTAGTTGAATCCAACACTTGGTCTTTTTATTGGCTAAATGTGAACCTTTTGCACCTGTATAACTTATGCACTAGAGTAAACTAGTTAGTCCAATATTTGTGTTGGACAATTCAACCACCAAAATTATTTAGGAACTAGGTGTAAGCCTAATTCCCTTTCAATCTCCCCCTTTTTGGTGATTGATGCCAACACAAACCAAAGCAAATATAGAAGTGCATAATTGAACTAGTTTACATAAAGTAAGTGCAAAGGTTGCTTGGAATTGAGCCAATATAAATACTTATATGAATGCGCATGGATTGTTTTCTTTGTTTTTGACATATTGGACCACATTTGCACCATAAGTTTTGTTTTTGCAAACTCTTTTGTAAATTCTTTTCAAAGTCATTTTGCAAGATAGTCAAAGGTAAATGAATAAGATATTGCAAAGCATTTTCAAGTTTTGAAATTTTCTTCCTTTGACTAAACAAAACTCCCCCTCAAATAAAGTCTCCTCTTAGTGTTCAAGAGGGTTTTAAGACATCAATTTTGAAAATACTTACTTGCTCCCCCTTTAGAACATAAAGAGATACCAATTTTGAAATTTACCAATTGAAAATCATTAAATTTTTTTTTTAAAATTAGGGTGGTGGTGCGGTCCTTTTGCTTTGGGCTCATATTTTCTCCCCCTTTGGCATGAATCGCCAAAAACGGAATCATTAGAGCCCAATGAAGTACTTTCTCCCCCTTTGGTTATGAAATGAATGAGTGAAGATTATACCAAAGTTGGAGAGATGATGCGGAGCGACGGCGAAGGATGAGTAGTCGAGTGGAGTGGAAGCCTTTGTCTTCTCCGAAGACTCCAATTCCCTTTCAATATACCTATGACTTGGTTTGAAATACACTTGAAAACACATTAGTCATAGCATATATAAAAGAGACATGATCAAAGATATATTTATGAGCTATGTGTGCAAGACTAGCAAAAGAAATTCCTAGAATCAAGAATATTGAGCTCATGCCTAAGTCTGGTAAAAGATTGCTCATCAAGTGGCTTGGTAAAGATATCGGCTAATTGATCTTTAGTGTTAATGTAAGAAATCTCGATATCCCCCTTTTGTTGGTGATCCCGAAGAAAATGATACCGAATGGCTATGTGCTTAGTACGGCTGTGCTCGACGGGATTGTCGGCCATTTTGATTGCACTCTCATTATCACATAGCAAAGGGACTTTGGTTAATTTGTAACCGTAGTCCCGCAGGGTTTGCCTCATCCAAAGCAATTGCGCGCAACAATGGCCTGCGGCAATATACTCGGCTTCGGCGGTAGAAAGAGCGACCGAATTTTGCTTCTTTGAAGCCCAAGACACCAAGGATCTTCCCAAGAACTGGCAAGTCCCCGATGTGCTCTTCCTATTAATCCTACACCCCGCCCAATCGGCATCCGAATAACCAATCAAATCAAAAGTGGATCCCCGAGGGTACCAAAGCCCAAACTTAGGAGTAAAAGCCAAATATCTCAAGATTCGTTTTACGGCCGTAAGGTGTGATTCCTTAGGGTCGGCTTGGAATCTTGCACACATGCAAACGGAAAGCATAATGTCCGGTCGAGATGCACATAAGTAAAGCAATGAACCAATCATCGACCGGTATACCTTTTGATCCACGGACTTACCTCCCGTGTCGAGGTCGAGATGCCCATTGGTTCCCATGGGTGTCTTGATGGGCTTGGCATCCTTCATTCCAAACTTGCTTAGGATATCTTGAGTATACTTCGTTTGGCTGATGAAGGTGCCCTCTTGGAGTTGCTTGACTTGGAATCCTAGAAAATACTTCAACTCCCCCATCATTGACATCTCGAATTTTTGTGTCATGATCCTACTAAATTCTTCACATGTAGATTTGTTAGTAGACCCAAATATGATATCATCAACATAAATTTGGCATACAAACAAATCATTATCAAGAGTCTTAGTGAATAAAGTAGGATCGGCTTTGCCGACTTTGAAGCCATTTGCAATAAGGAAATCTCTAAGGCATTCATACCATGCTCTTGGGGCTTGCTTGAGCCCGTAAAGCGCCTTAGAGAGCCTATAAACATGGTTAGGATACTCACTGTCTTCAAAGCCGGGAGGTTGCTCAACATAGACCTCCTCCTTGATTGGTCCATTGAGGAAGGCACTCTTCACGTCCATTTGGTAGAGCTTGAAGCCATGGTAAGTAGCATAGGCTAATAATATACGAATTGACTCAAGCCTAGCTACGGGTGCATAGGTTTCACCAAAATCCAAACCTTCGACTTGTGAATACCCCTTGGCCACGAGTCGAGCTTTATTCCTAGTCACCACACCATGCTCGTCTTGCTTGTTGCGGAAGACCCACTTGGTTCCTACAACATTTTGGTTAGGACGTGGAACTAAGTGCCATACCTCGTTCCTCGTGAAATTGTTGAGCTCCTCTTGCATCGCCATCACCCAATCCGAATCTTGAAGTGCTTCCTCTACCCTGTGTGGCTCAATAGAGGAAACAAACGAGTAATGTTCACAAAAATGAGCAACACGAGATCGAGTAGTTACCCCCTTATGAATATCGCCAAGGATAGTGTCGACGGGGTGATCTCGTTGTATTGCTTGGTGGACTCTTGGGTGTGGTGGCCTTGATTGTTCATCCTCCTTGTCTTCATTATTTGCATCTCCCCCTTGATTGTTGCCGTCATTTTGAGGTGGCTCATCTTCTTGATCTTCTTGTTCAACATCTTGAGCCTCATCCTCAACTTGAGTTGGTGGGGATGCTTGCATGGAGGAGGATGGTTGATCTTGTGCTTGTGAAGGCTCTTCGGATTCCTTAGGACACACATCCCCAATGGACATGTTCCTTAGCGCTATGCATGGAGCCTGTTCTTCACCTGTTTCATCAAGATCAACTTGCTCTACTTGAGAGCCATTAGTCTCATCAAACACAACGTCACAAGAAACTTCAACAAGTCCTGAGGACTTGTTAAAGACTCTATATGCCCTTGTGTTTGAGTCATATCCTAGTAAAAAGCCTTCTACAATTTTAGGAGCAAATTTAGATTTTCTACCTCTTTTGACAAGAATAAAACATTTGCTACCAAAAACTCTAAAATATGAAATATTGGGCTTTTTACCGGTAAGGAGTTCATAAGATGTCTTCTTGAGGATTCGATGAAGATATAACCGGTTGATGGCGTAGCAGGCGGTGTTGACCGCCTCGGCCCAAAACCGATCCGGTGTCTTGTACTCATCAAGCATGGTTCTTGCCATGTCCAATAGAGTTCGATTCTTCCTCTCCACTACACCATTTTGTTGTGGAGTGTAGGGAGAAGAGAACTCATGCTTGATGCCCTCCTCCTCAAGGAAACCTTCAATTTGAGCGTTCTTGAACTCCGTCCCATTGTCGCTTCTAATTTTCTTGATCCTTAAGCCGAACTCATTTTGAGCTCGTCTCAAGAATCCTTTTAAGGTCTCTTGGGTTTGTGATTTGTCCTGCAAAAAGAACACCCAAGTGAAGCGAGAATAGTCATCCACAATTACAAGACAATACTTACTACCGCCGATGCTTATGTAAGCGATCGGGCCGAATAAATCCATGTGTAGAAGCTCTAGTGGCCTGTCGGTAGTCATGATGTTTTTGTGTGGATGATGTATGCCAACTTGCTTCCCGGCTTGACATGCGCTACAAATCCTGTCTTTCTCAAAATGAACATCGGTTAGTCCCAAAATGTGTTCTCCCTTTAGAAGCTTGTGAAGATTTTTCATTCCAACATGGGCTAGTCGGCGGTGCCAGAGCCAACCCAAGTTAGTCTTAGCAATCAAACAGGTGTCGAGTTCAGCTCTATTAAAATCTACTAAGTATAGCTGACCCTCTAACATTCCCTTAAAAGCTATTGAATCATCACTTCTTCTAAAGACAGTAACACCAGTATCAGTAAAAAGACAGTTGTAGCCCATTTGACATAATTGGGATACGGAAAGCAAATTGCAATCTAAGGAATCTACAAGAAAAACATTTGAAATAGTATGGTCAGGAGATATAGCAATTTTGCCCAAACCTTTGACCAAACCTTGATTTCCATCCCCGAATGTGATAGCTCGTTGGGGATCTTGGTTTTTCTCATATGAGGAGAACATCCTTTTCTCCCCTGTCATGTGGTTCGTGCACCCGCTGTCGAGTATCCAACTTGAGCCCCCGGATGCATAAACCTACAAAACAAATTTAGTTCTTTGTTTTAGGTACCCAAACGGTTTTGGGTCCTTTGGCATTAGATACAAGAACTTTGGGTACCCAAACACAAGTCTTGGGGCCCTTGTGTTTGCCCCCAACAATTTTGGCAACTACCTTGCCGGATTTGTTAGTTAAAACATAAGATGCATCAAAAGTCTTAAATGAAATGCCATGATCATTTGATGCATTAATAGTTTTCTTTCTAGGCAACTTGGCATGGGTTGGTTGCCTAGATCTAGATGTCTCACCCTTATACATAAAAGCATGATTAGGGCCAGAGTGAGACTTCCTAGAATGAATTTTTCTAATCTTGCTCTCAGGATAGCCGGCAGGGTACAAAATGTAACCCTCGTTATCCTGAGGCATGGGAGCCTTGCCCTTAACAAAGTTAGATAAGTTCTTTGGAGGGGCATTAATTTTGACATTGTCTCCCCTTTGGAAGCCAATGCCATCCTTGATGCCAGGGCGTCTCCCATTATAGAGCATGCTTCTAGCAAGTTTAAATTTTTCATTTTCTAAGTCATGCTCTCTAATCTTAGCATTAAGGTGTGCTATGTGATCATTTTGTTTTTTAATTAAGGCTAGGTGATCATGGATAGCATCAACATTAATATCTCTACATCTAGTACAAATGGAAACATGCTCAACATTAGATGTAGAGGGTTTGCAAGATTTAAGTTCAACAACCTTAGCATGCAATAAATCATTTTTAGTTCTAAGGTCGGAAATGGTAGCATTGCAAACATCAAAATCCTTAGTCTTAGCAATTAATTTCTCATTCTCATTTCTAAGGCTAGCAATAGAACAGTTCAATTTTTCAATCCTAGCAATCAAATCATCATTATCATTTCTAGGAATTGAAACGTTGCAAATATGAGAATCAACCTTAGCTAACAAATTTGCATTTTCATTTCTAAGGTTGTCTAAAGTCTCATGACAAGTGCTTAGCTCACTAGACAATTTTTCACATTTTTCTCTTTCTAGAGCATAAGCATTTTTAACCTTAACATGCTTCTTATTTTCTTTAATAAGGAAGTCCTCTTGAGAATCCAAGAGATCATCCTTCTCATGTATAGCACTAATCAATTCATTTAATTTTTCCTTTTGTTGCATGTTGAGGTTAGCAAAAAGAATGCGCAAATTATCCTCTTCATTTTTATCATCATCCTCATCACTAGATGTTTCATATTTAGTGGAGGACTTTGATTTTACCTTCTTTTTGTCGTCCTTGGCCATGAGACACTTGTGGCCGACGTTGGGGAAGAGGAGGCCCTTGGTGACGGCGATGTTGGCGGCGTCCTCGTCGTCGGAGGAGTCGCTTGAGCTTTCGTCGGAGTCCCACTCCCGACAAACATGGGCATCACCGCCCTTCTTCTTGTAGTATCTCTTCTTCTCCTTCCTCTTGCCCTTCTTGTCGTCGCCCCTGTCACTATCACTAGACATAGGACATTTTGCAATAAATGACCGGGCTTACCACACTTGTAGCAAACCTTCTTGGAACGGGATTTGTAATCCTTCCCCTTCCGTTGCCTGAGGATTTGCCGAAAACTCTTGATGATTAGGGCCATCTCCTCGTTGTCGAGCTTGGAGGCGTCAATTGGTTGTCTACTTGGTGTAGACTCCTCCTTCTTCTCCTCCGTTGCCTTGAAGGCCACCGGTTGCGCCTCGGATGTGGAAGGCTCGTCAAGCTCGTTGATCTTCTTGGAGCCCTTAATCATGCATTCAAAACTCACAAAATTCCCGATAACTTTCTCGGGGGTCATTTGTGGATATCTAGGATTGCCATGAATTAATTGAACTTGTGTGGGGTTAAGGAAAATAAGGGCTCTTAGAATAACCTTAACCACTTCGTGGTCATCCCATTTTGCGCTTCCGAGGTTGCGCACTTGGTTCACCAAGGTCTTGAGCCGGTTGTACATGTCTTGTGGCTCCTCCCCTTGGCGAAGACGGAAGCGACCGAGCTCCCCCTCGATCGTTTCCCGCTTGGTGATCTTGGTGAGTTCATCACCCTCGTGCGCTGTCTTGAGTAGGTCCCAAATCTCCTTGGCGTTCTTCAATCCTTGTACTTTGTTGTATTCCTCCTTGCTTAGAGAGGCAAGGAGGATGGTTGTGGCTTGGGAGTTGAAGTGCTCGATTTGGGCCACTTCATCCGTGTCATAGTCCTCATCCCCTACGGATGGTACCTGTACACCATACTCAACAACATCCCATAATCTTTTGTGGAGAGAGGTTAGATGAAATCGCATCAAATTACTCCACATAGCATAATCTTCACCATTAAAAGTTGGTGGTTTGCCTAATGGGACGGATAGTAAAGGTGTATGTTTAGGAATGCGAGGGTAGCGTAGGGGAATCTTACTATACTTCTTACGCTCTTGGCGTTTAGAAGTGACGGATGCCGCGTCGGAGCCGGAGGTAGATGTCGATGAAGTGTCGGTCTCGTAGTAGACCACTTTCCTCATCCTCTTGTGCTTGTCCCCACTCCGATGCGGCTTGTGAGAAGAAGATTTTTCCTTCTTCTCCTTGTGGTGAGAAGAGGAAGATCTTTTCTCCTTCCGCTTGGAGGAGTTCTTCTTCTTCTCTCTTCTCTTGGTGCGGGACTCTTCCGATGAAGTGCTCCCTTGGCTTGTAGTGGGCTTGTTATCGCCGGTCTCCATCTCCCTCTTGGTGTGATCTCCCGACATTACTTCGAGCGGTTAGGCTCTAATGAAGCACCGGGCTCTGATACCAATTGATAGTCGCCTAGAGGGGGGGTGAATAGGGCGAAACTGAAATTTACAAAAATAATCACAACTACAAACCGGGTTAGCGTTAGTAATAAAGAAACGAGTCCGCGAGAGAGGGTGCAAAACAAATCGCAAGCAAATAAGAGTGTGACACGAGGATTTGTTTTACCGAGGTTCGGTTCTCGCAAACCTACTCCCCGTTGAGGAGGCCACAAAGGCCGGGTCTCTTTCAACCCTTCCCTCTCTCAAACGATCCCACGGATCGAGTGAGCTTTCTCTTCTTCTCAATCAAACGGGAACAAAGCTTCCCCGCAAGGGCCACCACACAATTGGTGCCTCTTGCCTTGGTTACAATTGAGATTGATCACAAGAACAAGTGAGAAAGAAAAGAATGCGATCCAAGCGCAAGAGCTCGAAAGAACACAAGCAAATCACTCTCTCTAGTCACTATGGTGTTGTGTGGAATTTGGAGAGGACTTGATCTATTTGGTGTGTCTAGAATTGAATGCTAGAGCTCTTGTAGTAGTTGGGAAATGGAAAACTTGGATGGCAATGAATGTGGGGTGGTTGGGGTATTTATAGCCCCAACCACCAAAAGTGACCGTTGTTGGAACCTGTCTGTTCGATGGCGCACCGGACAGTCCGGTGCACACCGGACAGTCCGGTGCCCCTGCCACGTCACCATTGCCGTTGGATTCTGACCGTTGGAGCTTCTGGCTTCTGGGCCCTCCTGGGTGTCCGGTGCACACCGGACATGTACTGTTTGATGTCCGGTGCACCGGTATGGGCGTCCCTGACGTCTGCGCGCGCTGCGCGCGCATTAAATGCTCCGCAGGGAGCCGTTGGCGCCGCAGAGAGCCGTTGCTCCGCTGGCACACCGGACAGTCCGGTGCACACCGGACAGTCCGGTGAATTTTAGCGGAGCGGCTGCCGCGCGAACCCGAGGCTGGCGAGTTCCGGAGACCGCGCTTCCTTGGAGCACCGGACATGTCCGGTGCACACCGGATAGTCCGGTGAATTATAGCGCGCCGGCTTCCGAGAAATCCCGAGGGCGAAGAGTTTGAGTTGGAGTCCTCTGGGCGCACCGGACACTGTCCGGTGCACACCGGACAGTCCGGTGCCTCCAGCCAGAGGTGCCCTCGGTTGCCTCATTGCTCCTTAGTTGAATCCAACACTTGGTCTTTTTATTGGCTAAATGTGAACCTTTTGCACCTGTATAACTTATGCACTAGAGTAAACTAGTTAGTCCAATATTTGTGTTGGACAATTCAACCACCAAAATTATTTAGGAACTAGGTGTAAGCCTAATTCCCTTTCAAGGCCCCTACCTGGCGCGCCAACTGTCGGCATTTCGACCCCGGGGGGGTCCCTGGACCGACGAGTAAATTGTTGCTGCGTGTCCCTGCCCAGATGGGTTGGCGCAGGATGGAACACAAGATGTGGGACAAGCCTTGTATTATCCTGCACCATGGGAGCCGCTCGCAGTAGGGGTTACAAGCGCGTCGCTTGAGGGAGAGAGAGGGGAACACAGAGCTCGTCCGCCGCTTCCCTCGTGCGAACCCCGCTCAGGGTGGCCCTGGACTTCCCTTTTATAGAGGCAAGGAGAGAGTCCAGGTGTACAACGGGGGGCGTAGCTATGCGCTAACGTGTCCGGCAGTGGAGTGCCTAAGCCCTGTGTACATGCCAACGTGGCCGTTGGGGGAGAGCTTGGGCGCTGTACATGTGATGGCGTGGCCGCCGGAGGAGCGCCTGAGTCCTGTAGGAGCACAGCTGGCAGCGCGGCGAGGACCCTGCTGACGTCTCCTTGCTGTTGTAAGGGGCTGAGAGCCACCGGCGTCATGGCGCACGTGGGGCACCATCATTACCATCGCCGGGGTAAGCCAGATGGGACGCCGGTCTTGTTCCTTGTAGTCTGAGCAAGCTAGGAATAGGGGAATGATGCATCCCCTATCAGCACGGTCAGTCCGAGCCCAGGGTCGGTCGAGGTGGAGGCTTCTCTTGAGGCCGAGGCCGGGGTCGGGCGAGGACGCGATTCCTCCCGAGACCGAGGTCGAGGCCGAGTCCGGGGGTCGGGCGAGACAGAGACCTCCTCCCGAGGCCGGAGCCTAAGGTCGGGCGAGGCAGAGACCTCCTCCTGAGGCCAGAGCGTGAGGTCGGGCGAGGCGGAGCTTCCTGTTGCGCCCGAGGCTTGAACTCGGTGGTTGATCGTGACTTGTTGTCAGTCGTTGCCGGGGTGGCTGACACGGCAGTCGGAGCGGAGCGAGCGTCGCTGTTTTCCTATCATGACGGACAGTAAAGAGGAGGGGCGAAGTGACTGCGGTCACTTCGGCCTGGCCGACTGAGGCGCGTGTGTCAGGATACGGCGTCAGGCATCCCGTGCATTTAATGCGCCCGCGAAGCGGTCGGTTGGTGAGGCGGTATGGCCAAGGTTGCTTCACAACGAAGCCTGCCCGAACCGGGCCTCGGGAGAGCCGAGGGGGCGCCTGCCGTCTGAGGAGGCCCTTGGGCGAGGCGTGAATTCATCTGGGACCACTGTTCCAACCCGAGGCTGGGCTCGGGTGAGATCGCGTTCCTTGGGCAGACGAAGTCTTGGCTTGAACCGCACCCGTCAGTTGGTCTGAGGGTGTTAACCAGCTGTGATTAGGAGCATTGGGGGTACCCCTAATTATGGTACCCGACACCAGCCTAAGGGGTTCATTGTTCCTGGAAAAGAAGACTATGTGTGCAGGTTGAAGAAGTCCTTATATGGTCTGAAACAATCTCCCAAACAATGGTATAAGAGGTTTGATTCATTTATGCTTTCTAATGGCTTTCAGAGGTCTCAACATGATAGCTATGTTTATCTAAAATTTGTTAATGGATCACCTACATATTTGCTGCTATATGTTGATGATATGTTGATTGCTGCCAACAGCATGAAGGAAATCACTGCTTTAAAGGCACAACTTAGTAGCGAATTTGATATGAAGGATCTGGGTGTTGCAAAGAAAATCCTTGCCATGGAGATAGTCAGGGATAGGAAGTCTGGACTGCTGTACTTGAGCTAGAAGAATTATATTGAGAAGGTCCTTCGTCGTTTCAACATGCAAAATGCTAAACCTGTGAGTACTCCGTTGGCTCCTCATTTTAAACTGTCTGCTAAACAGTGTGCTGAAACTGATGCTAAGCTTTAATATATGTCAAAAGTTCCATACTCTAGTGTCGTTGGGTCACTCATGTATGCTATGGTTTGCTCTTGTCCTGATTTGTCTCATGCTATGAGCGTTGTTGCTAGATACATGTCTAATCCTGGTAAAGAGCATTGGAAAGCTGTTCAGTGGATTTTCAGATATCTACGTGGTTCTTCTAGTGCTTGTTTATGTTTTGGTAAATCTGGAGATGGTCTGGTTGGCTATGTTGATTCAGATTATGGTGGTGATTTAGACAGGAGGAGATCTCTTTCAGGTTATGTCTTTATTATTGGAGATTGTGCTGTGAGTTGGAAAGCTCGTTTACAGGATACTGTTGCTTTGTCTACCATAGAAGCTGAGTATATGGCAATTGCAGAAGTTACTAAGGAAGCCTTATGGTTGAAAGGTATATATTCAGAGCTATGTGGAATTAAGTCTTGCATTACCATCTATTGTGATAGTCAGAGTGCTATTTATCACACCAAAGATCAGATGATTACTGAGAAATCCAAACATATTGATATTCGTTATCACTTCATTCATGATATCATTGAGAAAGATTTGGTAAAGGTATGCAAGATCAGTACTCATGATAATCCTGCTGATATGATGACAAAGCATGTTTCTGTTGCTAAGTTTGAGTTATGCTCAAACTTAGTTGGTATTATAAATTAGCCCTTAGTGGCTGTTGGCGGCGGCAAGATGATGATGCATTTGTTTAAGGTGGAGTTTGCTATTATAATGCTACAAGAAATTTGTCTCAAGGTGGAGTTTGTTGAGTTCGTTTTAGGGTTTCACCTCTATAAATATCTTTGTAAGCCGCAGGAGATAGTCATCTCATTGTAAATCTCCTGCGATCTGTAACACCCAAAAATAGTGAGATTGTTGTTGGCCGGTGCCCGTGGTTTTTCCCTTTCGCCTTGGAGGGGTTTTCCACATTAAATCTGTGTCTTCTGTGTGATTGATCTTTTTTGTGTCGTATTCCTTCATAATAATGAGAGCATTAAAAAGAGCTCTAATCATGTGATGGTAGTTTAGAAGAATAGTAAGAAGTGGAAATGCTTTATGAAGGGCAAGGGCAAGGCAAAGGATGACATATTGTTGATTAGAAATGATATTCCCATATTACAAGTTATTAAGTCTTCATTTAGAAATAGTTTCGCTATGTAAGATTCGGGACATACATCTTATATTTGGGGCATTAAGATTTATAGAGATGGGTCAAAATACTAATTGGATTAAGCCAAAGTATGTACAATAACAAGGTATTTGAAAGGGAAATAGGGTAAAACCTTTTCCAAATGAATTTTGGTGGTTGAATTGCCCAACACAAATTATTGTACTAACTAGTTTGCTCTAGAATAAATGTTCTACAGGTGCCAAAGATTCACAACAAACCAATACAAAGATAAAAGAAAGGGTTCAAAACAAAGGAGTAAAGTTAAACCGAAGGCAGCCCTGGTCTGGCGCACCGGACTGTCCGGTGCACCAGGGAGGATTCACTCAAACTTGCCAGCCTTGGGAATTTGGGGAGGCCGCTCCACTATAATTCACCGGACTGTCCGGTGTGCCAGCGGAGCAACGGCTACTTCGCGCCAACGGTCGTCTGCAAGGAACAGTAAAAGCAAACAGTACGCGCCTACGTGCGCAGAAGTCAGAGTAGGCGCCAGAAGGCGCACCGGACAGTGAACAGGACCTGTCCGGTGCACCACCGGACTGTCCGGTGGCCCCACTTGTCAGAGCTCCAATGGTCGGAACCCAACGGCTTGGTGACGTGGCTGGCGCACCGGACAGTGTCCGGTGGCGCACCGGACTGTCCGGTGCGCCATACGATAGAAGCCTTCACCAACGGCCATATTGGTGGTTGGGGCTATAAATACCCCTAACCACCACACTTCAATGCATCCAAGTTTCAGCCATTTGTATTCAATACAAGAGCTCTAGACTTCACTCCAAGACACAAACAAAGAGATCAAATCCTCTCCTAAGTCCAAAGCTCATTCCAATCAAATAGTGACTAGAGAGAGTGACATTTGTGTTCTTTTGAGTTCTTGCGCTTGGATCGCTTTTCTTCTTCCTTCTTTCTTGTTCCGAACTCAATTGTAATCAAGGCAAGAGACACCAATTGTGTGGTGGTCCTTGTGGGGACTTAATGTCCCGATTGATTGAGAAGAGAAGCTCACTCAGTCTAGGCGACCGTTTGAGAGAGGGAAAGGGTTGAAAGAGACCCGGTCTTTGTGACCACCTCAACGGGGAGTAGGTTCGCAAGAACCGAACCTCGGTAAAACAAATCACCGCGTCTCACTCTTCATTTGCTTGTGATTTGTTTTCACCCTCTCTTTCAGACTCGATTATATTTCTAACGCTAACCTCGGCTTGTAGTTGTGCTTAAGTTTATAATTTTCAGATTCCGCCTATTCACCCCCCTCTAGGCGACTTTCAATTGGTATCGGAGCCCGGTGCTTTATTAGAGCCTAACCGCTCGAAGTGATGTCGGGAGATCACGCCAAGAAGGAGATGGTGACCGGCGAGAAGTTCGCTACAAGTCTCGGAAAGGCTCCATCAAGGGAGTCCGGCTCCAAAGGAAAGGGAGAATCATAGTCCCACAACAAGTCGCATCGGAGTGGCGACAAGAAGAAGAAGATGAAGAAGGTGGTCTACTACGAGACCGATTCTTTGTCGCCATCCACCTCCGGCTCCGACGCGCCGTCCGTAACTTCTAAGCGCCATGAGCGCAAGAAGTTTAGTAAGATTCCCCTTCGCTATCCCCGCATTTCCAAACGTACTCCTTTACTTTCCGTCCCATTAGGCAAACCACCGGTTTTTGACGGTGAAGATTATAACATGTGGAGTGATAAAATGAGGCATCACCTAACCTCACTCCACACTAGTATTATAACACCGTGAATTTGGGGGTAGAATTTTTTCTTCTTTTCTCTCACCAAATTCGGGCGTTACTCTCTTTTCTCTTCCTGTTTTGCTCCTTCTTCCTAATTTCAAACCAGTATAGTGACAGGTGTCCGTGTCATGTATAAACCAAAACCTAAGTGTCATGGGTGTTGCATCATGCCGACGCACATTTCTTTGTCTAATGTTGCGTGTTCGTCTCGTAATGTTTCAGTTTTTCGGCTCACGAGTGGAGTCTGTTTAAAGGTCATGCGTGTCGTGGGTTCCGATCCGCGTTGTGATCCAGTCCAGCCCAGCCCAGCCCAGCCCGACCCGGTCCAGCCCGCGTGACCCTGGCGCCCCTGGCCACCCCATGCGCGCCCTCCCCCCAGATCCATTTGCTTCATTTGATTTCTCCTGCGCAGCAACCTCTCTCTCTTCCACCTCTCCCTCTCTCCCCGTGGTGCCCTAGGGTTTGGAGTCGAGATCGCCAGAATTTGGATCCCCGGAGGTGAGTTTTCCCCTCCCCTCCCTCTCTCTCTCCTTCCCCTCCCCTTCTTCTTCCCCTGCGCGCCCTCCCCTGCCCCCGTCGCGCGCGCCCCTGCGGGCCCCGTTCCGCGGCCACGCCGCGCCGCCCCCGCGCCCGTCCCGGCCGCGCCGCCCCTCGGCCCGCGCGCTCGCGCCCTCCCGCGGGCGCGCCGCGCCGGCGTCTCCGCGCCCGGCCCCGCCCCGCCCCCGCCCCGGCAAGCCGCGCCCTCCCCCCCCGCGCGCGCTCGGCCCCGGCGAGCCCCTCCCCCCCCCCCCCCCCCCCCCCCGCATCCGGCCTCGGCCCGGCGAGCGCCGCGCCCCCCGGCGTCCCCGCCCCATCGCGAGCCCTCGCTCCCCGGCCGTGCTCGGCCCCGCGCCCCGCCCTCGGCCACGCCCCTGCCCCGGCGACTCGTGTCCCGCGTGCCTCACGGTTCGCGTGCCTTTGGCACGCGTAACGTGCTTTCGCGCGTGCGACCATAGTCGCATTGCGCTTAATCTCGTTTTAATCTATTTAAAATTGTTTAGTCGACGTGCTACGTCGCGCGCTTCGTCGCACGATGATTCTTTTAATTTATAAATATTAGTGTGCTGCGTCGCGCGCTGCGTCGCGCGCTTCGTCGCGCGACGATCCATTTTGATTTCAGGTTGTTTATTGTGTGACGTCGCGCGTCCAGTCGCGCGACATTTCACTTTAAGCTCAGCTCTATCGATGTGTCCCGTCGTGCGTTTCGCCGCGACGCTCAACGTCTCTTTATAACTAATGCAAGTGTCTCGTCGTGCGCTCTGTCGCACGACGAGACGTTAATTTCTTAATTCGATTTAGAGTGCTATGTCGCGCGTCTCGCCGCGCGACAATCCTTTTAATTTATCTTCATCTGCTTATAATGATTAGACATGAAACATGACTTTACTTTATGCTAAACGTAGTGTCTACATTAATGCCTTTCAATTGAGCGAGTGCTTTAATTCATAATAATGTAACGTGATCGTTTCTCGACTGTCTTTTCCTCTTTATCTCTTAACCGTAATTGCGAGCCCGCGTGGAACGTCTGTTTACTTACTGCATTCTATTGTATGGTGTACTGTTCTTTTGTATTAAATATGTGGATGTATGTATGTTTGCGCTCGCATAGAGAACGATCCGGTCGGAGAACCCGAAGAACTCGCAGGAGAAGCCCCTGAGCAGCAGTCGGTTGGTGGAGGCAAGTGTCCCTCGACCTATCTCTGTCCTATTCATTCTTTAATTCACCTCCCGCATTACACATTTATACCTAAGGATTTACTAGCTTTTGTTATCCATGTCCTTGTTTACCTATTTGGGTTGGATTATTATTGCTTAGTCTTATGCTATTGCTCAACTCTAATCAATGAACATGATGAGATTATTTATGATACGTTGTTTTCCCTTTTGATTATGATGATGGTATTGTGACATTTAAGGGGGCTCGAGCTGTTTCTCGAGTGTCTCTCCGTAAGGACCTGTTCGTTGGATGACCACCGGGAAAACAGTGCAACCATGAGGGCAGAGTGGGACGCCCTTAGCTGAATAATTAGAGGAACTGAGGTGTAGTTCGCTTCACCGTCGTGCCATCAATGGGGCTCGGTGTATGCGGCTCGCTCTGCCAAGGTTGGTTTGCCCCTTGGGGAGGAGTGCGGTACATTTAGGAAACCTAACAGGCGGCTACAGCCTCAGGGAATCTTTGTAAAGGCTACGTAGTGAGACCCTGCCTATTCACCTTGGTAGTGTTTAAGGGTTTGATCGTCCCGAGGCAAGAGGGAATCACGGCTTGTGGGTAAAGTGCGCAACCTCTGCAGAGTGTTATGAAACTGATATATCAGCCATGCTCGCGGTTATGAGCGGCCAAGGAAGCTCCAGTGATTAGTGGTACTTGATTAGAGATGTTCGGATTACAGGTGACAATGAGACTGATGGTTCTTGGTTTTGACTCTGGTAATGGTAAGTGGTACTCTTTCCGTTTGGAAAGGAGTACATTTGGGTTAATAACGTGGGTTAACTCTAAAACTTGGCTTTTTCTACTAGTAATAATAACCTGACCAACTAAAAGCAACTGCTTGACTTAACCCCACATAAAGCTAGTCCAATGCAGCCAAACGGGACATTTGTTGAGTACGTTGATGTGTACTCACCCTTGCTTTCACAAAACACCAGGTTGCCTTTGGTGCAATCTATGCTCAGGTAAAGAGGAAGAAAAAGGCGTCGAGGCGGATCTCCAGGAGTTCCAAGACTACGACGAGTTCTAGGCGTGGGTTAGCGGCAACCCCCAGTCGGCTGCCTGTGAAGGCCGCGTTTATCTACGTTTCTTTTCCGCACTTTGATTTATTGTAAAGACTATGTGGATGTCTCAGACATATGATGTAATCGACTATTATTTCCCTTTTTAATACTATTTGAGCACTGTGTGATGATGTCCATGTTATGTAACTGCTGTGTACGTGAATTGCTGATCCTGGCACGTACATGGTTCGCATTCGGTTTGCCTTCTAAAACCGGGCGTGACATAGGTGGTATCAAAGCCGTGCTGACTGTAGGACCGCTAACCTAGAGTAGAATGGTTGTTCTAAGGATTATAGACCCCTGTTCCTGCCTTGACTTTGGTATCCCTTCAAAAGCTGGTCCTATTGACCAAACCTATGTTCTACTATATATTATACCTTGCTGAAAATTATGTTTTATTCTAATCCTTCATTTATTTATGGTTCATTACTTGCTGGTCATACTAGTTCTGTTCTCACTCTTTTGCTTGCGGTGTCTTTTGTAGATGGCTCGTCTTAGACACACCGCACGGAAGTCTGTCATCCCCTTCTTACCCTCTCGTCTCGCGGAGCGTCCGCTTCGCCGTCTCGTGGCCGGTCAGTCCAGTCACTTGGAGAGGCTGCACCACCGCCTGCATGAGGAGCAGGAACGTCGACGACAGGAGCAGGAGCAGCAGGGCTCTTCTTTCTCGCTCCAGCAGGAGATAGAGTCTGTGAGGAGCTGCTCCCCTGTGCTTCCCCTGGAGGCGCCCCCTGCACCACCACTGAGCGCCCCAGCCCCTGGAGTAGCTGCTGGAGGAGACCCAGACGACGGAGGTGGCGACAGCAGCTCGAGCCACGACGCCGACTCTTCTGCCGACCAGGAGCCAGAAGGATGGGTTGCTCGACCCATCACTCGCGACGCTGCTCGCAGGTGTCACTTCCACGATGCGCTCGACACCCTGCTACGTCGGGCACTTGACCGGCGTACTTGGTCTATCGAGTATCGCTGTGTGGTCTACCAGCATAGTCGCAGGGTCTACCCGGACCGCTGGGAGGCGACCTGCCTGGTGCATCGTCCGGAGAACGGTCTCCAGGGTGCGGAGGTCTGCTCAGAGCACTATTCCATCTCTGAGCGGGACTCAGCTGAGGCGGCCATGCAAGATGCCACACGGCGTGCGCTTTCGCACTACTGCTCAGTGCTCGGTGGGGTAGCTGATGGTCTCAACCTGAAGTACTACCCCTGCCGTCCATCTGGCAGCACAGGAGGCGTGATTGTCTCACCTGTTGGTGAAGACAATCCTAGGTTGAGCAGCACAGTCAACCTAGCCACCGTGCTAAACACGGAGCTAGACCATGCATTAGATGAGCTGAGTAGGGCTCGTGCTAATATCACCCAGCTGCGGGCTGAGCGCGCGGAACATCGTCACCTGGATGATGGTTCCCCCGCTCCCGTCGGGACTTAGCACCCGTACCGCTCACCTCGACGTCGACACCAGTCTTATGGCAACCCCGACAGCAAGACCAAGATAAATTTAGAGCCATAGATCGTTAGAGTCGGATCCTGTAATCAATACGAAATATATACATAAAAGCTATAGTCCTAGCATTAGTCTCGCTCTTAGTTAGTCTTAGTTAGACAGGGTAGTTTGCTATATCCTGTGCATTTATGTTTGTCATGATGAACTATGTTTGATTTGGATCTTTGTAATGAATGTCACCAGGATGTGGGTATCCCCTGCATTTTGGTTTACCTGTTATATGTTAATGGAGTTAGCTATTTAGTTGGGAAGCCTTTTATTCCACTTTCCTCTTTATCTGAGAAGCTGTGTTGGTCTGTGTTGGAGATCAGTGAAGATGCTCGTCTGTTTAGCGTTGTGGAGAATTCTATACTCTTTTCTTATGCTGCAAGATTTGCAAGATCAGTTCTGATGTGTGGTTGCGTTCTGCAGATGTCAGAAAACAGGCGTAGAGGAGGAAGGCGTGCTCAGCAGGAGCGGGCAGCTTAGCAAGATGAGGTACCCCAGCAACAGCACCTGCCGCCCCCGCCCCCGATGTCTATCAAGCAGATGTTTCTGATGCAGACTCAGGCAGTTCAAGCTATTGGTCAGACTCTGGCCGCTATTCAGCAGCAGCAGCCACCACCACCTCAGCCTCAGATGCCCAGGGACAAGCGTGCTGAATTCATGAGAGGTCATCCCCCAATGTTCGCTCACTCTTCTGACCCCATGGATGCTGAAGACTGGCTGCACATTGTGGAGCGGGAGTTGCATACCGCTCAGTGTGATGACAGGGAGAAAGTCCTGTATGGTCCATGTCTGTTGAGAGGAGCAGCTCAGTCATGGTGGGAGTCTTATCTCGCCACCCATGCCCACCCCGACACCATCGCCTGGGAAGAGTTTAGAGGAAGCTTTCGTCAGTACCATGTTCCTGCAGGTCTGATGACAGTGAAGAAGGAGGAGTTCCTGGCCCTCAATCAAGGGTCATCGTCTGTCAGTGAGTACCGGGACAGGTTTCTGCAGTTGTCTCGCTATGCACCTAAAGATGTCAACACCGATGCCAAGCGACAGTATCATTTCCTGAGAGGCTTGGTTGACCCTCTGCAGTATCAGCTGATGAATCATACCTTCCCGACATTCTAGCACCTGATTGACAAAGCAATCATGACAGAGAGGAAGCATAAGGAGATGGAGGATCGCAAGCGCAAGATTAGTGGACCCCAGCCTAGAAGCAGCAATCGTCCTCGTTTCTCGGGCAATCAACCTCAGCAGTTCAGGCAGAACCAGCATCCACCTCAGCAGCAGCAGTTCCAAAGGCAGTATCCTCAGCACTAGTATCAGAATCATCAGAATAATTAGTCAGGAGGAGGTCAGTTCCACAGGCAGAATCAGCAAGCACCTCGTCTTCCTACCCCAGCAAACCAGCAGAATAATCAAGCAGCACCAGCTCAGGTTGGAAACAGAGCATGTTTCCACTGTGGAGAGCAAGGCCATTGGGTAATGCAATGTCCGAAGAAGGAAGCCCAGCAGCAGTCAGGCCCTAATGCCCCAGCAAAGCAGAATGTGTCTCAGCCTGGAGCAGGCAACCGCTCTCAGCCACGCTATAACCATGGGAGACTGAACCACTTGGAGGCTGAAGCAGTTCAGGAGACCCCGGCATGATAGTAGGTATGTTCCCAGTCGACTCCCATATTGCAGAAGTGTTATTTGATACTGGTGCAATGCATTCTTTCATTACTGCATCATGGGTAGAAGCACATAATCTTCCAATTACTACCATGTCAACCCCCATTCAAATTGACTCAGCCGGTGGTAGAATTCGAGCCGATAGCATTTGTTTGAATGTAAGTGTGGAAATAAGGGGGATAGCGTTTCCCGTTAATCTCATAGTAATGGATACTCAGGGAATAGATGTCATCCTAGGGATGAATTGGCTAGATAAGTATCAGGCAATTATCAGTTGTGATAAGAGGACGATCAAGTTGGTGTCCCCACTTGGAGAGGAAGTGGTGACTGAGTTAGTCCCGCCTGAGCCAAAGAAAGGAAGTTGTTATCAGATGGCTGTCGATAGCAGCGAAGCAGACCCAATTGAGAGTATCAAGGTTGTGTCCGAGTTCCCAGATGTGTTTCCAAAGGACTTACCAGGTATGCCACCAGAGCGGAAAGTTGAGTTTGCCATAGAGCTTCTTCCTGGAACCGCCCCTATCTTCAAGAGAGCTTACAGAATATCTGGGCCAGAGTTGGTTGAGCTTAAGAAGCAGATCGATGAGCTGTCAAAGAAAGGTTACATCCGGCCAAGCACCTCGCCTTGGGCCGCCCCGTCCTATTTGTGGAGAAGAAAGATGGCACCAAAAGGATGTGTATCGATTATCGAGCTCTAAATGAGGTCACCATCAAGAACAAGTACCCCTTGCCCAGAATAGAAGATCTGTTTGACCAGTTAAGAGGAGCCAGCGTGTTCTCCAAGGTAGATCTAAGGTCAGGATATCATCAGATCAGGATCCGACCTTCAGACATTCCGAAGACGGCATTCATTACCAAATATGGGTTGTATGAGTTCATTGTGATGTCTTTCGGTCTAACAAATGCACCGGCCTTCTTCATGAACTTGATGAACAGTGTATTCATGGACTATCTTGACAAGTTTGTGGTGGTATTCATTGATGATATTCTGATATATTCCCAAAGCGAAGAAGAGCATGCAAGTCATTTGAGGATGGTATTGCAAAGATTGCGAGAGCACCAGTTGTATGCAAAGTTGAGCAAGTGTGAGTTCTGGATCAGTGAAGTCCTGTTCTTGGGTCATATAATCAACAAAGAGGGATTGACTGTGGATCCAAAGAAAGTGGCAGATATTCTGAACTGGAAAGCGCCAACAGATGCCCGAGGGATCAAGAGCTTCATTGGAATGGCCGGATATTATCGGCGATTCATTGAAGGGTTTTCGAAGATTGCGAAACCAATGATAGCTTTGCTAGGCAACAAGGTTGAGTTCAAGTGGACCCAGAAATGTCAAGAGGCCTTTGAAGCGCTGAAAGAGAAGTTGACTACCGCGCCTGTCTTAGTCTTGCCTGATGTGCAGAAGCCCTTCTCGGTGTATTGCGATGCTTGTTACACCGGTTTGGGATGCGTGTTGATGCAAGAGGGAAGAGTTGTGGCTTACTCGTCCCGACAGCTGAAGGTTCATGAGCAGAATTACCCAATCCATGACCTAGAGTTGGCAGCAGTGGTTCACGCATTGAAGACATGGAGGCACTATCTGTATGGACAGAAATGTGATGTTTACACAGACCACAAGAGTCTAAAGTACATATTCACTCAGTCAGAGCTGAATATGAGGCAAAGAAGATGGTTAGAGCTGATCAAAAACTATGAGTTGGAGATTCACTACCATCCAGGCAAAGCGAATGTAGTGGTAGATGCTTTGAGCAGGAAGAGTCAAGTCAATCTAATGGTCGCTCGTCCGATGCCTTATGGGTTGGCCAAAGAGTTTGATAGGTTGAGTCTCAGATTCCTGAATAATTCGCGAGGAGTCGCAATTATGTTGGAACCTACCCTGGAGCGAGAAATCAAAGAAGCGCAGAAGAATGATGAGAAGATCAGTGAGATCCGGCGACTGATTCTAGACGACAGAGGCAAAGATTTTCGGGAAGATGCAGAAGGTGTGGTATGGTTCAAAGACCGCTTGTGCGTTCCCAATGTCTAGTCTATTCGGGAGTTGATTCTCAAGGAAGCTCATGAGACAGCCTATTTGATTCACCCCAGAAGTGAGAAGATGTATCAGGATCTGAAGAAGAAATTCTGGTGGTACGGAATGAAGAGGGAAATCGCAGAGCATGTGGCTATGTGTGATAGTTGTCGGCGGATCAAGGCAGAGCACCAGAGACCAGCTGGATTGCTGCAACCGTTGCGAATTCCTCAGTGGAAATGGGACGAAATCAGTATGGACTTCATAGTCAGATTGCCTCGCACTCGAGCCAGCTACGATTGCATTTGGGTAGTGGTGGACCGCTTAACCAAGTCAGCCCACTTCATACCTGTCAAGACCAACTACAGCAGTACAGTATTGGCAGAATTGTACATGTCTCGGATCGTTTGTCTTCATGGTGTGCCAAAGAAGATAGTGTCAGACAGAGGAACGCAGTTCACCTCTCATTTCTGGCAGCAGTTGCATGAAGCCTTGGGCACACATCTGAATTTCAGTTCAGCTTATCACCCGCAGACAGATGGTCAGACCGAAAGAACCAATCAAATCCTTGAAGACATGTTGAGAGCCTGTGCGTTGCAAGATCAGTCCGGATGGGACAAGCGATTGCCTTATGCAGAGTTCTCCTATAACAACAGTTACCAGGCCAGCTTGAAGATGTCACCATTTCAGGCGCTTTACGGAAGGAGTTGTAGAACTCCGTTGCAATGGGATCAGCTTGGGGAAAAGCAAGTGTTCGGGCCAGACATTCTGCTTGAAGCCGAAGAGAACATCAAGATGGTCCGAGAGAATTTGAAGATAGCGCAATCAAGGCAGCGAAGCTATGCAGACACAAGAAGAAGAGAGCTGAGTTTCGAAGTTGGAGACTTCGTCTATCTGAAAGTGTCACCAATCAGAGGAGTCAGAAGGTTCGGAGTCAAAGGCAAGCTAGCACCCCGCTACATCGGCCCGTACCAGATTCTCGCAAAGCGTGGAGAAGTGGCCTATCAGCTCAGTTTGCCAGAAGGCTTGTCCGCAGTGCATGATGTCTTTCATGTGTCTCAGTTGAAGAAGTGCTTACGTGTGCCAGAGGAGCAGTTGCCAGTGGAAGGTCTGGAGGTCCAAGAGGACTTGACCTACACATAGAAACCAGCGCAGATCCTTGAGACGGCAGACAGAGTCACCCGAAGAAAGACCATCAGAATGTGCAAAGTCAGATGGAGTCATCACTCTGAGGAAGAAGCAACTTGGGAGCGTGAAGATGATCTGATGGCTAAATACCCTGAGCTCTTTGCTAGCCCACCCTGAATCTCGAGGGCGAGATTCTTTTAAGGGGGATTGGTTTGTAACACCCTGAATTTGGGGGTAGAATTTTTCTTCTTTTCTGTCACCAAATTCGGGCGTTACTCTCTTTTCTCTTCCTGTTTCGCTCCTTCTTCCTAATTTCAAACCAGTATAGTGACAGGTGTCCGTGTCATGTATAAACCAAAACCTAAGTGTCATGGATGTTGCATCATGCCGACGCACATTTCTTTGTCTAATGTTGCGTGTTCGTCTCGTTCTGTTTCGATTTTTCGGCTCGCGAGTGGAGTCCGTTTAATGGTCGTGCGTGTCGTGGGTACCGATCCGCGTTGTGATCCAGTCCAGGCCAGCCCAGCCCAGCCCGACCCGGTCCGACCCGCGTGCCCTCCCCCTCCCCCCAGATCCATTTGCTTCATTTGATTTCTCCCGCGCAGCAACCTCTCTCTCTTCCACCTCTCCCTCTCTCCCCGTGGTGCCCTAGGGTTTGGAGTCGAGATCGCCGGAATTTGGATCCCCGGAGGTGAGTTCCCCCCCTTCCTCTCCCTCTCTCTCTCTCCTTCCCCTCCCCTTCTTTTTCCCCTGCACGCCCTCCCCTGCCCCCGTCGTGCGCGCCCCTGCGGGCCCCGTCCCGCGACCGCGCCGCGCCGCCCCCGCGCCGCCCCGCGCCCGTCCCGGCCGCGCCGCCCCTCGGCCCACGCGCTCGCGCCCTCCCGCGGCCGCGCCGCGCCGCCCGGGCGTCCCCGCGCCCGGCCCCGGCAAGCCGCGCCCTCCCCCCCGCGCGCGCTCGGCCCTGGCGAGCCCCTTCCCCCCCCCCCCCCCCCCCCCCCCCCCCCGCGTCTGGCCTCGGCCCGGCGAGCCCCGCACCCCCTCGGCCGCGCCCCCCGGCGTCCCCGCCCCGTCGCGAGCCCTTGCTCCCCGGCCGTGCCCCAGCTGCTGCGCCCTTGTCGCGCGCCCCGGCAGCCGTGCCTGGCCCCGCGCCCCGCCCTCGGCCGCGCCCCTGCCCCGGCGACTCGTGTCCCACGTGCCTCACGGTTCGCGTGCCTTCGGCACGCGTAACGTGCTTTCGCGTGTGCGACCGTAGTCGCACTGCGCTTAATCTCGTTTTAATCTATTTAAAATTGTTTAGTCGACGTGCTACGTCACACGACGATTCTTTTAATTTATAAATATTAGTGTGTTGCGTTGCGCGCTTCGTTGCGCGACGATCCATTTTGATTTCAGGTTGTTTATAGTGTGACGTCGTGTGACACCCCAGTGTCACTCAGGGTTTTTCTCAAAAAGCCAAACCAAGAACCATCATTATATGTGAACCAAAGTAAGCATGAGCAACAAAACAATTTAAGTAAGAAAGAATTCACCAAGTATATACTTAAAAGTGTCATGATCAAAGCAATTGAGTCTTTTAAAAGATAAGATTGTGCAACCCTAATTGAAAACCCTAAAGGAGCCCCATGGGCAAAATTCAAGAAAGTAAGGAAAGGGGAATGAAAAGTTTAAAATTTTGAGTTGAGCCAATTGTATAAGTTAAAGTATGTTTATTAAGCAACAAGAAAGATTGAGAAGGCTTAGCCAAAGTAATTCAATTAAATCCCCAAATCAGCCCTTGATCTATGAACCCTTGGGAAATTCAGATTTCTGAATTTCTGAATTTCAGACCTCTTTCCAAAGATCATCTGTGTTCTCTGCTTTTCAAAACTCAAAGCCAGAAGATCCAAATATCAAAGTCGTGTCAAATTACCTTGAACACATTCTGGGAAAGTTTGAACTCAAACCAAATTCGTTTGACACGATTTTGGCGCAGCTTAACCTCGGGACCAGGCATTCTGACACTGGCACCTTGGTGACGCTACAACTCCCTGTCCCTAGCCTAAAACCGCACGTCGTCCATACACAAAAGACAAAGCTTGGTCTGGTGAACAAATCCCTTGCAATGATCTTGCCCAAATTCGCGAAGATTTGCTCCCAATCGGCACTTGAACAGGGGCACAGGCAACGGGAACACGTGTTCGACCGTGGCTGACACCCCGGTTCACGCCCGTTCGCGCACCGCGCCTTCCCAGTGCACGCCCGTGCGCACTCGCCGGTCCACGACCGCCCGTGCACCGCGTCGTGCCTATAAAGGCTCCCCAGGCGCACCTCACTTCGCCCCGCACTCACCCTCACCGGCCAGCCACTTCCCCTTAGCTCCGGCGAGCTCAATTCCGCCCGCCATTGCCGCCAGAGCTTCGGCCACCGTGGCCAGCCCACCCCAGCCATCCTCCAGGCAAGCCAGTGCTTCGGCTAGCTCCGCCAGTAGCCCGTGAAGCTTGCCAAGCCCTCGGACCCGGCCGGACTTCACCGGAGGCCCGAGATTGACTTCACCGGACTTCGGTCTTCCGCCGCCGCGCGTGGACCGAGCTATCCAGTGAGTCTCCGCCCAATTCCTTGCGCTCATGTCTTCTCTGGCACCCCGTGGTCCTCCCTGACCCGTTTGATTGAACTATCTCGCCGTGACCAGGCCGGTCTCCTCGCCGCCGACGAGCATCCCCGCCTGCGCGCGTGGACCGACCGACTCCGGCCATCTCCAACGGCGTTCCGCACACCGTTGTGATCCCCGAGACCTCCCCTTCATCCTCGACCACTTCACCGGAACAGTCTCGCCGCCGGTAAGCCCCTCCGCCCTTTTCTCCGCTGCGGCTACTGTTTAAGGTAGAAGAAGGACCTCGGGTTAGGTTCTGTAGAACCCGAGGGGTTTTCTGTAATGTCAGAGACTAATGTGAATAGTAGCCTGAGGACTGATTCGCGAAGAAACTTAGAAAACCCGCCAAGGACCCCAGTGCAAATTGGATTTTCATTTAATCAATTCTGTTATTCTTTTTAAAATGTCTAGAGAACTTGTAAAATTCATAACTTGATGAATTCCTAATCAAAAGATGTCAAACCAATTTTGCTAGCTCCTGTATATTATAATCTATCATTTAAAAATAGTAGACCCTATACTTTCTGTTCAAAATTTTAGAGTTTAAAATTAAAAACAGAAACCCACTAAACCTTATTTAATCAAGGAAAATTAGTTTTTCGTCTGTACTAGACTTAAGAAAATTTGTGGATGTTCAAACCTCTTTTAGACACTGTTTAAAAATAGTAGGAACCCCAGCATTAGAAATTATGATGTAGTTTCTCATTTAAAGATGTTTTGTCCAAAACTTAGAGAAAATCAGAAAGATATTAGAAATTAATGAACAGTGATTAATATTATTTTTCCTAGTTTACTTATGTAACAGAGGACTTAGGAAAAATACAGAGACCATTAATTTAGACCAGTTTTGAATTAAAATGATTTGTTTAGCCTAAATAAGACTGAAAATCAATTATTAAAGAGGCAAAACTATAACCAAAATGCTTAACAAAAATCCAGTGAACTTATAACCACCAGAGCCCCACTACAAAAATACAAAGCACCTCAGTCCAACTTTTTAAGTAAGGGAAATAAATACAAAGTGATAATAAGGCATTTTCCAACTAAATCATGAACAACCCCAAATAATGTGATAATGGGCAACCAAAAATTAACTAAGTCCATGATGAGGTAAACTACCAGAGAAAAATGCAAACCCATGAAAAAGAAGCAAACTCTTACCAATTGCTAATGATTTAAGAGAAGGCCATTTAATTCAAATAATGCATACCACCCCTTCCCTTAAGCAAAAAGATGCCAAACTTCAGAATGATTGCTCTTGCACAAAATAATAACCAAGAAAAATAAGAACTCTGTTGTTTGATGTTTTTCCAATATAGTGGTAGTAGAAAGCACCCATTTGGCTAGAAACTTGAGAAAACCATAGAAAATTAATTAAAAGGTATTAATGACTAGAAATTTGTATCAAGTCATGTTATAACACCTAAAAGCCAGCAAAAATAAGTCCTGAAGAATTACCCACTGTTAAATAGTAGTTGTAGTTCAAAGCACCC
Organism: Zea luxurians; assembly: GCA_029449295.1. NCBI lineage: Eukaryota > Viridiplantae > Streptophyta > Magnoliopsida > Poales > Poaceae > Zea > Zea luxurians. The sequence goes on along the minus strand of JAOPSE010000177.1, from coordinate 975,314 downwards.
CTTCTACCCTAGAATTTAATAATTTTTTTTACAGAGAAAACTATTCACTTGCTGATCCCCAAATTTTGAGACAGAAAAACACACCAGTAGCAAGCCACTGCAATTTTTGCAGAATTTTTAGAATTTTATAAAAGCAACTCGTAGTTCAAACCTACTCCAAAACATTAAAGAGAATAAAAGAAAAGGAAAGAAGAAATAAACCCCACCTCAATAAGTCTAACTTGAGTACTTATCATTCATCCCTAAGACTTAAAAGGAATTCAGTGGAACCCCAAAATTAAACCTACCACTTACCTTAGCTAAATTTGAACCAGTTTACCAAGTATACCACCCAAGGGTCTTGCATAAGTAAAGCTAACTTTGTTTAACTCAAGAAAGATCATACACCTTTTAAGTTGTGATTTCTAAAAAGCACATATCATATCATGCATATATCTTACGCATTGCATTCATTAGATTGTAATCTTGCCGACGGAGAGTACGTGCTCATCCCCGAGCAAGGACCTGTCCAAGAGGAGGACCAGGAGCAGGCTTCAGAGGCTGCTATCGAGGATCTCCCCGCAGCCCCAGCAATTGAAGGCAAGCCCCGGTTTTATGCATAACCTATTAATTATGCTATTTTACTACACTTAATGCTTGTAGGACTGCAATGTGCACTTAAGTGTAGGAGTTGCTTGAAACCTCTAGTTGCATGAACTTAGGACTCCTTGTTGAGATGAATACTAGCATACTAGGTCGAGTAGCTGCTTGCTAATCAGGATCTCGGTAGAAGTCGAGTGATTTTTCTAGCACTCGCGCGAGGTCAGGAATTGATTGTATTCATCTTGATAATGGGATCTATGTTGGTCTATGGACTTGGATCCAGGGAGGATGCCTTGTCTATGAGACGGGAAAATGAATTAAGGATTAATGTGTGGATACCTGAGTCAAGCTTTTGAACGTACTAAGCACATGCCGGGAAATATGGTAACCGGTAAACCTAGTACCTGAGTGAAGTCGGGCGCGGACTTTATCCCTCATGCGACCTGAGACTGGGTCTCCCATGCTAGCTATGGTGGGTACAAGTGCGGTCACTGCACGGCGGCAGCCGGGGTCAGTGGAGCATTGTATGCCAAGGCGGTGAGGCCTGGACGCGAACGGGGAATCGATGGGGACGGTTGTCATGTGCAGGGTCGGAGTACCCTGACATGTCGTGTGTTTAGGTTTACCTTGCAAGGTTAAAACCCGATTCGAATCGTCTGCTTCTCGCAGCTAATGAGACTGCTTGATTCCTTGTACTGCATCGAGTAAGAAGTGAAATGAGGTTACATGAGATAACTTGTTGATTGAACTAATTGATTGTTACCATGTATGCTTAGAAGGAGCAAATCTAGCTAAGTTAATGATGATAAAATTTGAAAAGCTAAAAAAAAGTGATTTTAGTAACAGCTAGTGCTTTTGGCAAACCAAACCCCCTCAGCCAAACAGCTGCATAGTCTAGAGGTAGAGGAGTAGACTCCTCACACCGGGTAAGTCTAGCTGAGTATTAGTATACTCAGCCTTGCTTGTGGCACCCTTTTTGCAGGTACCATGCAGGAATTGGTTGATGGTGTGACTTGGCCTACCACCCTGCCACCGGGTTGGACGGTCGAGTGGGATGTTGCTCCGGCAGGAGAGGAGCATGAGGAGTAGTGGGCTAGGCCTTGCCCATTTCCTCATTACCGACGACATCGATTATCCGCTGCACTTTACTTTATGAACTTTATTTGCTACTCAAGAACTCCGATTTATGTAATAATTCAGTACTTAATTTGAGGTTTCCTGTTTTATTGTATTTCTTCTGTGACTCACCTTCGAGTGAGATCGTGGAATTTGATCCTGGTTAAGTGGCTCTATCAGACTAGATCTGAAGGACTGACGGGTTATTCCGATTTAAGTGTGTTACGACCCCTGAGGCGTGACATGGGCACTTAAGCTGGAATAATTCGGGTGGTTCTGCCACAGCGGGTATCGGAGCAAATTCCACCACAGAGAAGGACAATAAACCATGAACACCAATTTTCAAAACCTAAAACTTGCTTAGAAACTACTAAGGATCGTCAGGACTAGACCGTTAGACCTAGGACGAAAGGCCTTAGGCATAGAGGGAAATAGGTGGCTAATTAATTAGGCCCCGTGGGCCAATACTTATATTAAGGATGCCCTAAAAAGGCACCCTATTTTCTTTTTGAAAGGCAACGTTTCTTCCAGCATGCATGCATTATAAAACATAAAGAGGAATTAAAAATTTGAGCTAACCCTTTTTTTTTAAAAAAACCATCCGGGCTCCCTTTTTCTTTTTCCTTCCACCATAATCTTTATCTTTGATTCCCTTCCGCAGATGAATTCACCCACCCCCGCCAGTGGAGGAGACTCTCGTTTCAGTTCTGACTTCCTTTCTCGCGATGGCTTTCCTTCCATCTTGTGGGAAGTGCTTAACTCCGCCGGTTACCCTACGCCCCCTTTGTACACGGTGCAGTTGTATGAGGAGCATCGGGTACCTCGTTGTCGGGTCTGGCTGACTTTGGAGGCTCATCCCCTTCAGCCGGGTTGGCGTTCCCTTGACTCTGAGACGATTGGACTCAGGACGGACGACACCGTTGAGGCAGCAGCCATGAAGACTCTGACGACTTTCTGTGGCTACCATCCCCTGGAGATGGTGATGCACCCCTTGGGACTCTTCCCTGCTGAGAAGAAGGACGATCCCATGTGGTGTAACCGCGTGAGCCATGTGAAGGATGTGTGGGCAATGTATCCTGACTTGGTTGGGAGGGTCACCGTTCAGTGCATGAGTGCGCTGTACCGCCTTCAGGCCCTTCAGAGCGATGCTATGACACTTCTTGCTAACACCGCTCAAACCACTAAGCTCACTCTCGACAGTCGGGAAGATTTTGTGGTCGACCTATCCACAGAGTTGGTGGAGAAGGATCTGCAGGTGGAGAGGCTGCGCCAGCGTATCGCTACCTTGGAGCAGCAAGTGGAGATCCGAGACAACACTATTGATGTCTTGGAGAACCAGCTTCACGATGTGCAGAGGGAACTCGAGGAAGCAAATGACCACTTGGACATGCACCACCTGGAGATGGAGGCCAATGAAGCAGGAAGCGAGGGAGAAGAGGCTCCCGAGGAGCTAGGACCAGCCCCTGGTGCCAATGGGACTACCTCCACGATGCCTCCTTCACCCGCATCCAGTGTCGCTTCCACCGCTCAGGGTTGAGCAGTCGCTTCGACACTTTTGGGCGGATAGAAACCTATGCGAGCTTAGTTGATGTCAGATTTTGGACTAGGCTTATGGGTACTTCCCCTGATTGATGTAGCCCTGTAAAATTTTGAAATCTGTGGGATCTTTGTCACCATGTTATCTTCATTTCGAACCTAATATTATGATTATGGCATTTTTCCTTCCATATGAGATGATATCTTGCCGTTCGAAACTGTGAGTTGGGATAACAATGGCGACAATCTCTGTTTTCAGATGGCAGCTAGGCAGCGTCGCGGGCAGAACGAGCAAGTTCCCCCGCCACCTCCTCCAGCTCCCACAGTGCAGGAGCTGATGGCCCAGCAGAATGAGATTCTGCGACAGCTCTTGCAGCGCCAGCCCCACCCCCAGCAGCATGGTGGAGGCCAGCATCAGCGACCTCCGGCTATGGCAACATACCAGGAGTTTCTGAGCACGCAGCCGCCCTTGTTCGCCAAGGCAGAGGATCCGTTGGACGCCGACGTGTGGCTTCGCGTCGTCGAGTCCAAGTTTCCCCTCCTCACGGGAGACTGCCCTGATGCTACCAAGACCCGCTTCGCCGCGCAGCAGCTTCGCGGATCTGCTCGGACTTGGTGGGATCACTTCTGTGCTATGCTCCCCACTGATCGTGAGGTATCTTGGGAGGAATTCAAGACTGCTTTCAGAGGACACCACATTCCAGCTGGCATTCTTGATCGGAAGTTGAATGAATTTCTGGCCCTCAATCAAGGAACCCGCACGGTACTGCAGTATGCGCAAGCCTTCAATGACTTATGCCAGTATGCAGGGTATCATGCTGATTCTGATGAGAAGAAGAGGGATCGCTTCCACAGGGGTCTCAATACCAAGCTGCGGGAACGACTCAACACTGTCCGGGCTGATAGCTTCAATGAGTTGGTCAACATGGCCATCTCTCAGGAGGATTGCATTGTTGCTCACCGGGCAGAGAAGAAGAGAAAGGCACCAATGGCAGCGCCATCCGTTCAGGCTCAGAGGTTCCGGATTGTTTCCCACAATCAGAGCAGGGGTTTTCAGCAGCAGGCAGGCAGATGGGTGATCAGGCCACCTCAGCAGCAGCAGCAGCCGGCACCCAATCGCTACCCAGCTCCCGCCCCAAGGAACAATCAGCCTCCGCAGCAGCAGCAGTTCCGCCAGGGCAATGGGAACAAGTGTTTCACTTGTGGCAATGTGGGCCACTATGCCAAGAATTGTCCCAGGAACCAGCAGAAGCAGATGCCAGCACCAAATCAAGACAAGGGAAGAAAGCAGAAGGTGCAAGTCAGGCAAGGGAAGCTCAACTTCACTGCTCTTGAGGAAGTGCCAGAAGGAGCTCCTATCATGACTGGTATCTTTTCAGTTTATAATCAACCTGCTTTAATTCTGTTTGATTCTGGTGCATCTCATAGTTTCATTAGCCAAAAGTTCAGTGCTAAATGCAAACTGCCATTCTCTCACTCAAAAGGGTCATTCATGATAGTCACACCTGGGGGTAAAATTGCAACTAATCAATTAAACCGAAGTGTGCCTATTCAACTAGGAAGCCACATTGTCAAAACCACTCTTCTTGTGTTGGGATTGGAAAATGTGGATATTATTCTAGGGGCAAATTGGATGACCTTGCACCAAGTTGTGCTTGATGTAGCCAGTCGTACCGTGGAAGTTAATTCCCCTTTCTGCGGGAATTTCACTTTGATTTTGCCTAGTCAGGGTTCTACTCAGTCGTGTGCTTTCTCTATGACGGAGTTACCCCTGAAGAAGATCCCAGTGGTCTGTGAGTATGCAGATGTCTTTCCTGATGAATTGCCAGGAATGCCACCGGACCGGGATATTGAATTCGCCATCGAGTTGCAACCGGGAACGGCCCCAATTTCCAAGAGGCCCTACCGAATGCCACCCGCTGAGTTGGCAGAGTTGAAGAAGCAATTGCAAGAGTTGCTGGATAAGGGTTTCATTCGCCCAAGCACTTCGCCTTGGGGATGTCCAGCACTGTTTGTGAAGAAGAAGGATGAAAGCTTGAGGCTGTGTATAGATTACCGCCCTCTTAATGCGGTAACTATCAAGAACAAGTATCCTTTGCCTCGTATTGATGTTCTCTTTGACCAGTTGGTCGGAGCCAAGGTGTTTTCCAAGATAGACCTTCGCTCTGGCTACCATCAGATCAAAATACGAGCGAGTGATATTCCGAAGACGGCATTCTCAACCAGATATGGGCTATATGAATTCTTGGTGATGTCATTTGGGCTGACAAATGCACCAGCATATTTCATGTATCTGATGAATTCTGTTTTTATGCCGGAATTGGACAAGTTGGTGGTGGTCTTCATCGATGATATTCTGGTGTACTCAAAGAACGAAGAAGAACATGCCGGGCATTTGCATGTAGTGCTTCAACGTCTGCGAGAGCACCACCTTTATGCCAAGTTATCCAAGTGTGATTTTTGGCTAAAGGAAATCAAATTCTTGGGTCACACTATCTCTCAAGCTGGAATAGCTGTTGATCCTGATAAAGTGCAAGAGGTGATGAACTGGAAGCCACCAACAACTGTTCGCCAGATTCGGAGTTTTCTGGGATTAGCCGGTTATTACCGAAGGTTTATTCCGGACTTCTCTCGAATTGCGAAGCCTATTACTGAGTTGCTGAAGAAAGAAGTCAAATTTGTGTGGAGTCAGAAGTGCGAAGATGCCTTCCATGCATTAAGGCAGCATCTGACCACAGCACCAGTATTGGCGCAACCCGACAGCAGCAAACCTTTTGATGTATATTGTGATGCCTCGGGCACCGGGCTAGGTTGTGTCTTGATGCAAGACAACCGAGTCATTGCTTATGCTTCAAGAGCACTCAGGCCTCATGAGCAAAATTATCCCACTCATGACCTTGAGTTAGCAGCAGTGGTTCATGCATTGAAGATGTGGAGGCACTATCTAATGGGAACCCACTGCAACATCTTCACTAATCATAAGATCCTTAAGTACATTTTTACTCAGGCTGATCTTAACATGAGGCAGAGAAGATGGCTAGAGCTGATCAAGGATTATGACCTGGAGGTACATTATCACCCAGGGAAGGCTAATGTGGTAGCTGATGCCTTGAGTCGGAAGTTGCAATGCAATTGTGTTCTGATGGATTCTCGCATTAACACCTTGTGTGATGAGTTGAGCAAGATGCAAATTGAAGTGATTCCTTCTGGTTCTTTGTCTCACATTTCTATTGAGCCAACTTTGCAAGACCAGATTATCATGGCCCAACTCAGTGACAAGGGAGTGCAGATTATCAAGAAGAATCTCCATCAGAAGGTTGAGAAGTATAATTGTTTCCGCCAGGATGAGAAGGGTGTGTTATGGTTCAAAAGCAGGTTGGTGATTCCTAAAGACCAGGATCTCAAGAGGAAAATTTTGGATGAAGCTCATCTCTCCAAATTCTCTATGCATCCGGGAAGCACCAAGATGTACCATGATTTGAAGCCTTTGTACTGGTGGACCAGAATGAAGAGGGAGATCGCCCAGTATGTATCAGAATGTGACACCTGTCAGAGGATAAAGGCAAGCCACTTGAAGTCAGTTGGAGCTTTGCAACCACTATCCGTACCTTCATGGAAGTGGGACGACATCAGCATGGATTTCATTGTGGGTCTGCCTAACACCTCTCGTCATCATGATTCAATTTGGGTTATTGTGGACCGATTGACGAAAGTGGCACATTTTCTTCCTGTGCACACCACTGATAAGGCTCAGAGATATGCAGAATTGTATATTGACCGGATCGTGTGTTTGCACGGATTACCTCGGACCATTGTTTCTGACCGAGGAGCCCAATTTGTTGCCAGATTTTGGGAACAATTGCAAGAGTCTTTGGGAACCAAGCTAATCAGGAGTTCAGCTTACCACCCACAGACTGATGGTCAGACGGAAAGGGTAAACCAAATCCTGGAAGATATGCTGAGAGCTTGTGCGATCGATTGTGGCAAGAACTGGGATAAGCACCTCTCCTTGGCAGAGTTTGCTTATAACAATAGTTATCAATCCAGCCTAAAGATGGCACCTTTTGAAGCTCTCTATGGAAGGAGGTGCAGGACACCGCTCAATTGGTCTCAACCTGGTGAAAGAGAAGTTTTTGGACCTGATTTAGTGACTGAAGCCGAAAGGAAGGTCAAGCTAATCAGGATGAATCTAGAAGCTGCTCAGGCCAGGCAGAAGAGTTACCATGATAAAAGAAGGAAACCTCTCCAGTTCGAGGTGGGAAGTTTTGTATACCTAAAGGTATCACCCACCAAGGGAATGCAGAGGTTTGGGATCAAAGGCAAGCTAGCCCCTCATTACATTGGACCTTATGAGATCATAGAAGCATGTGGACCCGTGGCATACAAGCTGAAGTTACCTTCAAAGATGTCTGCCATTCACAGTGTTTTTCATGTATCTCAGCTGAAGAAGTGTGTTCGATTGCCGATTGAGATCGTAGCAGAGCCAGAATTGGAGATAGAGCCAGATCTATCGTACCAAGAGTACCCCTCCAAGATTCTGGATTGCAAAGAAAGATCAACTCGGGCTAAATCGATCAAGATGTTCAAGGTCCAGTGGAGTAATCACTCACAGGAGGAAGCTACTTGGGAAACCGAGGAATTCCTGAGATCCAACTTCCCCGATTGCCTACCTAAGGAAGCTGGTACGTAATCACCCCCAAACCCCTCCTCCTGCCTTTCGAATCTAATTTTCAAAAATATAATCTTAATTCAGAATGAAGTAACTATAAAGTAAAACTTAAAAGGACTTCCTTCTGAAGTTGCAAAGAGAATGACATTCGAAGAGCAGTTTATCCTAATAATAACAATAATCACCCCTTTTTCCTATCAGTCTCACCCATCGCTTTACCCCGGGAGGACTCTGGCCCGAATCTCGGGACGAGATTCCTTTAAGGGGGGAAGGCTGTGACACCCCAGTGTCACTCAGGGTTTTTCTCAAAAAGCCAAACCAAGAACCATCATTATATGTGAACCAAAGTAAGCATGAGCAACAAAACAATTTAAGTAAGAAAGAATTCACCAAGTATATACTTAAAAGTGTCATGATCAAAGCAATTGAGTCTTTTAAAAGATAAGATTGTGCAACCCTAATTGAAAACCCTAAAGGAGCCCCATGGGCAAAATTCAAGAAAGTAAGGAAAGGGGAATGAAAAGTTTAAAATTTTGAGTTGAGCCAATTGTATAAGTTAAAGTATGTTTATTAAGCAACAAGAAAGATTCAGAAGACTTAGCCAAAGTAATTCAATTAAATCCCCAAACCAGCCCTTGATCTATGAACCCTTGGGAAATTCAGATTTCTGAATTTCAGACCTCTTTCCAAAGATCATCTGTGTTCTCTGCTTTTCAAAACTCAAAGCCAGAAGATCCAAATATCAAAGTCGTGCCAAATTACCTTGAACACATTCTGGGAAAGTTTGAACTCAAACCAAATTGGTTTGACACGATTTTGGCGCAGCTTAACCTCGGGACCAGGCATTCTGACACTGGCACCTTGGTGACGCTACAACTCCCTGTCCCTAGCCTAAAACCGCACGTCGTCCATACACAAAAGACAAAGCTTGGTCTGGTGAACAAATCCCTTGCAGTGATCTTGCCCAAATTCGCGAAGATTTGCTCCCAATCGGCGCTTGAACAGGGGCAGAGGCAACGGGAACACGTGTTCGACCGTGGCTGACACCCCGGTTCACGCCCGTTCGCGCACCGCGCCTTCCCAGTGCACGCCCGCGCGCACTCGCTGGTCCACGACCGCCCGTGCACCGCGCCGTGCCTATAAAGCCTCCCCAGGCGCACCTCACTTCGCCCCGCACTCACCCTCACCGGCCAGCCACTTCCCCTTAGCTCCGGCGAGCTCAATTCCGCCCGCCATTGCCGCCAGAGCTTCGGCCACCGTGGCCAGCCCACCCCAGCCATCCTCCGGGCAAGCCAGTGCTTCGGCTAGCTCCGCCAGTAGCCCGTGAAGCTTGCCAAGCCCTCGGACCCGGCCGGACTTCACCGGAGGCCCGAGATTGACTTCACCGGACTTCGGTCTTCCGCCGCCGCGCGTGGACCGAGCTATCCAGTGAGTCTCCGCCCAATTCCTTGCGCTCATGTCTTCTCTGGCACCCCGTGGTCCTCCCTGACCCGTTTGATTGAACTATCTCGCCATGACCAGGCCGGTCTCCTCGCCGCCGACGAGCATCCCCGCCTGCGCGCGTGGACCGACCGACTCCGGCCATCTCCGACGGCGTTCCGCACACCGTTGTGATCCCCGAGACCTCCCCTTCATCCTCGACCACTTCACCGGAACAGTCTCGCCGCCGGTAAGCCCCTCCGCCCTTTTCTCCGCCGCGGCTACTGTTTAAGGTAGAAGAAGGACCTCGGGTTAGGTTCTGTAGAACCCGAGGGGTTTTCTGTAATGTCAGAGACTCATGTGAATAGTAGCCTGAGGACTGATTCGCGAAGAAACTTAGAAAACCCGCCAGGGACCCCAGTGCAAATTGGATTTTCATTTAATCAATTCTGTTATTCTTTTTAAAATATCCAGAGAACTTGTAAAATTCATAACTTGATGAATTCCTAATCAAAAGATGTCAAACCAATTTTGCTAGCTCCTGTATATTATAATCTATCATTTAAAAATAGTAGACCCTATACTTTCTGTTCAAAATTTTAGAGTTTAAAATTAAAAACAGAAACCCACTAAACCTTATTTAATCAAGAAAAATTAGTTTTTCGTCTGTACTAGACTTAAGAAAATTTGTGGATGTTCAAACCTCTTTTAGACACTGTTTAAAAATAGTAGGAACCCCAGCATTAGAAATTATGATGTAGTTTCTCATTTAAAGATGTTTTGTCCAAAACTTAGAGAAAATCAGAAAGATATTAGAAATTAATGAACAGTGATTAATATTATTTTTCCTAGTTTACTTATGTAACAGAGGACTTAGGAAAAATACAGAGACCATTAATTTAGACCAGTTTTGAATTAAAATGATTTGTTTAGCCTAAATAAGACTGAAAATCAATTATTAAAGAGGCAAAACTATAACCAAAATGCTTAACAAAAATCCAGTGAACTTATAACCACCAGAGCCCCACTACAAAAATACAAAGCACCTCAGTCCAACTTTTTAAGTAAGGGAAATAAATACAAAGTGATAATAAGGCATTTTCCAACTAAATCATGAACAACCCCAAATAATGTGATAATGGGCAACCAAAAATTAACTAAGTCCATGATGAGGTAAACTACCAGAGAAAAATGCAAACCCATGAAAAAAAAGCAAACTCTTACCAATTGCTAATGATTTAAGAGAAGGCCATTTAATTCAAATAATGCATACCACCCCTTCCCTTAAGCAAAAAGATGCCAAACTTCAGAATGATTGCTCTTGCACAAAATAATAACCAAGAAAAATAAGAACTCTGTTGTTTGATGTTTTTCCAATATAGTGGTAGTAGAAAGCACCCATTTGGCTAGAAACTTGAGAAAACCATAGAAAATTAATTAAAAGGTATTAATGACTAGAAATTTGTATCAAGTCATGTTATAACACCTAAAAGCCAGCAAAAATAAGTCCTGAAGAATTACCCACTGTTAAATAGTAGTTGTAGTTCAAAGCACCCCTTCTACCCTAGAATTTAATAATTTTTTTTACAGAGAAAACTATTCACTTGCTGATCCCCAAATTTTGAGACAGAAAAACACACCAGTAGCAAGCCACTGCAATTTTTGCAGAATTTTTAGAATTTTATAAAAGCAACTCGTAGTTCAAACCTACTCCAAAACATTAAAGAGAATAAAAGAAAAGGAAAGAAGAAATAAACCCCACCTCAATAAGTCTAACTTGAGTACTTATCATTCATCCCTAAGACTTAAAAGGAATTCAGTGGAACCCCAAAATTAAACCTACCACTTACCTTAGCTAAATTTGAACCAGTTTACCAAGTATACCACCCAAGGGTCTTGCATAAGTAAAGCTAACTTTGTTTAACTCAAGAAAGATCATACACCTTTTAAGTTGTGATTTCTAAAAAGCACATATCATATCATGCATATATCTTACGCATTGCATTCATTAGATTGTAATCTTGCCGACGGAGAGTACGTGCTCATCCCCGAGCAAGGACCTGTCCAAGAGGAGGACCAGGAGCAGGCTTCAGAGGCTGCTATCGAGGATCTCCCCGCAGCCCCAGCAATTGAAGGCAAGCCCCGGTTTTATGCATAACCTATTAATTATGCTATTTTACTACACTTAATGCTTGTAGGACTGCAATGTGCACTTAAGTGTAGGAGTTGCTTGAAACCTCTAGTTGCATGAACTTAGGACTCCTTGTTGAGATGAATACTAGCATACTAGGTCGAGTAGCTGCTTGCTAATCAGGATCTCGGTAGAAGTCGAGTGATTTTTCTAGCACTCGCACGAGGTCAGGAATTGATTGTATTCATCTTGATAATGGGATCTATGTTGGTCTATGGACTTGGATCCAGGGAGGATGCCTTGTCTATGAGACGGGAAAATGAATTAAGGATTAATGTGTGGATACCTGAGTCAAGCTTTTGAACGTACTAAGCACATGCCGGGAAATATGGTAACCGGTAAACCTAGTACCTGAGTGAAGCCGGGCGCGGACTTTATCCCTCATGCGACCTGAGACTGGGTCTCCCATGCTAGCTATGGTGGGTACAAGTGCGGTCACTGCACGGCGGCAGCCGGGGTCAGTGGAGCATTGTATGCCAAGGCGGTGAGGCCTGGACGCGAACGGGGAATCGATGGGGACGGTTGTCATGTGCAGGGTCGGAGTACCCTGACATGCCGTGTGTTTAGGTTTACCTTGCAAGGTTAAAACCCGATTCGAATCGTCTGCTTCTCGCAGCTAATGAGACTGCTTGATTCCTTGTACTGCATCGAGTAAGAAGTGAAATGAGGTTACATGAGATAACTTGTTGATTGAACTAATTGATTGTTACCATGTATGCTTAGAAGGAGCAAATCTAGCTAAGTTAATGATGATAAAATTTGAAAAGCTAAAAAAAAAGTGATTTTAGTAACAGCTAGTGCTTTTGGCAAACCAAACCCCCTCAGCCAAACAGCTGCATAGTCTAGAGGTAGAGGAGTAGACTCCTCACACCGGGTAAGTCTAGCTGAGTATTAGTATACTCAGCCTTGCTTGTGGCACCCTTTTTGCAGGTACCATGCAGGAATTGGTTGATGGTGTGACTTGGCCTACCACCCTGCCACCGGGTTGGACGGTCGAGTGGGATGTTGCTCCGGCAGGAGAGGAGCATGAGGAGTAGTGGGCTAGGCCTTGCCCATTTCCTCATTACCGACGACATCGATTATCCGCTGCACTTTACTTTATGAACTTTATTTGCTACTCAAGAACTCCGATTTATGTAATAATTCAGTACTTAATTTGAGGTTTCCTGTTTTATTGTATTTCTTCTGTGACTCACCTTCGAGTGAGATCGTGGAATTTGATCCTGGTTAAGTGGCTCTATCAGACTAGATCTGAAGGACTGACGGGTTATTCCGATTTAAGTGTGTTACGGCCCCTGAGGCGTGACATGGGCACTTAAGCTGGAATAATTCGGGTGGTTCTGCCACACGTCGCGCGTCCAGTCGCGCGACGTTTCACTTTAAGCTCAGCTCTGTCAACGTCTCTTTATAACTAATGCAAGTGTCTCGTCGTGCGCTCTGTCGCACGACGAGTCGTTAATTTCTTAATTCGATTTAGAGTGCTATGTCGCGCGTCTCGCCGCGCGACAATCCTTTTAATTTATCTTCATCTGCTTATAATGATTAGACATGAAACATGACTTTACTTTATGCTAAACGTAGTGTCTACATTAATGCCTTTCAATTGAGCGAGTGGTTTAATTCATAATAATGTAACGTGATCGTTTCTCGACTGTCTTTTCCTCTTTCTCTCTTAACCGTAATTGCGAGCCCGCGTGGAACGTCTGTTTACTTACTGCATTCTATTGTATGATGTACTGTTCTTTTGTATTAAATATGTGGATGTATGTATGTTTGCGCTCGCATAGAGAACGATCCAGTCGGAGAACCCGAAGAACTCGCAGGAGAAGCCCCTGAGCAGCAGTCGGTTGGTGGAGGCAAGTGTCCCTCGACCTATCTCTGTCCTATTCATTCTTTAATTCACCTCCCGCATTACACATTTATACCTAAGGATTTACTAGCTTTTATCCATGTCCTTGTTTGCCTATTTGGGTTGGATTATTATTGCTTAGTCTTATGCTATTGCTCAACTCTAATCAATGAACATGATGAGATTATCTATGATACGCTGTTTTCCCTTTTGATTATGATGATGGTACTGTGACATTTAAGGGGGCTCGAGCTGTTTCTCGAGTGCCTCTCTGTAAGGACCTGTTCGTTGGATGACCGCCCGGGAAAACAGTGCAACCATGAGGGCGGAGTGGGACGCCCTTAGCTGAATAATTAGAGGAACTGAGGTGTAGTTCGCTTCGCCGTCGTGCCGTCAATGGGGCTCGGTGTATGCGGCTCGCTCTACCAAGGTTGGTTTGCCCCTTGGGGAGGAGTGCGGTACATTTAGGAAACCTAACGGGCGGCTACAGCCTCAGGGAATCTTTGTAAAGGATACGTAGTGAGACCCTGCCTATTCACCTTGGTAGTGCTTCAGGGTTTGATCGGCCCGAGGCAAGAGGGAATCACGGCTTGTGGGTAAAGTGCTCAACCTCTGTAGAGTGTTATGAAACTGATATATCAGCCGTGCTCGCGGTTATGAGCGGCCAAGGGAGCTCCAGTGATTAGTGGTACTTGATTAGAGATGTTCGGATTACAGGTGACAATGAGACTGATGGTTCTTGGTTTTGACTCTGGTAATGGTAAGTGGTACTCTTTCCGTTTGGAAAGGAGTACATTTGGGTTAATAACGTGGGTTAACTCTAAAACTTGGCTTTTTCTACTAGTAATAATAACCTGACCAACTAAAAGCAACTGCTTGACTTAACCCCACATAAAGCTAGTCCACTGCAGCCAAACGGGACATTTGCTGAGTACGTTGATGTGTACTCACCCTTGCTTTCACAAAACACCAGGTTGCCTTTGGTGCAATCTATGCTCAGGTAAAGAGGAAGAAAAAGGTGTCGAGGCAGATCTCCAGGAGTTCCAAGACTACGACGAGTTTTAGGCATGGGTTAGCGGCAACCCCCAGTCGGCTGCCTGTGATGGCCGCGTTTATCTACATTTCTTTTCCGCACTTTGATTTATTGTAAAGACTATGTGGATGTCTCAGACATATGATGTAATCGACTATTATTTCCCTTTTTAATACTATTTGAGCACTGTGTGATGATGTCCATGTTATGTAACTGCTGTGTACGTGAATTGCTGATCCTGGCACGTACATGGTTCGCATTCGGTTTGCCTTCTAAAACCGGGTGTGACAAGTATTTGGGATGTTGTTGAGTTGGGAGTGCAGGTACCATCACCGGGGGATGAAGACTATGACTTGGACGAGGTTGCCCAAATCCGGCACTTCAACTCCCAAGCCACCACTATACTCCTCACCTCTCTAAGTCGAGAGGAGTATAACAAGGTGCAAGGGTTGAAGAGCGCCAAAGAAATTTGGGACGTGCTCAAGACCGCGCACGAAGGAGACGAGGTGACCAAGATCACCAAGAGGGAAACGATCGAGGGGGAGCTCGGTCGTTTTATGCTCAACCAAGGAGAAGACCCACAAGCCATGTACAACAGGCTAAAAACCTTGGTGAACCAAGTGCGCAACCTCGGGAGCACCAAGTGGGATGACCATGAAATGGTCAAGGTTATTCTTAGATCACTCGTATTTCTTAACCCCACTCAAGTTCAATTAATTCGTGGTGATCCAAGATATAAACTAATGTCTCCCGAGGAAGTGATAGGAAAATTCGTGAGCTTTGAATTGATGATCAAAGGCTCAAAAAATCATCGAGCAAGGCGTCTCCTCCGCACCCGAGGCACAACCCGTCACATTCAAGGTAGCGGAGGAGAAGAAAGAAGACTCTACACCGAGTAGGGTCCCCATCTATGCCTCCAAGCTCGACAACGAGGAGATGGCGCTCATCATCAAGAGCTTCCGCCAAATCCTCAAGCAAAGGAGGGGGAAAGACTACAAGCCCCGCTCCAAGAAGGTTTGCTACAAGTGTGGTAAGCCTGGTCATTTTATCGCTAAATGTCCTTTATCTAGTGATAGTGACAGGGATAATGACAAGAGGGGGAAGAAGAAGGAGAAGAAGAAGTATTACAAGAAGAAGGGTGTGATGCCCATGTTTGCCGGGAGTGGGACTCCGACGAGAGCTCTATCGATTCCTCTGACGACGAGGACGCCGCCAACATCGCCATCAACAAAGGCATCCTCTTCCCCAACGTTGGCCACAAGTGACTTATGGCGAAGAACGGCAAGAAGAAGAAGGTAAAATCAAGATCCTCTACTAAGTATGCCACTTCTAGTGATGAGGATAATTCTAGTGATGATGAGGATAACTTGCTTACTCTTTTTGCCAATCTTAACATACAACAAAAAGAGAAATTAAATGAATTGATTGGTGCTATTCATGAGAAGGATGAACTCTTGGATAGCCAAGAGGACTTCCTTATTAAGGAAAACAAAAGGCATGTTAAGACTAAAAATGCTTATGCTTGGGAGGTAGAGAAAAATGAAAAATTAACTAGTGAGCTAAGTACTTGTCATGACACTATCTCCAACCTTAGAATTGAGAATGCTAATTTGATTGCTAAGGTTGAGAAGTCAAATATTTGTGATGATTCAATTGTTAATCTTAGAAATGATAATGTTAGTTTAATTGCTAAGATTGACATGTTGAATGAATCCCTTGCTAGCCTTAAGTTTGAGAATGATAAATTGATTGCTAAGGCT
Organism: Zea luxurians; assembly: GCA_029449295.1. Lineage (NCBI taxonomy): Eukaryota > Viridiplantae > Streptophyta > Magnoliopsida > Poales > Poaceae > Zea > Zea luxurians. The sequence continues at coordinate 959,159 of JAOPSE010000177.1, read as the reverse complement.
AAGGAATTAGATGTTTGCAATGTTTTCATTTCCAATCTTAGAGATGAGAATGCTATTTTACATGCTAAGATTGTTGAATTAAATGATTGCAAACCCTCTACATCTAGTGTTGATCATGTTACCATTTGTACTAGATGTAGAGATGTTAATGTAGATGCTATTCATGATCACCTTGCTATGATTAAACAACAAAATGATCATATAGCTAAACTAGATGCTAAAATTGCCGAGCATGAACTAGAGAATGAAAAATTTAAATTTGCTCGTAGTATGCTTTATAGTGGGAGACGCCCTGGCATTAAGGATGGCATTGGCTTCCAACAGGAAGACAATGTCAAGCTTAATGCCCCTCTTAAAAGATTGTCTAATTTTGTTAAGGGCAAGGCTCCCATGTCTCAGGATAACGAGGGCTATATTTTATATCCTGCTGGTTATCCTGAGGATAAGATTAGGAGAATTCATGCAAAGAAGACTCATTCTCACCATGCTTTTATTTATAAGAATGAGGCTTCTAGCTCTAGGCGTTCTACACATGTTAAAATGCCTAAGAAGAAAACTCCTACTGCATCAAATGATCATAATGTTTCATTCAAAACTTTTGATGCTTCTTATGTGCTAACTAACAAATCAGGCAAGGTAGTTGCCAAATATGTTGGGGGCAAACACAAGGACTCCAAGACTTGTGTTTGGGTACCCAAGGTGCTTGTTTGTAATGTAAAAGGACCCAAGACCGTTTGGGTACCTAAGAACAAGGCCTAAATTTGTGGTGTAGGTTTATGCATCCGGGGGCTCAAGTTGGATCATCGATAGCGGGTGCACAAACCATATGACCGGGGAGAAAAGGATGTTCTCCTCCTATGAGAAAAACTAAGATCCCCAAAGAGCGATCACATTCAGGGATGGAAATCAAGGTTTGGTCAAAGGATTGGGTAAAATTGCTATATCACCTGACCATTCTATTTCCAATGTTTTTCTTGTAGATTCATTAGATTACAACTTGCTTTCTGTCTCTCAATTATGCAAAATAGGCTACAATTGTCTTTTTACGGATGTAGGTGTTACTGTCTTTAGAAGAAGTGATGATTCAATAGCTTTTAAGGGAGTGTTAGAGGGTCAGGTATACTTAGTTGATTTCAATAGAGCTGAACTCGACACTTTCTTAATAGCTAAGACTAACATGGGTTGGCTCTGGCATCGCCGACTAGCCCACGTTGGGATGAAGAATCTTCACAAGCTTCTAAAGGGAGAGCACATTTTGGGACTAACAAATGTTCATTTTGAGAAAGACAGGATTTGTAGCGCATGTCAAGCAGGGAAGCAAGTTGGTGTTCATCATCCACACAAAAACATCATGACGACTGACAGGCCACTTGAGCTAGTCCACATGGACCTATTCGGCCCGATAGCTTACATAAGCATCGGCGGGAGTAAGTACTATCTAGTTATTGTGGATGATTATTCTCGCTTCACATGGGTATTGAAAGCTCTCTTGTGGGTTTTGGTGTTTAGATGACAACCCAATTAAAGGACTAACAAGTGTGCTAAGTATTGAACAGGTGTTGAATGCAAAGCTAACATGGTTCAACACAAGTTAACAGGTGTGATGGTCCAAAGACGGAATCATCTCTAGATAATGGACATCACAAGAAAGATGGACATTGCTTAAGTGAGACTTGATGTACATAACTTGGAGACAACCAATCAAGCCAAGGATGGAAGCAAGAAGAGCTTCGAGGTACCGAGTGCATGGGAGAAAGTCAAAGAGACCAGGAACCCAAGGCCAGGGGTGAAGAAGAAGACTTGCGGAATCAAGGTTGATCGAGTTAAGAAGAGTTATGGTGCATCAAGGAACACTACATAAGGACATGACTTAGGTAACATCTACGATTATGTGGTGTAAGTCATAAGGCTTAAGATCAAGCTCAAAAAGTGAACAAGGTCACTAGAAGGAGAAGTAGTGTCAAAACTAGAACTAGAAGCAGCCCAAAAGAGCTAAGTGCACCTTGATCTTTACTTTGGGTTGTTACTAGTTTGGAGATATTCTATGTGACCTTTGCAGGATGTTGGAGGTCAGAAATGTCAATCTAGATCAAGTCAAGCTGACTTGATGATTTATGAGTCCAACATGAATCTCAAGCATGCCAAATGCTAAAGAAGTGAAAATCAAAGAGAAGGTATGTTTCTAGACTTAGTACATTGGTTTTTTGTGTACTAACATATTTGTCTAAGTGTTAGAAACAGAGAAAAGAAGAAAAGAAAAGAGATGCAAAAGGCTTGGCTGTGTACAGCCAAGACTCAGCTCAGTCTGGTGCACCGGACAGTGTCCGGTGCGCCAGACTGAACTCCGGTGAACAGGCCGCTCTTGGGAGAAGTTTGGCGGCGTTCAGCTATAATTCACCGGACTGTTCGGTGGTGCACCGGACTGTCCGGTGAGCCAACAGTCGACTGTGCCAACGGTCGGCAGCGCGATTAGCGGGCGACGCGTGGCTTGGGCCAACGGATAGTTGGCGCACCAGACTGTCCGGTGTGCACCGGACAGTGTACGGTGAGCCAAGACGACCGTTGATCCAACGGTCAGCTGAGCCCGATTTGGAAGGAGATCGTGCACCGGACAAGCTACAGGACCTGTCCGGTGGTGCACCGGACTGTCCGGTGCGCCACCCGACAGAAAGCAAATATTGCCTTCCAAAATGAATTCCAACGGCTCCTAGGCCCCTTGGGTCTATAAAAGGGACTCCTAGGTGCCTCCAACAGTGAAGAAGGGCAGCCAACAATAGTATACATCACTCGGATCAATTCTCACTCTCTCTCTTGTGTGAATCTCTCTAGTTTGTGTAGAAGGCAAAGCTATAAGCCTTTAGAGAGTGGAGAAGTGATGCTAAGAGCTAGAGCATAGTATTGAGTGCATTGTTACTCTGCTGCAGTGCTGTCAAGAAGACTGTAAGCAGCCGCGACTTGTTGTAACCAACATCAACATAGTGGAAGGCTCCGTCTGTCATATTGACAGATCCGAGCAAACGGAGGAAGGAGTTGAAATAGACTCCAAGCTCAGGTGTGGCTAACTCCAACGAGGACTAGGCAAGCATTTCAGGCTTGGTCGAACCTCGGGATAAATCCCTGTGTTTGTGTGCTTCGCTCTGTATTGTGTGTTGTCTCTCTGTCTTATCTACTCTTTATATCTGCACTTCAGTACTTATCTGTGGTACAAGTTATATTTGAAGTACAGGGCATTTTGAGACAGGATCTTCTATTCCGCTGCAACCTACTCGAAGGGTGTTTCATTCCACTGCGATCCAGCCTTCGAGTAGAGTAAGAATTTCAGTTTTGAAGTGATAATTTTTATCCGCCTATTCACCCCCCCTCTAGGCGACATCCAGATCCTGTTCCCGGGCAAAGGGAACTTTTAGGTATTCTTTTTACAGGAAAAATCTCAAACCCAAGAGACTTTGAGAGGATTCTTGAGACAGGCTCAAAATGAGTTCGGCTTGAGGATCAAGAAAATAAGAAGCGACAATGGAACGAAGTTCAAGAACTCTCAAATTGAAGGCTTCCTTGAGGAGGAGGGCATCAAGCATGAGTTCTCTTCTCCCTACACGCCATAACAAAATGGTGTAGTGGAGAGGAAGAATAGAACTCTATTGGACATGGCAAGGACCATGCATGATGAGTACAAGACTTCGGATCGGTTTTGGGCCGAGGCGGTCAACACTGTCTGCTACGCCATCAACCGGTTATATCTACACTGAATCCTCAAGAAGACATCTTATGAACTCCTTACCGGTAAAAAGCCCAATGTTTCATATTTTAGAGTCTTTGGTAGCAAATGCTTTATTCTTGTTAAAAGAGGTAGAAAATCTAAATTTGCTCCTAAGGCTGTAGAAGGATTTTTGCTTGGTTATGATTCAAACACAAGGGCATATAGAGTCTTTAACAAGTCCACTGGACTAGTTGAAGTTTCTTGTGACATTGTGTTTGATGAGACTAACGGCTCTCAAGTAGAGCAAGTTGATATTGATGAGCTAGATGATGAAGAGGCTCCATGCATCGTGCTAAGGAACATGTCCATTGGGGATGTGTGTCCTAAGGAATCCGAAGAGCCTCCACAAGCACAAGATCAACCATCTTCCTCCATGGAAGCAACTCCACCAACCCAAGATGAGGATGAGGCTCAAGAGGATGAAAATGAAGATCAAGAGATGAGCCACCTCAAGAGGAGGACAATGATCAAGGGGGAGATGCTAATGATCAAGACAAGGAAGATGATAAAGATCCAAGGCTGCCACACCCAAGAGTCCACCAAGCAATCCAACAAGATCACCCTGTGAACACTATCCTCGACGATATTCATAAGGGGGTAACCACTCGATCTCGTGTTGCTCATTTTTGTGAACATTACTCTTTTGTTTCCTTTATTGAGCCACACAGGGTAGAGGAAGCACTTCAAGATTCGGATTGGGTGTTGGCGATGTAAGAGGATCTCAACAACTTCACAAGGAATGAGGTATGGCATTTAGTTCCACGTCCTAACCAAAATGTTGTAGGAACCAAGTGGGTCTTCCACAACAAACAAGATGAGCATGGTGTGGTGACTAGGAACAAGGCACGACTTGTGGCCAAGGGTTATTCACAAGTCGAAGGTTTGGATTTTGGTGAAATCTATGCACCCGTAGCTAGGCTTGAGTCAATTCGTATATTACTTGCCTATGCTACTTACCATGGCTTTAAGCTCTATCAAATGGACGTGAAGAGTGCCTTCCTCAATGGACCAATCAAGGAGGGGGTCTATGTTGAGCAACCTTCTGGCTTTAAAGATAGTGAGTATCCTAACCATGTATATAAACTCTCTAAGGCGCTTTATGGGCTCAAGCAAGCCCCAAGAGCATGGTATGAATGCCTAAGAGATTTCCTTATCACTAATGGCTTCAAAGTCGGCAAGGCCGATCCTACTCTCTTTACTAAAACTATTGAGAATGATTTGTTTGTATGCCAAATTTATGTTGATGATATCATATTTGGGTCTACTAACAAATCTATTTGTGAAGAGTTTAGTAGGATCATGATACAAAAATTCGAGATGTCTATGATGGGGAAGTTGAAGTATTTTCTAGGATTTCAAGTAAAGCAACTCCAAGAGGGTACCTTCATCAGCCAAACGAAGTACATTCAAGATATACTCACCAAGTTTGGAATGAAGGATGTCAAGCCCATCAAAACACCCATGGGAACCAATGGGCATCTCGACCTCGACACGGGAGGTAAATCCATAGATCAAAAGGTATACCGGTCGATGATAGGATCTTTACTCTATTTATGTGCATCTCGACCGGACATTATGCTTTCCGTATGCATGTGTGCAAGGTTCCAAGCCGATCCTAAGGAAGTTCACCTTAGGGCCATGAAGAGAATCTTGAGATATTTAGTTCAAACACCTAAGGTTGGTCTTTGGTACCCCAAGGGATCCTCATTTGATTTATTAGGATATTCTGATGCTGATTGGGCAGGGTGTAAGATTGATAGGAAGAGCACATCAGGGACTTGTCAGTTTCTGGGGAGATCCCTGGTGTCTTGGGCTTCAAAGAAACAAAACTCAGTAGCTCTTTCTACCGCCGAAGCCGAGTACATTGTCGCAGGCCATTGTTGCGCGCAATTGCTTTGGATGAGGCAAACCCTTAGGGACTATGGCTACAAATTTAGCAAAATCCCTCTCCTATGTGATAATGAGAGTGCAATCCGCATGGCGGATAATCCCGTTGAACACAGCCGCACTAAGCACATAGCCATTCGGTATCACCTTTTGAGAGATCACCAACAAAGGGGGGATATCGAGATAGCCTATATAAACACCAAAGATCAATTGGTCGATATATTTACCAAGCCTTTAGATAAGAAAACTTTTACCAAACTTATGAATGAGCTAAATATTCTTGATTCTAGGAATTTTGATTGATTCTTTGCACACATAGCCCATTTATACCTTTGATCATATCTCTTTTATGACTAATGTGTTTTCAAGTGTAATCTTATGCTTAGTCATAGAATTGAAAGGGAGATTGAGTATTCGGCAAAGAAGGCGCTTCCACTCTACTCCATTGGTATTTGCCGGTATTCCGCATCGCTCTCCAATTTGGTATAATCTTCACTCATATTTATTTGTTTACCAAAGGGGGAGAAAGTTTGAAAAAGGGCTTGTATTTCACTCACAAGTATCCGTTTTTGGCGATTCATGCCAAAGGGGGAGAAAGTATGAGCCCAAAGCAAAAGGACCGCACCACCACCAAATTTTAAAAATGAAGTTTTCAAATTAGTATCTTATTGTGTTCAAAAGGGGGAGAAAGTTCTAGTATCTTCAAAAATTTGTAAAACCCTCTTGAACACTAAGAGGAGAATTTTATTAAGGGGGAGTTTTGTTTAAGTCAAAGGAAAAGCATTTGAAACAGGGGGAGAAAATTTCAAATCTTGAAAATGTTTCTTTCAATCTTATTCATATACCTTTGACTATTTGCAAAAGGTTTTTGAAAAGAATTTTACAAAGAACTTGCAAAAACAAAATTCGTGGTGCAAGCGTGGTCCAAAATTTTTAAATGAGAAGAAAACAATCCATTCATATCTATTGAAATAATTATTGGTTTCGATTCCAAGCAACCTTTGCACTTATTTTATGCAAACTAGTTCAATTCAGCACTTTTATATTTGCTTTGGTTTGTGTTGGCATTAATCACCAAAAAGGGGGAGATTGAAAGGGAAATAGGGTAAAACCTTTTCCAAATGAATTTTGGTGGTTGGATTGTCTAACACAAATTATTGGACTAACTAGTTTGCTCTAGAATAAATGTTCTACAGGTGCCAAAGGTTCACAACAAACCAATACAAAGATAAAAGAAAGGGTTCAAAACAAAGGAGCAAAGTTAAACCAAAGGCAGCCCTGGTCTGGTGCACCGGACTGTCCGGTGCACCAGGGAGGATTCACTCAAACTTGCCAGCCTCGGGAATTTGGGGAGGCCGCTCCGCTATAATTCACCGGACTGTCCGGTGTAACACCGGACTGTCCGGTGTGCCAGCGGAGCAACGGCTACTTCGTGCCAACGGTCGTCTGCAAGGAACAGTAAAAGCAAACAGTGCGCGCCTGCGCGTGCAGAAGTCAGAGCAGGCGCCAGAAGGCACACCAGACAGTGAACAGGACCTGTCCGGTGCACCACCAAATTGTCCGGTGGCCCCACTTGTCAGAGCTCCAACGGTCGGAACCCAACGGCCTGGTGACGTGGCTGGCGCACCGGACTGTCCGGTGCGCCATACGACAGAAGCCTTCACCAATGGCCATATTGGTGGTTGGGGCTATAAATACCCCTAACCACCACACTTTAATGCATCCAAGTTTCAGCCATTTGCATTCAATACAAGAGCTCTAGACTTCACTCCAAGACACAAACAAAGAGATCAAATCCTCTCCCAAGTACAAAGCTCATTCCAATCAAATAGTGACTAGAGAGAGTGACATTTGTGTTCTTTTGAGTTCTTGCGCTTGGATCGCTTTTCTTCTTCCTTCTTTCTTGTTCCCAACTCAATTGTAATCAAGGCAAGAGACACCAATTGTGTGGTGGTCCTTGTGGGGACTTAGTGTCCCGATTGATTGAGAAGAGAAGCTCACTCGGTCTAGGTGACCGTTTGAGAGAGGGAAAGGGTTGAAAGAGACCCGGTCTTTGTGACCACCTCAACGGGGAGTAGGTTTGCAAGAACCAAACCTCGGTAAAACAAATCACTGCGTCTCACTCTTCATTTGCTTGTGATTTGTTTTCGCTCTCTCTTTCGGACTCGATTATATTTCTAACGCTAACCCCGGCTTGTAGTTGTGCTTAAGTTTATAATTTTCAGATTCCGCCTATTTACCCCCCCCCCCCTCTAAGTGACTTTCAATTGGTATTGGAGCCCGATGCTTCATTAGATCCTAACCGCTCGAAGTGATGTCGGGAGATTACGCCAAGAAGGAGATGGTGACCGGCGAGAAGTCCGCTACAAGTCTCGGAAAGGCTCCATCAAGGGAGTCCGGCTCCAATGGAAAGGGAGAATCATACTCCCACAACAAGTCGCATCGAAGTAGTGAGATAAGTTCTTCCTGCACTTGTTGCTCTTTTGAATGTGGAAATAAACTTAGAGAGCAACATGTGAGATTGAACAAAGATCAAGCAAGAGAACTTTAGAGAGGGAGAGGGGAAACAAATCACAAACAAACGCAAAGAACACGATGATTTGTTTACGGGAGTTCGATTTCCAAACAAAACATATGTCTTTGTTGAGGCATCCTAAGGGACCGAGTCTCTTTCAACCCTCTCAATTGATTACATAAATTGATCTTGATTCCTCTCTTCTTCTTGATTGAGAGACCGAACTCTTCGTGAGGTACTATACAAACTTGGAGCCTCTCGCTAGCCTTTACAATGAGAGTTGTAACTCCAAGCACAAGAGCAGATAAACCCATCACACACTCTTCTCTATCACACTCTCAAGGCACTATTATTATCTTGATGCACAAATCACTCAAATGTGGCACTTGGGAGGCTTGATCCTTTTAGGAGTGTTGCTATTGAATGTAGACTTGAATGCTCAGCTATGTTAGATGTTACATTAACGTTTGTGCCTGCGTTGAACTCTTGAACCATGATGGTAACATTTTTGGTGGTTGCATTATGTTTGTTTGTTCCAGTTTCAGACAACGTTTATGTTGTTCAACCAAGTGCATGCTTTGTCTGCCTAATCTGATACTGGATGTGATTTAAGGTTGAGAGTTGTGCCCACAATGATCCATAAAATGATTCCTCTTGCATTCATGTGGAAGGGTAGTCAATAAAAATAACAGTTCCATGTGCTTCATTTTTTGATCATGATGGTGTGATGTTGATTCCTGCTCTAGGTGCTGAATTTTTTACCTGTTAGTTTTACTGTTGATTTGATTACTGTTTTTTGCTATATTGTCAAAATAGTCATACTTATGTAATAGTGCTAACTGGTCATTTTATTTGATATGATAAAAAATGGTGAGTCATACTTATGCAATAGTTCATACAATGCTAACTGGTCAATTTATTTGATCTGATAAAAAATGGTGACAACAAATTCTATTAATATAGTTGGGACTAATATAGAGTATGGGATATAGAGGTTGAGGCCGGTAAATTCTTATACTCTGTAGACAACTAATTAATTTTATATATATATATAACAACATGTTATTTTTACACAATTTTATATCTTAAGATAAGAAACAAATATTCATATTTTTTTGCTACCACTCGTTACCCTTTTTGCACAGTTTTAATATTATTCACTTCATTTCAATTATAATTGTTGCATTTTAAATTTATAGTGGGCTATAAAGCACTGGAATGGCTGGGGGTGGCTGGGCGCGAGCGCTCATCCGGCGGCAGCGTGCGTCTGCACTCTGCAGTGTGGATAGGAATGGCCCAAATCTGAAAGGGTCGCAGCGGATATGGGAGGGAGGGACCACGGGATATATCGCCCTCTGCCCCCCTCTGGTCGTTTTCTTTGTAGGCATGCATGATGAATATGATACCCGGTCGGGCAGCAGATTGGTTCCCGTCCCTTTCGGATTTGAACAGTGTGCTGCATGATTCCAGCCAGGTTTTCTACCAGATTTCAGGAGTGGGCTGCAATGCTGGAGCTGTTTGGTCCCTGAATGGCCTGCATCGCAAATAGCAGAAGGGGAATTCAGTACAGCAGGGAAATTGGTTGGAACAAGAGAACCTTGTGCACCTGGTAACAGCCACCTAAGTCCTACTGTTCAGTGCCGGGCTTGAAGTATCAGCATTCAGCCCGCGTGTTTCAGTGAGGCAGGGAGGGAGAGATTAATCGGCAAGGTTTGTTTCACTTTCGACTTACCAGATGAGTGTCTCCAAGCACATGAAGGCAAGCGAAACGGCGTTCCGTTTTGGAAACTCGACGAGCAGCCGTCATCGGAGAAGTTCAGAGCAAGGCACCCGACCGAATCTCTGCGCGGCATTGTTCAGGAGTCAAGACTCGCTCCATCTCAGGAAGAGTGCGCTCAAATTGGTAATGTTACTATTTTTTATGTAAATTAAGTCGAAATTAGGCTATTTGACTCCTTGCAAGACGACGAGACTTGCATTTCCTAGACCGTATGGAGTACATCCTGACGCAAAAATGCAAAAGCGATTGCTGCACAGAATCTTTAAGTTGTTTCTTGTTCTTGACAGCAGTCAGTCAGAGAGTGGCGACTCCGGAGTGCAGCAGCGAGCGAAATCCCATAGCTGGCGGCGGGACTTTTGTTCAAACGACCGAGGAAAAGATGAACAGCGACAGAAGCCGGGAGGAGACATGCGAGCACAATTGGCACAAAAAGCAAGCAAGCCATGCCCCGCCGTCGCCACCATGGTACCAGGCTACAAGCAAGCAAGCAGTCGCCGGGTCCCCAGCTTTCAGTCTCCTCTTCCTTTGCCTCTCTCAGTCAGCTCAGTACAAGCCATGCCTGCCTGCTCCTACACAGCCGCACTACGACACAGGTGAGAGCGCAGAGAGGACGGCAGAAAGTACAAAGGCGCACGCAAAGGTGTGTGGACTCTGGACTAATGAATTGCTGCATCATGAGTCTGCTGCCTGCATGTGGGGCCGGCGTCGGCGCACTCCGAGAACCAACCCTGTTGAAGCCGCCAGGCGCCAGGGCCTTTCGAAAACCCATGCATGCTTTGCCGTGCAGTCTGCAGTGCAGACATGAACTTTCAGATCACGCCTGTCTTCTCTCTTCTCCTCTGTTCCATTCTCCGATGCTGCCTTCTGTCATGTACTAGCAGCCGTAGCACTCACTACTGTGTGTCTGCCTTTGTCCTGCGAGAAGGAGAGGTTGGAGTAGTGTTTGAAAGCTCGGTCGGACTCGGACGAGCCCAAGTCCCAATACCGGCACGCCGGCACCAACTGCGCCTAACCGCCAAAACTCGCGAGCTTTAAATCGCACACGCCTCCCTCCCCTGTCCCCTGCACAGCTCTCACCAAGCTTCGCGCGCCCAAGTGAAGTTTCTAGCTAGCCATGAGATGGGGCATTGGGAAGCAGCATGCAGCGCCATCTGCACGGTGCGAGGAAGATGATGGAGCGGACAGAGGGAGCAAGGCCAAGGGCAGGGTATTGTCATTCTCCCCTCTCTCGTGGCTCGCCAAGCTGGCGGCCAAGGAGAAGCCCGCAGGTGCGTCCGCAAAGCGCGCGCCCGCGCCCAAGAAGAACACCGCCGCGGCGGCGCATCCCGCGTTCCCGCCGTGCCTCCCCAAGCGCGCCAGCCCGAGCCCTGCGGCCGTCACCACGCCAGGCCCGTGCCCGTGCCCGTCCAGCTCCAGCCCGCCGCGTCGCTCCGCGGCCGACGCCGTGCCGCGGCGGCTGTCGGTCGGCGACGACGACAATGCCGACTCCGCCGCCGTGCGCCGGCACGCCCGCCGCCACCTCTCCGTCGGCGGGGACCATGAGCTCCCGCCGCTGGGCCGCCTGATCCCCTTCTCCCTCCTGGCTGGCTCACGGCCCGCGGCGCCGTCGGACGCGGACGCGGACGCCGCCGGCGCGGCGCGGGCGGCGAGGCGCCACACGCGGCGCCGGCGCCTCAGCGTGACCGGCGGCCGGAGACCGTCCTTCTCCGGGAGGACAATGCCTCCCCCGCGGGTGCGCGTACGGTCTCCCCGGCGCGCCGCCGCGGCGGCGCCGGTGCTGGAGGGCCTCGCGGTGGTGCGGCGGACGCGGGACCCGCAGCGCGCGTTCCGCGAGTCCATGGTGGAGATGATCGCGAGCGGCGAACGGCCCGCCGCGCCGGAGGAGCTGGAGCGGCTGCTGGCGTGCTACCTGTCCCTGAACGCGGACGAGCACCACGACTGCATCGTCAAGGTGTTCCGCCAGGTCTGGTTCGAGTACCTCAGCCTGCTGCCCCGCCCGGAAGCCCGCGGGAGACGACGCCCTTCCGACGGGACGGCACGGCGCTGCTGATCACCACCCGACACGGCGACATTGCCAACGCGTTCCCTGACTCCCACTGTCCTCACTAGAGTCCCACGCAGCGTAGAGCTGATTCAAATGTCGATTGCCATGCCATGGTTGTTGTGTAGTGTAGCCCGTTTTGTTGTATATGCGTGCGTGCGCCAAACCGCGCCGGCGGCACGTGCGGCGCGCCCAGAGGCGCTTTCTTGTTCGGGTGCGGCGGCAGTGCATTGAGGCGTCGTGGCGCCAGCCGCCATCGCTAGCCAATGGATTTAAGTAAAGTAGAGCTGGAGGTACAGTCCATCGCGAGATCTCAAATCGTCTGGTGTGGCGGCATATATGCTGCATGGCAGTGGCAGCTGTAGATTCCAAATTTCTCCAGTTTCTAGAATTCAAAAATACTTGTCTGAATCATGCAGTGCCGCTCTTGTTTTGTTTTGTTGTTTGCTGTTGTTTTGTGCACCGGGAGCTGCTGCTGTGACAGTCACGGATTTGCCAGGGGCAGCTGTAGACAAACGACAACTGCAAGACCCCCAGCTGAAGAGAAGGCTGCGTGCGTGAGAAAAGAGAAGGCAGGCTGCGCTCTCTGTCGATGGGCCTTTATCCTCGTGGGCTCCAATTCGTTGATGGGCCAGCGCCCGACCACCAGCAAGGGAGCCTAATCAGCAGATGGCTCAACGCCATCAGCACGCGCGGCTGTCAAAAACATCGGATGGGGAGTCCCTCTCCCGTATACGGTCTACCTACCAGATCGTCGCCCACTCGCCCGTCGGTGCGCAGTGGTCGCGCCGGTGGGCGGTGGCGGTGGCGGTGGCGGCGGGAGGGCGGGTAGCGGGTGCAACGCCTAGATCACGAGGATACAGCCGACGCCGGCCGAGCCGAGCAACCGACCGGCCCGCGCCGCCCGCGTCCTCACGAGCGTATCCGCCAGACCGCCACCTCCCAATGTTGCGCCATCCACTCCTCTAGAGGATATGGTTACGGCGTTACGCGACGAGTAAAGTTAGGACTTGTTTCGGATTATAATCTCTATAGATTATATAATCTAGCGTAAATAATCTAATAGGTAAACAAACATATAGATTATGGGTTCAGATTATATAATATAAAGCTAGATTATGATAATCTCATAATCTCTTAAGAGTAGTTTATTTGAGATTATTTTGGCAAAATACCCACTACCCATAATTATGTAAATAGAAATTACAATATATGTCATCCTTCTTTCCTCGCCTCAAACAAACAAACAAGGGTATTATTGTCTTTATGAATAATATATATTTGTATAATCTAGACTACCAAACAACTACATATAAATTATAATATGTCTAGATTATAATCTATATTATATAATTTTGATTATATAATCTATAAGCTGAAACAAACAGGTCCTTAGTCTGTACGAGTACGGGTATAAGTAAAATTTATACCTGTAAGCGTATTTAGGTAACCTGATGATGGGTAGAATTTTTTAATAGATACAAATATGAAATGGTACTACTAGACGAATATATATTCATTGTCATGCCTAATCTTAGTCCAATTTCAATCAATTTTAAAACAAACAAACATTATAGTAAAGTCCTATATGGGAGGGCTTCATTTCAAAAATTGTAGCTTCGGTTTTCCAGGTTCACCATGAAACAACTCCAGCATATTATTAAAGCGGGTTCTATACGTGTTTGGCTTGTAAATGGACTCTCCGGCTTTTGTAATATAATTAATTTGTGTGAGTTTCCTTAATTACTCTTGAAGATTAGTAAGACGTAAATCGGTAGGCCGTGTAACTAATGATATTGGTGGATAATTTTCATTCAACTTCATGAGAGACATAAAAAAGATAGTGTTCTTGAAGCAGCCTTTGAGCAGCTTCGAAAATTTCTTAAAACTAGCCTCTAGTTTGGAGTTGGACCTATTTAGGGCCTAACTTTAGAACAAGGATAATAATATAGCTTGCAGGTTTATGATGTTGTCATGTTACATGTAGATAACTAAAAGTTTAGATACAAGTTATATGTTTAATATTTTGTCCATCTCTTCCCCTCACAAATTTTTTTAGAGTCTTCTTTCAGTTGGCTATCAATGAGCAACTTGTTTTCTCTGTATATTTCTCTTTCTTCAATGTCACCATAAATATGATGTGCTGTTTTTTACAGCAAAGTTAATCAATCGACTGCTGGCTATAAAGGATCATTGTAGTCTACCTCTTAGCTCATTAGCTCTTCGTTGTTAATGAATGAGTCACTTGTTTTTCTCACAGAATTTCTTAGTTCATATGTCTAAACCGATTGTAAGTTTATCGTCCACAATTTATCTTTTCCAGTTTGCCACATCTCCAAACCCTGTCGATACGATCCAACCTGTATGAAATGCACCGCTCATGAACAATACGGCGATAGTACCATCCCAACGAACACTTTCGACGTCAAGGGCAACCAAAAGAAACCGAATGCGCCTGCGACCTGAATGTTTTTTTTTTTGCTTAACTCTGAAAATGTAGTGATTGTGCTTTAGATTTGCGAACTTGTGTCTAGTCATTTGGTTAATATCAAGTTTAACTGCTATAATTTGTCTTGTATGTGATATGATCTTATGAAATGTCGCCAACATGTCGGGCAAAGTATGTTGTTTATTGACTTTATATATATTGGTCGCTCAGTTCTATCGCAATCGAGATCAAACCAAATTAACTGGGACTGAAATTGCTCGATTTAAAGACCACTGGGTAACCGATCCGTCTTAGTTTTCGAGACAACTGAATTTATTCAAAAAAACGGAAGAGCCGTACCATTCAATTGGATCAAATCGAATGTCCACACATGTCAAAGAGGATCTAATCCTCTCGAGTTTTTTGGGGTTTGGATCCGGTACTCCCTTTGCCTGATCACACATGGTTGTTTCTGGTAAAAAAGTTGAATGTCCACACATGTTTGTTTCTAGTAACAAAAAAATATGTTCCAAACCCATTCAATACACTAGTCAAGCACGGACGGACTCAGTCCAAAATATGAGCAAGATCTAAATGTGAGTGAGGACATAGATAGAGAGTTATTAACAAATATGTCTTTGTAATTACAGTAGATAAGATAAAATATTCACTAAACTAAGAAATTTGAGAGGGGGTTGTGCTCCACTCGACATAACGTCGGTATGCCCCGGTAGTTAAGTGAGCATTTTTCCATGGGTCAGGTCAGAGACGGCCCACGATCAGATCTAGCCTAACCCTAATCATGTGGCGAGAACACTCTTTGTTAATAAGTTCGTTACATAGTTGGAGCACTAAACTTGTACATGAGATTAAGGTCATGTGTCGGCGTTTCGAGACCGGGGGTCCCCGGGCCGACGAGTGAGTGTCGACGCGTGCCCCAGCCCAGATGGGTCGAGCGCGAGGGCGAGCGCGAAGGGGGGAGAGCGAGGCGGCCGGAGACCGGCGTGAGAGAGGTGGGAATCCCGCGGCCTTCGTGTTCGTCCCGCGCCCAGGTCGGGTGCGCTTGCAGTAGGGGGTTACAAGCGTCCACGCGGGAGAGGGAAGCGAGCGGCTCCAGGCGAGCGCCTGTCTCGTCCTCGTCCCCGCGCGGCCAACCCTCTCTAAGAGGGTCGTGGTCCTTCCTTTTATAGGCGTAAGGAGAGGATCCAGGTGTACAATGGGGGGTGTAGCAGAGTGCTACGTGTCTAGCGGAGGAGAGCTAGCGCCCTAAGTACATGCCGTTGTGGCAGCCGTAGAGATTTTGGCACCCAGCTGGTGTGATGTCGTGGCCGTCGGAGGAGCGATGGAGCCTGGCGGAGGGACAGCTGTCGGAGCGGTTGGGTCCTTGCTGACGTCCTCTTGCTTCCGTAAGGGGGCTGAGAGCCGCCGTCGTCACAGAGTATGCGGGGCGCCATCATTGCCTATCTGGCGGAGCTAGCCAGATGGGACGCCGGTCTCGTTCCCTGCGGCCCGAGTCAGCTCGGGGTAGGGTGATGATGGCGCCTCCTGTGACGTGGCTGGCCTGCGCCCTAGGTTGGGCGATGTGGAGGCTCCTCCGAAGTCGAGGTCGAGTCTGTCTTCCGTGGCCGAGGCCGAGTCCGAGCCCCTGGGTTGGGCGAGGCGGAGGCCGTCGGCTGAGGCCAGGGCGGAGTCCGAGCCCTGAGGTCAGGCGAAGCGGAGTTCGTCGTCTTCTGGGGCTGAGCCCGAGTCCGAGCCCTGGGTCGGGCGGAGCGGAGTTCGCCGTCTTCCGGGACTTAGCCTGAGTCCGAGCCCTGGGTCAGGCGGAGCGGAGTTCGCCGTCTTCCGGGACTTAGCCCGAGTCCGAGCCCTGGGTCGGGCGAAGCGGAGCTTCCTATGGTGCCTTCGGCAGGGCCTGACTGCCTGTCAGTCTCACTCTGTCAAGTGGCACTGCAGTCGGAGTGGCGCAGGCGGCGCTGTCCTTCTGTCAGGCCGGTCAGTGGAGCGGCGAAGTGACGGCGGTCACTTCGGCTCTGCCGGGGGGCGCGCGTCAGGATAAAGGTGTCAGGCCACCTTTGCATTAAATGCTCCTGCGGTTTGGTCGGTCGGTGCGGCGATTTAGTTAGGGTTGCTTCTTAGCGAAGGCAGGGCCTCGGGCGAGCCGGAAATATGTTCGTCGTTGGAGGGGGGCCTCGGGCGAGACGGAAATCCCCCGGGGTCGGCTGCCCTTGTCCGAGGCTAGGCTCGGGCGAGGCGTGATCGAGTCGCACGAATGGACTGATCCCTGACTTAATCGCACCCATCAGGCCTTAGCAGCTTTATGCTGATGGGGGTTACCAGCTGAGAATTAGGAGTCTTGAGGGTACCCCTAATTATGGTCCCCGACAGTAGCCCCCGAGCCTCGAAGGGAGTGTTAGCACTCGCTTGGAGGCTTTCGTCGCACTTTTTTGCAAGGGGACCAGCCTTTCTCGGTTGCATTTTGTTCCGGTGGGTGCGCGCGAGCGCACCCGCCGGGTGTAGCCCCCGAGGCCTCGGAGGAGTGGTTTCACTCCTTCGAGGTCTTAATGCCTCGCGCAATGCTTCGGCTGGTCTGGTTGTTCCCTCATGCGAGCTGGCCGTATCCCGGGTGTACGGTCGGGGCCCAAGTTCTCGGGTTGGTATGTTGACGCTGTCAATGGTTCGGCTGGAGCCGGGTTTGCGAGAGCAGCCCCCGAGCCTCCGCACAGGGCGAGAGGGCGATCAGGGACAGACTCGGCTTTTTTTCATACGCCCCTGCGTCGCCTTTCCGCAAGGAGGAGGGGGGAAAGCGCCATGTTGCCCTCGATGGGCGCCGAACATGGTGTCTCCGGTGAGCTGCAAGCGGGTAATCCGAGTGGACGACCGTGCCCCGTTCGTTAGGGGTCGGCTAGGGGCCCAGAGGCACGCCCAAAAGTACCTGCGGGTGATCTGCCGGACCCGGTCCCCTGGCGACGGGGTCCGAGGGCTCGATGCCTCCCTCTGATGGGATTCCGTTACAAGATCGCTCCCGCTGGTCTCGGAAATGTCCTAGGGTACCTCGGGAGCGCAGCCCGAGCCTTGGTTATGTATCGAACGTACCCATGGTCATCCCTCGCTCGGTGTCTGAGGCGGCTGTGAACCCTTCGGGGGCCAGCCTTCGAACCCCTGATCAGTAATGGGCGCGGAGCCCGAGTAGCCTGAGGCGGCTGTGGAACCCATCCGAGGGGCCGGCCTTCGAACCTCTGACCAGTAGTGGGTGTAGGGCCCACGCGATCTGAGGCGGCTGTCGAACCCTTCCGGGGGGCCAGCCTTCGAACCTCTGATCAGTAGGGAGGCTCGGAGCCTGGTTCCTTCACGGGGAAGGATCCTTTTCGGGGTATCCCCCTTTCCCGGTCCTTGTTGCAAGAGAGAGAAAGAGGAAAAAAGGAAAAGGATACGAAATCGAACGACGTGGCGTACCTTTTTTGGCGTGGTTATTATGGCGAAGGCGAAGCATCGCCCGTTTCTCCTGCCATAGGCGCCGCCTGTCCCGCCGCGGAGTTAATGCGACGGGGTGAGTGGTTGGCGGGACGGCCGTTGCGCGTGCGCGAGCCGTTCGAGGAACGGAAGACGGGCGCGTTGTCTTCACGCCGTGAGGGAGGTTTCTCTCGCTGCCCCCGGATGGGACGTGAGCTTGGCTGACGACGTGACTGCTGCTCCTGCCCGCCTGCCACCGTCATTACTGTCGGCCCATTTTTGGACGCATTGACCGTCGCGCCAGGCTGGCGCTGCTGGGTCGTGCGCTGGGTCGCCTCGAGCCACGATATTGGTTCCGCAGTCGAGGGGGCGCGGTAGTGGCGCGAGTGGCGGTGCAGTTGCTTGCACGAAGCATCCGGCGCGCCAGTTGCGTGACGCGTGGGCCTGGGCCTCCATGCTGGGCGTGTCGGGAGTCGGAGAAGGGCGTCCACTTGGCGCGGTTGCATGCCGCCTGCATGGCTGCCCGCCCCTTTCGCCCGCTGGTCTGGGCAAAAGTGGAGGGTCACTTGTAACCGCTGGGCGGTCGTGCGCACCGCGCGCGGCGGTTTGGCTTCTTCTGCTCTGAGCCGGTTTGCATGTCGTGTGGGACCAAGCCCCCGCGCCGCAGGGGGGGGACCTTGGAGTGTGTTGGAGAAGACTCAGCCCGCGACGGTTGGGGGCGCAAGTAGGGAGAGTCGCCTTTAAAAGGAGGGTGATCCCCTTGGGAAGGCGACTATGTCTTCGCGCTCCCTTATGCATCGTGTCTTTCCACCTTCCAAGCCCCCGGATGGGGGATACCCGCTGTCTTTTCGCCTCATCGTTGGAGGAACGCAACTCGGTGGGAGTTGGTACCTTTCAGCCATCGTTTGGCCTCAAGGATTTTCATCAGCCAGCCCGGCCGCACCCCTTCGCCGGCGGTCACCCGAGACGGCGACCACCAGCCCCTGGGTGGGGAGAAGCAAGCCGGGCTGCGATCTTGGTCCCACCCTCAGCTTCAAGGATGTTCATCATCCTCGCTGGGGTGGAGGCCGGGCTGAGCCGGAGCTCTATCTCCCGCGCGGGTTCGTGGGTCACCCTCCCCTGCGGCGTTCGAGGGAGAGGGCGCTCGCTGGCCCTGCAGGCGGGTCGGACTTCGACAACGCGGGGCTGGTCGACGGCGGGCGTCGTCAGCCCCAACGTGTCGAGCTCGTCGGCTCGGCTCCCGGTGGCCCCTCCTGCCGGAAGGCGGCTGTCGCGCCGTGTGCACGGGAGGACCGCCCAAGATGTCGCGCGCTGCTAGGGCGGCGTTCGTGTTCTGGGGTGGTCCTGCCTTTGCACCGGTATGGCGCCTCCGCGCGGAGGTCGGTGCCCCACTCGTCCGGGAGGATTTGAGTGGGGATCCGCTGGAGGGCTGATGGCCCCTGCCGTCGGTGCCGAGGCAGAGGCGGCTCGAGAAGTCCCCGTCGCCGACGGGATCACCGCCACCATCCGCGCTTCGGGCCTCCGGCTCTTCGTACTTGTCCTCGCCCCTCGAGCGTCGGCGTGGGCGAGGGCAAGATTGCAGCAGCGCCCACCCTGAGGCCCGCGCTGCTGCAGTTCGGCCACCCGGAGTGGGGGTCGTTGTTGTCGCTGTCAGAGCGGGCGGCGGTGGGCCGCCCGTCAGTCTTCTGTTGCTCCGCAGGCCCTCCCCCATCGAGTGGGGTTGTTCGTACCTGCGGAGGTGGAACCGGAGTTCCGTTTGTAATGGCACTTTGAATGCCAGTGTTTTTTGTTCATTGTGGTTGTCGAGGCCTAAACATGTATGTAATTTTGGCACGGAGCCGTGTTTTTTCCTCATTTTCGATCACTAAGACTCGCCTGTTGGTTGTCTGAACCGCTTCACCAAGCGTGAGTCGCCCCGTGTCAAGGTGACGAGTGAGGTATCCGTATCCCGGGGGCGTAGGAGTCCCTCGGCTCGGTCGGCCTTGTTGTCCGAGGCTCCTCTAGCTTAGTTAAAGGGACCCCTTGGCCGCTCTTGGATGAGCCGAGGCCAGGGGTAGCGATATCAGCATGAACAGGGGCAGAGTTGGCTCAAAAATGAAACCTGGTTGGCCGGAGCCTAGCCGGGTCGTCCGTTGGCGGGACCGACGCTGGAGTTGACCAGCCGAAGCCTCGGGTCGGGCTGGCGCCCTCTGAGGACGGCTGGCCGAGGCCCCAGGGTGACCGGTCGAGCCGCCCGCTCGGGCCGGGTTCCCGGAGGAGACCCTGGCAGCGATGGCTCGGGCGTGGCGATGACGCCGCCCTTCGGAGTGGAGATCTTCCGACCGCGTCGCCGTCCGAGGCTAGGTCGGACCTCGCCGATGGTGTCGTCGATGCCGAGGGAGCTGTTGCCCCCTTCCAGCGTCAAGACCTGAGCCTGCAGGATTAGATTGTCTTGTAGCGTGTGTCTCCTGCGGCCGCTGAGGCCAGAACACACACCCTCGCTGTATTGTAAAGCTGCGTCTCTTTTCCTCTTGTTTCGAGTATCTGGACTTTTTTGTCGGTAACAGGGATGTTTGTGCGAGCGAGAGTTGCTTCTCGCGGAAGGTGATGAGTGAGGTATCCGTATCCCGGAGGCGTAGGAGTCCCTCGGCTCGGTCGGCCTTGCCGCTTACGCGCACTTTTACCCGTCCGTGAGGCTCTGTCACCGACTCAGTCGAGAAGGCTCGAAGGATCGCTTCGGCAGAAGCACTTCCGAACGTGAAGACTTGTTCGGTCTGCGGAATCACTTATCCAAACGTGAGTTACTTATCGCAGAAGGTGATGAGTGAGGTATCCGTATCCCGGAGGCGTAGGAGTCCCTCGGCTCGGTCAGCCTTGGCTGCTTACGTGTACTCCATCGTTTTCAGGATCCACTTTTCGAAGTAGTCAAAAAGCACGGAAGACATTCTGGTAGAAGAGATCTTTTTTCGAGGAAAATTTCAACGCAGAGGGGGTTCCCCCCTTTTAGCCCCCGAGGGAGGGTCGGGCTTTGCCGAGGCGAGGCCGACCCTTCCTTGATGACTAAACTTTGCGTGGGTGCGAGGTATATGAACAACTTGAAAACATCTTAAGGGTAGAAGCGACGTAGCTGTTGGATGTTCCAAGCGTTGCCGTAGACCTCGCCTTGACTGTTGGCCAGCTTGTACGTTCCGGGCTTCAGAACCTTAGCGATGACGAACGGTCCCTCCTAGGGGGGCGTGAGCTTGTGCCTCCCTCGGGCGTCTTGTCGTAGCCGAAGCACTAGGTCGCCCACCTGGAGGTCTCGGGACCGGACACCTCAGGCGTGGTAGCGTCGCAGGGACTGCTGGTACCGCGCCGACTGTAGTAAGGCCTTGTCCCGAGCCTCTTCCAGCTGGTCCAGCGAGTCTTCTCGGCTAGCTTGGTTGCTTTGATCGTTGTAGGCCCTCGTCCTCGGGGAGCCGTATTCCAGGTCTGTGGGCAGGACGGCCTCGGCCCCGTAGACTAGGAAGAACGGCGTGAAACCCGTGGCTCGGCTTGGCGTTGTCCTCAGGCTCCAGACCACCGAGGGGAGTTACTTCATCCATCGCTTGCCGAACTTGTTGAGGTCGTTGTAGATCCGAGGCTTGAGCCCTTGTAGAATCATGCCGTTGGCACGCTCTACTTGCCCATTTGACATGGGATGAGCTACGGCGGCCCAGTCCACCCGGATGTGGTGATCCTCGCAGAAGTCCAAGAACTTTCTGCCGGTGAACTGGGTGTCGTTGTCGGTGATGATGAAGTTTGGGACCCCGAAGCGATGGATGATGTTGGTGAAGAACGCCTCCGCCTGCTCGGACCTGATGCTGTTCAGAGGTCAGACCTCGATCCACTTGGAGAATTTGTCAATGGCGACCAGCAGGTGCGTGTAGCCCCCGGGTGCCTTCTGCAAGGGGCCAACGAGGTCCAGACCCCACACAGCAAAGGGCCAAGTGATGTGTATCGTCTGCAGAGCCTGAGCGGGCAGGTGGGTCTGCTTCGCATAGAATTGACACCCTTCGCAGATGCGGACAATTCTAGTGGCGTCGGCCACCACCGTGGGCCAGTAGAAGCCTTGTCGGAAAGCATTCCCGACAAGGGCTCGAGGCGCTGCGTGATGGCCGCAAGCCCCCGAGTGTATCTCCCGCAGGAGTTCCTGACCTTCGGCGACGGAGATGCATCGTTGGAGGATGCCTGAGGGGCTGCGGTGGTAGAGCTCCTTCTCTTCGCCCAGCAAGACGAACGACTTGGCGCGCCGCGCCACCCGCCGAGCCTCGGCTCGGTCGAGGGGTAGCTCTCCTTGGTGGAGAAATTGCAGGTACGGGGTCTGCCAGTCTCGATCAGGTGTGGCCCCGCTTCGCTCCTCTTCGACGCGCAGTGCCTCACCCTCGGGGGCCGAGGGTACCTCGGGCTGAACCGAGGGTGCCTCGAGCCGAGCTGAGGGTGCCTCGGGCTGGGCCGAGGGTACCTCGGACTGGGTCGAGGGTACCTCGGGCTGGGCCGAGGGTACCTCGGACTGGGTCGAGGGTACCTCGGGCTGGGTCGAGGGCGCCTCAGGCTCGGGCGTGTCATCGATCTTGACGGAGGGTTGATGCAGATCCCGGGAGAAGACGTCCCGGGGAACCGTTGTTCGCCCCGAGGCTATTTTAGCCAGCTCGTCCGCAGTCTCGTTGTAGCGCCGAGCGATGTGGTTCAGCTCGAGCCCGTAGAACTTGTCTTCCAGGCGCCGAACCTCATCGCAGTAGGCCTCCATCTTCGGGTCGCGGCAGTGGGAGTTCTTCATGACTTGGTCGATGACGAGCTGCGAGTCACCGTGGGCGTCGAGGCGCCGGACCCCTAGCTCGATGGCGATTCGCAACCCGTTGACCAGAGCCTCATACTCAGCCACATTGTTGGACGCCGAGAAGTGGAGGCGTAGCACAAAGCGTAGGTGTTTCCCGAGGGGCGAGATGAAGAGTAGGCCTGCGCCGGCTCCCGTTTTCATCAACGACCCGTCGAAAAACATGGTCCAGAGCTCCGGTTGGATCGGAGCCGTCGGTAGCTGGGTGTCGACCCATTCGGCTACGAAGTCCGCCAAGACCTGGGACTTGATGGCCTTCCGAGGGGCGAACGAGATTGTCTCGCCCATGATTTCCACCGCCCACTTTGCAATCCTACCCGAGGCCTCTCGGCACTGGATGATCTCCCCCAGGGGAAGGATGACACCACAGTTACCGGATGAGACTCGAAGTAGTGTCGCAACTTCCGCCGTGTCAGGATCACTGCGTACAACAGCTTCTGAACTTGTGGGTAGCGGACCTTGGTTTCGGACAGTACCTCGCTGACGAAGTAGACTGGCCTCTGAACGAGCAATGCATGCCCCTCTTCTTGCCTCTCGACCACAATCGCGGCGCTAACCACCTGAGTGGTCGCGGCGACGTAGACCAAGAGGGCTTCTCCGGCAGCTGGAGGCACCAAGATAGGCGCCTTTGTGAGGAGCGCCTTCAGGTTCCCGAGAGCTTCCTCGGCCTCAGGGGTCCAAGTGAAGCACTCGGCCTTCCTTAAGAGGCGGTACAGAGGCAGACCTCTTTCGTCGAGGCGTGAGATGAAGCGGCTCAGAGCCGCGAGACATCCCATGACCCTCTGTATGCCTTTCAAGTCCTTGATGGGCCCCATGCCGGTGATGGTTGCGATCTTCTCCGGGTTGGCTTCAATGCCCCGCTCGGAGACGATGAACCCCAAGAGCATGCCTCGGGGCACCCCGAAGACACACTTCTCGGGATTGAGCTTGACACCTTTCGCCTTGAGACATCGGAATGTCACTTCAAGGTCGGAAAGGAGGTCGGAAGCTTTCCTCGTCTTGACTACGATGTCATCGACGTACGCCTCGACCGTGCGGCCAATGTGTTCGCCGAACACATGGTTCATGCACCGCTGGTACGTCGCGCCCGCATTCCTCAGGCCGAACGGCATGATGACATAGCAGTACATGCCGAAGGGCGTGATGAAAGAAGTCGCGAGCTGGTCGGACTCTTTCATCCTGATTTGATGATACCCAGAGTAGGCATCGAGGAAAGACAGGGTTTCGCACCCAGCAGTGGAATCCACGATTTGATCGATGCGAGGCAGAGGGTAGGGAACCTTCGGACATGCTTTGTTGAGACCAGTGTAGTCTACACACATCCGCCATTTCCCCCCTTTCTTTCTCACAAGCACAGGGTTGGCAAGCCATTCGGGATGGAATACCTCTTTGATGAACCCTGCTGCCATTAGCTTGTGGATCTCCTCGCCTATGGCTCTGCGCTTCTCTTCGTCGAATCGGCGCAGAGGCTGCTTGACGGGTCAGGCTCCGGCCCGAATATCCAGCGAGTGCTCGGCGACATCCCTCGGTATGCCGGGCATGTCCGAGGGACTCCACGCGAAGACGTCGGCGTTTGCGCGGAGAAAGTCGACGAGCACTGCTTCCTATTTGGGATCGAGCCCGGAGCCGATCCGAACCTGCTTGGAGGCATCGCCGCTGGGGTCGAGGGGGACGGCCTTAACCGTCTCCACTGGCTCAAAGTTGCCGGCATGATGTTTCACGTCTGGCACCTCCTTAGAGAGGCTTTCTAGGTCGGCGATGAGGGCCTCGGACTCGGCGAGGGCCTCGGCGTACTCCACGCACTCCACGTCGCATTCGAACGCGTGTTTGTACGTGGGGCCGACGGTGATGACCCCGTTGGGGCCCGGCATCTTGAGCTTCAGGTAGGTGTAGTTGGGGACAGCCATGAACTTCGCGTAGCATGGCCTTCCCAGTACCGCGTGGTAGGTTCCTCGGAACCCGACCACCTCGAACGTCAGGGTCTCCCTTCGGAAGTTGGAGGGTGTTCCAAAGCAGACGGGAAGGTCGAGTCGTCCGAGGGGCTGGACGCGTTTCCCGGGAATGATCCCGTGGAAGGGCGCAGCGCCTGCTCGGATGGAGGACAGATCAACACGTAGGAGCCTGAGGGTCTCGGCGTAGATGATGTTGAGGCTGCTGCCTCCATCCATAAGGACCTTGGTGAGCCTGACGTCGCCGATGACGGGGTCGACGACGAGCGGGTATTTCCCCGGGCTCGGCACATGGTCGGGGTGGTCAGCTTGGTCGAAGGTGATGGGCTTGTCGGACCAGTCTAGGTAGACTGGCGCCGCCACCTTCACTGAGCAGACCTCCCGGCGCTCTTGCTTGCGGTGCCGAGCCGAGACATT
The DNA here is from genome assembly GCA_029449295.1 of Zea luxurians. Classification (NCBI taxonomy): domain Eukaryota; kingdom Viridiplantae; phylum Streptophyta; class Magnoliopsida; order Poales; family Poaceae; genus Zea; species Zea luxurians. The sequence goes on along the minus strand of JAOPSE010000177.1, from coordinate 934,101 downwards.
TGCCGCTTGCCCACCGTAGATCATGAAGCAGTCGCGGACCTCGGGGAACTCTCCTGCTTGGTGATCTTCCTTCTTGTCGTCGTCGCGGGCCCTGCCACCTTCCGCGGGTGGCCCGGCCCTGTGGAAGTGGCGCCGAAGCATGACACACTCCTCAAGGGTGTGCTTGACGGGCCCCTGATGATAGGGGCACGACTCCTTGAGCATCTTGTCGAAGAGGTTGGCACCTCCGGGGGGTTTCCGAGGGTTCTTGTACTCGGCGGCGGTGACAAGGTCCGCGTCGGCGGCGTCGCGTTTCGCTTGCGACTTCTTCTTGCCTTTCTTCTTGGCGCCGCGCTGAGTAGACGCCTCGGGAGCATCTTCCGATGGGCGGCCCTGGGGCTGCTTGTCCTTTCGGAAGATAGCCTCGACCGCCTCCTGGCCAGAGGCGAACTTGGTGGCGATGTCCATCAGCTCGCTCGCCCTGGTGGGGGTCTTGCGACCCAACTTGCTCACCAGGTTGCGGCAGGTGGTGCCGGCAAGGAACGCTCCGATGACATCCGAGTCGGTGATGTTGGACAGCTCGGTGCGCTGCTTCAAAAATCGCCGGATGTAGTCCCGGAGAGACTCTCCCGGCTGCTGCCAGCAGCTCCGAAGGTCCCAGGAATTCCCGGGGCGCACGTACGTGCCCTGGAAATTGCCGGCGAAAGCTTGGACTAGGTCGTCCCAGTTGGAGATCTGCCCCGGAGGCAGGTGCTCCAACCAGGCGCGAGCGGTGTCGGAGAGGAACAGGGGAAGGTTGCGGATGATGAGGTTGCCCTCGTCTGTTCCACCCAGTTGGCAGGCCAGGCGGTAGTCCGCAAGCCACAGTTCCGGTCTCGTCTCCCCCGAGTACTTTGTGATAGTAGTCGGGGGTCGGAACCGGGTCGGGAACGGTGCCCGTCGGATGGCCCGGCTGAAGGCCTGCAGACCGGGTGGCTCGGGCGAGGGACTCCGATCCTCCCCGCTGTCGTAGCGTCCCCCACGCCTGGGGTGGTAGCCTCGGCGCACCCTCTCGTCGAGGTGGGCCCGACGGTCGCGATGATGGTGCTCGTTGCCGAGGCGGCCCGGGGCCGCAGGCGCGGTGTTGCGCGTGCGCCCGGTGTAGACCGAGGCTTCCCGCATGAATCGGGAAGTCGCGGCATGAGGTTTCGAGGGGTACCCCTGCCTTCGGAAGGCAGAGCTCTCGGTCCGTCGGACCGCGGCGCCTTCCAGGAGATTCTTGAGCTCCCCCTGGATTCGCCGACCCTCGGTGGTTGATGGCTCCGGCATCGCGCGGAGAAGCATCGCTGCTGCGGCCAGGTTCTGGCCGACCCCACTAGATGCGGGTGGCGGCCTGACCCTGACGTCTTCGGCGACGCGGTGCTGGAAGCCCTGGGGCAGATGACGTATTTCTCCGGCCGGGGGTTGGCCCGCCCATGCCTGCCCGACGTCCCGGCGGATCGGCTCAAGCGCTCCTGCTCCCTCGTCGAGCCTGGCCTGCACCCCGCGGATTTGCTCGAGCTGTGGGTCATGGCCCCCCGCCTGAACGGGGACCACAGCTAGCTCTCGCGGGATGTCAACGCGGGGCACCGGCCTAGGGAGATCACCGTCCTCCGGCATGCCGAGATGATTGCCTTCGGAGGGACCCCCTAGATCGACGTGGAAACATTCGCGACTTGGGCCGTAGCCCTCGTCGTCGAGGTTGCGGCTACCGTCGGAACAGTCGGAGAGGCAGTAGTCACATGCGGTCATGAAGTCCCGCATGGCACTGGGGTTGCCAAATCCAGAGAAATCCCAACAGATGCTGGGCTCGTCATCTTCCTCGGACCCAGAGGGCCCGTAGGTCGAGACGTCCGTCAACCGGTCCCAAGGCGACCGCATGCGAAACCCCAGAGGGTTTGGTCTCGCCTCTACGAGAGCGCCCGCCAAAGCGAGGTCGCTAGGCGGGTTGAGGCTGAATCCAAATGACGTGGGATGGGAATCGGTTGGTACCTCTTGGTCGACGAGCGGCGATAAAGTCACGTCGGGGACTGACTGCACCGTCGTCTCAGGTACGAGGGCGACGTCCAGCAAGCTTTGCGCAAGCGCGTTGGCGTCGTCCGCTTGCTCGGGATTGGCGTGTCGCGGGGAGACGGCGCTCGTCTTCGTCTCAAGCGCGGAGTCGATACCCGGTGCGCCCCCCGTTGGGGTGCCGGCGCTGTCGACTCGCTCGACAGCCGACGATGCCTCCTGCTTGGCCTTGGTTGCCCTGCCTTCCCCTCCGCCGACGGGGAAGAAGGCGGGACGAGCTCGAAGGTTGTTCTTCCGCCACGCGGGGAAGACGTCGTCGATTCCGCCGCCGGCGGGCGGGCTGTCGGTCACCATTGTCGTTGTCGCGCGGCGGTGGAAGGAGTATCATGTCGTAGCCGCCGTCGAAGGACATGAACTCAAGACTCCCGAAACAGAGCACCGTCCCGGGTTGGAGAGGTTGCTGAAGACTGCCCATCTGGAGCTTGACGGGAAGTTGTTCGTCAACACGCAGCAGGCCCCTACCTGGCGCGCTAACTGTCGGCGTTTCGAGACCGGGGGGTCCCTGGGCCGACGAGTGAGTGTCGCCGCGTGCCCCAGCCCAGATGGGTCGAGCGCGAGGGCGAGCGCGAAGGGGGGAGAGCGAGGCGGCCGGAGACCGGCGTGAGAGAGGTGGGAATCCCGCGGCCTTCGTGTTCGTCCCGCGCCTAGGTCGGGTGCGCTTGCAGTAAGGGGTTACAAGCGTCCACGCGAGAGAGGGAAGCGAGCGGCTCCAGGCGAGCGCCTGTCTCGTCCTCGTCCCCGCGCGGCCAACCCTCTCTAAGAGGGCCCTGGTCCTTCCTTTTATAGGCGTAAGGAGAGGATCCAGGTGTACAATGGGGGGGTGTAGCAGAGTGCTACGTGTCTAGCGGAGGAGAGCTAGCGCCCTAAGTACATGCCGTTGTGGCAGCCGTAGAGATTTTGGCACCCAGCTGGTGTGATGTCGTGGCCGTCGGAGGAGCGATGGAGCCTGGCGGAGGGACAGCTGTCGGAGCGGTTGGGTCCTTGCTGACGTCCTCTTGCTTCCGTAAGGGGGCTGAGAGCCGCCGTCGTCACAGAGTATGCGGGGCGCCATCATTGCCTATCTGGCGGAGCTAGCCAGATGGGACGCCGGTCTCGTTCCCTGCGGCCCGAGTCAGCTCGGGGTAGGGTGATGATGGCGCCTCCTGTTGACGTGGCTGGCCTGCGCCCTAGGTTGGGCGATGTGGAGGCTCCTCCGAAGCCGAGGTCGAGTCTGTCTTCCGTGGCCGAGGCCGAGTCCGAGCCCCTGGGTCGGGCGAGGCAGAGGCCGTTGGCTGAGGCCAGGGCGGAGTCCGAGCCCTGGGGTCGGGCGAAGCGGAGTTCGTCGTCTTCTGGGGCTGAGCCCGAGTCCGAGCCCTGGGTCGGGCGGAGCGGAGTTCGTCGTCTTCTGGGGCTGAGCCCGAGTCCGAGCCCTGGGTCGGGCGGAGCGAAGTTCACCGTCTTCCGGGACTTAGCCCGAGTCCGAGCCCTGGGTCGGGCGGAGCGGAGTTCGCCGTCTTCCGGGACTTAGCCCGAGTTCGAGCCCTGGGTCGGGCGGAGCGGAGTTCGCCGTCTTCCGGGACTTAGCCCGAGTCCGAGCCCTGGGTCGGGCGAAGCGGAGCTTCCTATGGTGCCTTCGGCGGGGCCTGACTGCCTGTCAGTCTCACTCTGTCAAGTGGCACTGTAGTCGGAGTGGCGCAGGCGGCGCTGTCCTTCTGTCAGGCCAGCGAAGTGACGGCGGTCACTTCGGCTCTGCCGGGGGGCGCGCGTCAGGATAAAGGTGTCAGGCCACCTTTGCATTAAATGCTCCTGCGGTTTGGTCGGTCGGTGCGGCGATTTAGTCAGGGTTGCTTCTTAGCGAAGGCAGGGCCTCGGGCGAGCCGGAAATATGTTCGCCGTTGGAGGGGGGCCTCGGGCGAGATGGAAATCCCCCGGGGTCGGCTGCCCTTGTCCGAGGCTAGGCTCGGGCGAGGCGTGATCGAGTCGCTCGAATGGACTGATCCCTGACTTAATTGCACCCATCAGGCCTTAGCAACTTTATGCTGATGGGGGTTACCAGCTGAGAATTAGGAGTCTTGAGGGTACCCCTAATTATGGTCCCCGACATCATGTTTGAGAGAGCTTCACTTCAAGAATTTCAACTTCGTTCTAACTTCTTTCACCTAAACAGTAGCTCCACGAGCTCTAGCTTTAAAAAAATTGAAACTAGAGACTAATTTTATGAAATTCATGAGGCTCCTTAGAGGGTGCTTTAAAAACACTGTTTTTATATCTTCTCCTGAAGTCATACGAAAATTACCCACCATGACACTGGTTACGCAACATACAATTTTCGTTTTCTCTTGCGACACTCCACTAATCATCAAGGTAATTAAGAAAACTCGCACAAATCAATTGTACTATAAAAGTTGGAGTTCATATGCAAGTCAAACGTTCCTGGAACCCACCTTAACAATTTGCTGGATTTGTTTTGTTGTGAAACTGAAAAACTAAGTCTGAAGTTTTTGAAGGAAAGCTCTCCCAAACACGCCTAAACACGTCTAAGATGAGAGAAATAAAAAAATCAAATATAAAAACACGTGAAAACAACTGGTTTCCATATCTGTATTATATTAGGATCTGTTATAGACATTAAACATAAAAATAATCCCTGGTTGCATCAATCTGATGTATGAATAAGTATTGTGCAATCTTAAAAAGAGTCGCATGCTTCACTTTTTGATTAGAACTGTGTATAAAAGGTGAAGTCGTGCAGTCTTTTATTAGGTGCACAATCAAAAAGTTTATCTTCTATGTTTGAAAAATAGCTTACCTGTTTCTGTATGACCACCACCAGAACATGAGGAGCTTTGAGAGTTAAGAACCGAAAGTAAACACTGCCAACCACTCTTCCGTCTTCAACCCTTTGGCAACCAGCAAACAAATACCAGTACCGCTCCACTACTTGATTGCCGCCTCACTGGCACCGCTGGTCCGCTCCCAGTTCCAGTGACACTGCACCAGACCACCCGGCTCCAGCGAGATCCAGACCCAAAACCTCACCTCGCAGCCAACCTCTGCTCGGAGCGGAGGGGAGGGGAAGGGAAGCAATGGCGGCCAACGGAGGCGGGTACCGGGCGGAGGACGACTACGACTACCTCTTCAAGGTGGTGCTCATCGGCGACTCCGGCGTCGGCAAGTCCAACCTCCTCTCCCGCTTCACCAAGAACGAGTTCAGCCTCGAGTCCAAGTCCACCATCGGCGTCGAGTTCGCCACCCGCAGTCTCCAGGTCGACGGCAAGGTCATCAAGGCCCAGATTTGGGACACCGCTGGCCAGGAGAGGTACCCTCTGATCTGCTCCGAACGTGCTCGCTTCGCGTCCGTGATGCATTGCTGTAGATTTGCTCCCTACTTTCTCGTGCGCACCACCAAGTGCGGGCAAAATGTTTGGGAGCCTCCTTTGCTTGATCTTCCGAGGTTGCCTTACTGTTTGGTCGCGGTGGCTTATTTACTAGCTCTCTTGCTTGTTTAGGGAGCTAAATTTTGTAGGGCTATTTTGGCAGTTGCCACGATTGGTGATCTAGAGGTGATTTCCCTATATGCTGATATTACCGCGAGTAAATTCGCTGAGAAATTCCCCACCGTCGGCAAGTTTTTGTGAAAGACAGGATCTTAGGAGTGGCCAGTCACTTGTGTGGTTCACATGTCCGTTAGCTGTTTCTACTGGGTAGTAGATGGGTGGGCACATTTTGATCTTTTGGTGGTTGAGATGTCGTTTCCTGTCATACCTTTACCTTGCTTGTTGGCAACTGCGCAGCAGCACGGGTAAATTTCGTTGTCCTCTGGTGTCTATCCGTTCTATTTGTGACTCTACCTCCTTCCCATGCAAAATAGGGGCTACATAAGTTGTCATATTTTGGAACTATGTTATCAAGAGATCTCACTGCAAACTTGATGCCAAGTGCTCGCTGTTGAGAATCAGAAAGTTTAGACAACTAGATGAGTTTGGCAGTTTGCTGGTACTAACTGAAATCAGCCACGCTAAACTAAATGTTTTGTCCGACATTTTACTTTGGCCAAGTCTGTAGAACAATGTATCAACATCTAGGATACCAAATAAATGCACGACATATTTCGTGGTGGTTTTAGTGATCTTGAAATGCTCTAAATGATGGTGTGTTTTCCTATAAACTTGGTCAAAGATAAGTTTGCCTTAGGACAAAATTAAAACAACCTGCATTTTGACTTTTGAAAGCAGGAGAAGTTGAGGGTTAATAGTAATACTCCAGAATTGTATATTTTCATGATTGCCTTGCCTCGACTTCGGATTTTCAGACAGGAGATGCCAATGAACAAATTTGCTGCTTTGTGATATTTCATTTCTATACCATAAGCGAACACACAGTTACGCAGTTCAGTTATAAGCAAACAGCCTCATGTGTTTTGTTTGATGGCGTTTGGAAGGTACAAATTAGCATGTATCCCTTCCCCAAACCACAATGTTAGTTGTACTGATTATAAATCGGAAGTGGTATAAGTGGCTATTTGCTTTTACCTTTTTTCAATTAGTTTAGCATCTCATAAGCTGTTTGAGATGATTAGATGTCACCCAGCTAGTAAATCAGGAATTGTTTTCTTCTTTTTGTGCCATAACTTTGTTTGGACAAACCAGCTTAGGATAGCACCTGCCAGAGGTTGGTTATCAATACTATATCCAGGGTTTGCGTGTTTTTCGGAACCCTTAATGGAGCTATGGACATACTATTTGAAACTAAAGTTAACCATGTTGCCAAATAGATCGATCACTAATAACTATCTGCAAAAACTCTGAATCTGTCCACATTTGTTTTTTTTGGGTGGATTCGCAACTCATGCTGGTGTATCTCTCTCCTAGGAGATTAACGTTGGGCCTGTTCCCAGCAGCTGCGCTTCAACCTCTTACCAAACACTATGCTAACATGTGTGATCTCATTTGCAGAACCATCTCAAGAAGATTGAAAAAAAAGATAGTATCCACCCCTCATTGTTTTCTGCTGGTTTTTCAGGTACCGTGCAATCACAAGTGCCTATTACCGAGGAGCCGTAGGGGCACTGCTTGTCTACGATGTCACCCGTCGCGCCACGTTCGACAACGTGGGCCGTTGGCTGAGGGAGCTCAGAGACCACACCGACCAGAGCATCGTCGTGATGCTGGTCGGCAACAAGTCTGATCTCCGGCACCTGGTGGCCGTCTCGACCGACGACGCCAAGGAGTTCGCCGAGGCCGAGTCCATGTACTTCATGGAGACGTCCGCCCTCGACGCCACCAACGTGGACAGCTCCTTCTCGGAGGTGCTGACCCAGATATACCAGATCGTGAGCAAGAAGACGGTGGAGGCCTCCGAGGAGGGGGCGGCCGCCCCTGGCAAGGGGGAGAAGATAAATGTCAAGGATGACGTTTCTGCGATGAAGAGGGTCGGGTGCTGCTCAAACTAAGGCGAATAGCCGGATACGAACGGTTTGTTCGATTGTATTTCTGTGGATGCTGAGGGTTAGAGGACCGTTGAGAGAGACTATCAGCTTAAATTATTTATTATCAGCTCTGAATTCGTGGTTCTTTCAAATTCAATCATTTTTTTGTGTTCTTGCCTCCTACTGCTATATTTTTTATGAACTGAAGAATTTGCCAACCAATCTTTCTGTGTGGACTAACAGAAGAACACGAACCCTTTCTATAAACTACTACATCGATGGAAGTTACGAAACAGTTTATACGTGCAACCAATTTAGAGAAGTTCGATCTCTGCGCCGAATTGTGCTCGGCTCACCTACAGGCTAGAGCTTCATGTGCCTATACACCGACGAGGCGACGACGACGCAGTAGCAGCGCCCGTTCATCCAGGACCAGACTGAATCAGCGGCCCCGGATCAGCTGCGCGCACACGAGGAACAGCGACGCCGGGACGCCGAGCAGCATCACCGCCAGCAAGCCGGCGCCGAGCCCCGGGCGCGCGTTCACGAGGAGCGCCTCGAGAAGGCCGACCGCGCCGCGCACGCCGACCACGTAGCTCCCGTGGTGCCGCCGCTCCAGCTCCGTCCACCCGGTCGGCGGCAGCGGGATGCCGGCGTCGTCGGCGTCGAAAATGCCGTCCTCCTCCGACGACTCCGCCCGCGCCTCGCGGATACGCCGCCGCAGCGTCGCCATGTCCTCGTCCACCAGCCGGCCGCCCTCGGAGGAGGGAGAAGAGCCGCCGTCGGCGCCCCACGCGTCGCGCCGCCCGGCGCCGAGGAGCACGGCCCTGTTCGCGCCAGCGCGACGTGGCAGCCGAATGGGATTGGGAGGTGGCACCAAGAAACTGCTCGTGGAGATGAAGTGACTAGGGCCTGAGCCACCAATAGCTCGGGTGGCTGCTGCCGGTGCCATAGCCATTACCTGCTCCTGCTGCTGCTGCCGCCGTCGCCTACACTGGAACGTACGAGCCGAGACGAGAGGGTCTGGTGTGCCAAATGCGAGGTGCCACGTCCCACCGTCGTGCGCGGCGCGTGATATATATACGGCGACGCCCGGCGCCGGGAACAGCTTGGACAGGGACAGGGACAGGGACAGGGACGGGGAAGTGTAGCGTAGCGGGATTTGCGCGCGTGATTGCGCGAAGGGAAAACGTGGGGAGAAGGGCAAAGGATCTGTCGACAGCCGTGTGCGGGCCGCGTCCGGCGTCCATCGCGTTCGTTTAGCCCGCCTGCGTTCTCATGCGTGCTCACTGGCCACGGCCCACGGCTGCCGGCGCGGACGGGACGTGCACGGGCCTGCGCCCCTTTTCGGTTTCTATAAACAGTACTGTATATATAAACAGAAGCTTCCTACCTCCTCGCTTTCAACGTGCCTTTATCGCAGCTGCGCAGACGAACAAGCATGACAAATTTATCGGCAAGGCGTCGCTGTCTTGCACGGCTGATCTCAAGTCTTTCGACTCTTTTGAACGTTTCGAGTTTTGGATTTTGATTGCTTACTTAGTCCAAATGGAATTCAAAGGATGGCAACTGAATTTGGAGACGCGTCTTGCATTCAATTTAGGGCCCGTCGGTTATTCAGGAATCTACTCTATGAAAAATTTCAGCTGGAATAATTATATAATTTGTAGTATAACAAGTCATCTGAAATAGTTTCTAGTCTTATTCCAGCCTAACCGAACGAGGTCTTATGGTGACAACCGGGTGTCGCTTTCCTTTCCACAAGTCAACTGGCGCGCGGCAGCGCGCGTTTAGCTTTTTTTTTTATTATATATTTTTATCGAACCAAAGCAAACGATTTAATATACATAACATGAGAATATGTTGTAGTAACTGATGAGTTTATAGATGGTTATATTACATGATAATACATAGATATTATATATAGCATATCGAGGGTAAGGTTTGCTTAGAATATGTTGTAGCAACTGATGAGTTTATAGATGGTTATATTATATGACAATACATAGATATTATATATAGTATATCGAGGGTAAGGTTTGCTTCATAGAAGAAGGCACATAATATTTACAAACAAAATAGTAAGGAATATGCTTCGTTTGTTGAAGTTTGGGCGTGACGTTCAGAAGTATTCCTGCATCTAATAATGGTAGGATATTTCAATCATAGATAAAGTTTTAGTCTATTTGAAGTTGTAGCTGCATTGTTTACCTTACTGTGTTGTACACAACGTCTACTCTTGTTGATTCTTAGGGTCTTGTTTGATCCTGGATGAATGCAGGATGAAAATTTAGCTGCATAGTATAGCGAATGTACTAATGGAAGTAGTACTATATGACGAGATGAGAACTATAGACCTTTTTGTAGGTGATTCAAGCATTGTTGTAGGGGCTCTATTTTTATCAGCATCAAGAGGGTTTGTCTGTGCAATAGTTAAATTATTTGTAAAAGAGTAAAAGGGAAATTAAGAACAGTTGGTAAAGTTTTTTTTGAAAAAAAACCATCGTATATTAAAAATTTTCAAAAAAGATGTCCTATTTCATTTTTTCTTTCAAGTGTTGGTGTAGAACATGGTGGGTTGTTTCCTTCATATCAAATATCAAATAGACTTACCTCAGGTTTATCCTTTGCTGGAGAATAGGTTAGCTTTCGACTCACCTGAGGATGAATGAAACATCTATCATTAAATGGAAGTTTAAGAATGAAAAGGTATTTAATAAGCATGATTTAACTTACACTTGTGAGTCCGCCGTAGAAAGTCTAGACATGACTGTAGAGGGAGATTGAGCAGCTGTTGTTATCAGTTTATTTTTGGTTGGATTGGGAGGAAGGTGCACATCATATTTTTCTTGAACTCTTGGTAGTGATGTCATTCTTCCATATGATGCTACAATTCCTTTTATGAGCAATGCTTTTTTCTAGAAATCTGTATGATTGGTTGTTGAACACTACAATGAATGTGTATTTCCGTGAAACGATTGCTGTAATTTCAAGTGGGATAGCTGATGCATCTGGAAATGATGCAACAACCATTGGACATGGTTTCCCAATAATTGTCCTTGCAACAGTGTCGAAAGCAAATATTTCAGCTTCTGCAGTTCCATCTGATGCCTTGAAAGTGAGCTTGTACCTACAATGAAAAGTCGAGTAAGTAAATCGTTATATTTTTATGCTATATCTGAGAAACAATTAAAACAGGATTATAAGAAAACATATCTATTCTGTTGTATGAAAAAGACCTGAAACAGTATTCTGTTGATCCACATGTGGAGCATTGACGAATGATAGGATCAATGCTTGTTTTGTTTGGGCAAGTATTGCAAGCAATATAATACCAAGTCTTGCCTTCAGGAATACTTGAAAGGGAAATGTGCCCTTGGGCAATTTCTATTAGTATTTTGGTGATTAGATGCCCAACACATATTTATTGAATCCTCATGTGCTAAATGTGTGAAAAGTGCAAATCAAGATACAAGGTATGTTTCTAGACTTAGTACATTGTTTTTGAGTACTAACATGTGTATCTAAGTGCTAGAAACAGTGTCGAGAAGAGAAGAACCGAATTGGAAGAGAGTTGGCTTTGTACAACTAACACCTATAGATGGCCAGTAGTGCCGCCATAATCGGGCTGGCACGAGGCACGACACGGCCCACCGTGCCCAAGCACGGCACGGCACGACTGGAGGCGGGCCCGTGCCGGCACGACCCGACCTCTAGTGTCGTGCTTGGGCCGAGTGTGGGGCACGGTGGGCCGGCACGGGCACGGCACGATTAGGGTTTAGGCACGACGCGTAATAACACATACCCCCCTCCCCCCGTCCCCCGCGTCACTCTCTCTCTCACTCTCACAGCTCACTCACTCTCTCTCGAACGCTCCGTGACTCCTCGGCTCCTCCGCTCCTGGCGACTCTCCGGTGATTTGGAAAGCGACGCCTCCATCCTCTCCCTCACGGCCTCACCGCCTCTCCGCCGCCTCATCTGGTCCTCTCCCTCTCCGGCGCCTCTGCTGGTAACACTACCCTCTGGTCAGGTGGTGCTCTCTTGCTCGTGTCGCCTCTGGATCTAGTTCGAAACCCTAAGTTTGGTGCTCTGATCTTGAACTTCTATTCTTCTTCTGGTCTCTCTCCTGGTCTCCCCTCTACGGCTCCCTCTCCCTGTAACGCTGCGTCGGTGCATAACCCTAACTGTGCTTAAACCCTAATCATCATGCCGTCGGGGTTGGATCTAGTGCTCTGGCTTTGGTAAGTTGCTAATCACGTGCTTGTTCTTCTGATTTGTGTTTTTCGTGTTTAGATCTGTGGACTGTTCTGTGATTGTTCTGTGACGAACCCTAACCGTGCTTTAACCCTACCCGAATTGAAGGTTGGAGCCGTGAGGTATCGATCTGGTGCTCCGGTCCGGCTTTGGTAAGTTGCTAATCATTTGCGGTTTGCTTGTGCTTCTACTTTGTGTTTGTCGCCTCTGGATCTTGTTCAAACCGATGAACCCTAATCTATTATACCACCTTGTTCTGTGTTTGGAGGTTGGATCCGTGAGGGACCGATCTGGTGCTCCGGCTTTGGACCTTTGGTAAGTTATTAATCTGATGCTTGTGATCTGTGCTTGTGATCTGTGCTTATGATCTGTGAGCTGTGTTCGAACCCCAATATATTATACTGCCTGCATGTTCTGTGATTGGAGCCGTGAGGGACCGATCTGGTGCTCTGGTCTGGGCATCTGGCTTTGGTAAGTTGCTAATCTTTTGCTTGTGCTTCTGATTTGTGTTTGTCGCCTCTGGATCTCTGGTCAAACCGATGAACCCTAATCTATTCTAGTTCCTTGCTCTGTGATTGGAGGTTGTAGCTGTGAGGGACCGATCTGGTGCTCCGGCTTTGGTAAGTTATTAATCTGACCCTAATCTATTCTAGTTCCTTGATTTGTTCTTTGTTAGTATGTGTAATCTGATGCTTGTTTGTGTGATCTGTTCTTTGTTCTGTGATTGTAGCCGTGAGGGGCCGATCTGGTGCTCCAGCTTTGTGCCTCTGTGATTGTGATCTGGTGTTCTGTGCCTCTATGCTTGTGATCTGTGCTTGATGGCCGACGACGACACCGTGCCTGTGCCTGCACAAACTGGCGGCAGTGAGGCTGCAGTTCCTTCAACAGAGCCCATCAATATAGATCCTGACCCTACTGTGGAAGAGGCTGGGGGGACAGACACACCTACAAGTTCTCGGGTAAGAAATAGAGCTTCCACATCTGATGTTTGGAATGATTTTGACAAGATATATAAGGTTGTTGATGGTGTGAGGGTAAGGTGTGAGGCTAAGTGCAATGTTTGCAAGTGTGTTTTGTCTGCTAAATCAACTGGTGGCACTGGCCATCTTAATCGCCATAGAAATGCATGCAAACTGAAGCATGGTAGAAATGCCTTTGCCCAGTCCCTGCTCCAGTTTAATCCTGATGGTAGTGCTAGATTGTGGGAGTACAATGCTGATGTTGCTAGGTCTGAGATGTGTCATTTGATATGTAGGCTTGATCTACCTATTTGCTTGGCTGAATCATCTGCTTTTGAAGAGTACATTAAAAAGGCTCATAATCCTAGATTTTCTGCTGTCTCTAGGCAAACAACCACTAGAGATATTAAAAAGTATTACAATGATTCACGTGCTAAGCTTGTTGACACATTTAAAAATTCTGTTTCTTCTGTTGCTGTGACATCTGATATATGGTCTGGGAATGCTAAAGAGGATTACTTGAGTGTTGTTGTGCATTATGTTAATTCTGCATGGGAATTGGAAAAAAGGATAATAGGACTAAGGCTAATTGATGTCTCACATAGTGGTGAAAACATATCTGAGAGAATATTAGAGGTGTTAAAAGAATATGGTCTTAATGATAAAACCTTTTCTGTAACCCTAGACAATGCTTCTGCTAATACCTCTGCTATGGGGAGACTTACTCCTCTACTTAGTGGTTATGTTGGGGATGTTTGTTTGCATCAAAGGTGTGCATGTCATATTCTGAATTTGATTGTTAAGTCTGGTTTAAAAAGGATTCAACCTTATCTAGAATCATTTAGAACTGCTATATCTTTTCTGAACTCTTCTAATCAACGCATTGCTTTATACAAATCATATTACATTGCTATGAATACACGTCCTCGTAAGTTTGGATTGGATATGGAGGTAAGGTGGAACTCCACTTACCTTATGCTTAAGCATCTACTGCCTTACAGGAACACATTTGATGTGTTCATTCAAACTCACTACCCTAGAGCTGTAGGTGAACCTTTGCTTTTGTCTGATGATCACTGGTATGTTGCTGAAAAAATCCTGGTATTCCTTGAACTATTTTATGACTCAACCTGTGTTCTATCTGGTGTCTACTATCCAACATCTTCATTGATGATGCATCATATAATTCAGATTGCTAAACATCTAAATTCATATGAACATGATAGATTGCTTGGAACTGTTGTTTTTCCTATGCAAACTAAGTTCCTTAAGTACTGGAGGGATATTCCACTTCTCTATTCATTTGCATTCATTCTTGATCCTAGAGCTAAATTGAGGGGCTTCAATAGAGTTCTATCTATTTTAGCCGGTGTCACACACCATGATTACTCTGGTTATTTAACTCTTGTGAGAGCACAATTAACTGAGGTATTTAACAAGTATGAAGCTAAGTTTGGTGCAGTGCCCTCAGTTAGACCCTCACAAACAATAAGGACTGGTAAGAAAAGGACTAACTGGGGTATGATATATGGTGATGATGATGATGATGATAATGATTTGTTTTCAACCCCAATTGGTGGAACATGTTCTTCTTCCAACCCCACTCCATCTGCTTCTCTATCTAGACACACTTCAGCTAGTGCTTTGCTGTAAGTAGCAAGCAATTGTGCATCTCTTGGGGCTGGTTCTGAGTTATCAACATATTTGGATAGTGATACTGTCCAGAAATATGATGATGACTTTAATCTGTTGACGTGGTGGCAGGATCACAAGCTGACCTACCCATCTCTTTCTATGTTGGCTAAGGATGTACTAACTGTGCCTGTCTCTACCATTTCATCAGAAAGTGCTTTCAGTCTCACTGGCAGGATTATCGAGGAGCGTCAACGTCGACTGACCTCGGAGATGGTCGAGATGCTGACCTGCATCAAGGACTGGGAGGAAGGGAATGCAAGGACCCAACATACTGTTGAGAACAAAGAACTTGAAGACTCATTCTCTGATCTATATCTTGATGATGAACAAGTTCCAGTTGACACTCCAGGGTCCTCTCAATCTCAATCTCAGACACCTACTGATCCACAACCACATGTCCAAGACTGATCTTATTTAGCTAGTTTGCATACTTCAGCTTATGTGCCTGTAAGGCTGTAACTAAACTGTACACTGTAAACAATGACTCTGTGATATGTAAGAAAACTAAAAGAGTTGTGGGCTGTACTCTTTTTTCCTATCTAGGGTTTTCTCACAAGGGTGAGTTTTTACCTAGATAGGTTTTTAATGAGGCAGCCATTGCACTAAACAGCTCAATATTAGGTATTTTAGTATGTTTAACTGTGTGTTTGTGAATCAGTGAATGGATATGTGTTTCTGTGATTTTCTGTTGTAGTGCCCGGGCCGGCCCTAGCACTATGGGCTAGTCGTGCCTGCCGTGCCGGCACGGCACGGCTAAGGACCCTTAGTGCCGTTCCTGGGCCTGGGTTCAGGCACTAGTGCCGAGCCGGCACGACACAGTTAATAATCGTGCTAAACGGGTCGTGCCCTAACCGTGCCGTGCCTGGTCGTGCCAGTGCCGTGCCGTGCCGGGCCGCCCATTTGGCCATCTATACTAACACCTGCTCGAGCCTGGCGCACCGGACCGTCCGGTGGCGCACCGGACAGTGTCCGATGCCCCAGGCGAGTCTTCGGTGAACTAGCTACTCTTGGGAATCAACGGAGTCGTACGGCTATAATTCACCGGACTGTCCGGTGGTGCACCGGACTGTCCAGTGAGTCATCCACGGCGAACTCGTCATTCTCGGGAAAAGGAACAGGGCGACGTGGCTATAATTCACCGGACTGTCCAGTGGCATACCGGACTGTCCGGTGAGCCAACGGCGCCCGTGCCAACGGTCGTCCGCGCGATCAACGCGCGACACGTGGCTGCTCCAACAGTCGGCTGGTGCACCGGATTGTCCGGTGCGCCATCTGACCCGTGGGAGCAACGGTCGACTGTGCCCGATTTCGAAGGAAATCACGCACCGGACAAGCTACAGTAGCTGTCTGGTGGCGCACCGGACTGTCCGGTGCGTCACTCGACAGAAGGCAAGGATAGCCTTCCATGTTGATCTCCAACGGCTCCTAGCTGCCTTGGGGCTATAAAAGGGACCCCTAGGCGCATGGAGGAGAACACCAAGCATTCTCTAAGCATACTAAGATATCCAGACTTCGCTCCCACGCATTTGATTCGTCGTGTTAGTGATTTAAGCTCCATTCGAGTTGTGAACTCCTCGTGTTATCATTTGAGATCAAGTCTTCACTTGTGTGTGTGTGCTGCGGATTGAATCTTGTGTGTGTTGCTTTTCCCTTCCTTACTTCTATGTTTCTTTTGTGATCATCACTGTAAGGGCGAGAGGCTCCAAATTGTGGAGATTCCTCGCAAATGGGAAAATACTCTAAAAGAAAAGACCGTGGTATTCAAGTTGATCATCAGATCACTTGAAAGGGGTTGAGTGCAACCCTTGTCCATTGGAACGCCACAACGTGGAAGTAGGCAAGTGTTACTTGGCCGAACCACGGGATAAAAATCGTGTGTCTCTTGTGTTGCTTTCTCTGTGATTGTTTTGTTCACAAGAACTCGCCTCAAAGCTACTTAGTCGAACTAACACTTTTATAACTAAGTTTTGTGGCTATTTAGTGTTTGATTTTACAGGATCACCTATTCATCCCCTAGGTGCTCTCAATTGGTATCGAAACCATACTCTTCATTCAAGGGACTAACCGCCCGAAGAGATGGATCCTAAGGGAAAGGGGATGGTGGTCAACGATCAGGAAAAGGAGTCCCTCTTCAACGAGCCAAGGGATGACAAGCCCACTGACTCAGGTTCGAGTCACAGGAAGAGGGATGGGAAGAAGAAGAGGCGCATCAAGAAAATCATCTACTACGACAGCGATGCCTCCTCTTCTTCACCAAGAGATGACGACGACGATGACTCTTTGTCGAAAAAGAAAACGGTTAATCAAAACTACTCTTTTGACTATTCTCGTATTTCCTACAATTCAAAGACTATTCTTTCTGGAGTCATAAAATACATAGTCATTTATTTTCCCTCCATCCTAGTATCTGGTAGATTGTTGAAAACGGAATGCATTTTGATAGTACTGACAATCCTGATGTTATAAATGAGCAAATTCATAAGAATGCCCAAGCTACTACTATGTTGCTAGCATCTCTTTGCAGGGATGAGTACAATAAAGTGAGCTAGGGAGGTTCACAAGATATCACAACGCCAAATAGATCTGGGACACCCTTAAGATATCATATGAGGGAAATGATGCCACCATGATCACTAAGATGGAACTAGTAGAGGGTGAGCTAGGGAGGTTCGCAATGATCAGGGGGAGAGGAGCTAACACAAACCTACAACAGGCTCAAGACCTTAGTCAACAAGATATGAAGCCACGGAAGCACAAGATGGACGGATCATGATGTCGTCCGACTCATGCTAAGGTCTTTTACTGTAATTGACCCCCATCTTGTCAATCTTATTCGTGAAAAATCCCAGGTACACCAAAATGACGCCCGAGGAGATCCTCGGAAAATTCGTGAGCGGGCGCATGATGGTGAAGGAGGCTCGATACGTGGACGATGCACTAAACGGTCCACTGTCCGTCTACGAGCCACAACCCGTTGCTCTCAAAGCAACTAGCAGCAAGGAGATGCTACCAAGCAAGGTAGCAAAAGTACAGGCTGCTGGGCTAAATGAAGATGAGATAGTGCTTATCATCAAGCTCTTCAAAACCACACTCAAGGGACGCAAGGAGTACCCCAACAAGAATAGAACAAAGGGAAAATGCTCCTGCTTCAAATGCGGTAAGACTGGTCACATTATTGCTCAATATCCCGATAATGAGAATGACCAGGCATAAGAAAGACATGGGAAGAAGGAGAAAAAGAAGAATTACAGGAAGGCGAAGGGCGAGGCGCATCTAGGAAAAGGATGGGATTCTGACTGCTCTTCATCAGACTCCGACGACGAAGGACTTGCTGCCTCGGCCTTCGACAAGTCCTCACTCTTCCCCAACGAACGCCATACATGCCTTATGGCCAAGGAAAAGAAGGTACACATTCGAGACACTCCCAAGTACACTTCATCTAGTGATGAAGAATCTTTTGATGGTGAAGTAGACTACACTGACCTGTTTAGAGGACTAGATAGAGCTAAGGTAGAAAAATTAATGAATTAATTGATGCTCTAAATGAAAAGGATAGATTGTTAGAAAAGCAAGAGGATATTTTATATGAGGAACATGACAAGTTTGTTAATGTTCAAAAATCTCTTGCTTTAGAAGTTAAAAGGAATGGAATGCTATCCTCTGAGTTATCTGCTTGCCATGAATCTGTCTCTAGTTTAAGGAGTTTAAATGATGAATTAAATGCTAAGCTAGAGGAAGTCAACAAAACTAGTTCATGTGTAGAGCATGTTGTTATTTGTAATAGATGTAAGGATTTTGTTGTTGATGCTTGTGATGAACATCTTGCTTCTATTACTAAATTAAACAATGAGGTGGCAAGTCTTAATGCTCAACTTAAGACCTGCAAGTTGATTTTGATAAATTGAAATTTGCAAGGGATGCCTACACCGTTGGTCGACACCCCTCAATTAAGGATGGACTTGGTTTTCAAAAGAAAACCAAGAACTTGATGAGCCAAAGGACTCCCGTTCTCAACAAGGAGAAAGGGAAGGCCCCTATGGCTAATAGTCCCCAAAAGAATCATGCTTACATTTATGATAGAAAATTTACTAGAAATGCTCATAATGATAAATACTATGATCATGCTATGATTGCCTCTAGTTCAACTTTTGTTCATGGTAGAAGTAGGCCTAGGAGAAATCATGTTGTGTCTCATGCTCCTAAGAAAATGTGCAATGGACCGTCTACTATTTATCATGCTTGCAATACTTCGTTTGTTCTTTCATGTAAGAATGCTAAAGTAGTTGCTAGGAAGTTGGGATCCAAATGCAAGGTAGACAAGACTTGTATTTGGGTTCCAAAAGCTATTGTGACTAACCTTGCAGGACCCAACAAGTGTTGGGTACCTAAAACCCAAACTTAAATTGCCTTGCAGGTTTATGCATCCGGGGGCTCAAGCTGGATTATCGACAGTGGATGCACAAACCACATGACGGGGGAGAAGAAGATGTTTACCTCCTACGTCAAGAACAAGGATTCCCATGATACAATCATATTTGGAGATGGGAATCAAGGCAAGGTCAAAGGTTTGGGAAAGATAGCCATCACAAGCGAGCACTCCATTTCAAATGTATTTTTAGTAGAGTCACTAGGATACAACCTTTTGTCTGTAAGTCAATTGTGCCACATGGGTTACAATTGTTTGTTTACAAATGTTGATGTATCTGTCTTTAGAAGGAGTGATGGTTCATTAGCTTTTAAGGGTGTATTAGACGATAAGCTCTATTTAGTTGATTTTTCGAAAGAGAATGCTGATCTAGATGCATGCTTAATGGCTAAGACTAGTATGGGCTGGCTTTGGCATCGTCGTCTAGCACATGTTGGGATGAAAAACCTTCATAAACTTATAAAGGGAGAACATGTGTTAGGAATAACCGATGTCTGTTTTGAGAAAGACAGACCTTGTGCAGCATGTCAGGCAGGGAAACAGGTGGGAAGCACTTATCACAGCAAGAACGTAATGACAACATCAAGACCACTGGAGCTTCTTCACATGGATCTCTTTGGACCCATTGCCTACCTCAGCATCGGGGGAAGTAAGTATGGTCTTGTAATTGTTGATGACTTTTCTCGCTTCATTGGGGTGTTGTTTTTGCAGGACAAATCAGAAACCCAAGGGACCCTAAAACGCTTTCTAAAGCGGGCTCAAAACGAATTTGAGCTAAGGGTGAAAAAGTAAGGAGCGACAACGGGTCCAAGTTCAAGAATCTACAAGTTGAGGAGTATCTTGAGGAGGAAGGCATCAAGCATGAGTTCTCCGCTCCCTATACACCACAGCAAAATGGTGTAGTAGAGAGGAAGAACAGGATGCTAATCGACATGGCGAGAATGATGCTTGGAGAGTTCAAGACACCCGAGTGGTTTTAGTCGGAAGCTGTGAACACAGCCTGCCACGCCATAAACCGGCTCTATCTTCATCGCCTCCTCAAGAAGACCTCCTACGAACTCCTTACCGGTAACAAACCCAATGTCTCTTACTTTCATGTATTTGGGAGCAAATGCTACATTCTGGTGAAGAAAGGTAGACATTCTAAATTTGCTCCCAAGGCAGTAGAAAGGTTTTTACTAGGGTATGACTCAAATACAAAGGCGTATAGAATCTTCAACAAATCATCGGGATTGGTTGAAGTCTCTAGCGATGTTGTATTTGATGAGACTAATGGCTCTCCAAGAGAGCAAGTTGATCTTGATGACATAGATGAAGAATAAGTTCCGATGGCTGCAATGCGAACGATGGCGATAGGCGATGTCCGACCATAGGAACCACATGAAGAAGATCAACCATCTTCCTCTACGATGGTGCATCCCCCAACACAAGATGATGAACAGGTACCTCTAGAAGAAGGGCATGATCAAGGGGGAGCACAAGAAGATCAAGTGATGGAGGAAGAAGCACCACGGGTCCCTCCAACTCAAGTCTGAGCAACGATCCAAAGACATCACCCCGTCGATCAGATTCTGGGTGACATCAGTAAGGGAGTAACTACTCGCTCACGATTAGCTAATTTTTGTGAGCATTACTCATTTGTCTCTTCTATTGAGCCTTTCAGGGTAGAAGAGGCCTTGTAGGATCCATACTAGGTGTTGGCCATGCAGAAAGAGCTCAACAACTTCAAGAGAAATGAAGTCTAGAGCCTGGTGCCACGTCCAAAGCAAAATGTTGTGGGAACCAAGTGGGTGTTTCGCAACAAGCAAGACGAGCATAGGGTGGTGACAAGAAACCAGGCTCGACTTGTGGCAAAAGGTTATGCCCAAGTCGCAGGTTTGGATTTCGAGGAGACTTTTGCTCCTGTGGCTAGGTTAGAGTCTATTCGAATATTATTAGCCTATGCCGCTCACCACTCTTTTAGGCTGTTTCAAATGGACGTAAAGAGCGCTTTCCTCAACGGGCCAATCAAGGAGGAGGTATACGTGGAACAACCCCCTGGCTTTGAGGATGACAGGTATCCCGACCACGTGTATAAGCTCTCTAAGGCGCTCTATGGACTTAAGCAAGCCCCAAGAGCATGGTATGAATGTCTTAGAGATTTCTTAATTACTAATGCTTTCAAGGTTGGGAAAGCTGATCCCACTCTTTTTACCAAGACTTGTGATGGTGATCTCTTTGTGTGCCAAATTTATGTCGATGACATAATATTTGTTTCTACTAACCAAAAGTCTTATGAGGAGTTTAGCAGGGTGATGATGCAAAAGTTCGAGATGTTGATGATGGGTGAGTTGACCTACTTCCTTAGGTTCCAAGTGAAGCAACTCAAAGATGGCACCTTCATTTCCCAAACGAAGTACACTCAGGATCTTCTTAAGAGGTTTGGGATGAAGGACGCCAAGCCCGCGAAGACACCGATGGGAACTGACGGACATGTTGACCTCAACAAAGGAGGTAAGTTCGTTGATCAAAAGGCATACCGGTCCATGATAGGTTCATTACTTTATTTATGTGCTAGTAAACTGGACATTACACTAAGTGTATGCATGTGTGCTAGATATCAATCTGACCCCAAGGAATGTCACCTTGTGGCTGTTAAGCGAATTCTTAGATATTTAGTTTATATGCCTTGCTTTGAGATATGGTATCCAAACGGGTCTACCTTTGACTTAATTGGATACTCAGACTCCGATTATGCCGGGTGCAAGGTTGATAGGAAGAGCACATCAGGGACGTGCCAATTTCTAGGAAGGTCCCTGGTGTCCTAGAGTTCAAAGAAACAAACATCTGTTGCCCTATCCACCACTGAGGCCGAGTATGTTAACGCAGGACAGTGTTTTGTGCAACTACTTTGGATGAGGCAAACCCTCCGGGACTTTGGCTACAATCTGAGCAAAGTCCCACTCCTATGTGACAATGAGAGTGCAATTCGCTTGGCGGATAATCCTGTTGAACACAACCGCACTAAACACATACACATCTAGCATCACTTCCTGAGAGACCACCAGCAAAAGGGAGATATCGAGGTGTACCATATTAACACCGAGAACCAGCTAGCCGATATCTTCACTAAGCCTTTAGATGAGAAAAGGTTTTGTAGGTTGCGTAGTGAGCTAAATGTCTTAGATTCGCGTAACTTGGATTGATCTATAACATACATGTGTTCTATGCCTTTGATCATGTTAATTTGAGCATTTATATCAATTGTTGCTTATTTATGGTGCTCAAGTTATACAAGTCACCCCCTGGACCTCACAAGTCCGTATGCAAATGATGCACGTGCTTAGGGGAAGTGTGCTACAACTTGATCCCTTTGAGACTAATTTGTTGGCTGAGTACACTTGTTGTAGTCTCGAAGGTACATTAAAAGGGAAAATGGACTTGGACGATGCAAAGACTTCCACTGCACTTCGATATTAGTGTATTTAATTCCAAGTTCATTCTTATGCTTTCATTGCCTTTTTTGTTCTAAATTGACATTTTTGGTGTGGCAAATGGGTTAAAGGGCAAAAAATGATTTCGTTTTGGTGCTTAATGCCAAAGGGGGAGAAATTAAGGCCAAAGCAAATGGATTAGCTACCACTTGTGAGTTTCAAAAATAGTAGAGCTAGAATTTGCATTTTGCCGAAAATGTTCTTATTGCAAAATTCGGTCTCTTATGGGGGAGAATTTTGATTATGGGAAAAAGGGGGAGTTTTTGGCACTTGATCAATTTCACTCTTGGAATATCTCTCTTTGTGCCCAAACAAGCGTGTTTGACTTAGAGATAGGAAAATGAATTTGATTTGCAAAAACAAACCAAGTGGTGGCAAAGAGTGATCCAAATATGCCAAATCATAAGCAAAAACAATTTGGTCTTCAATTACATTGATATTGCACTTCCCTTGTTGCTTTTTGATGTGTTGGCATAAATCACCAAAAAGGGGGAGATTGAAAAGGAAATGTGCCTTGGGCAATTTCTATTAGTATTTTGGTGATTAGATGCCCAACACATATTTATTGGATCCTCATGTGCTAAATGTGTGAAAAGTGCAAATCAAGATACAAGGTATGTTTCTAGACTTAGTACATTGTTTTTGAGTACTAACATGTGTATCTAAGTGCTAGAAACAGTGCCGAGAAGAGAAGAAACGAATTGGAAGAGAGTTGGCTTTGTACAGCCAGCACCTGCTCGGGCCTGGCGCACCGGACTGTCCCGTGGCGCACCGGACAGTGTCCGGTGCCCCAGGCGAGTCTCCGGTGAACTAGATACTCTCGGAAATCAACGGAGTCGTACGACTATAATTCACCAGACTGTCCGATGGTGCATCGGACTGTCCGGTGACTCATCCACAGCGAACTCGTCGCTCTCGAGAAAAGGGACAGGGCGACGTGGCTATAATTCATCGGACTGTCTGGTGGCGCACCGAACTGTCCGGTGAGCCAACGGCGCCCGCGCCAATGGTCGTCCGCGTGATCAACGCGTGACACGTGGCTGCTCCAACGGTCGGCTGGGTGCACCGGACAGTGTTCGGTGCGCCATCTTGCCCGTGGGAGCAACGGTCGACTGTGCCCGATTTGGAAAGAAATCGCGCACCGGACAAGCTACAGTAGTTGTCCGGTGGCGCACCGGACTGTCTGGTGTGCCACTCGACAGAAGGCAAGGATAGCCTTCCATGTTGATCTCCAACGGCTCCTAGCTGCCTTGGGGCTATAAAAGGGACCCCTAGGCGCATGGAGGAGAACACCAAGCATTCTCTAAGCATACTAATACATCCAGACTCCGCTCCCACGCATTTGATTCGTCGTGTTAGTGATTTGAGCTCCATTCGAGTTGTGAACTCCCCGTGTTGTCATTTGAGCTCAAGTCTTCACTTGTGTGCGTGTGTGTGCTGCGGATTGAATCTTGTGTGTGTTGCTTTTCCCTTCCTTACTTCTGTGTTTCTTTTGTGATCATCACTATAAGGGCGAGAGGCTCCAAATTGTGGAGATTCCTCGCAAATGGGAAAATACTCTAAAAGAAAAGACCATGGTATTCAAGTTGATCATTGGATCACTTGAAAGGGGTTGAGTGCAACCCTCGTCCATTGGGACGCCACAACGTGAAAGTAGGTAAGTGTTACTTGGCCGAACCACGGGATAAAAATCGCGTGTCTCTTGTGTTGCTTTCTCTGTGATTGTTTTGTTCACAAGAACTCGCCTCAAAGCTACTTAGTCGAACTAACACTTTTATAACTAAGTTTTGTGGCTATTTAGTGTTTGATTTTACAGGATCACCTATTCACCCCCCTCTAGGTGCTCTCAATACTTGTAATGGTTACTATGCATTCATATCCTTCATCCTATGAATGAATTATGAACACATAAATTACAAAATATTTTTGAAATAAGTAAATCTGAGTTTGATATCTTTATGTGTTTTCAAAAGGGGGAGAAAGTATCTTCAAAAATTTGTAAAACCCTCTTGAACACTAAGAGGAGAATTTCATTGAGGGGGAGTTTTGTTTAAGTCAAGGGAAAAGCATTTGAGATAGGGGGAGAAAATTTCAAATCTTGAAAATGCTTCTTTCAATCTTATTCATGTACCTTTGATTGCAAAAATGTTTTGAAAAGAATTTTACAAAGGATTTGCAAAAACAAAACTAGTGGTGCAAGCGTGGTCCAAAATTTTAAATAAGAAGAAAACATCCATGCATATCTAGTAGAAATAATTATTGGTTTCATTCCAAGCAACCTTTGCACTTACTTTATGCAAACTAGTTCAATTTAGCACTTTTATATTTGCTTTGGTTTGTGTTGGCATCAATCACCAAAAAGGGGGAGATTGAAAGGGAAATAGGGTAAAACCTTTTCCAAATGAATTTTGGTGGTTGAATTGCCCAACACAAATTATTGGACTAACTTGTTTGCTCTAGAATATATGTTCTACAGGTGCCAAAGGTTCACAACAAACCAATACAGAGATAAAAGAAAGGGTTCAAAACAAAGGAGCAAAGTTAAACCGAAGGCAGCCCTGGTCTGGCGCACCGGACTGTCCGGTGCACCACCGGACAGTGTCCGGTGCACCAGGGAGGATTCACTCGAACTTGCCAGCTTCGGGAATTTGGGGAGGCCGCTCCGCTATAATTCACCGGACTGTCCGGTGTGACACCGGACTGTTTGGTGTGCCAACGGAGCAACGACTACTTCGCGCCAACGGTCGTCTACAAATGAACAGTGAAAGCAAACAGTGCGTGCCTGCACGCGCAGAAGTCAGAGCAGGCCCAGAAGGCACACCGGACAGTGAACAGGAGCTGTCCGGTGCACCACCGGACTGTCCGGTGGCCCCACTTGTCAGACCTCCAACGGTCGAACCCTAACGGTTGGGTGACGTGGCTGGCGCACCGGACAGCGTCCGGTGGCGTACCGGACTGTCTGGTGCGCCATACGACGGCAGCCATCCCTAACGGCCACTTTGGTGGTTGGGGCTATAAATACCCTCCAACCACCATACTTCAAGGCATCCAAGTTTTAGCCATTTGCATTCAATACAAGAGCTCTAGACTTCACTCCAAGACACAAACAAAGAGATCAAATCCTCTCCCAAGTCCAAAGTTCATTCCAATCAAATAGTGACTAGAGAGAGTGACATTTGTGTTCTTTTGAGTTCTTGCGCTTGGATCGGTTTTCTTCTTCCTTCTTTATTGTTCCGAACTCAATTGTAATCAAGGCAAGAGACACCAAATGTGTGGTGGTCCTTGTGGGGACTTGGTGTCCCGATTGATTGAGAAGAGAAGCTCACTCGGTCTAGGTGACCATTTGAGAGAGGGAAAGGGTTGAAAGAGACCCGGTCTTTGTGACCACCTCAACGGGGAGTAGGTTTGCAAGAACTGAACCTCAGTAAAACAAATCACCACGTCTCACTCTTCATTTGCTTGTGATTTGTTTTTGGCCTCTGAAGCGTCCCCAATCCTCTGGGACTCAAATGTGATACAATTACTAGTCCCAGGAGGCTAGTAAACACATTTATACATCAGATGATACCAAATCTGCTTAAACGAGACAAACCTACAAAGGTGGCGAACAACTTTAAGAGTTGGTCCACAACTCGAGACATATCATCAGAGTGGGGCTGAAGCAGCCCGATATACGCAGCGAAGCAAATCAGCGGTCCAACAGCCACAGGCAAGGTTGGGAACAGTCGTAACTCTTACCCGATCTCCTTTTTCTGAAAAACAACAAATAAGCAAGGGTGAGTACAAATGTACTCAGCAGCCCACCTTCACCCGCGGAATGGGGAAATCAGATATAATGCATGGAATATGTAGAGCTCAGGATATTTGCAGAAACAACAATATTTTATGCAGGGTTGTTTTGTAAACATTTTGTATTTTTCAAAGCGCATCCTCTCCCAAAGGAGCAGGAAGTTTTTCAATATTAGAACAAAATCCCCTGGACTAAACCATCCAGGTATCTCAGCAGTTTCCCACTGGTTTTCATTTTCAACAACAGCCACTGGACTTCCCGTCCACCATAGCTCACGGCTCAACCGCCGAACCTTTTTAAAAACCACTTTTCTCAAACGCACCTCTTTTTTTTTGGAAAACAAAACATTAATTGCCATACCATACCAGACTCGTCCATTCCTGTGGACACAGACTATTCGAATAGGTTTTCAAACTCTGCGCAGAGGTGTACACTTTACCCACTAGTCCGACTCTGCGATCTCATAGCTAGTGAGACCCGAATCCGAATCTCTTCCTTTCCTCGCACGTCCTAACCTTAACGGTTATACCGGAAGGAGTCAGGCCACCGCCATGTCCAAACCGGACAAAACATTCCCCCCTCCTTATCCTCCCGGTGCTCCCCATCCTTCATAACCCTGGGGTTGGACCGTATGAGTTCAGATTGAGTGACTGCCCACACAGTCTCGAGTGGTTGTACTTATCATGAGTACAGGTAGTGAAGGATGACAAACCGGTCCTTATGTGAGGGGACAATCCTTCTGCTCACACCTAAACCTGCTGAGCCATCACCTTAGGCCCTCCCCTAAACTAGGGAGTCCCTGATCATCCCTACTCAAAGGTGATAAGGGTGAAAACCCTTCATCAAACACATTTTGAAAAGCATTTTCTTTTGAAAACTCACACCTTTCCTCAAATCATTCGTAACAATTATATCAGGGATTGATTGCGGCAAGCGGCTGGGTGGCCATAATAACTTGTCTCAAAATCATATTATGCATAAAATAACAGGCTGAGGGTTGTGGTTGAAAAATCATAGGTAATTTATGCATCAAAGGGATCCAGTGAGCTTGCCATGCTTATCCGGCGAAGGGGGAAGGAGAGCTCGCGGAACTGGCTTCTAGCTCCACCGCTTGGTGTTGACTTGCAGATCACGAGACGACACGAACACTCCGATAACTATGCAACATGAATAAGCAAACATACAAACAAGCAAGTATACCAACAAATATTTAGTATAGTGGTCAGAAAAGCGATATATGGATGGGTAGAGTCTTGAGTAGAATCTGTGTCATGCGATGTTGTGATATTATTGGTGGTGGAGCGGAGGTGCTTACCCAGAGGGTGGACTGGAGGCGAAGCGACACTATGCGTGTAGCCGGCAGAGCGGAGTAACTGAGTGGGTGGGGTGTTTGCCTTGGCTGAGGGTGTTGAGTGTGTGTGGAGAGGGAGAGGGTAGCTGGGTGTATTTATAGCTGGGTGTATGTGGTGTAGCACAGTGAAGTTCACTGTAGGTGAGAATAGTGATGAATGAATCGTCTGACTTAGTATGAACAGGAGAGTTATAGGCAGAATATAGGACGAGAGTATTTTGGGAGTCTTCTGGAACATGAACCATGCTTAAGGGATGACATGGTTGGATAGGGAATAATTTGATAAGAATTTAGAAACAAGAATTATTAGAATCTGAGTTTGGAAGCCTGGTTCAAAGGAATCTCAAAGTTAAGCATGCTCAACTTGGAGAAACCTAGGTTGGGTGACCAGATGGGAAGTTCCTACTGGAAGGAAAATCACAGTCACCGGAGTTCGTATGACTGGAACATGGGTCTGGCTGGTCTTAGGTGGACTGGACAGCATGATGGATGAGTAGTTGAAATTTAGGATGACTGGATGACCGATGAATAGTAACGATGATTAGTAACGATGAATAGTGGTGACGAGAAAGTAATTATAGATATCATCGATGAATAGTAACAATGATGAATAGTAATGATAAACAGTAACGATGATGAATAGTATATGTGAATAGCAACGATGAATAGTAATGGTGAATAGTAACGATGAATAGTAATGGTGAATAGTGATGGTGAATAGTCGTATGAACGAACGATGAACGATGAATAGGAACTATGAACGAATGGATGAACGATCGAATGATTGGACGAACGAACGATCGGAATTTCGGCAGCATAACGGTAGGAAAAGATTATATGGACGAATGATCGGACGAACGAACGATCGGAATTTCGGTAGCATAACGATAGGACAACGATTATCTGGAAGAACGATGAATATGGACTATGAACGAACGATGAACGATGAATAGGGACTATGAACGAACGATGAACGATCGAATGATCGAACGAACGAACGATCGGAATTTCGGCAACATAATGGCAGGAAAAAGATTATTTGGACGAACGAACGGACGAACGATCGAACGATCGGACGAACGGACGAACGAACCATGAACGATCGGACGAACGAACGAACAAACTAAGAACAGGGGGACGAACGATCGAAGAACGATCGAACGATCCTTGTGCTAGTGTGTGCTTGTGTGGAACATGGAGTGGGTGTGTGTGTGGGGGGGGGGGGAAGAGAGTTGCCATGAAATGGCTTGGGGTGGGATGAGAGGAGGCCCTTGCCCCTCTATTTATAGCCATGGTGGGGGGATTAGGGGGAGGGATGAGAGGATTAGTGGGAGGATGAGAGGATTAGTGGGAGATTAACATGGATTTGTCTTATATGAGTGTAATTAGCTTGTAGAGCTCACCGTATGACACCGGAGGCATACGTATACGTATGAGCATGAGGAAAGTTATGAAGAAAATCTTTGCAGGGACTTGAAAAATGATTCTGAAGGTATTTCTGAGGAGGAAAATATTTGGAGATATATCGGTGGAATATCTGGACAATATTTCTGGAAATAACTTGAAGGGGATCACTAGGGAAATATCTAGGCAGTATTTCTGGAAACAATTTGAGGGGGATCACTGGAGAAATATCTGTAGGATATTTGAGGAGGATTTTGGAGTGAGTATAGACCACTATATTTTATTTGCTGATATCAACTCGCAAACAAACATTTTGAAATGAAATTTGAAATTCATTTTGAATTTAGGGCGAGTTTGATAAAATTTCAGAATTTGAATTTTTGGGATGCTACAGCCTCTCTTTTGGACCCGATTATATTTCTAACGCTAACTCCGGCTTGTAGTTGTGTTTAAGTTTATAATTTTCAGATTCCGCGTATTCACCCCCCTCTAGGCGACTTTCAATTGGTATCAAAGCCTGGTGCTTCATTAGAGCTTAACTGCTCGAAGTGATGTTGGGAGATCACGCCAAGAAAGAGGTCATAACCGGCGAGAAGCCCGCTACAAGCCACGGGAAGGCTCCATCAAGGGAGTCCGGCTTTAAAGGAAAGGGAGAATCACACTCCCACAAGTCGCATCAAAGTGGAGACAAGAAGAAGAAGATGAAGAAGGTGGTCTACTACGAGACTGATTCTTCGTCGCCATCCACCTCCGGCTTCGACGCGCCGTCCATAACTTCTAAGCGCCATGAGCGCAAGAAGTTTAGTAAGATTCCCCTATGCTACCCTCGCATTTCTAAACATACTCCATTACTTTCCGTTCCATTAGGCAAACCACCGATTTTTAACGGTGAAGATTATAACATGTGGAGTGATAAAATGAGGCATCACCTAACCTCACTCCACACTAGTATTTGATACATTGTTGAGTTTGGAGTGCAGGTACCATCCGTGGGGGATGAAGACTATGACTCGGACGAAGTTGCCCAAATCCAGCACTTCAACTCCCAAGCCACCACTATACTCCTTGCCTCTCTAAGTCGAGAGGAGTATAACAAGGTGCAAGGGTTGAATAGTGCCAAGGAGATTTGGGATGTGCTCAAAACCGCGCACGAAGGAGACGAGGTGACCAAGATCACCAAGAGGGAAACGATCGAGGGGGAGCTCGGTCGCTTTATGCTCAACCAAGGAGAAGACCTGCAAGCCATGTACAACTAGCTAAAGACCTTGGTTAACCAAGTGCGCAACCTCGGGAGCACCAAATGGGATGACCATGAGATGGTCAAGGTTATTCTTAGATCATTCGTATTTCTTAACCCTACTCGAGTTCAATTAATTCGTGGTGATCCAAGATTTAAACTAATGTCTCTCGAGGAAGTGATAGGAAAATTTGTGAGCTTTGAACTAATGATCAAAGGCTCCAAGAAGATCATCGAGCAAGGCGCCTCCTCCACACCCGATGTGCAACCCGTCGCATTTAAGGCGGCGAAGGAGAAGAAAGAAGATTCTACACCAAGTAGAGTCCCCATCGACGCCTCCAAGCTCGACAATGAGGAGATGGTGCTCATCATCAAGAGCTTCCGCCAAATCCTCAAGCAAAGGAGGGGGAAAGACTACAAGCCCCGCTCCAAGAAAGTGTGCTACAAGTGTGGTAAGCCCGGTCATTTTATCACTAAATGTCCATTGTCTAGTGATAGTGACAGGGATAACGACAAGAGAGGGAAGAAGAAGGAGAAGAAGAAATAGTACAAGAAGAAAGGTGGCGATGCACATATTTGTCGGAAGTGGGACTCCGACGAGAGCTCCACCGACTCCTCCGACGAGGACACCGCCAACATCGCCATCAACAAAGGCCTCCTCTTCCCCAACGTCGGCCACAAATGCCTCATGGCAAAGGACGGCAAGAATAAGAAGGTAAAATCAAGATCCTCCACTAAGTATGCAACTTCTAGTGATGAGGAAAACTCTAGTGACGATGAGGATAACTTGCTTACTCTTTTTGCCAATCTTAACATGCAACAAAAAGAGAAATTGAATGAATTGATTAGTGCTATTCATGAGAAGGATGAACTCTTGGATAGCCAAGAGGACTTCCTTATTAAGGAAAACAAAAAGCATGTTAAGACTAAAAATGCTTATGCTCAGGAGGTAGAGAAAAATGAAAAATTAACTAGTGAGCTAAGTACTTGCCATGACACTATCTCCAACCTTAGAATTGAGAATGCTAATTTGATTGCTAAGGTTGAGAAGTCAAATATTTGTGATGATTCAATTGTCAATCTTAGAAATGATAATGCTAGTTTAATTGCTAAGATTGATAAATTGAATGCCTCTCTTGGACTCTTGGTAGCCTTAGGAATGAGAATGAAAAATTAATTGCTAAGGCTAAAGACTTAAATGTTTGCAATGCTTTTATTTCCAATCTTAGAGATGAGAATGCCATTTTACATGCTAAGATTATTGAATTAAGTTATTGCAAACCCTCTACATCTACCATTGAGCATGTTTCTATTTGTACTAGATGTAGAGATGTTAACATTGATGCTATTCATGATCACCTTGCTATGACTAAACAACAAAATGATCATATAGCTAAATTAGATGCTAAAATTGTGAGCATGAACTAAAAAATGAGAAATTTAAATTTGCTCGTAGAATGCTTTATAGTGGGAGACGCCTTGTCATTAAGTATGGCATTGGCTTCCAACAGGGGGACAATGTCAAGCTTAATGCTCCTCCTAAATGATTGTCTAATTTTGTTAAGGGCAAGGCTCCCATGCCTCAGGACAACGAGGGTTACATTTTATACCCTGCTGGTTATCCTGAAGATAAGATCAGGAGAATTCATGCAAAGAAAACTCATTCTGTTACTCATCATGCTTTTATTTATAAGAATGAGGCTTCTAGCTCTAGGCGTTCTACACATGTTAAAATGCCTAAGAAGAAATCTCCTATTGCATCAAATGATCACAACATTTCATTTAAGACTTTTGATGCTTCATATGTGCTAACTAACAAATCAGGCAAAGTAGTTGTCAAATATGTTGGGGGCAAACACAAGGGCTCCAAGACTTGTGTTTGGGTACCCAAGGTGCTTGTTTCTAATGTAAAAGGACCCAAGACCGTTTGGGTACTTAAGAACAAGGCCTAAACTTGTTTTGTAGGTTTATGCATCCGGGGGCTCAAGTTGGATCATCGACAGCGGGTGCACAAACCACATGACTGGGGAGAAAAAGATGTTCTCCTCCTATGAGAAAAACCAAGTTCCCCAACGAGCTATCACATTCGGGGATGGAAATCAAGGTTTGGTCAAAGGATTGGGTAAAATTGCTATATCACCTGACCATTCTATTTCCAATGATTTTCTTGTAGATTCATTAGATTACAATTGTCTTTCTGTTTCTCAATTATGCAAAATGGGCTACAATTGTCTTTTTATAGATGTAGGTGTTACTGTCTTTAGAAGAAGTGATGATTCAGTAGCATTTAAGGGAGTGTTAGAGGGTCAGCTATACTTAGTTGATTTCAATAGAGCTGAACTCGACACTTGCTTAATTGCTAAGACTAACATGGGTTGGCTCTGGCACCGCCGACTAGCCCACGTTGGAATGAAGAATCTTCACAAGCTTCTAAAGGGAGAACACATTTTGGGACTAACAAATGTTCATTTTGAGAAAGACAGGATTTGTAGCGCATGCCAAGCAGGGAAGCAAGTTGGTGTTCATCATCCACACAAGAACATCATGACGACTGACAGGCCACTCGAGCTCCTCCACATGGACCTATTCGGCCCGATAGCTTACATAAGCATCGGCGGGAGTAAGTACTGTCTAGTTATTGTGGATGATTATTCTCGCTTCACTTGGGTATTCTTTTTACAGGAAAAATATCAAACCCAAGAGATTTTGAAAGGATTCTTGAGACGGGCTCAAAATGAGTTCGGCTTAAGGATCAAGAAAATCAGAAGCGACAATGGGACAACGTTCAAGAACTCTCAAATTGAAGGCTTCCTTGAGGAGGAGGGCATCAAGCTGAAGCGTCCCAATCCTCTGGGACTCAAATGTGATACAATTACTAGTCCTAGGAGGCTAGTAAACACATTTATACATCAGATGATTCCAGATCTGCATAAACGAGACAAACCTATAAAGGTGGCGATCAACTTTAAGAGTTGGTCCACAACTCGGGACATATCATCAGAGTGGGGCTGAAGCAGCCCAATATAAGCAGCGAAGCAAATCAGCGGTCCAACAGCCACAGGCAAGGTTGGGAACAGTCGTAACTCTTACCCGATCTCCTTTTCTGAAAAACAACAAATAAGCAAGGGTGAGTACAAACGTACTCAGCAGCCCACCTTCACCCGCGGAATGGGGAAATCAGATATAGTGCATGGAATATGTGGAGCTCAGGATATTTTGCAGAAACAGCAATATTTTATGCAGGGTTGTTTTGTAAAACATTTTGTATATTTCAAAGCGCATCCTCTCCCAAAGGAGCAGGAAGTTTTTCAATATTAGAATAAAATCCCCTGGACTAAACCATCCAGGTAGCTCAGTAGTTTCCCACTGGTTTTCATTTTCAAAAACAGCTACTAGACTTCCCGTCCACCATAGCTCACGGCTCAACCGCCGGACCTTTAAAAAAACCACTTTTCTCAAACGCACCTCTTTTTTTGAAAACAAAACACTAATTGCCATACCACACCAGACTCGTCCATTCCTGTGGATACAGACTATTCGAATAGGTTTGAACTCTGCGCAGAGGGGTACACTTTACCCACTAGTCCGGCTTTGCGATCTCATGATCAATGAGACCCGAATCCGAATCTCTTTCTTTCCTCGCACGTCCTAACCTTAACGGTTATACCAGAAGGAGTCAGTCCACTGCCATGTCCAAACCGGACAAAACATTCCCCCTCCTTATCCTCCCGGTGCTCCCAAGCTTTCATAACCCTAGGGTTGGACCGTATGAGTTCAGATTGAGTGACTGCCCACACAGTCTCGAGTGGTTGTACTTATCATGAGTACAGGTAGTGAAGGATGACAAACCGGTCCTTATATGAGGGGACAATCCTTCTGCTCACGCCTAAACCAGCTGAGCCATCACCTTAGGCACTCCCCTAAACCAGGGAGTCCCTAATCATCCCTATAAAGGTGATAAGGGTGAAAACCCTTCATCATACACATTTTGAAAAACATTTTCTTTTGAAAACTCACACCTTTCCTCAAATCATTTGTAACAAATATATCAGGGATTGATTGCGGCAAGCGGCTGGGTGGCCATAATAACTTGTCTTAAAATCATATCATGCATAAAATAACAGGCTGAGGGTTGTGGTTGTAAAACATAGGTAATTTATGCATCAAAGGGATCCAGTGAGCTTGCCGTGCTTATCCGGTGAAGGGGGAAGGGGAGCTCGCGGAACTGGCTTCTAGCTCCACTGCCTGGCGTAGACTTGCAGATCTAGCCTCCACGAGACGGCACGAGCGCTCCGATAACTATGCAACATGAATAAGCAAACATACAAACAAGCAAGTATACCAACAAATATTTAGTATAGTGGTCAGAATAGCGATATATGGATGGATAGAGTCTTCAGTAGAATCTGTGTCATGTGGTGTTGTGATATTACTGGTGGTGGAGCGGAGGTGCTTACCAGGAGGGTGGACTGGAGACGAAGCGACACTATGTGTGTAGCCAGCAGAGTGGAGTAACTGAGTGGGTGGGGTGTTTGCCTTGGCTGAGGGTGTTGAGTGTGTGTGGAGAGGGAGAGGGTAGCTGGGTGTATTTATAGCTGAGTGTATGTGGTGTAGCATAGTGAAGTTCACTGTTGGTGAGAATAGTGACAAATGAATCGTCTGACTTAGTATGAATAGGAGAGTTATAGGCAGAATATGAGACAAGAGTATTTTGGGAGTTTTCTGGATTATGAACCATGCTTAAGGGATGACATGGTTGGATAGGGAATAGTTTGATAAGAATTTAGAAACAAGAATTATTGGAATCTGAGTTTGGAACCCTGGTTCACAGGAATCTCAAAGTTAAGCATGCTCAACTTAGAGAAACCTGGGATGGGTGACCAGATGGGAAGTTCCCTACTCGAAGGAAAATCACAATCACCGGAGTTCGTATGACTGGAATATGGGTCTGGCTAGTCTTAGGTGGACTAGACAACATGATGCATGAGTTGTTGAAATTTGGGATGACTGGATGACCGATGATTAGTAACGATGATTAGTAACGATGAATAGTGGCGACGGAAAAGTAATTATAGATATCATCAATGAATAGTAACGATGATGAATAGTAATGATAAATAGTAACGATAATGAATAGTGTATGTGAATAGTAACGATGAATAGTAATGGTGAATAGTGATAGTGAATAGTTCGTATGAACAAACAATGAACGATGAATAGGAACTGTGAATGAACGGACGAACGATCGAATGATCGGACGAACGAACGACCGGAATTTTGGCACCATAACGGCAGGAAAAAGATTATTTGGACGAACAGACGGACGAACGATCGAATGGTCGGACGAACGAACGATCGGAATTTCGGCAGCATAATGGCAGGACAAAGATTATCTGGAAGAACGATGAATAGGGACTATGAACGAACGATGAACGATGAATAGGGACTATGAACGAACGATGAAGGATCGAATGATCGAACGAACGATCGGAATTTCGGCAGCATAACGGCAGGACAAAGATTATCTGGAAGAACGATGAATAGGGACTATGAACGAACAATGAACGATGAATAGGGACTATGAACGAACGATGAACGATCGAATGATCGAACGAACGAACGATCGGAATTTCGGCAGCATAACGGCAGGAAAAAGATTATTTGGATGAACGAACGGACGAACGAACCATAAACGATCGGACGAACGAACGAACAAACTAAGAACAGGGGGACGAACGATCGAAGAACGATCGAACGATCCTTGTGCTAGTGTGTGCTTGTGTGGAACATGGAGTGGGTGTGTGGGGGGGGGGGGAGGGAGAGAGTTGCCATGAAATGGCTTGGGGTGGGATGAGAGGAGGCCCTTGCCCCTCTATTTATAGCCATGGTGGGGGGATTAGGGGGAGGGATGAGAGGATTAGTGGGAGGATGAGATGATTAGTGGGAGATTAGCATGGATTTGTCTTGTATGAGTGTAATTAGCTTGTAGAGCTCACCATATGACACTGGAGGCATACGTATACGTATGGGCATGAGGAAAGTTATGAAGAAAATATTTGTAGGGACTTGAAAAATGATTCTGAAGGTATTTCTCAAGAGGAAAAATATCTGGAGATATATCGGTGGAATATTTGGACAGCATTTCTGGAAAGAACTTGAAGGGGATCACTGGGGAAATATTTGTAGGATATTTTGAGGAGA
This sequence comes from Zea luxurians, assembly GCA_029449295.1. Classification (NCBI taxonomy): domain Eukaryota; kingdom Viridiplantae; phylum Streptophyta; class Magnoliopsida; order Poales; family Poaceae; genus Zea; species Zea luxurians. The sequence goes on along the minus strand of JAOPSE010000177.1, from coordinate 897,837 downwards.
ATTTTGGAGAGAATATAGACCACTATAATTTATTTGTTGATATCAACTTGCAAACAAACATTTTGAAATGAAATTTGAAATTCATTTTGAATTTAAAGCAAGTTTGAGAAAATTTCAGGATTTGAACTTTTGGGATGCTACAAATCTACCCCACTTAAAAGGAATCTCGTCCTCGAGATTCGGCTTAGAAGGGTTATGGGTATAGCTTTACTTCAGCTACATATATTCACTTTGCAACTCTTCGAGGAGATGGAACTTCAACAAAATCTGGCCCTTGCGGAGCATCCGACTGCTGATTGCAAACGCTGACTCTGGCTACTCAAGATCATCTTCAGGCTTCTAGGTTTCGCTTGGCAGCTAGCTTATTGAGGAAGTATCGATGCCAACACACAAACCTTTCTCTTGCGAACTCCCACATGGATTCCTTCCTTGATTGGTCTTCTGGTGCTTCATCAACGGAACTTGGGTGACCACTTCTCATCCAGAAACTTATAAGCTTCGGTGATCTGGTCCTCCACAAGCTTGCTACAGGCCTTCTTCTTTTTCTCCATAGCAGGAACCTTACTGGAACACTACCCCACTTAAAAAAGAATGAGGGTAGGACTTTTAAATCTTGGGGATTTGAACTCCTTGAAGTACCTCATAACAAGGGTGTTACGGGGCCTTCTTCTGCTGTTGCTGCTTGAGCAGGCTGCGGAGAAATGACTGACACTGGGTTGATTCTGGGACAACCTTCTTCTCATCTTCTCTTCGCTATCTTCTTTTCTCTTCTCACTTTTCACTGCCTCTTTCTTTCTCTTTGCTCTTCCCACTGGAGGATTCTATCAAAGAGTATTACCATCACATAGAGGAGGAAACCGAAGACTATGAACCATGTACAACAGTCTTCAACCCAAGAATTTAACACCATCAACAACAGCACAAAGTTAAGACCTGAAAAACAACAGGGAATAAAACCCTGAGTATGGAATTACTCAGCAAGACTTACCCGACTAAAGAAAAGACTCTCAAGGATATGCTGGCTGATTAGGAGTCAAGGTAAGGCTTATCAAATTTCAAGGACTCATTTTGCAGAAGAGCTTACTAGTAGTGAATCCTTATGCCAAAATTTTACTTCACAAGTTAAGTACTTTTCCTGAATCTAGATTTGCCTAATCTAGAGCATTCACTTGTCCTGATCTAGCTTTCTTTTTAACCAACTACAATCATGTTTCACTTGTGAACTACGATGAGTGGTCGGAGGGTAGAGTCTCCATGACCGAGGAGCAACGACGATTCGAACCGATTATACCCAGCTGGGGATCCCTAACCACACGACATATGTAGCACTTAATCCTTGCATATGTCAACCGTTCCCACAGATCCTCCACAACGTGAACCGGTCCGCGCTACCCGGGAGCACAGTACTCCTCCATCCAGCCTCTAGCCAGGAGGGTACACGCTACTCCCACCATCTCCCACGCCCAGTGCGCGGTTGTCTTTTCACGTATGGAATAGCCGGGTTCAGGCTTACCGGAGCATGTGGCTAGTTGCAAAGTCTCCACCACAACAGGCCTACATCGAACGGTCCTTAATCGACACAGACGGGCGACCTTGTCCGCCCAGCGTCTGGTCTAGATGTATTCAAACCATTTTCCCATTTTTGGTACCCGGCAGGGGTACTCTTTTCTGAATGATGAACCCACTCCAGCCGAAGTGGAATCATCACCATAAGTTTGCTTTGATTTTTGAAACGAAAAGCCCATAACCAATGTTCCACAATCATTCTTTTTGAAAACAAATGATTTTTTAGTTTCTAAGCAGGGCTAAGCATTATCAGTTCTTTTTATAAAACCGGGATTAAGGAGTTTCCAAGGAATGGTAATGCATCAATTGGTTATCATACAACTCCTATCACCTAATGCATCAGGTAATGTGAAAAAGCATTTAAAACACAAGGAAGGGGGCAAATGCACCGGGGCTTGCCTGGAATAAACACTACGTTAGTGTTTGTTAGACGACGTCCGCTTGACGAGCAGCCTTGGTCTTGGTACTCGTTCAATTATCCATCTTTAGATTCGTCCATCAGTATCACCATGCGGAATAATCCGCGCTTGGGGTCGACTTGGGGTCGTCTTCCGCATCACGTGATTAATTATCGCACCTGAATGAAATGCATTATGCACATGAATGCATATAGACAGGAATAGCACAAATCTAAATAGTGCTATACGATAGCGCATTAAACACCTAGTGACGAAGCGTCGTACCATTTTATACGAAAATACTAGTTATCGATATACGACTAAGCGTATAATTACGCTTCTCGAGATTAAACGAACCTAACGCAAACATTACGAACAATAAATCATACACTTTAAACATGATTAGCCTAAACACAACTCATTAGCTACTTAATTAATTAAATTCTAAACTTATCCCTTGCTTTATAAATTATACTACATCTTTATAAGTGATTAAAATATTTAATCAACACACATGCCTACTAAAATTCTACTCGGTATACTAATTCAGCTAATTGAACGGAATAGCGAAATAATTTGCTACAACTGAACCTGGCTCGATAATCGCAAGAACTGCGAAGTCGATGAGAGTTTCATGACTCACGCAATATATCGAGCACCTTAATGAGTATCACACTAGCATATTAATTTATTCAACGATCGAACTATTCTGAATAGTTTATCAGCTTACCGTTTCAGCAGCTGACTCAAAGCCGCAAGATCGGTAGCGATTTTCCGATCCAAGCAATTTGTCGAACACTTGGGGAGTATCGTGTTGCTAGCCTCGTCTTCACTTGATTCTTGAGATTTCTTGACGACCTTCGATTGAAGTCTGGAGTAAGCTGGTGAGGTGGGGATCGAACAGGGGATGACGTGTTTGACGACTCGATGGTAATCTACGCGACGATGAGGACCTAGGATGTGCGACACACGACACGCATCATTGCATCGTGTCCAGCGCGCGCGCACGACAAACTGAAATAGGGACGTGGCAACATGGGGCTTGATTCAGCGCGGGAGTTCGACGCGGAAACTTGACACGCCGTTTCAAGCAGAGAACTTCGCGCGCACAACAACGCGACGGAGGAGAACTTCGTGGCAGCACGCGCAGGAACAACGGAACGCGTGCGCAAGGAAGAACGACAAGCTCGGAGAGCTGCACGTGACCTCAGCGCGCAGGTCGAGCTCGGCGAGGAAGTAGAGCGCGCACAAGGGAGCAGGCCGGGCGCGACAGTAGGCACGACTGTGGCAGCAAGGCGAGACCATGACCACGAGTTCAGCAAGGGGCACGCTACTGCACGGCGTGCGACATAGGGAACAGCGCTAGTAAAAGAACTCGCGCGTTCCGGGAGTGGGCAGGACACGAGTTGCGCTGAATTCGAACACTGCGAGATAGGCAGGACCGAGCGCGCACGCTCCACGGCGCGGCCAACAGAAGAGCATCGAACGCCATGGGAAGACGTCGAGCACAACACGCGCGCAGACAGAGAGTAGAGGAGCACGGTGCGCACGGGAGCAAGCAGCGGGGTCGGCTGTCGCGGCAAACAGAACTGAGATCAGCCATGGGAACAGGGGGACCCGACGGCCATGGCTGAGAGTTTGGGGTGAGTGGCAAACAGAGAAAGGCAGCAGCGGCAGCATCCATGGCGAGGTCGCGGCACGCAGGGAGAATCTCGGCGAGCAGATAAGACCAGGGGGAGCTCGGCGAGCATGGCAAGGGCCCGCGGCCAAGGGAAGATGAGCAGGGGCATCCTGGCGAGCTGGAACAGGGAGCATAGGGAGTTGGGCGCCGTCATGGGAAGGGGAATCCGAGCTGGAGCTCGCGACGCAGGGACCTAGGGGAAAAGTCGTGCAGGGTGCCAGCCACCAAGGAACAAGGGGAACGTCGATCTCCATGGAAGATACTCGACCATGTACGAGCTCACCTGTTCGAGCTCGGACCCGAGAACTGCCCTGCGCGCGTGGAGGAGATGGAGCAGACGAGCTGAGGGGCGCGGCTGGCGTCCATGGGCGAGCGCCAGAGAGATGGCTGACGAGCAGAGAGAAGGGAGAAGCAAGGAGCAGAGGACTGGGCAAAGCTCGGCAGGGACGGCTCCACGGCGGGGAAGAAGAAGCACGCGTGGGATAAACTACGGCTGGCGGCGGGATATTTGTTTTCTACTGGACCTGCGCATCGAGAGCGGATAGGATCTCCAGGTGCAAGCGGTGGACGGATAGAGGTAAATAGATATTTTTCCTCTTTTTTTTTAAATTTTCTTTTCTCTGCGACGTGTTCAACAGCCGAGAGCTTCCGTGGAGAGAGCTGAGTGTATACAAATCGTACTCCAGCAGCTGTCGTTTAGAAATAAGAAGAGAGACATAGCAGATTTTCTTTCCCAGAAGATAAGGATAGAATGTATGTGGATGGGATTTCTAGTGAACAGATAATTTCTAGATGAGACACGTACGTGTAGGAGAAAAAAATCAATAAAGGCTGAACGGTGGGGAAAATGAGATTTTCTTGTTTTTTTTACCGAGAATCAGAGATATTTTTGAATTGGGATTTTTAGCGATGATTAAAGAGTCGACGAGTAATACGGTAACCGGCTACACAATCTATTTTCCGAATCCAGATACGAAAGATCAGAGGAATAACAGTTTAGATGGTTCTGTCCGAATCTCGTTTGGATAATCTTTGTGACACTTCCGGCAACAACGTAAATGGACCAAATTGAAACGAGTTCGGTTCGGTATTTTTTTTTAATCTTCTCTGCGTGAATAGCCGAAACCAGAGCCGCAAATGTATATGCGATTTCGTCGCCAAAACAACATGCGGACGGATAAATTGAATCATATTCGCACGCACGATTTCACTCAGACGACGCGCGATACAGATTATTTTGCCCCGAACACTTTAGTCGTTGAGTTCTAATTAATTTGTTCGGGATAAAAATCGTCCAAGTGGTTCGGGCTTCCGAATTCGTGTCCGCGCGAGCGATGTATTTTAAATAATCACCGGACGCACCGATTTTCGGAACGACTATCTTCCGAACATCACGAAAATTAGGACATGCTCGGATAGATAAAGATAAAAGCGATGTCGCACTCGCGACAGATAGAATAGATGCAATATTAAAATCGTGAAAGGCGAAAATAATTAGACCTTAGTGTCCGTCTTATTCACTGATCTCACGTGCTTAAATCTGTACTCGTTATCGAGCGGAATATAAACACCTGGGGTGTTACAGAATTACTAAGCATTGTGATTTCAGGGGCGAGGGAGTGGAAAATGGAGTTGTTTGCGATTTGGCAGAGGGGGTTTTATCTGGAGTGTTTTGCTTGGGATGGGAACTGAGGGAGCTGGTGGGGGGTTTATAGGCGAGTGTGGGTGCTCGGGTGCGGAGTGGAGGTGATGGAGTAGGTGACACGCGACAGCAGACGTGACAAGGGGGAAGGGGGGCATGTTGCCGGCGACGATGGCGGTAGTGGGTGCGCTGCAAAAGGGGGCATGGGTGGCGGTTACGCGCTGCAAAGGGGGCGTGGGGCGGTGGTAGTGCGCATGGAGGTGGGCACGAGTGCGAGGGGCACGGGTGAGTGGTGGGGTCAATGACCCTGATGTTTGTGGTCTCTGGTTCCAAGGATCTTTGCCTCTCTGTATAGTAATAACTCCTTCTGTCCTCTTTTCCTGTTTACTTTGACTCAGGTGTAGTGCTTTGATTCTCACGGTTGGTCCTTTTGACTGAGCAGCTGGACAGATTTTTTCTGTAGCTTATTCCAGGCTTCAAGGGTAAGGTCCTCGTTATCTTCTTGGGTCGGGTGCTTTTCTCTTGAGATGGGTTAAGATAAGAATGGAAGCATAATGTGAGGATTGGATCTAATTTGTGATCTATGTTTTTAGAGAAAACCTTTCTTAAAAAGAAAGAAAACACATAAGTTCAGCAATGATAAGCACAAACAAATCAAATATTTTGAATAGGGGAAGAATAGAGTTTTTCCAAAGCACGGTCTACTCAGATTCGGGGGCTAAGCATAACTACTATTGCTCGGCTCCTGAACTGAGAACTATGCAACTTATGAGCACTAATGTTAAAGCATCACATATGCACTCAAAAGGGGAGAAAACATCAAGCGAAATTCATTTTGAAATGCCCTAGGGGGCCACACAATTCGAGTTTTTTCAAAACACGAGGCTACACGGTCACCTCTCATACATGCATGGTTCTAGCCAAAGTGAAGAAAAACTTCACTACCCAACGCATGCAGAGGACTGGGCATAACTAACTTCAGACCTGACAGCTTCTCTTCTGGCAAGGCTAGCGCACAACTTCAATCTGAGACATCTCCTAGATGGGTCAAGAGGGAGCTGATGTTGATGACTTCTTCTGGCGGCAACTGAGATGGCAACATGGGGTCGAACTCTTCTTCAAGCGGGACTGGCTCTTGTAGCTCCTCAGAGGGCGACGGTGCTGGCGGGGTGCTTGCAGCTTCTTCTTTGACCTCAAGGGATGGTGCTGGAATCTTCTTCATGGTGAGGGGCTCAAACAACTCTGGTGGGGGATCTTGGGAGGACTTGGGGTGCTCTTGCTTATCCATAGCCTGAGGGAAGACTGGAATTCCTTCCAAGACTATGGCTCCTTCTGGGAGTTCCCAAGCCTTCTTCTCTCCTTTGATAGAGACCGGGTGACCTTCAAGAATCTGGGGATCTTCAGCTCTCCTGGGTTGAACTGGGTTGTATGAGCCGGGCTCTTGGATCCGCAGGGCTCTACATTGGTTACGGGTTACCATGTAGGCCTCCATCAGCTTCTGGACGTGCTCATCCTTGGCTTGCTTCAGGGCTTCAACCGCAATGACTTCACGACTTTCCAAGGCAGTTGCACGGGCTTGAGCTGTGGTGAGATCCACATGGAGCTTACGGTTGTGCTTCTCTGCATCTTCTGCTCGGGCAATCATCTGACGGTGGTGCCGAGCCAAGAAATCATACTGGGCATCCAGGGTGAGCAGGTATGCAGTGAGGTACACGACTGAGGGGTCGTCCTCAAGCAGCTGCTGCCCTTCCAATGCACGCATTCTGGCCATCCAAACGGGACGGTCTCTCTGAAAGGGCAGAAAGAATGTGAGCGGGGTGTCGGCCACTTCTTCTTCATAGATCTGACATAGGGCCCTCAATGCCTTGCGGGCGATAACTTGGTAGGTGTCTTTGAATCTGTGCCCAACAGCAGTGACACTCCATTCCACATGGTGTGAACTGGATCCAATGTATACAGTCACGACACACTTCTCGGTGCCATGCTCGATGAATTCACGACCATCATACTCTGGCTGGCTCCTGATTCCGAGGCGAACTGTGCATGCTCTCAGCAACTTGGGGAAACCATCTTCATTCTAGCAAAAGCTGGTTTGGCAGCGAACCTCCATCTGACTTCTAAGAGAAGGAAAGGGGAAAGCAGTTTTGAAATGAAGGGATGAGAGCAAGAAATTTTTTAAGAAAATAGTTTTGACTCAAAAACTATTGGATCAAGGCTAAGGGTTACGTCCTGCGGCCAACCTAACAGCTCTGATACCACCTGAAGCGTCCCAATCCTCTGGGACTCAAATGTGATACAATTACTAGTCCCAGGAGGCTAGTAAACACATTTATACATCAGATGATTCCAGATCTGCTTAAACGATACAAACCTATAAAGGTGGTGATCAACTTTAAGAGTTGGTCCACAACTCGGGACATATCATCAGAGTGGGGCTGAAGCAGCCCGATATACGCAGCGAAGCAAATCAGCGGTCCAACAGCCACAGGCAAGGTTGGGAACAGTCGTAACTCTTACCCGTTCTCCTTTTCTGAAAAACAACAAATAAGCAAGGGTGAGTACAAACGTACTCAGCAGCCCACCTTCACCCGCGGAATGGGGAAATCAGATATAATGCATGGAATATGTGGAGCTCAGGATATTTTGTAGAAACAGCAATATTTTATGCAGGGTTGTTTAAAACATTTTATATTCTTCAAAGCGCATCCTCTCCCAAAGGAGCATGAAGTTTTTCAATATTAGAATAAAATCCCTTGGACTAAACCATCTAGGTATCTCAGCAGTTTCCCATTGGTTTTCATTTTCAAAAACAGCTACTGGACTTCCCGTCCACCATAGCTCACGGCTCAACCGCCGGACCTTTTAAAAAAACCACTTTTCTCAAACGCACCTCTTTTTTTTGAAAACAAAACACTAATTGCCATACCACACCAGACTCATCCATTCCTGTGGACACAGACTATTCGAATAGGTTAGAAATCTGCGCAGAGGGGTACACTTTACCCACTAGTCCGGCTCTGCGATCTCATGAACAATGAGACCCGAATCCGAATCTCTTTCTTTCCTCGCACGTCCTAACCTTAATGGTTATACCGGAAGGAGTCAGGCCACCGCCATGTCCAAACTGGACAAAACATTCCCCCTCCTTATCCTCCCGGTGCTCCCCAGCCTTCATAACCCTGGGGTTGGACCGTATGAGTTCAGATTGAGTGACTGCCCACACAGTCTTGAGTGGTTGTACTTATCATGAGTACGGGTAGTGAAGGATGACAAACCGGTCCTTATATGAGGGGACAATCCTTCTGCTCACGCCTAAACCAGCTGAGCCATCACCTTAGTCCCTCCCCTAAACCAGGGAGTCCCTAATCATCCCTACTCAAAGGTGATAAGGGTGAAAACCCTTCATCATACACATTTTGAAAAGCATTTTCTTTTGAAAACTCACACCTTTCCTCAAATCATTTGTAACAAATATATCAGGGATTGATTGCGGCAAGCGGCTGGGTGGCCATAATAACTTGTCTTAAAATCGTATCATGCATAAAATAACAGGCTGAGGGTTGTGGTTGTAAAACATAGGTAATTTATGCATCAAAGGGATCCAGTGAGCTTGCCGTGCTTATCCGGCGAAGGGGGAAGGGGAGCTCGCGGAACTGGCTTCTAGCTCCACTGCCTGGCGTAGACTTGCAGATCTGGCCTCCACGAGACGGCACGAGCGCTCCGATAACTATGCAACATGAATAAGCAAACATACAAACAAGCAAGTATACCAATAAATATTTATTATAGTGGTCAGAATAGCGATATATGGATGGATAGAGTCTTCAGTAGAATCTTTGTCATGTGGTGTTGTGATATTACTGGTGGTGGAGCGGAGGTGCTTACCAGGAGGGTGGACTGGAGACGAAGCGACACTATGCGTGTAGCCGGCAGAGTGGAGTAACTGAGTGGGTGGGGTGTTTGCCTTGGCTGAGGGTGTTGAGTGTGTGTGGAGAGGGAGAGGGTAGCTGGGTGTATTTATAGCTGAGTGTATGTGGTGTAGCACAGTGAAGTTCAATGTTGGTGAGAATAGTGACGAATGAATCGTCTGACTTAGTATGAATAGGAGAGTTATAGGCAGAATATGGGACAAGAGTATTTTGGGAGTTTTCTGGAATATGAACCATGCTTAAGGGATGACATGGTTGGATAGGGAATAGTTTGATAAGAATTTAGAAACAAGAATTATTGGAATCTGAGTTTGGAACCCTAGTTCACAGGAATCTCAAAGTTAAGCATGCTCAACTTGGAGAAACCTGGGATGGGTGACCAGATGGGAAGTTCCCTACTGGAAGGAAAATCACAATCACCGGAGTTCGTATGACTGGAATATGGGTCTGGCTGGTCTTAGGTGGACTGGACAGCATGATGGATGAGTAGTTGAAATTTGGGATGACCGATAATAGTAACAATGATTAGTAACGATGAATAGTGGCGACAGAAAAGTAATTATAGATATCATCGATGAATAGTAACGATGATGAATAGTAATGATAAATAGTAACGATGATGAATAGTGTATGTGAATAGTAACGATGAATAGTAATGGTGAATAGTGATAGTGAATAGTTCGTATGAACGAACAATGAACGATGAATAGGAACTATGAACGAACGGACGAACGATCGAATGATTGGACGAACGAACGATCGGAATTTCGGCAGCATAACGGCAGGAAAAAGATTATTTGGACGAACGAACGGACGAACGATCGAATGGTCGGACGAACGAATGATCGGAATTTCGGCAGCATAATAGCAGGACAAAGATTATCTGGAAGAACGATGAATAGGGACTATGAACGAACGATGAACGATCGAATGATCGAACGAACGATCGGAATTTCGGCAGCATAACGGCAGGACAAAGATTATCTGGAAGAACGATGAATAGGGACTATGAACGGACGATGAACAATGAATAGGGACTATGAACGAACGATGAACGATCGAATGATCGAACGAATGAAAGATCGGAATTTCGGCAGCATAACGGCAGGAAAAAGATTATTTGGATGAACGAACAGACGAACGATCGAACGATCAGACGAACGGACGAACGAACCATGAACGATCGGACGAACAAACGAACAAACTAAGAACAGGGGGACGAACGATCGAAGAACGATCGAACGATCCTTGTGCTAGTGTGTGCTTGTGTGGAACATGGAGTGGGGGGGGAGGGAGAGAGTTGCCATGAAATGGCTTGGGGTGGGATGAGAGGAGGCCCTTGCCCCTCTATTTATTGCCATGGTGGGGGGATTATGGGGAGGGATGAGAAAATTTGTGGGAGGATGAGATGATTAGTGGGAGATTAGCATGGATTTGTCTTGTATGAGTGTAATTAGCTTGTAGAGCTCACCGTATGACACTGGAGGCATATGTATACGTATGGGCATGAGGAAAGTTATGAAGAAAATATTTGTAGAGACTTGAAAAATGATTCTGAAGGTATTTCTCAAGAGGAAAATATCTGGAGATATATCGGTGGAATATTTGGATAGTATTTCTGGAAAGAACTTGAAGGGGATCACTGGGGAAATATTTGTAGGATATTTTGAGGAGAATTTTGGAGAGAATATAGACCACTATAATTTATTTGTTGATATCAACTTGCAAACAAACATTTTGAAATGAAATTTGAAATTCATTTTGAATTTAAAGCAAGTTTGAGAAAATTTCAGGATTTGAATTTTTGGGATGCTACACAAGCATGAGTTCTCTTCTCCCTACACGCCACAACAAAATGGTGTAGTGGAGAGGAAGAATAGAACTCTATTGGACATGGCAAGGACCATGCTTGATGAGTACAAGACTTCGGATCGGTTTTGGGCCGAGGCGGTCAACACCGCTTGCTACGCCATCAACCGGTTGTATCTACACCGAATCCTCAAGAAGATATCTTATGAACTCCTCACCGGTAAAAAGCCCAATGTTTCATATTTTAGAGTCTTTGGTAGCAAATGCTTATTCTTGTTAAAAGAGGTAGAAAAACTAAATTTGTTCCTAAGGCTGTAGAAGGCTTTTTACTTGGTTATGACTCAAACACAAGGGCATATAGAGTCTTTAACAAGTCCACTGGACTTGTTGAAGTTTCTTGTGACATTGTGTTTGATGAGACTAACGGCTCTCAAGTAGAGCAAGTTGATCTTGATGAGCTAGATGATGAAGAGGCTCTGTGCATCACGCTAAGGAACATGTCCATTGGGGATGTGTGTCCTAAGGAACCCAAAGAGCTTCCACAAGCACAAGATCAACCATCTTCCTCCATGCAAGCATCTCCACCAACTCAAGATAAGGATGAGGCTCAAGATGATGAAGGTGAAGATCAAGAAGATGAGCCGCCTCAAGAGGAGGACATTGATCAAGGGGGAGATGCCAATGAACAAGATAAGGAGGATGATAAAGATCCAAGGCCGCCACACCCAAGAGTCCACCAAGCAATCCAACGAGATCACCCCGTGAACACCATCCTCGGCGATATTCATAAGGGGGTAACCACTTGATCTCGTGTTGCTCATTTTTGTGAACATTACTCTTTTGTTTCCTCTATTGAGCCACACAGGGTAGAGGAAGCACTTCAAGGTTCAGATTGGGTGCTGGCAATGCAAGAGGAGCTCAATAACTTCACGAGGAATGAGGTATGGCATTTAGTTCCACGTCCTAACCAAAATGTTGTAGGAACCAAGTGGGTCTTCCGCAACAAGCAAGATGAGCATGGTGTGGTGACAAGGAACAAAGCTTGACTTGTGGCCAAGGGGTATTCACAAGTCGAAGGTTTGGATTTTGGTGAAACCTATGCACCCGTAGCTAGGCTTGAGTCAATTCGTATATTACTTGCCTATGCTACTTACCATGGCTTTAAGCTCTATCAAATGGACGTGAAGAGTGCCTTCCTCAATGGACCAATCAAGGAAGAGGTCTATGTTGAGCAACCTCCCGACTTTGAGGATAGTGAGTATCCTAACCATGTATATAAACTCTCTAAGGCGCTTTATGGGCTCAAGCAAGCCCCAAGAGCATGGTATGAATGCCTAAGAGATTTTCTTATCACTAATGGCTTCAAAGTCGGCAAGGCCGATTCTACTCTCTTTACTAAGACAATTGAGAATGATTTGTTTGTATGCCAAATTTATGTTGATGATATCATATTTGGGTCTACTAACAAATCTATTTGTGAAGAGTTTAGTAGGATCATGATTCAAAAATTCGAGATGTCTATGATGGGGGAGTTGAAGTATTTTCTAGGATTCCAAGTCAAGCAACTCCAAGAGGGCACCTTCATCAGCCAAACGAAGTACATTCAAGATATACTCACCAAGTTTGGAATGAAGGATGCTAAGCCCATCAAGACACCCATGGGAACCAATGGGCATCTCGACCTCGACACGGGAGGTAAATCCGTAGATCAAAAGGTATACCGATCGATGATAGGTTCTTTACTTTATTTATGTGCATCTCGACCGGACATTATGCTTTCTGTATGCATGTGTGCAAGGTTCCAAGCCGATCCTAAGGAAATTCACCTTAGGGCCGTGAAGAGAATCTTGAGATATTTAGTTCAAACACCTAAGTTTGGTCTTTGGTACCCCAAGGGATCCCTGTTTGATTTATTAGGATATTCTGATGCCGATTGGGCAGGGTGTAAAATTGATAGGAAGAGCACATCAGGGACTTGTCAGTTTCTGGGGAGATCCCTGGTGTCTTGGGCTTCAAAAAAACAAAACTCAGTAGCTCTTTCTACCGCTGAAGCCGAGTACATTGCCGCAGGCCATTGTTGCGTGCAATTGCTTTGGATGAGGCAAACCCTTAGGGACTATGACTACAAATTTAGCAAAGTCCCTCTCCTATGTGATAATGAGAGTGCAATCCGCATGGCGGATAATCCCATTGAACACAGCCGCACTAAGCACATAGCAATTCGGTATCACTTTCTGAGAGATCACCAACAAAGGGGGATATCGAGATAGCCTATATAAACACCAAAGATCAATTGGCCGATATCTTTATCAAGCCACTAGATGAGAAAACCTTTACCAAACTTAGGAATGAGCTAAATATTCTTGATTCTAGGAATTTTGATTGATTCTTTGCACACATAGCTCATTTATATACCTTTGATCATATATCTCTTATGTCTATGACTAATGTGTTTTCAAGTGTATTATTATGCTTAGCCATAGATATTGAAAGGGAAATGGAGTATTCGGCAAAGAAGGCGCTTCCACGCAACTCCATCGATATCTGCCGGTATTCCGCATAGTTCTCCACTTTGGTATAATCTTCACTCATATTTATTTGTTTGCCATTGGGAGAAAGTAAAGGGCTTATATTTTACTCATAAGTATCCGTTTTTGGCGATTCAAGCCAAAGGGGGAGAAAGTATTAGCCCAAAGCAAAAGGACCGCACCACCACCAAAATTTTAAAATAAAGTTTTCAAATTGATATCTTTTTGTGTTTTCAAAAGGGGGAGAAAGTATCTTAAAAAATTTGTAAAACCCTCTTGAACACTAAGAGGAGAATTTCATTGAGGGGGAGCTTTGTTTAAGTCAAGGGAAAAGCATTTGAGACAGGTGGAGAAAATTTCAAATCTTGAAAATGCTTCTTTCAATCTTATTCATGTACCTTTGATTGCAAAAATGTTTTGAAAAGAATTTTACAAAGGATTTGCAAAAACAAAACTAGTGGTGCAAGCGTGGTCCAAAATTTTAAATAAGAAGAAAACATCCATGCATATCTAGTAGAAATAATTATTGGTTTCATTCCAAGCAACCTTTGCACTTACTTTATGCAAACTAGTTCAATTCAGAACTTTTATATTTGCTTTGGTTTGTGTTGGCATCAATCACCAAAAAGGGGGAGATTGAAAGGGAAATAGGGTAAAACCTTTTCCAAATGAATTTTGGTGGTTGAATTGCCCAACACAAATTATTGGACTAACTTGTTTGCTCTAGAATATATGTTTTACAGGTGCCAAAGGTTCACAACAAACCAATACAAAGATAAAAGAAAGGGCTCAAAACAAAGGAGCAAAGTTAAACCGAAGGCAGCCCTGGTCTGGTGCACCGGACTGTCCGGTGCACTAGGGAGGATTCACTCGAACTTGCCAGCTTCGGGAATTTGGGGAGGCCGCTCCGCTATAATTCACCGGACTGTCCGGTGTGACACCGTACTGTTCGGTGTGCCAGCGGAGCAACGGCTACTTCGCACCAACGGTCATCTGCAAATGAACAGTGAAAGCAAACAGTGCGCGCCTGTGCGCGTAGAAGTCAGAGCAGGCCCAGAAGGCGCACCGGACAGTGAATAGGACCTGTCCGGTGCACCACCAGACTGTCCGGTGGCCCCACTTGTCAGAGCTCCAACGGTCGAACCCTAACGGTTGGGTGACGTGGCTGGCGCACCGGACAGTGTCCGGTGGCGCACCGGACTGTCCGGTGCGCCATACGACAGCAGCCATCCCCAACGACCACTTTGGTGGTTGGGGCTATAAATACCCTCCAACCACCACACTTCAAGGTATCCAAGTTTTAGCCATTTGCATTCAATACAAGAGCTCTAGACTTCACTCCAAGACACAAACATAGAGATCAAATCCTCTCCCAATTCCAAAGTCCATTCCAATAAAATAGTGACTAGAGAGAGTGACATTTGTGTTCTTTTGAGTTCTTATGCTTGGATCGCTTTTCTTCTTCTTTCTTTCTTGTTCCCAACTCAATTGTAATCAAGGCAAGAGACACCAATTGTGTGGTGGTCCTTGTGGGGACTTGGTGTCCCAATTGACTGAGAAGAGAAGCTCACTCGGTCTAGGTGACCGTTTGAGAGAGGAAAAGGGTTGAAAGAGACCCGGTCTTTGTGACCACCTCAATGGGGAGTAGGTTTGCAAGAACCGAACCTCGGTAAAACAAATCATCACGTCTCACTCTTCATTTGCTTGTGATTTGTTTTCGGCCTCTCTTTCGGACTCGATTATATTTCTAACGCTAACCCCGGCTTGTAGTTGTGTTTAAGTTTATAATTTTTAGATTCCACCTATTCACCCCCCCCTCTAGGCGACTTTCAATTCTCGTTGTGGAAGTTGTGGAGGTGCAATTTCTTGTTCGTTAAGGCTGGGTAATTCTATGTTTATCTTCTCAGATTCAATCCTGTGAATCATAAAGTAAAGTTAGGTTTCGCTGTTCGTTTTATTTTTTAAATGAAAGTATGTAATTAGTGTACTTGTTGTAAAAAGCAGTAGCTTCTTCAATTGATGGGTTGAAGTACCAATGGCAGGCTGCACCACCACTTAAAAGTACTTCCCCTATATGTTTATAACAAAGGAAAATAAGAAGTATAAGACCAAAAAAAGATATGAGAAAAGTTATAATTACACACCTTGGAATTCTTTTGGTAAACAACCAACAAATAAGACAATGACAGGAGTTTGTTTCTGTGGGTCATAAGTGTTGGTCAAAGAAAATTCTTGTGCACGTTTCCCCATAGAGTAATTTTCATAATGTCATCACTGTGAGACTACTGGCTTATTCATTCCGCTTACTGTAACACCCGGTTTTAAAGAACAAAGCCGGGTGCATCTCATACATGCGCCAAGAAGACAACATATATAATAACAGAGTGTATAGAGATAAATGTCATAAACATCAGAGTATTTATTACATAGCGGAAGACTTATTACAAAATAAAAGAGTAAATATAAAACGAACTAAGGATCGTCGGCGCAAATGTCGACTGAGAAACGCCACCTAGATCAGATCGAACTCCTCGGTGTTAGGCGGCTCCTCCTGAACCACCTGCTCTTCTCCTGTGGGGGGGTGTGAGACAGCAAGAGTGAGCTCTCATACGATCATAGCTCAACAAGTCATGGGGAATAATGTGACATGAACTCACCAAAGGTGGGAGTTCATGAAGTGTAAGGCTGATCAATGAAATAAAGGCTAAAACTGAGCATTGCTTTTATAAGTTGGTCAAAATTTTATTAGCAATTACTAAGTGTAAGTAAATACCAAACCATAGTAATAATAAGTAAAAGTAATAACAAAATAATCCCAAATGCAATGAAATGACAAATTAAGTTTAAGTTCCATAAATTAATCATGTGAGTGTCCGAGCCGCTCATGACCGTGAGCACGGCTAGTATACCAGTTTTACACTCTGCAGAGGTTGCGCATCTTTACCCACAAGTCGTGTTACCCATTTGCCACAGAGTTGATCAGACTCCATACACCTCTACCTAGGAAGCGAGGCAGGGTACCACTACGAGGCCTTTACAAAGTTCCACTAGCTTCAGACTACCCGCTACAGTTTATAGGAAGATCCAGTACAGGGTTCCTGGCTGACTGCCATCGCAGCAAAATCAACCAGGGACCTCCCTGCACTGACCTCTCCCCTACTGCCCTTGCCCCTTTCGGGTAAGGTAGCCCTCCCCTAGCTTTCCTAGTTAATCAGCCAAGGGCGTCCCATTAAACCCTTGTGGTAGCACTGTTTTCCCGGGTGGTTCTCCATGTTCCCATTAACATAATGATCTTAACATGAACAAGGAAGAATAAAACAGATAACAATAAATAGTAACAATGAGTGACGAATATCTCTATACCCAAATCCACATAAAGCAATAGCATGTACTACCCAAAACTTTAGTAGTAAAACCAGTGGTGTAACAAGGTATAAAGATAGTCAAAATCTAGGGTATCCTGTTGGGTCCCATCAAAATTATCCTATGCAGATCATTATGAATAATAAGAACATGAATGGGTAAAAGAAGTGATCAAGGGCACAACTTGCCTTCAATGAGCTCCTGCTCAGCTGTCTCTACTTGTTGAAGCTCAGGTTCCACAGTGGGTTGCTCGTCTACTCGCATCAATACAATACATACATGGCATAGCATAAATTAACATCACATCAAACATGCAAATAGAATATACAGTAATAAACTAGACATTAAAATAAGATCACAGGAACTGGAATCATTAAATTTGGAGTTATAGATCTTAAGTTATGAATTTTCTAAAGTTTTATGCATTTAATACAAGATTAAGTGAAAGAATAATTTTAATGTGTTTGTCATGTCAAAACAGAGGCACTAATGGGTAGACAATATTATTACAAAAATTTAGGAACTGGAAGGGATCAATTTGGAGTTCATAAGCATTTTCTATGAATTAAACTAGTTTCTGCAATTAAATTTGTACTAAAAACCATTTTCTAAACGAATTTCCTGGTTTTAATAGGTGTCTGGACTACGCGCTAAATAAGTAGAAATACAGGGGCTAACTCGCAATAATTCCCAAGACTCAGATTCCCAGTAGCTAGGACCGTGGGTTGATTTCTTTTAACTTGAAGGTCTCTTAAGCAAATATCCAGAGCCGAAGGGGTACGCTTCAATTCTGGCCGTTCAGATCAGATCTCGCGGCTAGCATTTGATCGCGCCCACACAGAAACAGCATGCCAGGACAGCCCTCGGATTAAGATCCGATGAACCGGATCCACTGAAACCCAAATCATTCCCAGCCCCACGATGAACGATCAACGGTTTCCCCCCCGTCCAAACGAACCGTTACGGCTTGATCTAATCTCAGCCGCAGATCTCCGGATGAACGCCCCACAGCCGTCTTCCACCTCCCAGCCTCGCCAGAACACGACGGCGGCCTGTCCCGGCGCACGGTGGTGCCATGGCCGGGAATCACCCATCTAGCGTCCCGTGCACTAAACCCTAAACCAAAAGGTCCACAACGACGCCTAAGGCAAGGGAAACACGTCGGTCCTGCACATACCTCGTAAGGCGTCGCAGGGAGGCTTGGTCACGAAGGGCGGCGGATCTTCGAGCCCGGCGACGAATTCTTGCGGCGTCGAAGACCCCCTTCACCGATTGCGCCCACGCACCGCTTCTACGCGAACCGCACAAGCCTCGGTTTGCCAAATTGGGGCCTGGAATTCGCTCCTTGTTGCTGTCTACGGCGGCGGATCCAAGCACGAGGTGCCGGCGGCACAGTTGGTCCTCAACGCGCCCGGGATATCTCGGCAGCGCGGATGCGGCTGAAGAGGAGGCGCCGAGACGGGGTCGAGCGGAGGTTTATATGCCAGGTAAGGATAAAGCTTGGCCGTGCCCACGGATTCGGCTGGTTGACGGCCGCCCGCGCGAAGCTCGCGAGGTGGTTGACGCCCCTGAGCGAGCGGGCCCACACGGCAGCGAGTAGGTGAGGCGGGCGCGGGACGAGAGACCGACCAGTGGGCCCCGAGTGTAAGCGCCAGTGGCGAGCACGCGAGATCCAGCGCGCGTGACTGACGAAGGGAAGCCCCGGCTGACAGATGGGGCCCACACCGCAGAGACACCCGGTGCGCGCGGCAACTGACCACTATGGCCCACCTGTCGGCGCGCGGTTGTGGTAAGCTGGGCCGCACGGGTTAGTTTCCTGAGTGGGCCGATTTGAGTAATGTTGGCCCATGAATCCTTTTGTTCTTTTCTCTTTTTTTTATATATTTTCTGTTTTTCTTTTCTTTTTCTCCATTTTCTAATCCAATTTGGATTCAAGTTTTAAATTCAAACTTTGTGGCCACATTTACACTATGTTTGTACAGTAAAAGTAGTAAGCCTAAGAATATTTATATTTTTTTGTATTTCTATGTCTTTCCTATTCTTCTTATTTTCAAACCCCTAAATTTTAATTTAGGGATCAATTCAACCTTTAGAATCATTGTTTTATTATTATTATTATCATTATTATTTTATTTAATGCACAAACAATAAAACTCCAACATGATGCAAATTTTTTTATCATTAGTTGGAATTAAGCTCTTAAATTTTGTGTAGGCTCTTTTCATGATGCAAATGAGACATACAAAATTGAGAATAACTCTCTATTATTCCTGGTATACAATTTGGAGTATTACAAATCCTACCCCCCTTAAAAATAATCTCGTCCTCGAGATTTAAGAAGGACTAGGGAAAAGATGGGGAAAATCTATGCGAAGTTCTTCTTCTCTTTCCCAAGTTGCTTCATCTTCACCATGGTGGCTCCATTGAACTTTGCACATCTTAATCACCTTATTCCTTGTAACTCGAGTCAAGGTGTCCAGAATCTTAATAGGGTACTCAGCATAAGTCAAATCATCTTGAACACTAAGGTCCTCTATTGGTAGCTGCTCCTCAGGTACCCTGAGGCACTTCTTTAGCTGAGACACATGGAATACATCATGTACATCTGACAGATGATTGGGTAACTCCAGTTGATATGCAACTTCTCCCACTCGCTTTAAGATCAAGAAAGGTCCAATGAAGCAAGGGGACAACTTTCCTTTAACTTTAAATCTCCTCATACCCCGGAGTGGTGACACCTTCAAATAAACATGATCACCCTCCTTAAACTCCAGGAGTCTCCTTCTATTATCAGCATAGCTCTTTTGCCTTGATTGTGCAATTCTCAAATTTTCTCTTATCATTCGAACTTGCTCTTCTGCCTCTTGTATAAGTTCAGGCCCAAAGAACTGTCTTTCTCCAGTCTGATCCCAATACAGTGGAGTCCTGCATTTTCTACCATACAGAGCTTCAAATGGTGACATCTTCAAACTGGCCTGGTAGCTATTATTATAAGAAAACTCAGCGTAGGGTAAGCTCTTCTCCCAACTGCCACCATGCTTGAGAGCACAAGCTCTTAACATATCTTCCAGCACTTGATTGGTTCTCTCTGTCTGTCCATCCGTCTGGGGATGGTAGGCTGAACTAAAATTCAACTTTGTATCCAAACTCTCATGCAACTTCTTCCAAAATCGAGAAGTAAACTGTGATCCTCGATCAGACACGATCTTCTTAGGCACTCCATGTAGACAAACTATCCGAGTCATATACAATTCTGCTAGCTTGGCTCCCGTATAATTAGTCCTTACAGGTATAAAATGAGCCACCTTTGTCAATCTGTCTACAATTACCCAAATAGAGTCATATCCTGCTGGAGTGCGGGGTAGTCCAACAATAAAATCCATACCAATTTCTTCTCATTTCCACTCGGGTATCTTCAATGGGTGCAATAGTCCAGCGGGTCTTTGATGTTCAGCCTTAACTCTTTGACATACATCACACTTAGCCACATGAGCAGCCACATCTCTTTTCAGTCCATACCACCAATACTTTCGCTTCAAATCTTGATACATCTTAGTGCTTCCAGGGTGGATGGAGTAATCAGAATCATGAGCTTCTTTCAATATAGCCTCACGGAGGCTATCAATCTCTGGAACACATATCCGATCTTTGAACCATATAGTGCCTTGCTCATCCTCCGTGAATTCCGGAACTCGACCATCCGTAATAAGATCCTTGATCTCTTGAATCTTAGCATCACCAATCTGACCTTTACGAATCTCTTGCTCCAAAGTAGGTTCCAACTCAATGGTAACTCCTTCAGTATGAGTAACAATTCCCAAATTGAGTCTCTCAAAATCTTTTGCTAAATCATCAGGTAGCTGGACAACGAAAGCGGAGTGAACATGTTCTTTCCGACTCAAGGCATCTGCAACCAAATTTGCCTTGCCTGGATGATAGTGAATCTCCAAATCATAATCCTTGATGAGCTCCAACCAACGGCGTTGCCTAAGGTTGAGATCCTTCTGAGTGAATATATACTTCAAACTCTTGTGATCCGTGTATACTTGGCACTTAGTTCCCATAATGTAGTGTCTCCAAATCTTCAGTGCATGCACAACGGCAGCCAATTCCAAATCATGAGTGGGGTAGTTCAATTCATGCTTCCTCAACTGACGAGATGCATAGGCAATCACATGTCCTTCTTGCATAAGCACACATCCAAGTCCTTGGCCACATGCATCACAGTAAATGTCAAATCCCTTCTGCAGATCCGGCATAATCAATACTGGAGGTGACATCAATCTTTCCTTCAATTGATCAAAGCTCTCTTGACATTTCTCATCCCACTTGAATTCTTTTCCTTTCTCCAAAAGCGATGTCATAGGCTTGGCAATCTTAGAAAACCCTTCAATAAATCTCCGATAATATCCTGCGAGTAGGGGTGTAAACGGATACTTATTCGGATATCAATTTTTTGGTCTTTTTTCTTTGATTGTGAATTAATAGAATATAGAATATGCTTATATTCTTGTTTTTACTATTGAGCTTGTAAAGATTCATGAAAGGTAAACCTCAAATATATCATATATCTTTTCAAATAATAAATATAAATTTCGGATACAAATCGAATACGGATACGGATATTTTTTTACCTTTTTTGTTGTATGGAGCAAATAATGTATGAAATAAGTTATACAAAATTTTATTCTTATTTATAATAATGTGCTTCATAACATAAGAAGAGATTAGCATCAAATTTCATACATATCTATTTTAAAATATTAAATTTGTCCTAACAGTTCGGATATCCGTTTACACCCTTACCTGCGAGTCCCAAGAAACTCCGAATTTCAGTAACTGTAGTGGGCACTCTCCACTCCATAATCTCCTTCACTTTAGCAGGATCCACTGCTATTCCTCCATTAGAAATAATATGACCAAGGAATGGCACCTTGTCAATCCAAAACTCACACTTGCTAAACTTAGCGTAGAGCTCATTATCTCGTAACTTCTGTAGCACCAACCTCAGATGTTGTTCATGATCACTTTCATTCCTAGAATAGATAAGAATATCGTCGATGAACACCACGACGAATCTGTCCAAGTACTCCATAAACACTTTGTTCATCAAATTCATGAAATAAGCTGGTGCATTGGTTAGTCCAAATGACATAACAGTAAACTCATATAATCCATATCGAGTCGAGAAAGCCGTCTTGGGAATATCCGATGGTCTAATCTTCATCTGATGGTATCCCGATCGGAGATCAATCTTCGAGAATACTCTAGCACCTCTCATTTGATCAAATAAATCCTCAATACGGGGTAATGGATACTTGTTCTTCACCGTAACATCATTAAGAGATCTATAATCCACACACATCCGTTGCGATCCATCCTTCTTCTGCACAAATAACACCGGTGCTCCCCAAGGTGAGGAACTTGGACGAATGTAACCAGCCTCTTGTGACTCCGTCAACTGCTTCTTAAGTTCCTTCAACTCTTCTACGGACATTCTATATGGCCGTTTAGAAATAGGGGCGGTTCCAGGTAAGAGATCAATAACAAACTCAACTTCTCTATCAGGTGGCATCCCTGGTAACTCTTCTGGAAAGACATCCGGAAAATCTCTGACCACCCGGATGTTGTCACCAACAAACTCCTCAGGCATCAAGAACATTGCACGCATGGATGAGGAGGTTACTGCAATATTAACTTGAAATCTTTCTCCTTTAGTGGTAGTAAGTTCTATGGTACCTCTACCACAAGCTATAACGGCCTTTGCCTTCCTTAGCCATGACATACCAAGGATCAGATCTATACTGCTTGACTCTAGTATTATAGCAGTAGCTCCAAATTCTCTACCCATAATGGTTAATCTCAATCTACGTGTCATTTGATTCGCCTCAACAGGCCCTTTAGGTGTAATTACTATCAGGGGTTTTCTCATATTTAGCAGTGGTATTTCATTTGTGTTGGCATATCTAGCAGACATGAATGAATGTGTAGCACCAGAATCAAATAATATTGTTGCAGGAATTGCGTTAACATAAAACATACCAATTACGAGGTCACCACCATCAGGAGTATCATCAACGCTGACTTGATTCACCCTGGCTATAGAATATCCCTTGCCAGGGGTCTGTTGCTTGTTCTGAGCTGGAGTAGTAGCAATCCTCTGTGGGCAGACATTTGCATAGTGACCAATCTTCCCACACTTGAAACATTGAGTGCCCGGACTCTGTCCTGCAAACTTCGTCGGGGTGCCAGTGGGAGTAGCCTGTCGAGGAGGTGTCCTCAGTGGTGATTGCTGAACTGGGCGTGGTCCTCCGGGTCGAGTCGGTGTACCCTGTGGTGAACTGTAGCGAGGACGAACACTGCTGCTACCCTGTCCCTGTGAGATAGCCTTCCTCTTCAAATCTCCCAACTGAACACGCTTGTGTTCAATAGCCAGGGCCTTATCCAACAGTCTCTGAAATGATGGAAATGTGTGTGCCACTAGAGCATACTGCAGTGGTCCATTAAGTCCTTCAATGAAATGCTCCTGCTTCCTCTCGTCTTCAGCAACTTCTTCAGGGGCATATCTGGATAGCTGAATAAACTTGTCTCTGTACTCGCTGACCGACATATTGCCTTGCTTCAATGACAGAAACTCCTTCTTCTTGATCTTGATCATACCAGCTGGAATATGGTAGTTCCTGAATTGTGTACTGAACTCTGCCCAAGTAATAGTATCCGCAGCATCATGGGCAGCAGTATAAGAATCCCACCAGTCAACAGCAGGACCAGTCAGACGTCCAGAAGCATATAAAACCTTCTCCTGGTCAGTACATTGTGCAATATTTAGCATCTTCTCAATGGACTTCAGCCAATCATCCGCGTCCAGTGGATCAGGTGAGCTAGCGAATGTAGGTGGCTTATGACTCATGAACTCTCTATGCTTGTCTCGGGGTGGAACTGGTGGTGGTGGTGGAGGCAATGGCACTTGTTGCTGCTGCTGCTGCTGTTGAAGTTGTTGTTGCAGCTGCTGTTGTTGCGCCCTCCTTTCTTGACGTATCTCATCTCTCTCCTGACGCAACTCCTGGCGTATATCTTCTCTTTCTTGACGCATCTCCTGGCGTTCTTGCTGCATCTGGGCACGCATATCAGCCATGGTGTCTGCCATCTGCTGCATCACCGCCATCTGAGCAGCAACCAGTGGGTCAACTCCGCCTGGTGGAGGATTGGGAGGATTCATCCCAGCAGGTTGTGGCTGAGGTTGTCTTCGAGCGTGTTGGTTAGGAGGCAAGTCAATTCCACCACCCCTCCTGGTATTGACCATCTGAGTTAGATACATATGGTAAGAAAGAGCAGTAGACAAGGCAGTAATTACAATCATGTTACTTTGGGGGATTTATTAGCTAAGCAGATTAATATTTCACCTACTATAGCTAATTCAATACCTTATGTTGGTACATGCTAAGATGTCCATCTATAATAACTCAATCAATCAAAGAAGCAAATCAGACATTTAGCATCAGCACAATCAACCAATATTTTTAATAGAGAAAATAGTTTTACTTTTGTCTTAGGCTTCCTATCTCTTAAGAATGTCATAGGGGTAGGGATTCCAAGGTTTGAAATCCATCTTGTCTTAGAATAGAGAAGATAAGAATGATCAGAGTAGAACAGTAGAAGGTGAGACAGGATTAAGATAAGTATAGAAAGATTCAGAGTAAGGTAAGTGTAGAATGATTCAGAATAAGATAAGTAGGTAAGGGCTTTGTCCATTTCTATCTAGGTTTCGTCCTACAGTCAACATTTGCCTCTGATACCACTTCTGTAACACCCGGTTTTAAAGAACAAAGCCGGGTGCATCTCATACATGCGCCAAGAAGACAACATATATAATAACAGAGTGTATAGAGATAAATGTCATAAACATCAGAGTATTTATTACATAGCGGAAGACTTATTACAAAATAAAAGAGTAAATATAAAACAAACTAAGGATCGTCGGCGCAAATGTCGACTGAGAAACGCCACCTAGATCAGATCGAACTCCTCGGTGTTAGGCGGCTCCTCCTGAACCACCTGCTCTTCTCCTGTGGGGGGGTGTGAGACAGCAAGAGTGAGCTCTCATACGATCATAGCTCAACAAGTCGTGGGGAATAATGTGACATGAACTCACCAAAGGTGGGAGTTCATGAAGTGTAAGGCTGATCAATGAAATAAAGGCTGAAACTGAGCATTGCTTTTATAAGTTGGTCAAAATTTTATTAGCAATTACTAAGTGTAAGTAAATACCAAACCATAGTAATAATAAGTAAAAGTAATAACAAAATAATCCCAAATGCAATGAAATGACAAATTAAGTTTAAGTTCCATAAATTAATCATGTGAGTGTCCGAGCCGCTCATGACCGTGAGCACGGCTAGTATACCAGTTTTACACTCTGCAGAGGTTGCGCATCTTTACCCACAAGTCGTGTTACCCATTTGCCACAGAGTTGATCAGACTCCATACACCTCTACCTAGGAAGCGAGGCAGGGTACCACTACGAGGCCTTTACAAAGTTCCACTAGCTTCAGACTACCCGCTACAGTTTATAGGAAGATCCAGTACAGGGTTCCTGGCTGACTGCCATCGCAGCAAAATCAACCAGGGACCTCCCTGCACTGACCTCTCCCCTACTGCCCTTGCCCCTTTCGGGTAAGGTAGCCCTCCCCTAGCTTTCCTAGTTAATCAGCCAAGGGCGTCCCATTAAACCCTTGTGGTAGCACTGTTTTCCCGGGTGGTTCTCCATGTTCCCATTAACATAATGATCTTAACATGAACAAGGAAGAATAAAACAGATAACAATAAATAGTAACAATGAGTGACGAATATCTCTATACCTAAATCCACATAAAGCAATAGCATGTACTACCCAAAACTTTAGTAGTAAAACCAGTGGTGTAACAAGGTATAAAGATAGTCAAAATCTAGGGTATCCTATTGGGTCCCATCAAAATTATCCTATGCAGATCATTATGAATAATAAGAACATGAATGGGTAAAAGAAGTGATCAAGGGCACAACTTGCCTTCAATGAGCTCCTGCTCAGCTGTCTCTACTTGTTGAAGCTCAGGTTCCACAGTGGGTTGCTCGTCTACTCGCATCAATACAATACATACATGGCATAGCATAAATTAACATCACATCAAACATGCAAATAGAATATACAGTAATAAACTAGACATTAAAATAAGATCACAGGAACTGGAATCATTAAATTTGGAGTTATAGATCTTAAGTTATGAATTTTCTAAAGTTTTATGCATTTAATACAAGATTAAGTGAAAGAATAATTTTAATGTGTTTGTCATGTCAAAACAGAGGCACTAATGGGTAGACAATATTATTACAAAAATTTAGGAACTGGAAGGGATCAATTTGGAGTTCATTAGCATTTTCTATGAATTAAACTAGTTTCTGCAATTAAATTTGTACTAAAAACCATTTTCTAAACGAATTTCCTGGTTTTAATAGGTGTCTGGACTACGCGCTAAATAAGTAGAAATACAGGGGCTAACTCGCAATAATTCCCAAGACTCAGATTCCCAGTAGCTAGGACCGCGGGTTGATTTCTTTTAACTTGAAGGTCTCTTAAGCAAATATCCAGAGCCGAAGGGGTACGCTTCAATTCTGGCCGTTCAGATCAGATCTCGCGGCTAGCATTTGATCGCGCCCACACAGAAACAGCATGCCAGGACAGCCCTCGGATTAAGATCCGATGAACCGGATCCACTGAAACCCAAATCATTCCCAGCCCCACGATGAACGATCAACGGTTTTCCCCCCGTCCAAACGAACCGTTACGGCTTGATCTAATCTCAGCCGCAGATCTCCAGATGAACGCCCCACAGCCGTCTTCCACCTCCCAGCCTCGCCAGAACACGACGGCGGCCTGTCCCGGCGCACGGTGGTGCCATGGCCGGGAATCACCCATCTAGCGTCCCGTGAACTAAACCCTAAACCAAAAGGTCCACAACGACGCCCAAGGCAAGGGAAACACGTCGGTCCTGCACATACCTCGTAAGGCGTCGCAGGGAGGCTTGGTCACGAAGGGCGGCGGATCTTCGAGCCCGGCGACGAATTCTTGCGGCGTCGAAGACCCCCTTCACCGATTGCGCCCACGCACTGCTTCTACGCGAACCGCACAAGCCTCGGTTTGCCAAATTGGGGCCTGGAATTCGCTCCTTGTTGCTGTCTACGGCGGCGGATCCAAGCACGAGGTGCCGGCGGCACAGTTGGTCCTCAACGCGCCCGGGATATCTCGGCAGCGCGGATGCGGCTGAAGAGGAGGCGCCGAGACGGGGTCGAGCGGAGGTTTATATGCCAGGTAAGGATAAAGCTTGGTCGTGCCCACGGATTCGGCTGGTTGACGGCCGCCCGCGCGAAGCTCGCGAGGTGGTTGACGCCCCTGAGCGAGCGGGCCCATACGGCAGCGAGTAGGTGAGGCGGGCGCGGGACGAGAGACCAACCAGTGGGCCCCGAGTGTAAGCGCCAGCGGCGAGCACGCGAGATCCAGCGCGCGTGACTGACGAAGGGAAGCCCCGGCTGACAGATGGGGCCCACACCGCAGAGACACCCGGTGCGCGCGGCAACTGACCACTATGGCCCACATGTCGGCGCGCGGTTGTGGTAAGCTGGGCCGCACGGGTTAGTTTCCTGAGTGGGCCGATTTGAGTAATGTTGGCCCATGAATCCTTTTGTTCTTTTCTCTTTTTTTATATATTTTCTGTTTTTCTTTTCTTTTTCTCCATTTTCTAATCCAATTTGGATTCAAGTTTTAAATTCAAACTTTGTGGCCACATTTACACTATGTTTGTACAGTAAAAGTAGTAAGCCTAAGAATATTTATATTTTTTTGTATTTCTATGTCTTTCCTATTCTTCTTATTTTCAAACCCCTAAATTTTAATTTAGGGATCAATTCAACCTTTAGAATCATTGTTTTATTATTATTATTATCATTATTATTTTATTTAATGCACAAACAATAAAACTCCAACATGATGCAAATTTTTTTACCATTAGTTGGAATTAAGCTCTTAAATTTTGTGTAGGCTCTTTTCATGATGCAAATGAGACATACAAAATTGAGAATAACTCTCTATTATTCCTGGTATACAATTTGGAGTATTACACTTACTAAATATTGTTCCTTGCGAAACTATATTCTCATATACTTCTAACTTCGATGGTCAATATCAGGAAGGGAGATTATCAAGCAACAACAAACAGAAATGAATCCTCCAAATC
Organism: Zea luxurians; assembly: GCA_029449295.1. Taxonomy (NCBI): domain Eukaryota; kingdom Viridiplantae; phylum Streptophyta; class Magnoliopsida; order Poales; family Poaceae; genus Zea; species Zea luxurians. Next base: position 869,654 of record JAOPSE010000177.1, on the reverse strand, counting down.
CTCCACCGGTTGGAATCGATCAAGTGGTTGCCACCCAAATGATGATAATACAACAAATGGCAAACATGGTTACCGAATTGCAAGCACAGATAAGGCAAGAATGCAAGTAAATACGTTAGGACCGACTGGAGATATGTTGAGAAATAAGACAAGCACAGTTGGAAAGACAACGAGAACAACAACCTCACCACCACCACCACCAGCTCCACCAAGCTATATATATACTACTACTACTATTTGTAAGATCTATGTGATACTTTAATTAGTAGTTGGCATGATACTATGTTAGGAGGAATAATAAGGTCTAATTGACCCCATGTGTTGCTAATAAATTATGCATCATGCTGAGATTTTTGTTTGTGCATATGTGTTGAGACAATATGAATATACAACCTTTCCTTACAAATCTCGAGGACGAGATTTCTATTAAGGGGGGTAGGATTTGTAAGGCCCAAAATTTGTACAAGAAAAAAAATAATAATAATAAAACAAATATATATGTATTGCTTCATAACTGATTTTGAGTATGTATTAAAAATTCGAACTCTTAAAACTTTATCTTGGATTTGAAATTGACATTTGTAAATCAAAAATGTAAATAGAGAAAATAGAGAAGAGCTCAAAGGTTTTGTGATCTATACTTATCATCACATATTCACATGTGAACACCTCAAAATTTTGTGGGTGGAATTCATTGGAAATTTTTCAAAGGATTAAAAAAAATTAAAATATCCTTTAATATAGTTTTGTTAGCTTTAGGGATACATCTCTTAAACAAAAAAGGTGTAAAAACAGTTTAAATAGAAGTATCCCTAAATGATGTTAGTTTTCCTATAAAAAATGTATTTACAAGGACTCTCCATAAAACTTTATACACTAGAAATGATTTTCTAAAATACCTAATTACTATTTTGTGTAGATTGCATATTTTAAGTGTTTGTCTAAATAGGATAATAAATAAAATATAATTTTGCACCATATTGGATATTTTGGAGTGTTGCATGTTGGGTGCCAAATATAAAATCCGAATTCTGAAAAAGGAACTTGAAAATAAATGAAATAGGGAAAAGAAAATGGAAAGCGGAAAATAAAAAGATAAAAGGAAAACATCGTTTGGGCCCAATTTCCGGTCGGCCTGCTCATCCTCACCCTTGCCTTGGCCCAATATCGTATTTCCACTACGCGGCCCATTCTCCCTTCTTTCCCCCGCGCCACGCACTGGCATCTGGGCCCCACCTGCACTTGTGGTCGACAAGTGGACCCAGGTCTGTCAGCCAAGTTGCGCGTTCCTCTTCACTGGTGGCTGGTGGACCCCGCATCGTCAGGTGCTTCGTCTTCACCGGATCTGCTCCATCGCGTTCGTCGTCGCGCGCAACCAAATCGGTGCTCTGGTCTCAACTGGATTCCTAGAAATTCGGGTGGTTCCCCTTGATCCGAAGCCTGCGTAGGGACCCCAGAGGCTTAATCTCCTGCGCTCTCCTTATCCCTACAGGTCCGGCGCCTGCACGGTTGTGCATGGCCAGGAATCTCATGACCGGACGTCTAGGCTCTGCCCGGATCCTTCGCAACCGACCTTCTCGGCACGGGGATCGGTCACAGGGACTCCGCCCTCAACTATAAATAGGACTGTGACTTATTACGCCGTTGCAGCCGAGTATTAAGGGTGCGGTAGCTGAGTATGCGAAGAAAGGGAGGGCCGCCACCATGATTACCGCAGTTCAATTGGAACCAGCAGCAGTATATGATGTAGTGATGTTCGTCGGTGCTCGGGGGCTGTGCCCAGGGTTGATTCGCGTAGGTGGAAGTCATGGCGATCGACGGACCTTCATCACCGTGCATGGGTCGCCGCAGAACCGCGCAACTTCGGGGGCAGCCCGTCTCGCCTATCGATTGGAGGTGAGCAACTACCCATTTGGTTCGCCTTGCTCTCCTCTTTGCATAGGGGCGTCTAGTGCGTGGTTTATGGCTCGGTGATGGCTGGGTACGTCTGGATCTATGGCGCCTCCGCACCTGCGCTGTGCGCCGGCGCGTTGACAGTCTGGGCGAGGAAGATGATGGCCTGACCATGGGGGCCTGCTCACAGGGTCTCGCGACAGCGCACAGTCAATGAGCCCCACCCCCCATCTCCGGCGAGCGTGCAGCGCAGTCGAGCACTGGCCCGGCTGTCGCGTGCCTAGCTCGCGAACCTCGCCGCGAGAATCTATGGAGCCACCATAGTCAGGGACGGGGGAGGTTGAAGAAGCTGTCCTGGCCGTCGGATCGTTGATCGATGGCTGCATATACTGGGAGGTTGACGAAGAACGTTAGGGCCGTAGATTTTGAGATCTAGGGTGTAGATTAAACCAGGGGGGCGGACCAAGCCAAAATTGGCGTGAATCATCGATCAGCCAAGCGATGGCTCAGATTGAATCTGGCGTACCGGATAGTATAGGTGCAATCCATGCCGTTGGATTAGCTACGGATGAACCGGATGGGTTGATTGGGTACTTTAATGGGGGCCATGGATCTCCAATCTGACGGCCATAATAGCATACCGATTCATTTTAATTACAATCTAATCCGAGCCCCTGATTTCCAATCAGATGGACGCGGTCAGTGGATACCCTTTCGTCGTGGCGAGTTTGCAAAAGAGTCCCCATCCTTTATAGAAACTAACCCGCGGTTCAGTTCTGATTTGTCTGAGTCTAGGTAATTTTACCCCGGAAACCCTGTGTTATCTGTAAATAGTGCGCCTAGTCCAGAGAATTATAAAATTCAGTAAAAGTGATTAGAAAATGATTTTAATGTGAAAATAAATGTTAGAATTTGTTTAATTCATATAAAATTCATATGGAGTCCAAATTTATTCATTCCCATTTCTATAATTCTATAATATTATTGTTTATCACATAGTATCTCTGTTTTGACATGAATGTCACATTAAAATTTATATCCTAGTTAATCTTGTATCAAACACATAAAACCTTGGGAAATTCATAATTTCTCTGTTTTAATTCCGAATTGGCTCGTCCCAGTTGCGTTAGCTTTGTATAAATATTTACTATGTCATAACAATATTTATTTTATGATTAGACCTTTATTTAACTTATGTTGGTTAGTCTCGTTAAACCACTTATCATTATAATCTACTAGAATATATTTTATGGTCAATTTATAACTTAGATTAAAGTTGAGATTGTTATTTATAGAATAATCTCTCGTATTATTTATATTTACCAATTTATAATATAGTTTAATATTTTAATCACGTAGATCTTCTATAAAATCATAACTTATTAATCATGACTCTGATCTTAGTAGTTCTCGATCCCGCGATCTCGTAGCTTCGCGTAGATCATTATTATTCAGTTTGCTCTTATGTTTGGTGTGATGTTAATTTTGTCTATACCATGTTTGTTTGTATCGCTACGACTAGCAGCGAGGTTACGAGTCACTTGAAGTGCAAGTGGTACCTGGAATCTCAAGTGTCAGGCTAGTTGTGCCCTTGATCCACTTTTGTTACCCAATAATATTCTTTATTATCACTATTCAATGCATAGGTATAATTTTGATGGGACCCAATAGGTCACCCTAGTCTATTTATCCTATTTACCTTGTTTACCCCTGATTCACTTGGGTAGTTATGCTATTGCATTATGTGGTTTCGGGTTAATATTTCATTATATCCATGTTCCTATTATTATGTTATGTTATTTATGTTCATGATAAGATCATTATGTTAATGGGAACATGAAGCGACCACCCGGGAAAACAGTGCTACCATAAGGGTTTAATGGGATGCCCTTGGCTGATTAATTAGGAAAGCTAGTGGAAGACTACCTTACCCGAAAGGGGCAAGGGCAGTAGGGGAGTGGTCAGTGTAGGGAGGTCCTTGGGTTGATTTTGCTGCGATGGCGGTCAGGCGAGGGATTCCTGCACCGGAGCTTCCTATAAACTGTAGCGGGTTTTCTGAAGCTAGTGGAACTTTATAAAGGCCTCGTAGTGTTACCATGCCTCGCTTCCTTGGTAGAGGTGTATGGGATTCATGACCCCTTGGCAGATGGGTAACACGACTTGTGGGTAAAGATGCGCAACCTCTGCAGAGTGTAAAACTGGTAAACTAGTCGTGCTCACGATCATGAGCGGCTCGGACCCTCACATAATTAAATTATGGAACTTAAATTTAATTTGTCATTTGCATTAAATGGGATTTGTTATTAATTTTGTTCTATTATTTATTATTATGGTTTGGTATTCTCTTACACTTAGTAATTGCTAATAAAATTTTGACCAACTTATAAAAGCAATGCTCAGCTTCAACCTTTATTTTGTTGATCAGCCTTACACTTCACATGAACTCTCACCTTTGGTGAGTTCATACACATTATTCCCCACAACTTGTTGAGCGATGAACATGTGTGAGCTCACCTTTGCTGTCTCACACCCCCCACAAGAGAAGAACAGGTGGTTCAAGTGGAGCCACACATCGAGGAGTTCGTTTCAATCTAGGTGGCGTCTCTCAGTTGACTTTCTAGCACCAAGGATAGATTTTAGATCCTGTTATATTTATCTTTTATTTTGTAAGACTTCCGCTATGTAATAAGTACTCTGATTATTGTGACATTTATCTCTATACTCTCTGTTATTATATATGTTGTCTTCTTTGGCGCATGTATGAGATGCACCCGGCTTTGTCCCTTAAAACCGGGTGTGACATCTTGGATATAAAATGAAATATAAAACTCACTTATATAGATATTATTCTATACATGGGCAGCAATTATAGAACTTCCTTAATGTGAAGGAAATCGGGAAAAGATTTCTTGGTAAACAATATTCTTCGTTTCATCTACTGATTTTCCATCATCATCTTCAATCAGCACTTTGAGTCCTTTTTTTAAGTAACTCTAGAGACAGCAACATATAGTTGTCCATGTGTGAAAACAGGTTTTTTCAAGAACACAGTAACATTGGACAGAGTTTGTCCTTGGCTCTTGTTAATTGTCATGGCATAACACACTAGTACAATTTGGCTCTATACAAGCGGTAGGCTTTTTACATCACAGGCGGTTCGGTTAGAAAACCGTCTGTGATGTCCCAGGCGGTTCAGTACGCCTGTGATGTAATAGTATCACAAGCGGTTTTTGTTTAGGACCGCCTGTGGTGCTCTATCCTTTTCACAAACGGACCCTAAGAAAAAACCGCCTGTGATTGTAAAAATATGAAAATACAATTTAAATATGAAAATAATTTTAATTTTTAACAGAAATATGCAAATACAATTTAAATGAATTAATATTTAATTTTTAACAGAAATATGCAAATACAATTTAAATGAATTAATATTTAATTTTTAACAATAATATGCAAATACAATTTAAATGAATTATAATAGCACACATAGATAACTAGAGAGATTTTAAATTAATTGGCAACCACAATTCATAGTCGATCATACATGATAACAAATACAATTTGATTCATACAATTTTTCATGAACTACCATTTTTCCGCATGTATGGCTTTAAGTTCTTATCAATTTTCTTTTCCATACGCTTGATTCTCTCTGGACCGCTAAAGACGAACATCTCTTCATACTTATTGTATTCCTCATCTTGGTCTCCCACATTCTCAACTCCAACAATTTTTTGCTTTCCAGAAATAACTACATGCATCTTCTCATCTGCTGGATCGAGTACATAGAACACTTGTGCAACACATTCGGCGAGAACCCACGGGTCATCTTTATATCCTACTTTCTTTAAGTCTACCAGTGTGAGTCCGTAGTTATCCACTATCACCCCCACGGGATGTTGTACTCATTGGCACTTAAATAAGGGTATTTTCATGCTTGGGCCATAATCAAGTTCCAATATTTCCTCTATGAATCCAAAATATGTGGTCTTCTGTCCATGTAGGTCAAAAGCATCGATACGAACACCGCTATTTTGTGCAACACTTTTCATGTCTTTTGATTTAGTGTAGAATGTGTACCCATTGATGTCATATGCTTGCCATGATGTCACAAAACACGATGGCCCAGAAGCCAAATTCTTCATTGTTTTCTCTTCCAAAGAGTCTCCGAATGGGATGTTTTTGTCCATTAACCATTTGCTGAAACGATGTTTGTGCTCCCTCATGATCCAGTCCTCTGTGCGGTTCTGATTTTCTTTACGAAGCTCATCCAGGTGTTCCTCTATGTAAGGCTCGGCTATCGTGAGATGTTGTAGTACACTACCATGAGCACAATGTACTAGCTTGTAATCCTCAACGCGAAAAGTTTTCTTGCCCATTCTCCCTCTCCCACATAGTTTACCCTCATGTTTAGGTACAGGCACACCTATCATTGTTCCGTCACTGATGTAATCTATACAGCTCTCAATCACTTCTTCTGTAGTGTATCCCTCCATGATTGAACCCTCTGGGTGAGCGCGATTTCGCACATAACCTTTTAATACTCCCAGGTATCGCTCCAACTGAAACATATGATGTAAATATAGTGGCCCTAATATTTTTATCTGATCCACGAGATGTATGATTAGGTGTACTTGCATATCAAAAAATGATGGAGGAAAACACATTTCAAGCTTGCACATAGTCTCGATGATGTATGCCTTTAGATAGTCCAAGTCTTCTAAAGCTATTACTTTTTGTGAAACCGCATTGAAAAAGTAACACAAGCGTGTGATGACAACTTTGACATGCTCTGTTTTGAGGGCTCTTACCGCAATTGGGAGGAACACCGTCATCATCACATGGCAGTCATGAGAGTTGTAGCCAAATAGAGACAAGTCCTTCATCCTGACTAGTCTGCTGATATTGGATGAGAAACCTGTGGGCACTTTGACTGCACGCAAACATTTGCAAATCTTTGTTCTCTCCTCAACTGACAAGTTGTAGCTAGCTGGGGGGAGGTAAGGCTTCCCTTTGCCACTATCCACTGGATGAAGTTCCGGTCTGATTTGAAGATCTACTAGATCATTGCGTGATTTGAGTCCATCTTTTGTCTTACTCGGCATGCCCAGCAAGGTTCCAATGATGCTGTCAAAAACATTTTTTGTTACATGCATCAAATCAATGTTGTGGCAAATTTCCATATCCTTCCAGTATGGGAGGTACTTGAAAAAAATTGATTGCTTCTTGAAAGTTGTGTAAGTTGAAGGGTCAGTTCTCTTTCTCTTTTCTCCTTTGTTTTTTCCCTTTCCGAATACAACATGAATGTTCTTCACAATTTCAAAAACAAGTTTCCCACTATAAGGCTTTGGTGCACCTTCACTTTCCAGTTGATTGTTAAATTCCGCTTTCATCTTTCGGTACTTATGTTGCTTCATCAAGAACCGTCTGTGTCTCATGAACACCAACTTCTTGGATGATTTAAGGTACATGGAAGCAGTTCCATCGACGCACACTACACAACCATTCTTTCCTTTAGTCTTTTGCCCTGATAGTGTGGCGCAACCGGGAGAATCATGGATGGTAACAAATATAATTGCTCTTAAGTTGAAATACTCATGGCAATACTCATCCCATATTCTAACTCCTTCATTCCAGAGCTTTGTCATATCTTCCATAAGAGGTTCTAGGAACATATCAATATCAACACCAGCTGATTTCGGACCTTGAATAAGAATAGTCAACATAATGTACTTTCTTTTGTGACACAGCCATGATGGAAGGTTGTACATCGTTAAAGTCACGGGCCAGGTGCTATGTACACTTCTTTTTTCACCAAATGGATTCATTCCGTCTGTACCCAAAGCAAATCTTACATTTCTAGTTTCTTTGGCAAACCCAGGATACATAAGATCGAAATTTTTCCATTGTGATGCATCAGCAGGGTGTCGAATCTGTTTGTTATTCTGCTTGCGATTTTCAGCATGCCAACGCATAAGCTCAGCCTCCCTAGGATTTGAGAACAAACGTTTTAAGCGATCAATTACTGGAAGATACCACATCACCAAAGCTAGGTTATTTGACTTCTTTTTCCCATCCATGTCATCAAAAGTGTCATCGTCACTTTCAGGTCCAATAGTGGATTTCTTGTTTTTATTTTTCTTCGGGAATTTTTTTACACAGTCTTGATTGTAGCTCTTCTTGTATCGACTGACATTGCAAACTGGGCATCTTGATGCGTTCTCAAAATCACCACGATACAGAATACAATGGTTCGGACATGCATGAATTTTTTGCACACCCAGAGCTATGGGAGATATAAGCTTCTTCGCTTTATAAGTGCTTGTTGGTAGTTTGTTGGGTTTTGGTAGTAATTGGGACAGAAAATTCAAAAGATCTGTGAAGCTAGTATCAGACCATCCGGCGCTAGCCTTCAACTTCAGAAGTTCTAGAACTGTACGCAGTGTAGTAAACTCTTTGTCACAACCCTTTGATTCATCATATAAAGGTTCTTTTGAAGCACTTTCCAGTCCCTCCATTTTAGATAACCCTTTCTGCGATCCCACAGAACTTAACATTTCTGGTTCCATATGGCGCAACATCTCTTCGCAATCAAATTCTTCAAAATCTTGATTAGCATCCACATTATCCACTTTACCATCAACTTTAAGATCTAAAATTCCGACAACTCTCTCGTCATTACCAGGCACTTCACACGGATCCAACTCACCATGTTCTGACCATATCGTGTAATTGTTTTTAAACCCTCTTTTTAGCAGATGTGATTGGATTACTCCTGTATCTCTCCAAGCTATCTTATTATCACAGTCGATGCACGGACATAATATCTCCTTGCTCATTCGCAAATTCGCGTGCTTTTTGGCCGCTTCAATAAAGCTTTTCAAATTTCGAATATACAACGGATGTGGTCTTGGCACATTGTACATCCAACCTCAGTCCATTACCTATCCTTATATTGATTAACATCAATAAAATCATTAATTAATTGAATTCATCCATAAAACATGAAACGAATTGATATGTATGAAAATAAAATAAACATTGCAACAATAGATACCTTGAGGTGAGACAATTGTGTTTTTAAAGAATCTTTAAACTAGATCAACTATTATAAGTCCAAATCTTGAATTCCAAAGCTTTTCTTCAAATCCGTTCTATATTACAAAATTGAGGCAAAAAATCGCATCAAAATGAGAAAGAAAACAAATGGAGATCATATATATGCATAAACTATTGAAATCAATCAATAAACTCAAAAACAAAACCTTCTCCCTGTAGATCTCAAAAAAAACCCGCTGCCGCTACAGTGCTGTGAATTAGGGTTCTGCGAGTTAGGGTTCTGGAACCCGTCGGGGGCTAGCCCTTTTATAGTGTACACACATCACAGGCGGATATTTAGCAAAACCGCTTGTGATAGATAACATCACAGGCGGTTTTTTACGTCGACCGCCTGTGAAGTTAATTTATCACAGGCGGTCGGAATTAACAACCGCCTGTTATTGCTTATTGCTTATTGTTTGCATATTCATAAGTGCATATTTTCACTTACATATATTGTCAATATGCTTATTGCTTATTGTTTGGTTGTCAATTACTTCTTATATGAAGTCTATTTTTAGTGTTTTTTGACTACCTATCTTTGTTTGATAATCATTAGGCCAAATGTGCTTATGGCCACATACATCATGGAAGTACATAGCCATGACAATGTTATTATCTCCCTATGTTATAAGACTTGTTCTTATCTCCCTTCTAAGTTTTTTGAATACCTATCTTTGCTTCCCAACCCTATGTTATAAGACTTGTTCTTATCTCCCATCTTTGACTTGTTCATAGCCATGACAATGTTATTTGGACCCTTCTTTTTGCCCTATAAGCCACATCCTTGTTTTCCCTCTGATCCCTACCTTTGTTGCCTTTGTTCTTTTGATTGTGAGACTTGGTCATTTTCAGTTTCAGAGATGGAAAAAGAGCCACTTGACATGGTTGAAACCTCAGTTCGAGTCATCGAGACACATGTTGACATCATTCGCAGTCTAGTGACTGATGGGGTTGTGGATACTAGTGAACCGGAATCAGTGTACACACTTAAGACCACTTTGTTTCAAATTGGAGATGAATGTGACATGCTTGAGAAGTGTGCTCTGTCCATCAAAAAGTATGCTGACTCCAAGAGGGCTAAAATTATTCAAGATGAAGCCCTGCAATATGCTGAAGATGATGAAGCTACAGATGATTTGGAGGAACTCCCAAGCCCATATCTCCTTACTCAAGCCGACATATTGGAAAAATATTTTGGAATTGAGTATGATAGCGACCAGTCAAGGGGTTGTTGATGTTTAGTCCTAAACAACACGATATGAGTATCGTAGGTTTCACTCTTAGAGATAATGTATTTTGTATGAACCTCTTAGAGAGTGTCAAGTCAATGAACTATCTTCGAGTACTATTGGGAAGTGGATCTCTTTGATGTATTTTTTTCTAGTGATATCGATGGTGCCGAGTAGCACCAAATTTGGACTTGTGTCCATATCTATAGATGCTAGTAGTTGAGCACTAGCGCCTACAATCTTGACTACCTCATCCATATTCTCTGTTTGGGACTTATATGGAGAATGGCATCGGCGGAATGCCTGAATCGGGTCGGGAAGCAAGCTCGCAGATAGAAGTGCACTTTCCAATGCAGTTAGACAGAGAAGGCATGGCTGTGATGTTATAATGCTGAAGGACCCCAAGAAGAGATTAAGCCCTGTAGTCTACCACTTCCCGTTATTTGTGGGCTTCACCGATGGCTGGAAACATTTGGTGATAGCAAACGACCTTCGGGCTGAAGACGTCTGCGAGCTTGTTAAGGGGCCAGACGATGGTGAGCCGGTGTACTATGTCCGGATGTGTGGTCACAAAATTTAAAGCCGCCCCGGCTTCATGTGTGTGCTTCTCTTCTCTTAGGTGGGGTGCTAAGTGATCTTAGTACCCGACATAAGAGAAGAGAAGCGCACAGATGAAGCCGGGGCGGCTTTAAATTTTGTGACCACACATCCGGACAGAGTACACCGGCTCACCATCGTCTGGCCCCTTAACAAGCTCACAGACGTCCCCAGCCCGAAGGTCGTTTGATGTCACCAAATGTTTCCCGCCCTCGGTGAAGCCCACAAATAACGGGCAGTGGTGGACGACAGGGCATAATCTCATCTTGGGGTCTTTCAGCATTATAACATCACAGCCATGCCTTCTCTGTCTACTGCATTGGGAAGTGCACTTCTATCTGCTCCGTGCTTCCCGGCCCGATCCTGCCCCGGAGGCGGGTTTGGGCTCGATTTCTTTTGAATCACCTTTTCTCCAAGTTCCCTTATTGATGGAACCAGTATATCAGACTAACAGTATATCCCTTTATTGATGGAACCAGCTTGAATGGCAGACAACGAGCAGCCTAGTATGGATGTGGTCTGCACCGGTGCGTCTAACAAAGTTGATGAAGACGCGACCAAACTTGAATGGCAGACAACGAGTAGCTCCGGTGAAGGGAGCGGGGAGGATAGTTCTAGTGACGACAATCCTTGTACTCCTATACCTTCAAGGAAGAAAAAACATCAGATGAGCTTGATGCCGACTATATTCCCAACGATGAAGAGGTAAATAGAAATATGCCGACTATATTCTAAAATAATGTTCATATATGAAAGGCCATTAATTGTTTCACTATATAGATTTCAAATGAAGAGAAGAAAGAGGATGCATGTTCTACACGAAACACGGAGGATGCTCCGATGCCTGAATCATCCGTTTCACATAAGCGGAAACTAGGGCGACGAGGTACGAATCAGATGAAAGAAGGTGTAGTTATGTACGTAACAAAACTAAATGCAGAGGGGTTTCCTAAAGAACCACTTGACGTGGTTACAAAGTTTCGAAATTCCTGCGGGTCTACTGTTAGAGATATAGTGCCAATCACACTTCAAAAATGGAAGGATTTAGATAAAGACACCCGCAATAAGCTATGGGCTAAGTTGTCTGAGTCATTCAAGTTCCCAAAAGGCACAGAGGATGCAGTAAGGAAGTCGATGCTCTCTGCTATGGCCAAGATGTTTCGTGGGTGGAAGGCCGAGATGAATAGGGAATTTGTTAAGAAGAATAAGGTTCCTCCGCCCAAGAAAATGGGGAAAATCACTCAAGCTCAGTGGGAGGAATTTGTTCGTCAGAAGACCGAACTGAAGGCCAAAGAACTGGGCGAAACTAATTCTCAGAGAGCAAAGATGAACAAACACCCCATTGCTTGGGGTCAACCGGATATTACCATAAAGTTGTGCAGTGGAACAGGATAATCGAGGAAGCTATAGCTAACGGCACTTTGGACCCAATATTAAAAGATATCGATGAGCGAGCTATTTGTTGGATCTTAGGTCGGGCAAGTTTGAGTGAGGACGGCAAACTTTTGCATCCAGAATTGGTAGGCGAAGTTTCGACAAAAATTCAAGAATATGCAGATAAGAGAAAAAAAGGAGAATTTAAGCCTCGGAGGGAGAATGACATACTAACTGCAGCACTAGGCAATCCTGAACACACTGGACGGGCTCAGGGAATCTCTTCTAAGATTTCTTGGAGAGAGGCGTTTCCAGAGTATGCGTCGTCATATAGGAAACACGAGAAGTCGAAAAGGACCCTTGAAGAGACTATTGATGAAAGGGTACAAAAGGCTATTAATGACATGATGAACAAAATGAAGAAAACAGAATGCATATCATTTGAACTCAAGCCAAGCCAAATGAGTCCACCTATAGTCCCTAGCAGCGTAGGATCTGTGCAAGACTTGACCAAGTACCCTGTAGACGATATTGTTGAGGACAAGCCTTGCTTTCTTCATATTCCAATCAATCGATCTGGGACAAAAACAAAGCAAGCTGCTACTGGTTTGGTAAAACCAGGACTTGTTAACTACAAGGATAATCCTGTCCCGCCACACTATGTTGTGGTCCAATTCTAGAAATCACAGACAGTGGTTGTGAAGATTGGGAGATAGATTTTCCAGTTGAGGGGATCATAACTTTGCAGGAGGCAATGAACGAGTTGGTCCTTTGGCATCGACGCGACATCAAGTTGGGTGATGAGCCGAATTCAACACCAATGCAACAAAAAGATAGTTCGATCATTCCACACCCCATGGTGCAGGAAAATATGACACCGACCTCCAAAAAATCGTTGAAACAATCATATCGCCTCTTGCGAAGGAACTCGACGAGGGGGACATAGACAAAATTGTTCCTCAGAATGTCGACGTCAACATCAAAAAGGAACCAAAGGTTGGCACCAATGTTGAAGGGCCAACTATTTCAAAGAAAATTCATAAGCGAATTGCTACTGACGATGTCAAGAAACCGTCAGAATCAGTGGCACGCTACCTGCATAAATTGCAGAGAGTTATGACAAATCAATCAAAAGCGGAATCAGCATCTCATGGAGTAGGCACACGGTCCCAAATAGACAATTTCGAAGTATGGGAAGAAGATGGAATGATTCATACTCGAGAATCATTACGTCTTAAAACCAATATCTCGGTATACAAGAAGGAGGATGTTCCTCCAAAATTTGTGAATGGGAGGTCGTTCTTGACGACGGTGCAACTTTCTAAGTTGTCGACTCCGGAGATTAGAATGCATGAGTGGTACATGGTGGCTAGCAACAAATACAAACTCGAGGACTTCACATTTGTTGTGCCAGAAGATGCATTTTGGAGCAATGATCATATAGATCCTGTGCGGCATTCATTCTTTGACGATCTCTGGTCGTTGTACCACCGACAAAGGATGGAAACCAACTACTTAACCCTCTTTTTCTTGTAAGTACCTCTAAACTTTCATATTTGTTAGTTTTGTACACGTACACATAAACGAGAGTCTAACGATTAACACTATTACACGTAGGATGCAATACATGGATGATAAGAAGAAACAACTTAAGACAGGGTTTCTTGACCCGTTGATGATATCCCAAGCTCGCTACAAAGTAGTTGCTCGGAGGCATGGAGAAGAATACAAAGACTTGGACGATGCTGAATTTGAGAAAGCCGTCAAACAGAATCAGAGAAAGAAAATGAAGGTAATGGCGGCATACATTGGACGAGCCATGTATAATCATGTACAACATGGCAAGGACTTAATAATAGCTCCGCACCACTTTAAGTAAGTTATCGACATGGTTTAATTTTGAACTATAAATTATGGCAATCGTGATCTTAACATGTGTTTTCGTCTATGTCTATATAGTGACCACTACATTTGTATCATGATCTTTCCAAAGGATGGTAAAGTCGTGGTCTTCGACTCACTGAGAATGGAAAAGGCTACGTATAATGACTTCTTGAAGATTTTAGAGAAGTATGATTATTATTGCACACTTGTACTTATTACAACTTAACAAATGTATTCTTAATCTCACAATGCTATTCTTATATGCAGTGCATACTGTTTTTATTGGAAAGGTCTTGGCGGCGAACATCCAGAGGACAAGCCTAATTTGTCAATATCATTATTTCCATATGGTGACAAACAACCTCCGGGTACTGTCCTGTGCGGTTATTATGTATGCGAATGGTGTCGTGTCACCTTCCATTACATGGTCAATCGTGAGGATGTAAGTTCGCTATCATTGTCTATGTTGCAATTTTTATGTTATATTGTTGCTCATCACATTACTCTTAGCACTGCTTGTTTTTTGCTTTCATTGCAGGTTCCTAAATCCAAGATCAATGCTGAATGGTTAGAAAGAGATATGGTTTCCGTCGGCGTGGCTAAGGTTGTAAGAGACTTGCTTTACTTTATGCGTCGTGAAGTTCTTCATCAACAAGGGTTATTCTACAATACAAATGGAAATTTGCAACAATTCCCAGAACTAAGTTTGTACACAATATCACACAGTGTTTAGGTCTTTAGTTAGGAACTTTAGATGTTTAGTTGTCTATGGAACTTTGAGATGTTTAGTTGTCTATGGAACTTGATATGTGTATAAATCTGTGTATGACGATGGAACTTGATATGTGGATGAATCTGTGTATTATGGAACTTGATATGTATAAATCTGTGTATGCAATCTGTGTGAATCTGTGCATGAAATCTGTGTATAATCTGTTTGAAAATTCTGTATATGAATCTGTATATTAAAAAACCGTCTATGATTTATATTGTATGCAGTCGGACTTATATTAAAAACCGCCTGTGATGTGTAGCTAACACAAGCGGCTAGGATAAGAAACCGCCTGTGATGTCTGTCTATCACAGGCGGTTCCTTTGAACTGGACCGCCTATGATGTCTGTCTTCACAGGCGGTTTTTGATTGACCGCCTGTGATGTTGTTTTACATCACAGTCGGTGCACCACAAGCGGTTCCTGGAACCGTCTGTGTAGAGGCTAACCGGACCGCCTGTACAGAGGTTTCCTGTAGTAGTGACAAACTTTAATGGGATATTGTCTTCTTTCTAGAGTGAATGGTAGCCTTGTGTTTTTAAAGTTAAACATACATGTGGAATCAGCACAGTTTTGCTTTATATTTTCCAGTCATGATCTTGGATTCAATAATCAGATCTCCTAGAGTAACAATAATTAACCTCATTCCATTGCAAAGACCTTCACATTGGTTAATGTTACGCAAAAGCATAATTGGTACTCCTTTTTTCAGTATTAATTGATGTTGCGGGAAATTGTTACCAGTAACTGAATTGAGGAATTCAACAGGATATAATAAGTCATATGAATCATTGTTGTCTGGTCCTTTTACTATGCTATCACAACTAAGATATTCCTTTGGACCACCAGGTATTAGAGTGACAACAAAGTCGTTGACCGTGTCAATAATCTCATTTGTTGGAGAAAGTATTGCATGTTCTTTTAAGTATTGTATTTCTCTGCATACCTATCTCTTATATCTGGATACGCGGAGTCAACAATGCATTGAAGACTATTTTGAAATGTTAGTAAAATGTCATGCAGAATTTTTATCCAATATCTTTCGGTTTCACTGTCTCTTGCTCTTGCGGGTACTTTGCTGTCACCTATGTCCAACAGCCATTTGCTAAAGGAAGAAATCTCATTCTTGCTTGTAGCATCCAAATGAGATGAGTTTAATCTCATATTTTTAGTCAAGTATAAGACAATAATAGAATTCCATAGAGGAGAGCTAGTTATTGCAGCATCTATAATCTGCGACCGTGTACCACCTTCAATAACTAGGAGTATTTGTCTAGCATCACCTCCTAAAACAACAACCTTTCCACCAAAAGGTGTTTTTCAGCTATAGGACATCGAGGAGAAAGTAAATCACGCAGTGTTCGATCTAGAGCTTCAAAAGCTATCCTGTGAGTCATGAATGCCTCGTCCCAAATGATTAATGAAGCAATTTCAATCAATTCAGCCAGCATAGTTCCCCTCTTAATATTGCAGGTAGTGGATTCATTTAAATCACATGGTATTTTAAATCTAGAATGTGCTATACGACCTCTGGGAAGGAGTAATGCAGCAACCCCTGAAGAAGCAACTGTAAGAACAACTTTTTTCTGTGAACACAAATATGTTATAATAGTATTCCAAAGGAAGGTTTTTCCAGTCCCACCATAACCTGAAACAAAGTAGAAGCCAGGCTGTCCCGACAAGACATTTTCCACAATGGTATTGAAGGCTTTCATTTGTTCTGTGTTTAATTGAGAAATAAGGACTTCAGATTCATTTGAGAGGTTGTTTGCATCGTATGATAATTCTTCTTCAAGTAAACGATTGACACTTCTATCTTGTAGGTTGCCAGTTTTCCTTGGGAGGTTGAAGTCTTGGATGTTGCTGCCGCTCTTGTTGAATAAAATTGCTAGCTTATCTAGTAAATAATTCTTGAGATCATCTTCTGTTATGTGGAAATTAGGCTGGTCAAGTGCTTTATGAAAATTATATTCTATGTCATCTGCAAGGTATTTCCAAACTTTTTCAAAGAGTGTATACTCATCAGCTACCTGACAGTAAAGGAGCATTGTGACAAAAAGTTGTCATAGTTGAGAAGACGTTGCCCAAGTTGCAGCTTCATTCATAGCAGCCAACCATTCTTGATCATCGCCAAGGAGCCCACGTGCTTTGCATGCTTCCTTGAATGTATCATACACAATATTGTTGTAGGTTCGAACTTCCTCGTAACTACGTGCACCTTTGACAACTAACAAAAGCATTCTAAGATAATATTTGTCGCCTGCTAGGGGATGCACATAGTATAGACGTACTATTTTTCTTCTCTTGCTTGTCTAGGATGCCAAGTTTTGGTCTTGTCATCCCACCTCCATTTTGATGGGAATTGAGAATATGTAAGATCTCTAGCATTAAAATATCGTTGATTAGTAGTAAACCATTCAGTAAGCATGGTTTTTCTATGAAATGGTTGCGACAATATGTCTGCCATGTTAGCAGAAGTATTATATGTTATGTAATTTTAATTTGGTAAATGAACATGCATCCTTTCCACAGCTGGGTAATGTCTATGTATCTCAAATCCAAATACCCACCAGCAAGAATCAATGTCACAAAGATACCGACTGTCAAGGTATTCTTCGATTTTGTTTCTTGCATCAGTTTCTTCATCATAAGGAACATCTTCACCTCTCTAAATCCTTTGAAGGAACATTTTGCTATGGTCTGGTCCTTTGGTCACATATTTAAAAAGATACTTTATAAAGATGGTTTTATTGCACCATTCAACATTTATATGTGCACCAAATTTTTTCAGCAGCAACAAATTTGTTGGCACAATGTACCTATTATCTAGTGCAATCTTATTTTTTAAAACAAAACGTCCATTATTTCTTCTTCTGTAGAGAACAAAGCCATTTTCATCAAATGAAGTTTCCTCTTGAATTTTTTTTGGATAGTTTTTTGAACATTGACCATTTTTCATGCAAGGAGCATGTTTGTTGTAATTTCCACATGGGCCATGGACAATATGTTCAGCAACTAAGGCATAACCCAATGGATCAGTTTCTGGATCCATTATCTCAGCAGCTATAAATGAGTCAATCATTTCAGGTGTTGGTTGAGAAGTGTCTGTAGAGACCCAAAATATAATGTGTGCATGAGGTAAACCGCGTTTTTGAAATTCAACGATATGTAAGACTGCAAGTAAATATAGATGATGATGTTATATAAAAAGAAAAGGAAAGAAAAATGAATCAAAGAAACTAATATAAGATAGAAATTATGTTGCACTAGAAGTTATTACAGATAGAATTACCTGCCTGGAACGGACCAAAGATAGTTCCTGATCTAATATCTTGAAGCAATTCATGAAGCTTTAGATGGAAGACCCTTATAACTACATCCGATCTATCAGGAGCTATTTGACCGTGTTGAAAGATACTTCCAGTAATTTCAGGCCATGAAGCGTTACATGTAAATGTAACAAAAAAATCCGGAGGGCCATACTTTCCGCAAATTGCTAAACCGTCATGGTAATTTTGAAGCATATACCGTCGCCCTCCAATGTGAGATGCTGGAAGAACAACTCCCCTGCCCATTTTATCGCCATTTATGCATCCACGACTGACAGCATCAGCTATTCCTTGGATACTTTCCATTCTTAATTTTTTTTGATTTTGAGCAAAGTAGTGAAGTCTACTTTCCTCGATAGCAGCACGTGCATCAACTTTGGCTTGGCTTGATAGTAGACTGTAGCATAGGTATGGATTTGGCTGATCCTTCCTATAATGGAATTGATAGCAATAATATTCTTGCATTGTCATATGGCGTACTGTGGTTGCTCCATTAGGATTCCTATGACTATAATGAATACCAAGCTGGAATCCATGTTCACCATAAGGAAATAAAAGAGGATATTGTAGAGGCATGTAAGCTGGATGTAAAGAGGAGATTCGTTTAAGGTCTCTACAATGTGTTTCAATTATGATATCATGCTTGTACGTATCCAAAGAGAAGTCACCAACCACCAACATTGCAAGTTCATCAGTAGTTGGTAGGTTGTATTGAACTGGATCACCCTCTCTTGTGCCAACAATTCTGATGATGAAATCTTCATTATTGTGATCAGTCAACCGATCTCTTGCCATTCTAAATTTCTTAGCAAATGGAATATGTTGATCTAGCATGATAATTAAATCATGTATAATTGATGGATCAAGTGATTCAACGGGTCTATGCTCAGCATCAAGACATTTCATTCTATTGCTAACTTCATTAGCAGTGTCATACACATAAAGTTGAAGAAATTGTGGGGCGGAATCATCAAGGGGTAAAAGAGAACCAACACGATGATGTACTTGGCCACATATTTTGAATAGCGGCGGTCCGCGACCATCATTAATAGAGTTGTCAATTTGTGCGCCCATTGATGTGAAAGCAAAGAGATAGTTATATTGCCTGATACTACGTATGCATTTCCTAGATCTAGAGTCACCATTGAAGATTGCCAAGGAAGCCAGTGGTTCAGGTCGATCTTTAAACGAAGGTATATCAATCTTCCCACTCTTACAGCAAGTATGGTACCGAGGCCTTTTCGTTTGGCGATTTATAGAAGATTTTTCACCATACCAGAATAAAGCATGACAGTACTCACATTCATAATCTAGTGTTCCATGGAATGATCGACCTTGATATGATGCTAGTAGGAAAAAATATGAGTTAAAAAATAAAGAATTTTTTTCTAAGAAGAACTTTATACGTATAGATAACTATAAATTATCTAGCATTCTATATATTACTTATATTAGAGGCGTGTTGTTGTTATACCTTTAAGCGCAGCTATGTATTCTTCAGGAAAATAACCACATGTCATTGATGTTCTGATACTTTTGGTAGGACCTATGTTATTGTATTGTCAGAGGCAGCAGACCAAGTATTAATGTTGTTAGGCATTGTAATTATCATGTATTCTTTGGTACCTCGGGTGACTAATCGATGCTGTTCCAACGCTCTTTTACGTTGTTGTCGTGCAAGTACAGCATTTACGTGGCTAGTCATATAAGAAATCTTTCTCCAAGGAGTTAAAGCCCAAGTATCAGTTACATGAGAAGCCACAAGAGAAGTAGGAGGATCTGCTTCATCGTTGACATCCATTTCATTTGTTGCTGAAGAATCACTCATTTGGCAAATTAATTTTTATATGACTGGACAATTACTCGTCCTATAACATTTAGTTGAGGTATTATATGTTAGTTTGCGTATGGATGAAACACTATGCGATTGAAAAATGTAGATATATGGCGAAAGCATAATCAACAAAAAAAGATGGGGAGCTCTAAATATCATTATAAATTATGTGAATGAATCTAAATTCATGATAATAGTGAGCAAAACATTTATTGCATTGATTAGACCAGGAAGACGTTAGTACAGTGGGGAATAAGCAGATAATACATTACCATTGTCGATGGTCGATATTCAGCCATCTAAGCTCTTCTTTTTATGGATGAACTTGCAACTACTGCAAAACATGGCAACTTATATCTTTTAGTATGTATTTGGCTACATAGGTATCACAAGAAATAAAGAATAGGAAATTGTTGTAGGTACAAACTTAGCTCCCTGAACCTGGCTTTCAATGAAAGTGTTATCCCTGCAAAGTATAGTAATATACAGATTTTAGTTTTTTTTAAAAAAAGGGGCGAAGCCCCCTATTTCATTAGGAAATAGGAAAATGTTTATTACACATGACACCATTACGGCCAGAAGGCCCGACAGAAACTTGGCTTAAATGAAACCCTACCAGATCACCTTTCAATATCATCCTAGATAAGCAAGGAGACCTAGTAAAGAACAAAGCCCGAACAGCTAACAAGTCCATAAGCATTTCTTATTACAACGACAGAAACCCTCGCTAAGAAGCGAGGAGCAGCGTAAACTAGCTACGAAACCTAAAATCAGAAGTTTAGACACCAGCACAACCCTGAACCAACAGCTTCCAATCACCCAAAAATGTGACGGTCCCTCAGACACCATCCATACGCCCGGCCAAACGCTTCACTTGCTATCTTTCTAATTAGCTTGCTTCCTTGAACCACCATCTTTTTCCCCCTCTCTTTCTGTCGAATAGCCCAGGAATCCAACCAGAAGCAACAAAGAAAAATGACATTAGAAGGATCAAGCAGAATCTTATCACCGAAGCACCAATCATTTCTTGTTCTCCAAATTGCCCAGAATACCGCACCGCAACCAAACAGAAGGAGATTGGTTATTATATCTTTATGTTTACTCAACCAACCATCACACAGATCTCTAATACTTTTTGGAATGACTACCAAATTTAAGGCAACCTGAATCACTCTCCACACATATCTTGCAATGGGACAGTGGAAGAATAAATGATCAATTGTTTCATCGCACCCACAAAAACAACAATCTTGAGAATCTTTCCAATTTCTTTTTTTTCAAATTATCTTTTGTGAGAATTTTCTTTCTCACAACCAGTTAGAATTTTTTTGATTTTTTGTGGTAAATTGGATTTCCACAAGAACTTGTACGGCACTTGAAAGGGAAATGTGCCTTTGGGCCATTTCTATAATGTTTTGGTGATTAAGTGTCCAACACATATTAAGTGAGTTGATTATGTGCCAAACAAGCAAGAAGTGCAAATCATGTAGCAAGGTATGTTTCTAGACTTAGTACATTGTTTTGAATACTAACATATATTGTCTAAGTGCTAGAAACAGAGAAAAGAAGAGAAGAAAAGAAATGCAAAAGACTTGGCTTGGTACAGCCGAAGTCCAGCTCGGCTTGGCACACCGGACTGTCCGGTGGTGCACCAGACAGTGTCCGGTGGTGCACCGAACAGTGTACGGTGCGCTAGGCCAACCTCTGGTGAACAGGCCACTCTCGGGAAAAATCAGCGGCGTATGGCTATAATTCACCGGACTTTCCGGTGGTGCACCGGACTGTCCGGTGAGCCAACGGCCGCCAGCGCAACGGTCGGCTGCGCAATCTTTACGCGACACGTGGCTCGCGCCAACGGTCGGCAGGGGGCATCGGATAGTGTCCGGTGTGCCAACTGCCACGAATCTGCAACGGTCGTCCGCGCCAGAATAGGAAGGAGATCGGCACCGAACTGTCTACAGTGACTGTCCGGTGGCGCACCAGACTGTCCGGCGCGCCACCCGATAGAAGGCAAGGATAGCCTTCCTTGTTGGCCTCCAACGGCTCCTAGCTGCCTTGGGGCTATAAAAGGGACCCCTAGGTGCATGGAGGAGTAACCCAAGCTTACAAGAAACATTCTAAGACTCCAAGACTCTAACTTCGCGCATTTGATTCTTTGAGATAGTGACTTGAGCTCCATTTGAGTTGAGAACTCCGTGCGTTGTGTTTTGAGCTCGAGTTGTGACTTGTGTGCGTGATTGTGCTACAATTTGAGTCTTGTGTGTGTTGCTCTCCCCTCCCTTACTTCTGTGCTTCTTTTGTGATCATCATTATAAGGGCGAGAGGCTCCAAGTTGTGGAGATTCCTCGCAAACGGGAGAAAAGACTAAGGAAGAAAGTTGTGGTATTCAAGTTGATCATTGGATCACTTGAAAGGGGTTGAGTGCAACCCTCGTCCATTGGGACGCCACAACGTGGAAGTAGGCAAGTTTCACTTGGCCGAACCACAGGATAAAAATCGCGTGTCTCTTGTGTTACTCCTCTCTGTGATTAATTGTGTTCGCAAGAGATCACTTCAAGCCACTTAGCCGCACTAACACTTATAACTAAGTTTTGTGGCTATTAGTTTTTTATTTTTATAGGATCACCTATTCACCCCCCTCTAGGTGCTCTCAATTGGTATCAGAGTCGTTCTCTACACATAAGGGACTAATCGCCCAAAGAGATGGATCCTAAGGGAAAGGGGATGGTGGTCAATGATAAGGAGAAGGAGTCCATCTTCAACGAGCCAAGAGATGACAAGCCCACTGACTCTGGCTCGAGTCACAAGAAGAAGGATGGGAAGAAGAAAAGGCACATCAAGAAGATCGTCTACTACGACAGCGATGAATCTTCTTCTTCACCAAGAGACGACGACGACGATGACTCGTCTAAAAAGAAACCGGTTAATCAAAATTATTCATTTGATTATTCTCGTATTCCATTCAATTCTAATACTCATTTGCTATCAATCCCACTTGGTAAACCTCCACATTTTGATGGAGAAGACTACTCGTTTGGGAGTCACAAAATGCGTAGTCACTTATTTTCTCTCCATCCTAGTATTTTGGAGATAGTTGAAAATGGAATGCATTTTGATAGTACGGATAACCCTGTGTTTATTAACGAGCAAATTCATAAGAATGCACAAGCTACCACTGTCTTGCTAGCATCTTTGTGCAGGGATGAGTACAACAAGGTGAGAGGCTTGGATAACGCCAAGCAAATCTGGGACACCCTCAAGATATCTCATGAGGGGAACGACGTCACCATGATCACCAAAATGGAGTTGGTGGAAGGCGAGCTGGGAAGGTTTGCGATGATCAGGGGAGAGGAGCCAACACAAACATACAACAGGCTCAAGACACTGGTTAACAAGATTAGAAGCTATGGAAGCACAAGATGGACGGACCACGACGTCGTCTGACTTATGCTAAGGTCATTCACGGTAATTGACCCCCATCTTGTTAACCTTATTCGTGAGAATCCCAGGTACACCAAGATGACGCCCGAGGAGATTCTTGGGAAGTTTGTGAACGGGCGCATGATGGTGAAGGAGGCCCGATATGTGGACGATGCTCTAAACGGTCCACTACCCGTCTATGAGCCTCAAACCGTTGCCCTCAAAGCAACAAGCAACAGGGAGGCGCTACCAAGCAAGGTGGCACAAGTTGAAGCTGCCGGGCTAAACGAAGAAGAGATGGCCCTAATCATTAAACGCTTCAAGATTGCTCTAAAAGGACGCAAGGAGCACCCCAACAAGAACAAAGCGAAGGGGAAGCGCTCCTGCTTCAAATGTGGTAAGACTGGTCATTTTATAGCTCAATGCCCCGATAATGAAAATGACCAGGAACAAGAAAAGCATGGGAAGAGGGAGAAGAAGAAGGTTTACAAGAAGGCGAAGGGCGAGGCGCACCTTGGCAAAGAATGGGACTCGGACTGCTCTTCATCCGACTCCAACGATGAAGGACTGGCAGCCTCGGCCTTCAACAAGTCTTTTCTCTTCCCCAACGAACGCCACACTTGCCTCATAGCCAAGGAAAAGAAGGTAAGTGTTCGAGAAACCCCTAAGTATACTACTTCAAGCGATGATGGTTCTAGTGATGATGAAGTAGATTATACTGATTTATTTAAGGGTTTAAATAGAGCTAAAGTAGATAAAATTAATGATTTAATTGATGCTCTAAATGAAAAAGATAGATTGCTAGAGAAGCAAGAGGACATTTTATATGAAGAACATGATAAATTTGTTAGTGTACAAAAATCTCTTGCTTTAGAAACTAAAAGGAATGAAATGCTATCTTCTGAGTTATCTGCTTGCCATGAAATTGTATCTAGTTTAAAGAGTTTAAATGATGATTTAAATGCTAAGCTAGAAGAAGCTAATAAATCTAATTCATGTGTATAGCATGTTAGTATTTGTAATAGATGTAAGGACTTTGATGTTAATGCTTGTAATGAACATCTTATTGCTATTACAAAATTGAATGATGAAGTGGCAAATCTTAATGCTCAACTTAAGACTTGCAGAATCGATTTTGATAAGTTAAAATTTGCTAGGGATGCCTACACCGTTGGTAGGCACCCCTCAATTAAGGATGGACTTGGCTTTCGAAAGGAAGCCAAGAACTTAACAAGCCAAAGGGCTCCCATTCCCAACAAGGAGAAAGGAAAGGCCCCTATGGCTAATAGTACTCAAAGGAATCATGCTTTCATTTATAATGATAGAAAATTTTCTAGAAATGCTCATTATAATAGGAGTTATGATGCGTTTAATTCACATGCTATGTTTGCTTCTAGCTCTACTTTTGTGCATGGTAGAAGTGAGCCTAGGAGAAATCATGTTGTGCATCATGTGCCTAGGAGAGTATGTAATGAACCATCTACTATTTACCATGCTTGCAATACTTCTTTTGCAATCTTTTGTAAGAATGAAAAAGTAGTTGCTAGGAAGTTGGGATCCAAATGCAAGGGAGATAAGACTTGTATTTGAGTTCCAAAGGCTATTGTGACTAACCTTGTAGGACCCAACAAGAGTTGGGTACCTAAAACCCAAGTGTAAATTGCCTTGCAGGTTTATGCATCCGGGGGCTCAAGCTGGATTATCGACAGCGGATGCACAAACCACATGACGGGGGAGAAGAAGATGTTCACCTCCTACGTCAAGAACAAGGATTCCCAGGATACGATTATTTTTGGAGATGGGAACCAAGGCAAAGTTAAAGGTTTGGGAAAGATAGCCATCACAAGCGAGCACTCTATTTCAAATGTATTCTTAGTAGAGTCACTAGGGTATAATCTCCTGTCTGTAAGTCAATTGTGCCACATGGGCTACAATTGTTTGTTTACAAATGTTGATGTTTCTGTCTTTAGAAGGAGTGATGGTTCATTAGCGTTTAAGGGTGTACTAGACGGCAAACTCTACTTAGTTGATTTTTTGAAAGAGGAGGTCGATCTAGATACATGCTTAATAGCTAAGACTAGCATGGGCTGGCTGTGGCATCGCCGTCTAGCACATGTTGGAATGAAGAACCTTCATAAACTTCTAAAGGGAGAACATGTGTTAGGACTAACAAATGTTTGTTTCAAGAAAGATAGACCTTGTGTAGCTTGTCAGGCAAGAAAACAGGTGGGGAGCACTCATCACAGCAAGAATGTGATGACAACATCAAGACCACTAGAGCTACTACATATGGACTTCTTCGGACCCGTTGCCTACCTTAGCATCGGGGGAAGTAAGTATGGTCTTGTTATTGTTGATGATTTTTCCCATTTCACTTGGGTGTTCTTTTTGCAGGATAAATCAGAAACCCAAGGGACCCTCAAGCGCTTTCTAAGGCGGAGCTCAAGGTGAAAAAGATAAGAAGCGACAACGGGTCCGAGTTCAAGAATCTGCAGGTGGAGGAATATCTTGAGGAGGAAGGCATCAAGCACGAATTCTCCGCTCCCTACACACTATAGCAAAACGGTGTGGTAGAGAGGAAGAACAGGACGCTTATCGACATGGCGAGGACGATGCTTGGAGAATTCAAGACGCCGAGCGGTTTTGGTCAGAAGCTGTGAACACAGCCTGCCACGCCATAAACCGGCTCTACCTTCATCGCCTCCTCAAGAAAAACCTTAGTCTTCAATAAATCATCGGGTTTGGTTGAAGTCTCTAGCGACATTGTATTTGATGAGACTAATGGCTCTCCAAGAGAGCAAGTTGATCTTGATGATGTAGATGAAGATGATGTTCCAACGACCGCAATACGCACCATGACGATTGGAGATGTGCGACCACAGGAACAACAAGAGCAAGATCAACCTTCTTCCTCAACGATGGTGCATCCCCCAACTCAAGATGATGAACAGGTTCCTCAAGAAGAAGCGCGTGATCAAGGGGGAGCACAAGAAGAACAAGTTATAGAGGAAGAAGCACCACGGGCCCCTCCAACTCAAGTCCGAGCGACGATCCAACGACATCACCCCGTTGATCAGATACTGGGTGACATAAGCAAGGGAGTAACAACTCGCTCACGTTTAGCTAATTTTTGTGAGCATTACTCGTTTGTCTCTTCTATTGAGCCTTTTAGGGTAGAAGAGGCCTTGCAGGATCCGGACTGGGTGTTGGCCATGCAGGAAGAGCTCAACAACTTCAAGAGAAATGAAGTTTGGAGCCTAGTGCCACGTCCAAAGCAAAACGTTGTGGGAACCAAGTGGGTGTTCCGCAATAAGCAAGACAAGCACGGGGTGGTGACAAGAAACAAGGCTCAACTTGTGGCAAAAGGTTATGCCCAAGTCGCAGGTTTGGATTTCGAGGAGACTTTTGCTCTTGTGGCTAGGCTAGAGTCTATTCGCATTCTATTAGCCTATGCCGCTCACCATTCTTTTAGGTTGTTTCAAATGGACGTGAAGAGTGCTTTCCTCAACGGGCCAATTAAGGAGGAGGTATATGTGGAACAACCCCTGGCTTTGAGGATGACAGGTATCCCGACTACATTTTTAAGCTCTCTAAGACGCTCTATGGACTTAAGCAAGCCCCAAGAGCATGGTATGAATGCCTTAGAGATTTCTTAATTACTAATGTTTTCAAGGTTGGGAAAGCCGATCCCACTCTTTTCACTAAGACTTGTGACGATGACCTTTTTGTGTGCCAAATTTATGTCGATGACATAATATTTGGTTCCACTAACCAAAAGTCTTGTGAGGAGTTTAGCAGGGTGATGACTCAAAAGTTTGAGATGTCGATGAGGGCGAGTTGACCTACTTCCTTGGGTTCCAAGTGAAGCAACTCAAGGATGGCACCTTCCTCTCCCAAACGAAGTACACTCAAGACCTTCTCAAGAGGTTTGGGATAAAGGACGCAAAGCCCGCAAAGACACCGATGGAAACCGACGGGCATGTCGACCTCAACAAAGGAGGTAAGTTCGTTGATCAAAAGGCATACCGGTCTATGATAGGTTCCTTGCTTTATTTATGTGCTAGTAGACCGGACATTATGCTTAGTGTATGCATGTGTGCTAGATTTCAATCTGATCCCAAGGAATGTCACCTTGTGGCCGTTAAGCGAATTCTTAGGTATTTAGTTGCTATGCCTTGCTTCAGGATCTGGTATCTAAAGGGGTCTAACTTTGACTTGATTAGATATTCAGACTCCGATTATGCCGGGTGCAAGGTTGATAGGAAGAGTACATCACGGACGTGCCAATTTCTAGGAAGGTCCCTAGTGTCGTGGAGCTCAAAGAAACAAACATCTGTTGCCCTATCCACCGCTGAGGCCGAGTATGTCGCCGCAGGACAGTGTTACGCACAACTACTTTGGATGAGGCAAACCCTCCGAGACTTCGGCTACAATCTGAGCAAAGTCCCACTCCTATGTGACAATGAGAGTGCAATCCGCATAGCGGATAATCCTATTGAACACAGCCGCACTAAGCACATAGACATCCGGCATCACTTCCTGAGAGACCACCTGCAAAAGGGAGATATCGAGGTGTACCATATTAACACCGAGAACCAGCTAGCTGATATCTTCACCAAGCCTTTAGATGAGAAAAGGTTTTGCAGGTTGCGTAGTGAGCTAAATGTCTTAGATTCGTGTAACTTGGATTGATCTATAGCATGCATGTGTTCTATGCCTTTGATCATGTTACTTTATGCATTTATGTAATGTGTTGCTTATTTATGGTGCTCAAGTTGTGCAAGGGATCCCCGGACCTCACAAGTCCATGTGTGAGTGATGCACATATTTAGGGGGAGGTGAGCTACAACTTGACCCTTTGAGACTAATCCGTTTGTTTGAGTATAATTGATGTAGTCTCAAAGGTGAATTGAAAGGGAAAGGTGAACTTGGACCATGCAAAGACTTCCACTGCACTACGGTATTAGTGTACTTAATTCCAAGTTCATACTTATGCTCTTATTGCCTTTTGCTCTTAATTGACAATTTTTGGTGAGGCAATGGGGTTAAAGGGCCAAAAATGATCCAGTTTTGGTGCTTAATGCCAAAGGGGGAGAAATTAAGGCCAAAGCAAATGGATCAGCTACCACTTGAGAATTTTGAAAATAGTAGAGTTAGAATTTTTTATTTGTCCAAAATACTCTTATTGCAAAATTTGGTACCACTTGAGAATTTTGAAAATAGTAGAGTTAGAATTTTTTATTTGTCTAAAATACTCTTATTGCAAAATTTGGTCTCTTGTGGGGGAGAATTTATGATTATGGGAAAAAGGGGGAATTTTTGGCTCTTGATAAATTTTTCCATTGGAATATCTCTCTTTGTGCCCAAACAAGTGAGTTTGACTTAGAGATAGGAAAATGAATTTGATTTGCAAAAACAAACCAAGTGGTGGCAAAGAATGATCCAAATATGCCAAATTAGAGTCAAAAATAATTTGGTCCTTATTTGCATCGATGTTGCACTTATTTGTGTTGCTTTTTGATGTGTTGGCATAAATCACCAAAAAGGGGGAGATTGAAAGGGAAATGTGCCTTTGGGCCATTTCTATAATGTTTTGGTGATTAAGTGTCCAACACATATTAAGTGAGTTGATTATGTACCAAACAAGCAAGAAGTGCAAATCATGTAGCAAGGTATATTTCTAGACTTAGTACATTGTTTTGAGTATGAAGCAAGTCTCCGTATCTTATTGGTGAAACTGAATACTTGAAATTCAACAGAGCCCCTGTTTTCTTGTTTTTCTTCTTTAACCATAAATCAACAATTTTTTCTACCTCCTTTCTTTTTCAACTTAGTGAGTTGCGGGGGTGTGTAATATCCATATCCATCTACTAAGACTAAGACGGTGTTTAATAACACTTTTGCTAACGCGTGCATTAGAAGTGCATCAGATGGGATGGCTGAGATGAGTTTGCATAACCTACTCTGGTTAGTTCGGATGTGATAGTCGCCTAGAGGGGGGGTGAATAGGGCGAAACTGAAATTTACAAAAATAATCACAACTACAAGCCGGGTTAGCGTTAGTAATAAAGAAACGAGTCCGCGAGAGAGGGCGCAAAACAAATCGCAAGCAAATAAGAGTGTGACACGAGGATTTGTTTTACCGAGGTTCGGTTCTCGCAAACCTACTCCCCGTTGAGGAGGCCACAAAGACCGGGTCTCTTTCAACCCTTCCCTCTCTCAAACGATCCCACGGATCGAGTGAGCTTTCTCTTCTTCTCAATCAACCGGGAACAAAGCTTCCCCGCAAGGGCCACCACACAATTGGTGCCTCTTGCCTTGGTTACAATTGAGTGATGATCTCAAGAACAAATGAGAAAGAAAGAAAGCAATCCAAGCGCAAGAGCTCAAAAGAACACGGCAAATCTCTCTCGCTAGTCACTAAGGGTTTGAGTGGAATTGGAGAGGATTTGATCTCTTTGTATGTGTCTAGAATTGAACGCCTAGCTCTTGTAAGTGGTTGAGAGTTGGAAAACTTGGATGGCAATGAATGTGGGGTGGTTGGGGTATTTATAGCCCCAACCACCAAAAGTGACCGTTGCTGGAACTCCTCTGTTCGATGGCGCACCGGACAGTCCGGTGCACACCGGACAGTCCGGTGCCCCTGCCACGTCACCAATGCCGTTGGATTCTGACCGTTGGAGCTTCTGACTTGTGGGCCCTCCTGGGTGTCCGGCGCACACCGGACATGTACTGTTTGATGTCCGGTGCACCGGCATGGGCGTGCCTGACGTCTGCGCGCGCTGCGCGCGCATTAAATGCACCGCAGGGAGCCGTTGGCGCCGCAGGGAGCCGTTGCTCCGCTGGTGCACCGGACAGTCCGGTGCACACCGGACAGTCCGGTGAATTTTAGCGGAGCGGCTGTCGAGCAAACCCGAGGCTGGCGAGTTCCGGAGGCCGCGTTTCCTTGGAGCACCGGACATGTCCGGTGCACACCGGACAGTCCGGTGAATTATAGCGCGCCGGCTTCCGAGAAATCCCGAGGGCGAAGAGTTTGAAGTCGAAGTTCTCTGGCCGCACCGGACAGTCCGGTGCACACCGGACAGTCCGGTGCCTCCGGCAAGAGGAGCCCTCGGTTGCCTTGCTGCTCCTTTGTTGAATCCAACACTTGGTCTTTTTATTGGCTGATTGTGAACCTTTTGCACCTGTATAACTTATGCACTAGAGTAAACTAGTTAGTCCAATGTTTGTGTTGGGCAATTCAACCACCAAAATTATTTAGGAACTAGGTCTAAGCCTAATTCCCTTTCAATCTCCCCCTTTTTGGTGATTGATGCCAACACAAACCAAAGCAAATATAGAAGTGCATAATTGAACTAGTTTACATAATGTAAGTGCAAAGGTTGCTTGGAATTGAGCCAATATAAACTTATATGATGCGCATGGATGGTTTCTTTATTTTTGACATATTGGACCATATTTGCACCATGAGTTTTGTTTTTGCAAATTCTTTTGTAAATTCTTTTCAAAGTACTTTTGCAAGATAGTCAAAGGTAAATGAAAAAGATTTTGCAAAGCATTTTCAAGATATGGAATTTTCTCCCCCTATTTCCAATGCTTTTCCTTTGACTAAGCAAAACTCCCCCTCAAATAAGGTCTCCTCTTAGTGTTCAAGAGGGTTTTAAGACATCAATTTTGAAAATACTCGTTACTCCCCTCTTAGAACACAAAGAGATACCAATTTTGAAATTTACCAATATAAAATTATCAAATTTATGAGATTAGGTGGTGGTGCGGTCCTTTTGCTTTGGGCTCATATTTTCTCCCCCTTTGGCATGAATCGCCAAAAACGGAATCATTAGAGCCCAATGAAGTACATTCTCCCCCTTTGGTCATGAAATAAATGAGTGAAGGTTATACCAACGTTGGAGAGATGATGCGGAGCGACGGCGAAGGATGAGTAGTAGAACGGAGTGGAAGCCTTTGTCTTCGCCGAAGACTCCAATTCCCTTTCAATACACCTATGACTTGGTTGAAATACACTTGAAAACACATTAGTCATAGCATATATAAAGGAGACATGATCAAAGGTATATTCATGTGCTATGCGTGCAAGACTAGCAAAAGAAATTCCTAGAATCAAGAATATTAAGCTCATGCCTAAGTCGGGTAAAAGATTGTTCATCAAGTGGTTTGGTAAAGATATCGGCTAATTGATCTTTAGTATTAATATAAGAAATCTCGATATCCCCCTTTTGTTGGTGATCCCGAAGAAAATGATACCGAATGGCTATGTGCTTAGTGCGGCTGTGCTCGACGGGATTGTCGGCCATTTTGATTGCACTCTCATTGTCACATAGCAAAGGGACTTTGGTTAATTTGTAACCGTAGTCCCGCAGGGTTTGCCTCATCCAAAGCAATTGCGCGCAACAATGGCCTGCGGCAATATACTCCGCTTCGGCGGTGGAAAGAGCGACCGAATTTTGCTTCTTTGAAGCCCAAGACACCAAGGATCTTCCCAAGAACTGGCAAGTCCCCGATGTGCTCTTTCTATTAATCCTACACCCCGCCCAATCGGCATCCGAATATCCAATCAAATCAAAAGTGGATCCCCGAGGGTACCAAAGCCCAAACTTAGGAGTAAAAGCCAAATATCTCAAGATTCGTTTTACGGCCGTAAGGTGTGATTCCTTAGGGTCGGCTTGGAATCTTGCACACATGCAAACGGAAAGCATAATGTCCGGTCGAGATGCACATAAATAAAGCAATGATCCAATCATCGACCGGTATACCTTTTGATCCACGGACTTACCTTCCGTGTCGAGGTCGAGATGCCCATTAGTTCCCATGGGTGTCTTGATGGGCTTGGCATCCTTCATTCCAAACTTGCTTAGGATATCTTGAGTATACTTCGTTTGGCTAATGAAGGTGCCCTCATGGAGTTGCTTGACTTGGAATCCTAGAAAATACTTCAACTCCCCCATCATAGACATCTCGAATTTCTGTGTCATGATCCTACTAAATTCTTCACATGTAGATTTGTTAGTAGACCCAAATATAATATCATCAACATAAATTTGGCATACGAACAAATCATTGTCAAGAGTCTTAGTGAATAAAGTAGGATCGGCCTTGCCGACTTTGAAGCCATTTGCAATAAGGAAATCTCTAAGGCATTCATACCATGCTCTTGGGGCTTGCTTGAGCCCATAAAGCGCCTTAGAGAGCCTATAAACATGGTTAGGGTACTCACTGTCTTCAAAGCCGGGAGGTTGCTCAACATAGACCTCCTCCTTGATTGGTCCATTGAGGAAGGCACTCTTCACGTCCATTTGATAAAGCTTGAAGCCATGGTAAGTAGCATAGGCTAATAATATGCGAATTGACTCAAGCCTAGCTACGGGTGCATAGGTTTCACCAAAATCCAAACCTTCGACTTGTGAATACCCCTTGGCCACGAGTCGAGCTTTGTTCCTTGTCACCACACCATGCTCGTCTTGCTTGTTGCGGAAGACCCACTTGGTTCCTACAACATTTTGGTTAGGACGTGGAACTAAGTGCCATACCTCATTCCTCGTGAAATTGTTGAGCTCCTCTTGCATCGCCATCACCCAATCCGAATCTTGTAGTGCTTCCTCTATCCTGGTTGGCTCAATAGAGGAAACAAACGAGTAATGTTCACAAAAATGAGCAACACGAGATCGAGTAGTTACCCCCTTATGAATATCGCCAAGGATAGTGTCGACGGGGTGATCTCGTTGTATTGCTTGGTGGACTCTTGGGTGTGGCGGCCTTGGTTGTTCATCCTCCTTGTCTTCATCATTTGAATCTCCCCCTTGATCGTTGCCGTCATTTTGAGGTGGCTCATCTTCTTGATTTTCTTGTTCAACATCTTGAGCCTCATCCTCAACTTGAGTTGGTGGAGATGCTTGCATGGAGGAGGATGGTTGATCTTGTGCATGTGGAGGCTCTTCGGATTCCTTAGGACACACATCCCCAATGGACATGTTCCTTAGCGCTATGCATGGAGCCTGTTCTTCACCTATATCATCAAGATCAACTTGCTCTACTTGAGAGCCGTTAGTTTCATCAAACACAACGTCACAAGAAACTTCAACAAGTCCTGAGGACTTGTTAAAGACTCTATATGCCCTTGTGTTTGAATCATATCCTAGTAAAAAGCCTTCTACAGTTTTAGGAGCAAATTTAGATTTTCTACCTCTTTTGACAAGAATAAAACATTTGCTACCAAAAACTCTAAAATATGAAATGTTGGGCTTTTTACCGGTTAGGAGTTCATAAGATGTCTTCTTGA
Source organism: Zea luxurians (assembly GCA_029449295.1). Classification (NCBI taxonomy): domain Eukaryota; kingdom Viridiplantae; phylum Streptophyta; class Magnoliopsida; order Poales; family Poaceae; genus Zea; species Zea luxurians. The sequence goes on along the minus strand of JAOPSE010000177.1, from coordinate 835,928 downwards.
GGATTCGGTGAAGATATAACCGGTTGATGGCGTAGCAGGCGGTGTTGACCGCCTCGGCCCAAAACCGATCCGGTGTCTTGTACTCATCAAGCATGGTTCTTGCCATGTCCAATAGAGTTCGATTCTTCCTCTCCACTACACCATTTTGTTGTGGAGTGTAGGGAGAAGAGAACTCATGCTTGATGCCCTCCTCCTCAAGAAAGTCTTCAATTTGGGAATTTTTGAACTCCGTCCCATTGTCGCTTCTAATTTTCTTGATCCTTAAGCCGAACTCATTTTGAGCCCGTCTCAAGAATCCCTTTAAGGTCTCTTGGGTTTGTGATTTTTCCTGCAAAAAGAATACCCAAGTGAAGCGAGAATAATCATCCACAATTACAAGACAATACTTACTACCGCCGATGCTTATGTAAGCGATCGGGCCGAATAGATCCATATGTAGGAGCTCCAGTGGCCTGTCGGTAGTCATGATATTTTTGTGTGGATGATGTATCCCAACTTGCTTCCCAGCTTGGCATGCGCTACAAATCCTGTCTTTCTCAAAATGAACATCGGTTAGTCCCAAAATGTGTTCTCCCTTTAGAAGCTTGTGAAGATTCTTCATTCCAACATGGGCTAGTCGGCGGTGCCAGAGCCAACCCAAGTTAGTCTTAGCAATCAAGCAAGTGTCGAGTTCAGCTCTATTAAAATCTACTAAGTATAGCTGACCCTCTAACACTCCCTTAAAAGCTATTGAATCATCACTTCTTCTAAAGACAGTAACACCTATATCAGTAAAAAGACAGTTGTAGCCCATTTGACATAATTGGGATACGGAAAGCAAATTGTAATCCAATGAATCTACAAGAAAAACATTGGAAATAGAATGGTCAGGAGATATAGCAATTTTACCCAAACCTTTGACCAAACCTTGATTTCCATCCCCGAATGTGATAGCTCGTTGGGGATCTTGGTTTTTCTCATATGAGGAGAACATCCTTTTCTCCCCGGTCATGTGGTTTGTGCACCCGCTGTCGAGTATCCAACTTGTGCCCCCGGATGCATAAACCTACAACACAAGTTTAGTTCTTTGTTTTAGGTACCCAAACGGTTTTGGGTCCTTTGGCATTAGATACAAGAACTTTGGGTACCCAAACACAAGTCTTGGAGCCCTTGTGTTTGCCCCCAACAATTTTGGCAACTACCTTGCCGGATTTGTTAGTCAAAACATAAGATGCATCAAAAGTTTTAAATGAAATGCTATGATCATTTGATGCATTAATAGTTTTCTTTCTAGGCAACTTGGCATGGGTTGGCTGCCTAGATCTAGATGTCTCACCCTTATACATAAAAGCATGATTAGGGCCAGAGTGAGACTTCCTGGAGTGAATTTTCCTAATCTTGCTCTCAGGATAGCCGGCAGGGTACAAAATGTAACCCTCGTTATCCTGAGGCATGGGAGCCTTGCCCTTAACAAAGTTAGATAAATTCTTTGGAGGGGCATTAATTTTGACATTGTCTCCCTTTTGGAAGCCAATGCCATCCTTAATGCCAGGGCGTCTCCCATTATAGAGCATGCTTCTAGCAAGTTTAAATTTTTCATTTTCTAAGTCATGCTCTCTAATCTTAGCATTAAGTTGTGCTATGTGATCATTTTGTTTCTTAATTAAAGCTAGGTGATCATGGATAGCATCAACATTAATATCTCTACATCTAGTACAAATGGAAATATGCTCAACATTAGATGTAGAGGGTTTGCAAGATTTTAGTTCAACAACCTTAGCATGCAATACATCATTTTTAGTTCTAAGGTCGGAAATAGTAGCATTGCAAGCATCAAAATCCTTAGCCTTGGCAATTAATTTCTCATTTTCATCTCTAAGGCTAGCAATGGAAATATTCAACTCATCAATCCTAGCAAGCAAATCAACATCATCATTTCTAGGATCAATGCAAACATGAGAATCAACCTTAGCAATTAAATTGGCATTTTCATTTCTAAGGTTGTCTAAAGTCTCATGGCAAATACTTAGCTCACTAGACAATTTTTCACATTTTTCTCTTTCAAGAGCATAAGCATTTTTAACCTTAACATGTTTCTTGTTTTCCTTGATTAGGAAGTCCTCTTGGGAGTCCAAGAGATCATCCTTTTCATGGATGGCACTAATTAGCTCATTTAATTTTTCTTTTTGTTCCATGTTAAGGTTGGCAAAAAGAATACGCAAATTATCTTCCTCATTTTTATCATTATCCTCATCACTAGATGTTTCATATTTAGTGGAGGACCTTGATTTTACCTTCTTTTTGCCGTCCTTGGCCATAAGACACTTGTGGCCGACGTTGGGGAAGAGAAGGCCCTTGGTGACGGCGATGTTGGCGGCGTCCTCGTCGTCGGAGGAGTCGCTTGAGCTTTCGTCGGAGTCCCACTCCCGACAAACATGGGCATCGCCGCCCTTCTTCTTGTAGTATTTCTTCTTCTCCTTCCTCTTGCCCTTCTTGTCGTCGCCCCTGTCACTATCACTAGACATAGGACATTTTGCAATAAAATGACCGGGCTTACCACACTTGTAGCAAACCTTCTTGGAACGGGATTTGTAGTCCTTTCCCTTCCGTTGCTTGAGGATTTGCCGGAAGCTTTTGATGATTAGGGCCATCTCCTCGTTGTCGAGCTTGGAGGCGTCAATTGGTTGTCTACTTGGTGTAGACTCCTCCTTCTTCTCCTCCGTTGCCTTGAAGGCCACGGGTTGCGCCTCGGATGTGGAAGGCTCATCAAGCTCGTTGATCTTCTTGGAGCCCTTAATCATGCATTCAAAACTAACAAAATTCCCGATGACTTCCTCGGGGGTCATTTGTGTATATCTAGGATTGCCACGAATTAATTGTACTTGAGTAGGGTTAAGGAAAATAAGGGCTCTTAGAATAACCTTAACCACTTCGTGGTCATCCCATTTTGCGCTCCCGAGGTTACGCACTTGGTTCACCAAGGTCTTGAGCCGGTTGTACATGTCTTGTGGCTCCTCCCCTTGGCGAAGACGGAAGCGACCGAGCTCCCCCTCGATCGTTTCCCGCTTGGTGATCTTGGTGAGTTCATCACCCTCGTGCGCCGTCTTGAGTAGGTCCCAAATCTCCTTGGCGTTCTTCAACCCTTGTACTTTGTTGTATTCCTCCTTGCTTAGAGAGGCAAGAAGGATGGTTGCGGCTTGGGAGTTGAAGTGCTCGATTTGGGCCACTTCGTCCGTGTCGTAGTCTTCATCCCCTACGGATGGTACCTGTACACCATACTCAACAACATCCCATAATCTTTTGTGGAGAGAGGTTAGATGAAATCGCATCAAATTACTCCACATAGCATAATCTTCACCATTAAAAGTTGGTGGTTTGCCTAAAGGGACGGAAAGTAAAGGTGTATGTTTAGGAATGCGAGGGTAGCGTAGGGGGATCTTACTATACTTCTTACGCTCTTGGCGTTTAGAAGTGACGGACGCCGCGTCGGAGCCGGAGGTAGATGTCGATGAAGTATCGGTCTCGTAGTAGACCACCTTCCTCATCCTCTTGTGCTTGTCCCCACTCCGATGCGGCTTGTGAGAAGAAGATTTTTCCTTCTTCTCTTTGTGGTGAGAAGAGGAAGATCTTTTCTCCTTCCGCTTGGAGGATTTCTTCTTCTTCTCTCTTCTCTTGGTGCGGGACTCTTCCGATGAAGATGAAGTGCTCCCTTGACTTGTAGTGGGCTTGTCGTCGCCGGTCTCCATCTCCCTCTTGGTGTGATCTCCCGACATCACTTCGAGCGGTTAGGCTCAAATGAAGCACCGGGCTCTGATACCAATTGATAGTCGCCTAGAGGGGGGTGAATAGGGCGAAACTGAAATTTACAAAAATAATCACAACTACAAGCCGGGTTAGCGTTAGTAATAAAGAAACGAGTCCGCGAGAGAGGGCGCAAAACAAATCGCAAGCAAATAAGAGTGTGACACGAGGATTTGTTTTACCGAGGTTCGGTTCTCGCAAACCTACTCCCCGTTGAGGAGGCCACAAAGGCCGGGTCTCTTTCAACCCTTCCCTCTCTCAAACGATCCCACGGATCGAGTGAGCTTTCTCTTCTTCTCAATCAACCGGGAACAAAGCTTCCCCGCAAGGGCCACCACACAATTGGTGCCTCTTGCCTTGGTTACAATTGAGTGATGATCTCAAGAACAAATGAGAAAGAAAGAAAGCAATCCAAGCGCAAGAGCTCAAAAGAACACGGCAAATCTCTCTCGCTAGTCACTAAGGGTTTGAGTGGAATTGGAGAGGATTTGATCTCTTTGTATGTGTCTAGAATTGAACGCCTAGCTCTTGTAAGTGGTTGAGAGTTGAAAAACTTGGATGGCAATGAATGTGGGGTGGTTGGGGTATTTATAGCCCCAACCACCAAAAGTGACCGTTGCTGGAACTCCTCTGTTCGATGGCGCACCGGACAGTCCGGTGCACACCGGACAGTCCGGTGCCCCTGCCACGTCACCAATGCCGTTGGATTCTGACCGTTGGAGCTTCTGACTTGTGGGCCCTCCTGGGTGTCCGGCGCACACCGGACATGTACTGTTTGCTGTCCGGTGCACCGGCATGGGCGTGCCTGACGTCTGCGCGCGCTGCGCGCGCATTAAATGCACCGCAGGGAGCCGTTGGCGCCGCAGGGAGCCGTTGCTCCGCTGGTGCACCGGACAGTCCGGTGCACACCGGACAGTCCGGTGAATTTTAGCGGAGCGGCTGCCGAGCAAACCCGAGGCTGGCGAGTTCCGGAGGCCGCGTTTCCTTGGAGCACCGGACATGTCCGGTGCACACCGGACAGTCCGGTGAATTATAGCGCGCCGGCTTCCGAGAAATCCCGAGGGCGAAGAGTTTGAAGTCGAAGTTCTCTGGCCGCACCGGACAGTCCGGTGCACACCGGACAGTCCGGTGCCTCCGGCAAGAGGAGCCCTCGGTTGCCTTGCTGCTCCTTTGTTGAATCCAACACTTGGTCTTTTTATTGGCTGATTGTGAACCTTTTGCACCTGTATAACTTATGCACTAGAGTAAACTAGTTAGTCCAATGTTTGTGTTGGGCAATTCAACCACCAAAATTATTTAGGAACTAGGTCTAAGCCTAATTCCCTTTCAGGATGATCCGATATGATGGCAAAACTCCTACCTGCTATGGCAGCCTCTACGCTGTGGATTATTGCGAGATAACTTCTATCTCGTACTTAGAGCAGATGGAGAACCCCACTTTGAAACTTCATTCAATTGGCATTCGCACTCAACTGCTTTCCATTTTCTTGAACATGGGAACCGGCACTATTTGAATCAGTTCGTTAACTCGAGTTACACTACGAACAGAGTGCTGTCGTTGATTGATTGCAAAAGTCTGATTCCCACTTTTGAGTAGTCATGTGCATAGAACGTCGTAATATGGTCCGCGTTAACCCGCTTTTCCATATCAACCATCGTATACCCCCCTGCGTAGGGCACGTGAGTTTTGTCGACATCCGTGTCTCGTCTTTTTAATAAAAGAGTTTCTAGATCAGCAACAAAAAATATAGTTTTGTTTTTAATTTCTGTTTTATCGACACGGATATATGACTGATAGCGTCTTTTTGAACGTCGACCCATACTATTAGTTAGTAGTACTATTCTATTAGTTAGCGATCCCGGCTCTGTGAGTTCTTTCTTCCATGATGAACTGTCGGCACCAGTCCTACATTTTTTCTCTGTGGACCGAGGAGAAAGGGGGCTCAACAGGAAGAGAGAGGATTGTACCATGAGAGAAGCACAGAGGTCAACCCGCTTCAAATATGGAACATGGATTCTAGCAATGAATAGTGCACTCTCCTCTCGTGGCTGTTGCCGATCGCTTGATTGAGAAGCAGCCCTCGACTCGGTCTACAACTCTAAAATCTCAGGATTGGCACTCTTGAGGGCGGACACCGGCCTAAACTCCTTCTGTTGAATTGAAAGAGGAACGCTTGCAATGATAGCCCTTGTCAAGCAAAGCATCCTAGTGTGAAAACGAGGCTAACTTAGCACTTAGCATAATGCTTTAGTTCTGGTGCATAAAAGTAAGTGAGCAGGTGGGTGAGTCCAAAGGTTTTTCCGAAGCGCGAAGGACTTGCAGTTCTAAAATAGGAAGGGCTCTGTACTCAAATCAAAGTAGTACTAACATATATTGTCTAAGTGCTAGAAACAGAGAAAAGAAGAGAAGAAAAGAAATGCAAAAGACTTGGCTTGGTACAGCCGAAGTCCAGCTCGGCTTGGCACACCAGACTGTCCGGTGGTGCACCGGACAGTGTCCGGTGCGCCAGGCCAACCTCCGGTGAACAGGCCACTCTCGGGAAAAATCAGCGGCGTACGGCTATAATTCACCGGACTGTCCGGTGGTGCACCGGACTGTCCGGTGAGCCAACGGCCGCCAGCGTAACGGTCGGCCGCGCAATCTTCGCGCGACGCGTGGCTCGCGCCAATGGTCGGCAGGGGGCACCGGACTGTCCGGTGTGCACCGGACAGTGTCCGGTGCGCCAACTGCCACGAATCTGCAACGGTCGTCTGCGCCATAATAGGAAGGAGATCGGCACCGGACCGTCTACAGTGACTGTCCAGTGGTGCACCGGACTGTCCGGTGCGCCACCCAACAGAAGGCAAGGATAGCCTTCCTTGTTGGCCTCCAACGGCTCCTAGCTGCCTTGGGTCTATAAAAGGGACCCCTAGGCGTATGGAGGAGTAACCCAAGCTTACAAGAAACATTCTAAGACTCCAACTTCGCGCATTTGGTTCTTTGAGATAGTGACTTGAGCTCCATTTGAGTTGAGAACTCCGTGTGTTGTGTTTTGAGCTCGAGTTGTGACTTGTGTGCGTGATTGTGCTATGATTTGAGTCTTGTGTGTGTTGCTCTCCCCTCCCTTACTTATGTGCTTCTTTTGTGATCATCATTGTAAGGGCGAGAGGCTCCAAGTTGTGGAGATTCCTCGCAAACGGGAGAAAAGACTAAGGAAGAAAGTCGTGGTATTCAAGTTGATCATTGGATCACTTGAAAGGGGTTGAGTGCAACCCTCGTCCATTGGGACGCCACAACATGGAAGTAGGCAAGTTTCACTTGGCCGAACCACGGGATAAAAATCGTGTGTCTCTTGTGTTACTCCTCTCTGTGATTAATTGTGTTCGCAAGAGATCACTTCAAGCCACTTAGCCGCACTAACACTTATAACTAAGTTTTGTGGCTATTAGTTTTTGATTTTTACAGGATCACCTATTCACCCCCCCCCCCCTCTAGGTGCTCTCAGCACTGCTACTTGATCACTAACTTTCTTTTTATACAAAGAATTCACAGAAAAACCTTTCTTACCAAGACACCAAACAATTCTGTCTTCTTGGTCAGACAGAGAAAGATTATTACAACAACCTAAAAGATCCTCAAACATCAAGCTCAAATTACCAATAATCCTTCTCCTAAAAGAGAGAACTTCAAAATTGGAACCCAAGACTTTATTAACAGAAATGTCTTTGTCATAAGCCAAGTCAAATAAAATAGGGAATTTGACAGCCAGAGGTAAGCCTCCTGTCCAGGAACTTTTCCAGAAACTAGTTTTCATGCCATTACCCACAACCACTTTGCAGTTTTTATAGAAATTATCTCTCAAACTCAAAATCTTTTTCCAAAAATGAGAATCATCTTGTTCTTGTCTGGCGGAGATAAGGGGTTTTCCCATAAACCATCTGAATTCTCAATATTCCAAAGCCATTTAGTCAATAAAGAATCATTCATGTATTCAAGGTTCAAAACACCTAAACCTCCCTGACTTTTAGGAGAACACACAGATGATCAATTAACCAGGTGAAATTTCTTTGACTGATGCCCACCTTGCCATAAAAGTCGTTTCCTATAAATATCCATATTTCTAATAACAGATTTAGGAATAGGATAAATAGAGAGCATATAAAGCGACACATTGGATAGACAACTATTTAACAATGTCAATCTGCCACCCAAACTCAAGAATCTGCCTTGCCACCCAGCAAGCCTTTTTCCCATTTTCTCCACCATGGGGCCCCAGAGACTTTTATTAAGCTTCTTGTTATCAATTGGAACTCCAAGATATTTTATAGGAAGATTGCCAATAGGACAAGTAAAAATATCAGCATACAAGTCTTCAATTTCCATGGCCTTTCCAAAACAATAAATTTCACTTTTGTGAAAATTGATTTTAAGACCAGACATGTTTTTAAACAAACACAAAATGAATTTAAGGTTTCTGGCCCCTTCCAAACAGTCTTGAATAAGAAAAATAGTGTCATCAGCATATTGAAGGCAGCAACAGCCGGTTTGGATGATATGAGGAATAAGACCTTCAATAAGACCCTCATCTTGAGCTTTGAGAATCAGATAGGCCAAACCATCTACAACCAAATTAAACAGAAGTGGGGAGAAAGGATCCCCTTGTCTCACCCCTTTATGCATGGTAAAATATGGACCCAACACCTCATTCGTCTTGATGGCGACTTTGCCACCTCTAACTATTGTCATAACCCAATCACACCAGGTACTCCCAAATCCTTTTTTTCCATCATGTAATACAGAAAATGCAGTTGACTTTATCATAGGCTTTCTCAAAATCAACCTTAAGCACCACTCCACTTTGTTTTTTCTTTTTAACCTCGTGAAGAATCTCATTGAGAGATACCACACCATCCATTATGTATCTACCTTGAATAAAACCATACTGAGATTCACTAATCATATTGTTTATGCAAAGAGCCAGTCTATTATTCAACACTTTGGTGATGATTTTATAACAAACATTCAAAAGGCAAATAGGTCTAAAATTCTTCATTTCAACAACATTATCCACTTTTGGTAAAAGAGTAACCATCCCATAGTTTAATCCTTCGATATCGAGATTTCCATCATAAAAATCTTTGAATAAGTTCCAAATGTCAAGGTATATGAGCTCCCAAAAGTCTTGAAAGAATTTAGCAGGAAAACCATCGGGACCGGGAGCACTGTTATGTTTCAAATCAAACTAATCTCGTTGATGCAAAAAGGAGTCGTTAGAAGCGATCGGTCCATGGTAGACAGCTGATTCATTGGAAGATTATTCAAATTAATACTGAAAGAGACAGAGGGGCCAAAAAGTTCTTTATAAAATGAAGTCGCGATTTTATTAATGCCATCGGCATTATCCACGGATGCCCCCTCATGCAATAAAGAAAGAATTTTGACTCTTCTTTTTCTTCCTTTCGCCATAAGGTGAAAGTATTTGGTATTCTCATCACCTTCTAACATATTGCTACCTTTTTACATATTGCTGACAGAAGATAAGATTTTATAAACTATTTTAGGCACAAAGAGATCTATGGTAACTTGTATGTCTTGTTATATATTTGTTTATATAGGTAGCAAAGGGAAAAAATAGAGCATAGAAAAAAATTAATAAGTAGAAACATAGATCTCTGAACGTGGCTTTGAACGAATGTGTTATCCCTGCAAATTACAGTATAGTATTTATTTGAGCACACATTTTTTGTGTACTGCTAACAGATAACAGAATATAAGATTGAAGAAAATATTTGAGGCTTAAAGAGATTAAAGGATGGGGAAAATGTGTGGAGCGACATGATACATCAGAAGGAACTGAAAGCGTAACCAGGTAAGTGGCATTCTAATTGTTAAATAAAACTCTAGACTCTAAACCATAAAATCTAATTGTTAAATAAACCCTAAACGACACAAGGTTCTTATTTTCCATTTAGGAACATTCGACTAACTATTTTTTCCCAAAATGTTTTAACGCTTTCTTCACTCGGCAGTACTAATGAGGGTGAAACAAATTCATTTCCCAAATGTTTTAACACATTTTCACTCAGCAGTACCAACGACAGTAAAAATATGATGGATAGAATACTAAAGTGGTGTAAGAGAACCTGGACGTCATCATTGTATATTCTTTAAAAAATCTGGGATAAAGAATCGAAGTGGGGCAAGAGAAATTGGAAGGCGATGAATGGAGGGATGGAGGGAGGCCATATACAGCATCTAAAAAATGTTGAAGGATGGAGAAAATGTGTGCAGCGACATGACATATCAAAAAGAACTGAAAGCATAACCAGGTAAGTGGCATTCTAATTGTTAAATAAAACCATAGATTCTAAACCATAAAATCTAATTGTTAAATAAAACCCTAAATGACACAAGATTCTTTTTTCCATTTAGGAACATCCGACCAACTATTTTCCCAAAAATGTTTTAACAATAATTTCTTCACTCGGCAGTACCAATGAGGGTGAAACAAATTCTTTTCCCAAATGTTTTAACACATTTTCACTCTGCAGTACCAACAAGGGAAAATATGATGGATAGAATACTGAAGTGGGGTAAGAGAGCCTGGACCTCATCATTGTATTCTTTAAAAAACTGGGATAAAGAACTGAAGTGGGGCAAGAGAATTTGGAAGGCGATGAATGGAGGTATGGAGGGAGGCCATATACAGCTTCTAAAAATGTTGATTCAAGGATGATAGTAGAAAAAATCTTGTACAACAACGATCAGAGCATATTACGGAGGTAAAGATCCAAAAAAATGGGGCAAGAGAACCTGAAGAACAACGGACAGCGGGGAGCCGATGGCGTCCGATGACTGCAGAGTTCTCGTTGAATGCGACTTCTACTTCTCTCTATTTTATTCAGTCTGTAGAAGACTCTGGATGTACCCAGCTGTAGCCCCAAACAGGAAAAACATGCCTTCTCTCGTAAGCCTTCGGAACATTTGGAACAGCCTTTTTTCTTATTTATATTTTTATACGAGACGTCAGATTATAATCTGAAGGATGAAAATATATCTGTGACTATCCACGATTGCACATTTAGAGTCAGCTGGTTAATATAGTATTAATATAGTAAATACGGCTACCCAAACGGCCGTGTTCACCCTTCCAGCAAAGAGGACACGAAAAATGAGCGTTTATCTTAAATCCACGGCCTGCGCATGATATAGCTGTTCGAACCAAAAATGAGCGCGCGGACGGTCCGGCCCTGAGGCCGGACGGTCCGCGCCTGTGGGCCGGACGGTCCGCGCGTGTGCAGAGCGGATTAGGGTTCCGAGTTTTGTGCTACGGTTGTTAGCTAAAATTGCGGGATAAGCTCGGGAATTAGTTTGTAAAGGGTCCAGCCCCCCTCCTCTATAAATAGAGAGGTATACGGCCGATTTGTAATAATCATCAATCGAATCAATACAACTTCTATTTCGCATTTTATCCTAGGAGTAGTTTTAGTCTAGTTTAGGTTTAGTCTTCCAATCCCCAAATTCTTCGTCTCTCCTCGACTCTACGTCGATTAGAGGAGTCTAGGTCGGCCTGCCCGAGCCTAGACACCACCTAGGATCTCTACTCCCCGACGGGGTCCCTCCCGGGAGCGAGATCCAGGCGCCGTCGGCGATCTTCCGCCGTCCCTGCGTACGCGCGGACCGTCCGGTTCCGCCGTCCCTGCGTACGCGCGGACCGTCCGGCCCCAGGGCGCGGACCGTCCGGCCGTCAGGCAGGAGCCCTAGCCGCGCACCAGGCCGCGGACCGTCCGGCCCCAGGCCGCGGACAGTCCGCCCTTGCGCAGAGAGCACCACCGCGCCTCGCACCAGGCCGCGGACCGTCCGGCCTCTACGTGCGGACCGTCCGGCCCTGTGCAGAGGGCACCGCCACGGTTCTTGTTGAGTGTTTGGCGCTCCAAAAGGGCGTCAACATACTTTTTGGCGACTCCGCTGGGGACAACACATTTAAGCTCATCAGATCGGCCCTCAATGGCCGGTTCAAAGGATAGCTCTGATATTTCTCTAAGCAACATCATAGAGCCGACTTGGGAAACCTTGCCGGCTGACGAGCAGCTCCAGTTTGAGGAGCACAAGGAGCGGATGATCCAGGAGGCGAAAGCAAAGTTCTTGGCCAACTTCAAAGTGGACAGGAACAACAAGGTCGTCCGACATCGGGCGACGGATCCGGCTTCGCTCCAACCCACGCCAGATATCCCCAATGTAAGTAATACCAACGATCTGCAATCTCTTACAAATTATGTAGAAGATCAGCGTGAACAAATGCAGAACATCATAGGGGGTATGCAAAGCGATCTTAAGAGACTAGTACGTGCATTCGATAAATCTAGTACCGCAAATTTTCCTTCGCACGAGGTTGAGTTAGGAGATAACGCGCATAACACATCGGCTACAGGTTGTCACGATCAGTCACAACCCCTTTATGGGATGCCGATGGACACATACCCTAAGCAACCGCAAATCGGCAGCAAACCAGCCGATCTGCACATGCCCGGACCGTCCACACGTGAGCGCGGACCGTCCGGGCCAACAGTAGTCGGGCCTATTTTTAATGAGTTACCTAGATATGCGCCCGAGCCACCACATATGACACAGAACCCAAACTACCCAGTCGGACGGTCCGCATACAATGACGGACGGTCCGCATATGACCACGGACGGTCCGGGTACGTATCCGGACAGTCCGCGCATAAGTCTTTTGAGGAGGATTATTACATGAATCCTCGCCCGTCCCAGCAACACTTCCCATCACACTATGCAATGCACCAACCCACTAATTCAGGATCCAAAGCCCAGGAAAGCTTTCCGGCCCCACCTGGAAGGCCGGAAAGAAACGATCAAACGTATGAGCCATATAGAGCAAATGGAAATGCACCACGTAACTCAAACCAATGGGGGGAAAGACAACATGCTAATATCCAGCCAACCCCACCTATGTTTGACCAGAGAGCCGGTGGTCTCGCACCGGCTACCATTGATATAGTAAGGGAAGAAATAGCCGGGGCGTTCCGAGATAAGCTCGGAGTAAGCATGGTCCCTGGGGGGCAATCATATCGGAAACCTTATGACAGCCGATTTGATCACCACCCATACCCACAGGGAACCAGGATACCCGAATTCACAAAATTTTCGGGTGATCAAGGAAAGAACACACGTGAACACATAGGCCAATTTTTAGCACAATTAGGAGAGTTGGCCGACACAGAGGCATTTCGCGTACGTTTGTTTTCATTATCTTTAACAGGAACTGCGTTTGCATGGTACGCCACTTTACCTCCTAATTCCATTTCATCATGGGGGGATTTAGAACAAAAATTTCATGATCATTTTTTCTCCGGTGACTATGAATTGGATTTGGTAGATTTAGCGTCGTTACGACAGACAAAAGATGAATCGGTTAATGATTACATCCGGAGATTCCGAGATACAAGAAACCGATGCTTTCAAATTCATTTAGCAGAGAAACAGCTAGTAGGATTAGCTTTTAATGGTCTGCGATATTATTTAAAAGAAAGATTAGAAGGCATCCAATTCTTTACACTAGCACAATTACACCAGAGAGCTTCGGCTTGTGAAAGCCGAAGCAAAGAAACTACTAAAACAATTCGTCACAACATACGTGTAGTGGAATGCGACCAAAGTAGCTCAGAAGACGAATCAGCAGAGGTGTATGCTGCTGAAATGGTTTGGCCAAAGCAGGCCAAATCTTCAGCTTGTGCCTCCTTACAGCCGGTTCAAAAGAAACGGCAAGAGGAGGTTAAGTTTACATTTAATGTTGGTAAATGCGATAAAATATTTGACGAACTACTCAAAAATGGCAATATTAAAATAAATCACACTGTTCCATCCGCCGACGAGCTAAAACGTCGTGCATATTGCAAGTGGCATAACTCATTTTCTCATGCTACTAATGATTGTAATGTATTCCGACGACAGATTCAATCGGCCATTAATGAGGGACGATTGAAATTTCAGGAAATGCAGGTGGATACAGAGCCCTTTCCAATGAACGTGATCGACTTTGAGGACAAGAAAGTCCTGGTTCGGCCAAACACGGCCGATAAAGGCAAAGGCAAAGAGGCAATCATCGGCAATTCTAAAAAGGCCGATGAGGATCATAAAGTTTCTTGCAGGAAAGTGGTAGCCGAGAAGACTCCCGATGGAGGGGAGACCCTAAAGGTGACCATCACAACCTCCAGTACTGGGGGGCAAGCGCAGACAGGGAGACAGATACAGGAACCCGTGCTGCGTATCCCGGACGGTCCGGCACGTAGGCGCGGACGGTCCGGGACCCCACCGGACGGTCCGGAGAGCTCTGGCGGACGGTCCGGCCATGCTCAGGACTCGCAGCGACCACGTACCTTCAAACCACGACGACCAGAGATAGGTACGTGGAAAACAAATACATTTAAAGCAGCTGGTCGGCTGATCAAGCCTGGCCCGACTTTCGATCAATTGTTGTCTAAATATGTGAAAAAGAAGGCCGGCCCCAGTGACCGGCCACCGAAGCGACCCCGCTCACCCATTCATGAGCAACGTCAGGTCAGGCTGATTGGACCACATCACCAATCGGAAGAAATGAAAGGTCCTATTGTACAATTGAGACCTAACATGCCGACGTGGACCCCTCCACCTCCTTATCCATCTATGCCATATCCATACACATACTTACCTCCACCATATGTCCCAAATCAAATGTGGGGCATGCCACCATATCCATTTGGGATGCCACAGTACCCCGCCTGGGGGGCACCCCAAACATCCGTTTTTGATAGGTTGGCACCGCCAGTGCAAGACCGATTGAGCACTGCTGAATCCGGTCACCAGGCACAGGCCCAACAAGGTTGTCGGACTACTCGACCTCCTAGGCCGACCAATCCGGCAGGGGGGCATATGCCTGTAGCAACTCAAAGAACAAAAAAGGATATCATCAAAATAGGCACTGCGGATGTTGTCATACAGGGAGACAATAAAGGGCCGATGATTTTCGGCGAATCGGCCAACACGACCGAAAAGGATACTGTCGGCGTTCCGAGACCGGGGGGTCCTCGAGCCGACGAGTGAGAGTGCCGCGTGCCCCAGCCCAGATGGGTCGAGCGCGTGGAGCGAGCGCAAAGGGGGGAACGGAGTGAGAGAGAGGTCGGTGGCCGGAGCCGGATCGCGAGGGAGTCGGAGAAATTCCCACGGCCTTCGTGTTCGTCCCGCGCCCAGGTCGGGTGCGCTTGCAGTAGGGGGTTACAAGCGTCCGCACGAGGTGAAGGGAGAGGGCGGCCCCGAGAGAGTGCCTGCCCCTGCCTTTCGTCCCCGCGAGGCCAACCTTTTCTAAGAAGGCCCTGGCCCTTCCTTTTATAGTCGTAAGGAGAGGGTCCAGGTGTACAAGATGGGGGTGTAGCGAGGTGCTACGTGTCTAGCGAGGGAGAGCTAGCGCCCTATGTACATGCCCAGGTGGCAGCCAGAGAGATCGTGGCACCCTGTTGGAGTGGCGTCGTGGCTGTTGGAGGAGTAACGGAGCCGGACGGGGGGACAGCTGTCGAGGTGGCTGGGTCCTTGCTGACGTTCTCCTGCTTTCGTAAGGGAGCTGGGAGCCACCGTCGTCATGATCTAGCGGGGCGCCATCATGGCCTATCTGGCATAGCTGGCCAGATAGGACGCCGGTCTTGTTCTCTGCGACCCAAGTCGGCTCGGGGCAGGGTGATGATGACGCTTCCTGTTGACGTGGCGGTCTCGTATCCTAGGTCGGGCGTCGTGGAGGCTCCTCCGAGGCTGTGGCCGAGTCCGTCCTGCAAGACAGAGACAGAGTCCGAGCCCTGGTCGGGCGAGGCGGAGATTATTCGGCAGAGGCCGAGGCGGAGTCCGAGCCCTGGATCGGGCGAGGCGGAGGTCGCCGTCTTCCGAGGCCTTAGCCTGAGTCCGAGCCCTGGGTCGGGCGGAGCGGAGTTCGCCGTCTTCCGAGGCCTTAGCCTGAGTCCGAGCCCTGGGTCGGGCGGAGCGGAGTTCGCCGTCTTCCGAGGCCTTAGCCTGAGTCCGAGCCCTGGGTCGGGCGGAGCGGAGTTCGCTGTCTTCTGAGGCCTTAGCCTGAGTCCGAGCCCTGGGTCGGGCGGAGCGGAGTTCGCCGTCTTCCGAGGCCTTAGCCTGAGTCCGAGCCCTGGGTCGGGCGGAGTCTCCTATGGCACCACTGGCGAAGTCTGGCCGCCCGTCGGTCTTACCTTTTGCGTTAAACGCCCCGGTGACTCGGTCGGTTGGTGCGGTGATTTAGTCAGGGTTTCTCCTTATCGGAGGCGGGGCCTAGGGCGAGCCGGGGATGCGCCTGCCGTGAAAGAGGAGACCTCAGGCGAGACGGAGTCATCTTAGGGTCGGCTGCCCTCGCCCGAGGCTAGGCTCGGGCGTGGCGTGGTCAAGTCACTCGTGTGGACTGATCCCTGACTTAATCAAACCCATCAGGCCTTTGCAGCTTTATGCTGATGGGGGTTACCAGCTGAGAATTAGGTGTCTTGAGGGTACCCCTAATTATGGTCCCCGACAGTAGCCCCCGAGCCTCGAAGAGAGTGTTAACACTCGCTTGGAGGCTTGCATCGCACTTTTTTGCAAGGGGACCAGCCTTTCTCGGAGGTACCTTGTTCCGGTGGGTGCGCGCGAGCGCACCCGCCGGGTGTAGCCCCCGAGGCCTCGGAGGAGTGGTTTCACTCCTTCGAGGTCTTAATGCCTTGCGCAATGCTTCGGCGTGACTAGCGGTTCCCTCATGCGAGCAGGGCGTAACCCAGGTGCACTGTCGGGGCCCAAGTTCTCGGGCTGGTATGTTGACGCTGTCAACGGTTCGGCCGGAGCCGGGTTTGCGAGAGCAGCCCCCGAGCCTTCGCACGGAGCGAGAGGACGATCAGGGACAGACTCGACTTTTTATATACGCCCCTACGTCGCCTTTCCGCAAGGAGGAGGGGGGGAGTGCGCCATGTTACCCTCGATGGGCACCGAACATGGTGTCTCCGGTGAGCTGCGATCGGGTAATCTGAGTGGACGTCCGTGCCCCGTTCGTTAGGGGTCGGCTAGGGGCCCGGAGGCACGCCCAAAAGTACCTGCGGGTGATCTGCCGGACCCGGTCCCCTAGCGACGGGGTCCGAGGGCTCGTTGCCTCCCTCCGATGGGATTCCGTTACAGAGTCGTTCCCGCTGGTCTCGGAAATGTCCTAGGGTACCTCGGGAGCGCAGCCCGAGCCTTGGTTATGTATCGAACGTACCCCTGGTCATCCCTCGCTCGGCGTCTGAGGCGGCTGTGAACCCTTCGACAGGCCAGCCTTCGAACCCCTGATCAGTAGGGGGCACGGAGCCCTAGTAGCCTGAGGCGGTCATGGAACCTTTCGGGGGCCGACCTTCGAACCCCTGACCAGTAGTGGGTGTCGGGCCCACGCGATCTGAGGCGGCTGTTGAACCCTTCGGGGGGCCAGCCTTCGAACCCCTGATCAGTAGGGAGGCTCGGGGCCTAGTTCCTTCACGGGGAAGGATCCCTTTGGGGTTATCCCCCTTCTCGGTCCCTGTTGCAAGAGATAGAGAAAGAAGGAAAAGGAAAAGGGATTCGAAATTGAACTTCGTGGCGTACCTTTCTCGGCGTGGCCGTTTTTGGCGGAGGCGAAGCGCCGCCAGCTGCCCCTGCCAGAAACGTCACCTATTTCGCCGTGGAGTTAATGCGCTGGGGTGAGTAGTTGGCGAGGTCGCCGTTGTGCGCGCGCGGGCCGTTCGAGGTACGGGTCACGGACGTGTCGTCTTCACGCCGTGAGAAGGGTTCTCTTGCTGCCCCCGGATGGGACGTGAGCCTGGCCGATGGCGTAACCGCTGCCCTCACACGCCTGCCACCGTCATTACTGCCGGCCCATTTTTGACCGCGTTTGACCGCTGCGCCAGGCTGGCGCCGCTGGATCGCAGGCTGGGCGGCCTCGAGTCGCGGTATCGGTTCCGCAATCGAGGAGGTGCGGTGGTGGAGCGAGAGGCGCAGCGGTTCGCATGCAGCGCCTGGCGCGCCGGTTGAACGACGCGTGGTCTTGAGCCGTCGCGCTGGCCTGTCAGGAGTCGGGGAGGCGCGTCCACTTGGCGTGGTTGCATGCCGCTTGCATGGCCGCTCGCCCCCTTTGCCCGTTGGCCTGGGCAAAAGTGGAGGGTTACTTGTAACCGCTGGGCGGTTGCGTGCGTCGTGCGCGGCGATTTGACTCCCTCTGCTTGGAGCTGGTCTTCATGACAGGCGGGCCCCAGCCCCCGCGCCGCGGGGAAGGGCCTTGGAGGTGTGTTGGAGAAGACTCAGCCCGTGACGGTTGAGGGCGCTAGCAGGGGGAGTTGCCTTTAAAAGGAGGGCGACCCCCTTCGTGAGGCGACCATGTCTCCTTTCTCCCTTATGCATTGTGTCTCTCCATCTTCCAGGCCCCCGGATGGGGGGAACCGCCGTCTTTTCGCTCCATCGTCGGAGGAACGCGACCCCGCGGGGGTTGGTACCTTTCAGCCATCGTTCGGCTTCAAGGATTTTCATCAGGCAGCCCGGTTGCCCCCCTCGGCTGGGGGTCACCCAAGACGGTGACCACCAGCCCCTGGGTGGGGAGGAACAAACCGGGTTGCGATCTTGGTCCCACCCTCAGCTTCAAGGATGTTCATCATCCTCGCTGGGGTGGGTGCCGGACTGAGCCGGCGCCCCTCCTCCCGCACGGGTCCGTGGGTCATCCCCTCCCACGACATTCGAGGGAGAAGGCGCTCCCTGGCCCCTCGGGCGGCGCGGACTTCGACGACGCGGGATGGATCGGCGGCGAACGCCGTCACCTCCGGCGTGTCGGGTCCGCTAGCTCGGCTCCGGCGGGCCCCTTTGTCGGGGGGGGCTGCCGCGCCGTGTACACGGGGGGTCCACCCTAGACACCGCACGCTGCTAGGGCGGCGCTCGTGTTCTAGGGTGGGCCTGCTTTTGCACCAGGGCGGCGGCTTTGCGCGGGGGCCGGTGCCCCACTCATCGGGGAGGATTTGAGTGGGGATCTGGCGGTAAGCAGGCGGCTCCTGGCGTCGGTGCCGAGGTGGAGGCGGCTCGAGAAGTCCCCGTCAGCGACGGGATCACCGCCACCATCGGCGCTTTGGGCCTTCGGCTCTTTGTACTTGTCCTCGCCCCTCGGGTGGCGTTGTGGGCGAGGGCAAGACAGCAGCTGTGCCTTCCCCTGAGGTCTGCGCCGCCGCAGAGGGAGGAACCGGAGTTCCGCCTGTAGTGGCACTTTGAGTGCCGGGTTTTTCGTTCATTTCGGCTTTCGGGGCCTGAACATGTATGTAACTCCGGCACAGAGCCGTGTTTTTTCCTCATTTCTGAGCAATAAGACTTGCCTATCGATTGTCTGAATCGCTTTACCAAGCATGAGTCGCCCCGTGTCCAGGGGACGAGTGAGGTATCCGTATCCCGGAGGCGTGGGAATCCCTCGGCTCGGCTGGACCTGTTGTCCGAGGCTCCTCTAGCTTAGTTAAAAAGACCCCTCGGTCGCTCTTCGACGAGCCGAGGCCAGGGGTAGCGATATCAGCACAAGCAGAGGCGTCGTTGGCTCGGAAATGGAACCTGGTTGGCCGGAGCCCAGCTGGGTCGTCTGCTGGCAGGCTCGGCGCCGGAGTTGATTGGCCGAGGCCTCGGACCGAGCTGGCGCCCTCGGAAGGGGTCGGCCGAGGCCCCGGAGGTGGCCGGCCGAGCCGTCCGCTTGGGCCGGATTCTCGGGGAAGCCTCTGGCGGAGATTGCTCGAGCGTGGTGTCGACGTCGTCCTTCGGAGCGGAGGCCTTCGGGCCGCGTGGCCACCCGAGGCCAGGTCGGGTCTTGCCGAAGGTGCTGCTGACGCCGAGGGTGTCGTCACCCTCTTCCAGCGCCGAGGTCCGCGCCTGCAGGGTCAAGTCGTTCTGTAGCGTGGGCCTTGTGCGGCCGTTGAGGCCAGAACACACACCCTTGTCGCGTTATAAAGCTGTGTCTCTTTTCCTCTTGCTTCGAGCATCTGGACTTTTTGTCGGTAGCAGGGATGTTAGTGCGAGCAAGAGTTGCTTCTCGCGGGAGGTGATGAGTGAGGTATCCGTATCCCGGAGGCGTGGGAGTCCCTCGGCTCGGTCGGCCTCGCCGCTTACGCGTACTTTTACCCATCCATGAGGCCCTGTCACCGACTCGGTCGAGAAGGCTCGAAGAACCTGCTTCAACAGAAGAGCCTCCGTACGTAAAGACTCATTCGATCCGCGGAGTCACCTTATCCGAACGCGAGTTACTTATCACAGAAGGTGACGAGTGAGGTATCCGTATCCCGGAGGCGTAGGAGTCCCTCGGCTCGGTCGGCCTTGGCTGTTTACGTGTACCCCGTCGTTTCTAGGACCCACTTTTCGAAGTAGTCAAAAAGCACGAAAGATGTTCTGGTAAAAGAGGTTTTTTGTTCGAGGAAAATTTTGACGCAGAGGGGGTTAACCCCCTTTTAGCCCCCGAGGGAGGGTCGGGCCCCGCTGAGGCGAGGCCGACCCTTCCTTGTTGACTAAACTTCGCGTGTGTACGGGATATAAGAACAACTTGGAAACATTCTTAAGGATAGAAGCGACGTAGCTGTTGGATGTTCCAAGCGTTGCCGTAGACCTCGCCTTGACTGTTGGCCAGCTTGTAAGTTCCGGGCTTCAGAACTTTGGCGATGATGAACGGCCCCTCCCAGGGGGGCGTTAGCTTATGCCTCCTTCGGGCGTCCTGCCGCAGCCGAAGCACCAGATCGCCCACCTGGAGATCTCGGGGTCGAACCCCTCGGGCGTGGTAGCGTCGCAGGGACTGCTGATACCGCGCTGAGTGGAGTAGGGCCCTATCCCGAGCCTCGTCCAGCTGGTCCAGCGAGTCTTCTCGGCTGGCTTGGTTGCTTTCTTCGTCGTGAGCCCTCGTCCTCGGGGAACCGTATTCCAGGTCCGTGGGCAGGATTGCCTCGGCCCCGTAGACCAGGAAGAACGGCGTGAAACCCGTGGCTCGGCTTGGAGTCGTCCTCAGGCTCCAGACCACCGAGGGGAGTTCCTTCATCCATCGCTTGCCGAACTTGTTGAGACTGTTGTAAATCCGAGGCTTAAGCCCCCGTAGAATCATGCCATTGGCACGTTCCACTTGCCCATTCGACATGGGGTGAGCTACGGCGGCCCAGTCCACCCGGATGTTGTGGTCGTCGCAAAAATCCAAGAATTTTTTGCCGGTGAACTGGGTGCCATTGTCGGTGATGATGGAGTTCGGGACCCCGAAGCGATGGATGATGTTGGTGAAGAATGCCACCGCCTGCTCGGACCTGATGCTGCTTAGGGGTCGAACCTCGATCCACTTGGAGAATTTGTCGATGGCGACCAGCAGGTGCGTGTAGCCCCCGGGTGCCTTCTGCAGTGGGCCGACGAGGTCCAGACCCCACACAGCGAAGGGCCAGGTGATGGGTATCGTCTGCAGAGCCTGAGCGGGTAGGTGGGTCTGCTTCGCATAGAATTGGCACCCTTCGCAGGCGCGGACAATTCTAGTGGCGTCAGCCACCGCCGTTGGCCAGTAGAAGCCTTGGCGGAAAGCATTCCCGACGAGGGTTCGAGGTGCTGCATGATGACCGCAAGCCCCCGAGTGTATTTCCTGCAGGAGGTCCTGACCCTCGGCGATGGTGATGCATCGCTGGAGGATGCCCGAGGGGCTGCGGTGGTAGAGCTCCTTCTCGTCGCCCAGCAGGACGAACGATTTTGCTCGTCGCGTTACCCGCCGAGCCTCGGTTTGGTCGAGGGGCAGCTCTCCTCGGCGGAGATATTGCAGGTACGGGGTCCTCCAACCTTGATCTGGCACGACCCCGTTCCGCTCCTCCTCGACGTGCAGCGCTTCGCGCTCAGGCCCCGAGGGTTCCTCGGATTGAGCCGAGGACGGCTTGGGCTGAGCCGAGGTCACCTCGGACGAGGCCGAGGGTGCCTCGGGTTCGGGCGCGTCGCCTATCTTGACTGAGGGTTGGTGCAGATCCCGGGCGAAGACGTCCGGGGGAACCGTTGTCCGTCCCGAGGCTATCTTCGCCAGCTCGTCCGCAGTCTCGTTATAGCGTCGGGCGATGTGGTTAAGTTCGAGCCCGTTGAACTTGTCCTCCAGGCGTCGAACCTCTTCGCAGTAGGCCTCCATCTTCGGGTCGCGGCAGAGGGAATTCTTCATGACTTGGTCGATGACGAGCTGCGAGTCGCCGCGTGCATCGAGGCGTCGAACCCCTAGCTCGATGGCGATTCGCAACCCGTTGATCAGAGCCTCGTACTCAGCTACATTGTTAGACGCCGGGAAATGGAGGCGAAGCACGTAGCGTAGGTGTTTTCCGAGGGGCGAGACGAAAAGCAGGCCCGCGCCAGCTCCCGTCTTCATCAGCGACCCGTCGAAAAACATGGTCCAGAGTTCTGGTTGGATCGGAGCCGTTGGTAACTGGGTATCGACCCATTCGGCTACGAAATCCGCCAGTGCCTGGGACTTGATGGCCTTCCGAGGGGCGAACGAGATCGCCTCGCCCATGATTTCCACCGCCCACTTTGCGATCCGTCCCGAGGCTTCTCGGCACTGGATGATCTCCCCCAGGGGGAAGGATGACACCTCAGTCACCGGATGGGACTCGAAGTAATGTCGCAACTTTCGCCTCGTCAGGACCACAGCATATAGCAGCTTCTGGATTTGTGGGTAGCGGGTCTTGGTCTCGGACAGCACTTCGCTGACGAAGTAAACTGGCCTCTGAATGGGCAAAGCATGCCCTCCTTCCTGCCTTTCGACCACGATCGCGGCGCTGACCACCTGAGTGGTTGCGGCGACGTAGACCAGGAGGGTCTCTCCATCAGTTGGGGGTACCAAGATGGGCGCCCGTGTGAGGAGTGCCTTCAGGCTCCCGAGGGCTTCTTCGGCCTCGGGAGTCCAAGTGAAGCATTCGGCCTTCCTTAAGAGGCGGTACAGGGGCAGGCCTCTTTCGCCGAGGCGCGAGATGGAGCGGCTCAAGGCCGCGAGGCATCCCATGACCCTCTGTACGCCTTTTAAGTCCTTGATAGGTCCCATGTTTGTGATTGCTGCGATCTTCTCAGGATTGGCTTCGATGCCCCGCTCGGAGACGATGAACCCCAAGAGCATGCCCCGGGGCACCCCGAAGACGCACTTCTCGGGATTGAGCTTGACGCCCTTCGCCTTGAGACACCGGAATGTCAGCCCGAGGTCGGAGAGAAGGTCGGAGGCTTTCCTCGTCTTGACCACGATGTCGTCGACGTAGGCCTCGACCGTGCGACCAATGTGTTCGCCGAACACATGGTTCATGCACCGCTGGTACGTTGCACCCGCGTTCCTCAACCCGAACGGCATTGTGACATAACAGTACATGCCGAAGGGCGTGATGAAAGAAGTCGCGAGCTGGTCGGACTCTTTCATCTTGATTTGATGATACCCTGAGTAGGCATCGAGAAAAGACAGGGTTTCGCACCCTGCTGTGGAGTCCACAATTTGGTCGATGCGAGGTAGAGGGTAGGGGACCTTTGGACATGCTTTGTTGAGGCCAGTGTAGTCTACACACATCCGCCACTTCCCCCCTTTTTTCCTCACAAGTACAGGGTTGGCAAGCCATTCGGGATGGAATACCTCTTTAATGAACCCTGCTGCCATCAGCTTGTGGACCTCCTCGCCTATCACTCTGCGCCTTTCCTCGTCGAATCGGCGCAGAGGCTGTCTGACCGGTCGGGCCCCGGCCCGAATATCCAGCGAGTGCTCGGCGACTTCCCTCGGTATGCCGGGCATGTCCGAGGGACTCCACGCGAAAACGTCGGCGTTTGCGCGGAGAAAGTCGACGAGCACTGCCTCCTATTTGGGGTCGAGCCCCGAACCGATCCGGATCTGCTTGGAGGCGTCGCCACTGGGGTCGAGAGGGACGGCCTTAACCGTCTCCGCTGGCTCGAAGTTGCCGGCATGCCGCTTCACATCCGGCACCTCTCGGGAGAGGCTTTCTAGGTCGGCAATGAGGGCCTCGGACTCGGCGAGGGCCTCGGCGTACTCCACGCACTCCACATCGCACTCGAATGCGTGTTTGTACGTGGGGCCGACGGTGATGACCCCGTTGGGGCCCGGCATCTTGAGCTTCAGGTAGGTGTAGTTGGGGATGGCCATGAACTTCGCGTAACATGGCCTTCCCAACACCGCGTGGTAGGTCCCTCGGAACCCGACCACCTCGAACGTCAAAGTCTCCCTTCGGAAGTTGGAGGGTGTTCCGAAGCAGACAGGGAGGTCGAGCTGTCCGAGGGGCTGGACACGCTTCCCGGGAATGATCCCGTGGAAGGGCGCAGCGCCTGCTCGGACAGACGACAAGTCGACGCGCAGGAGCTTGAGAGTCTCGGCGTAGATGATGTTGAGGCAGCTGCCCCCATCCATCAGGACCTTGGTGAGCCTGACGTCGCCAATGACAGGATCGACGACGAGCGGGTACTTCCCCGGGCTCGGCACGTGGTCGGGGTGGTCGTCCTGGTCGAAGGTGATGGGCTTGTCGGACCAGTCTAGGTAGACTGGCGCCGCCACCTTCACCGAGCAGACCTCCCGACGCTCTTGCTTACGATGCCGAGCCGAGGCATTTGCCACATGCCCTCCGTAGATCATGAAGCAGTCGCGGACCTCGGGGAACTCTCCTGCTTGGTGATCCTCCCTTTTGTCGTCGTCGTGAGCCTTGCCACCCTAGGCGGGTGGCCCGGCCCGATGGAAGTGACGCCGAAGCATGACGCACTCTTCGAGGGTGTGTTTGACGGGCCCCTGATGGTAGGGGCACGTCTCCTTGAGTGCCTTGTCGAAGAGGTTTGCACCTCCGGGGGGTTTCCGAGGGTTCTTGCGCTCGGCGGCGGCGACAAGGTCAGCATCGGGGACGTCGCGTTTCGCTTGCGACTTCCTCCTGCCTTTCTTCTTGGCGCTGCGCGGAGCAGACGCCTCGGGAGCATCTTCCGACGGGTGGCCCTGGGGCTGCTTGTCCTTTCGGAAGATGGCCTCTACCGCCTCCTGGCCGGAGGCGAACTTGGTAGCGATGTCCATCAGCTCGCTCGCCCTGGTGGGGGTCTTGCGACCCAACTTGCTTACTAGGTCGCGGCAGGTGGTGCCGGCGAGGAACGCGCCGATGACATCGGAGTCGGTGATGTTGGGCAGCTCGGTGCGCTGCTTCGAGAACCGCCGGATGTAGTCCCGAAGGGACTCTCCCGGCAATTGCCGACAGCTTCGGAGGTCCCAGGAATTCCCGGGGCGCACGTACGTGCCCTGGAAGTTCCCGGCGAAGGCCTGGACCAGATCCTCCCAGTTGGAAATCTGCCCCGGGGGCAGGTGCTCTAACCAGGCACGAGCGGTGTCGGAGAGAAACAGGGGGAGGTTTCGGATGATGAGGTTGTCATCGTCCGTCCCACCCAGCTGACAGGCCAGGCGGTAGTCTGCAAGCCACAATTCCGGTCTCGTCTCCCCCGAGTACTTCGTGATAGTTGTCGGGGGTCGGAATCGGGGCGGAAACGGCGCCCGCCGAATGGCTCGGCTAAAGACCTGCGGACCGGGTGGTTCGGGCGAGGGACTTCGATCCTCCCCACTGTCATAACGTCCCCCACGCCTGGGGTGGTAGCCTCGGCGCACCCTTTCGTCGAGGCGTGCCCGACGGTCACGATGAGGGTGCTCGTCGCCGAGGTGGCCCGGGGCCGCAGGCGCGGTGTTGCGCGTGCGCCCGGTGAAGACCGAGGCTTCCCGCGCGAGTCGGGAAGTCGTGGCACGAGGATCCGGGGTGTATCCCCGCCTTCGAGAGGCAGAGCTCTCTGCCCGCTGGGCCGCAGCGTCTTCCAGGAGATGCCTGAGTTCTCCCTGGATCCGTCGTCCCTCGGTGGTTGATGACTCCGGCATCGCGCGGAGGAGCATTGCTGCAGCGACCAGGTCCTGGCCAGTCCCGCCGGATGCGGGTGGCGGTTTGTCCCTGGCATCGTTGGCGATGCGGTGCTGGAGACCTTGGGGCAAGTGACGTATTCCTCCGGCCGGGGGTTGGCTCGCCCATACCTGCCCGATGTTCTGACGGATTGCCTCGAGCGCTCCTGCTCCTTCATCGAACCCGGCCTGCGCCCCGCGGACTTGCTCGAGCTGTGGGTCGTGACCTCCCGCCGAAGCGGGGACCACAGCTAGCTCCCGCGGGATGTCCGCGCGAGGCGCTGGCCTAGGGGGATCACCATCCTCCGGCATGCCGAGACAGCCGCCTCCGGAGGGATCCCCTAGCTCGATGTGGAAACATTCGCGACTCAGGCCGCAGTCCTTGTCGCCAAGGCTGCGGCTGCCGTCGGAACAGTCGGAGAGGCAGTAGTCACATGCGGTCATGAAGTCCCGCATGGCACTAGGGCTGCCAGATCCGGAGAAATCCCAGCAGATGCTGGGGTCGTCGTCTTCCTCGGACCCAGAGGGTCCATAGGTCGAGACACCCGTCAATCGGTCCCAAGGCGACCGCACAGGAAACCCCAGAGAGGTTGCACTCGCCTCAATGTGAGCGCCCGCCAAAGCGAGATCGCCAGGCGGGCTGAGGCCGAGTCGAAATAACGAAAGATGGGTAGCAGTCGATACCTTTTTGTTGACGAGGAGCGATGAAGTCGCGTCGGGGGCTGACCGCGTCGTCGTCTTGGGTCCGAGGGCGACGTCCTGCAGGCCTTCCGTGAGCGTGCTGGCGTCGTCCACTTGCTCGGAGTCGACGTGTTGCGGGGGGATGGCGCTCGCGTCTGCCTTGAACGCGAGGGCGACGCTTGGCGTGTCCTCCGTCGAGGCGCCGGGGATGTCGATTTGCCCGACAGCCGTCGGAGCGCGGCCTCCCGCTCGGCCCCGGTTGCCCTGCCTCCTCCTCCTTCGACGGCGAGGGAGAGGATGGGGCGAGCTCGAAAGTTGTCCTTCCCCTACGCGGGAAAGACGTCGTTGATTCCGCCGCCAGCGGGCGGGCTGTCCGCCATCAATGTCGCCGTCGCGCGGCGGTGGAAGGAGTATCATGTCGTAGTCGCCGTCGAGCGAGATGAACTCGAGGTTCCCGAAACGGAGCACCGTCCCGGGTTGAAGAGGTTGTTGGAGACTGCCCATCTGGAGCTTGACGGGAAATCGAACGTCAACACGCAGCGCAGCCCCTACCTGGCGCGCCAACTGTCGGCGTTCCGAGACCGGGGGGTCCTCGAGCCGACGAGTGAGAGTGCCGCGTGCCCCAGCCCAGATGGGTCGAGCGCGTGGAGCGAGCGCAAAGGGGGGAACGGAGTGAGAGAGAGGTCGGTGGCCGGAGCCGGATCGCGAGGGAGTCGGAGAAATTCCCACGGCCTTCGTGTTCGTCCCGCGCCCAGGTCGGGTGCGCTTGCAGTAGGGGGTTACAAGCGTCCGCACGAGGTGAAGGGAGAGGGCGGCCCCGAGAGAGTGCCTGCCCCTGCCTTTCGTCCCCGCGAGGCCAACCTTTTCTAAGAAGGCCCTGGCCCTTCCTTTTATAGTCGTAAGGAGAGGGTCCAGGTGTACAAGATGGGGGTGTAGCGAGGTGCTACGTGTCTAGCGAGGGAGAGCTAGCGCCCTATGTACATGCCCAGGTGGCAGCCAGAGAGATCGTGGCACCCTGTTGGAGTGGCGTCGTGGCTGTTGGAGGAGTAACGGAGCCGGACGGGGGGACAGCTGTCGAGGTGGCTGGGTCCTTGCTGACGTTCTCCTGCTTTCGTAAGGGAGCTGGGAGCCGCCGTCGTCATGATCTAGCGGGGCGCCATCATGGCCTATCTGGCATAGCTGGCCAGATAGGACGCCGGTCTTGTTCTCTGCGACCCAAGTCGGCTCGGGGCAGGGTGATGATGACGCTTCCTGTTGACGTGGCGGTCTCGTATCCTAGGTCGGGCGTCGTGGAGGCTCCTCCGAGGCTGTGGCCGAGTCCGTCCTGCAAGACAGAGACAGAGTCCGAGCCCTGGTCGGGCGAGGCGGAGATTATTCGGCAGAGGCCGAGGCGGAGTCCGAGCCCTGGATCGGGCGAGGCGGAGGTCGCCGTCTTCCGAGGCCTTAGCCTGAGTCCGAGCCCTGGGTCGGGCGGAGCGGAGTTCGCCGTCTTCCGAGGCCTTAGCCTGAGTCCGAGCCCTGGGTCGGGCGGAGCGGAGTTCGCCGTCTTCCGAGGCCTTAGCCTGAGTCCGAGCCCTGGGTCGGGCGGAGCGGAGTTCGCCGTCTTCTGAGGCCTTAGCCTGAGTCCGAGCCCTGGGTCGGGCGGAGCGGAGTTCGCCGTCTTCCGAGGCCTTAGCCTGAGTCCGAGCCCTGGGTCGGGCGGAGTCTCCTATGGCACCACTGGCGAAGTCTGGCCGCCCGTCGGTCTTACCTTTTGCGTTAAACGCCCCGGTGACTCGGTCGGTTGGTGCGGTGATTTAGTCAGGGTTTCTCCTTATCGGAGGCGGGGCCTAGGGCGAGCCGGGGATGCGCCTGCCGTGAAAGAGGAGACCTCAGGCGAGACGGAGTCATCTTAGGGTCGGCTGCCCTCGCCCGAGGCTAGGCTCGGGCGTGGCGTGGTCAAGTCACTCGTGTGGACTGATCCCTGACTTAATCAAACCCATCAGGCCTTTGCAGCTTTATGCTGATGGGGGTTACCAGCTGAGAATTAGGTGTCTTGAGGGTACCCCTAATTATGGTCCCCGACAGATACGGCTACCATCAAAACAGCCGATCCAAAATACTCCATGCCTCGATGGTGCCCAGCGGGATTGACACGATCCCAAAAGAGAAAATTACAGCGCCTAAGAGCAAAGGAGAGCCAGGAGAAGGAGGCGGAAAAGACATTTAATGACACACATCCACTATACCCGCCACCACAAAAGAAATGGAGACCGAAGGCCGTTGAGAAAAAACAAACGGCCATAGAAAGTCAACCTGCACCAGGCGCGGACCGTCCGGCCCCCACGTGCGAATCGTTCGCCGTTCACCAGGAAGGCTCTGGACAACCTGCACCAGGCGCGGACCGTCCGGCCCCCGCGTGCGGACTGTCCGCCGTTCATCAGGAAGCCTCCAACAACACGACAACATCCATGGAAGAGGACGACCTGCTAGGAGAAGACCTGGTCGACTACGAGGCTTCTCCAGAACGCCCAGGTATGGATGTAAATATTATTACATTTTCTTCCGATTGCACTATCATTGGCGACGATGAACCTGTTGCTGCCCAGTTCGATTTTGGTCCTAAAGAAGCCGCCTTTACTAAACCAAAGGAATCGGTAAATCATTTAAAGCCGCTCTTCGTGCGCGGTCACATTGATGGAATACCGATTGCTAAGATGTTGGTGGATGGAGGGGCGGCTGTAAATCTAATGCCTTATTCATTATACAGAAAATTAGGTAAACAAGATGACGAACTTGTCAAAACCAACATGACCCTCAGTGGTGTTGGGGATAGTTCGATTAAAGCCAGGGGAGTCACGTCCGTTGAATTAACCATCGGGACTAAGACCCTTGCTGCTGCATTCTTCGTCGCTGATGTAGAAGGGAATTACAGTTTAATTCTAGGCAGAGATTGGATTCATGCCAATCAATGTATACCTTCTACATTACATCAAATGCTAATACAATGGGTAGGCGATGAGGTAGAACAAGTACATGCTGATGTATCGGCCTGCATCGCTGTGGCCGATGCCCCTGTACTCTGGACTTATGAGACTGCTACATGTCTCACAGGAGTAGATTTTTCTGATTATCAGTTCATAAGTATAGATAAGAAAGGTTTCATTCCTGTAATGCTAGAGCCGACGGAGAATCGGCTAAATCCTAAATAAAGTTTAAATGATGAATACACATGAAGTTCATGAGTCGTTGATCACGGACAATTCGGCTCTCAAAGCCGGATGGTCTGGTCTTTCACAAAACAGTTCGGGCTTTAAGACCGAACATCTACCACAGCGAAAAGACAGTATTACGGATGATCCGGTCCCCGAGACCGGAAAGTCCGCCATCACACAAAGATCATCTAATTCCTCTGTGGGGGACATGATAGAGGAATTCAGAGATCTTGATAAACTAGGACAGGGGTTTACATCAGCCGATCCATTGGAGGAGATTGACATAGGAGATGGTAAAACTCCAAGGCCAACTTTTGTAAACAAGACCCTGGAGGCCGATCCTAGAGATGAGATGATCGGTCTATTGAAGGAGTATTCAGATTGTTTTGCTTGGAATTACACTGAAATGCCTGGACTAAGCCGAGAGATTGTCGAACATCGGCTGCCCATTAAGTCTGGTTTCAGACCTTTCAAGCAGAAAGCTAGAACGTTTCGTCCAGATCTTCTCCCACGAATCAAGGACGAAATCCACCGGCTGCTAGAAGCTAATTTTATTAGACCTTGCAGATACGCAGAGTGGGTCTCCAATATTGTGCCGGTGGAGAAGGAGTCAGGTAAACTTAGAGTATGCATTGATTTTCGTAATTTAAATAAAGCAACTCCTAAAGACGAATATCCCATGCCCATAGCCGACACATTAATCAATAATGCATCAGGGAATAGAATTATTAGCTTTCTTGATGGTAATGCCGGATATAATCAGATTTTCATGGCCGAAGAAGATGCGTCTAAAACGGCCTTTATATGTCCAGGCTTCATTGGTTTATTTGAATGGGTTGTCATGACATTCGGTCTTAAAAATGCTGGTGCTACTTATCAGAGGGCTATGAATCTGATCTTCCATGAGTTGTTAGGAAACACTGTGGAAGTCTACATTGATAAAATGCGTCGGTATGGTTTAAAAATGAACCCACGTAAATGTGCTTTTGGAGTGTCGGCTGGTAAGTTTTTAGGATTTGTCATCCATGAACATGGTATAGAAATAGACCCTGACCGAATCAAGTCTATTCGGAATGTGGGGCCTCCGACTTGTAAGGTCGAAGTGCAGAGGTTTCTCGGCAAGGTGAATTATTTACGAAGGTTTATTTCTAACCTAGCCGAGAAGATTGATGCCTTCACCCCTATCCTTCGGCTTAAGAATGATGCTGAATTCACTTGGGGGGCAGAGCAGCAGGAAGCATTTGATCTCATTAAAAAATACTTGTCTTCGGCTCCCGTGTTAAAAGCACCACAAGTAGGAGCACCATTCAGATTATACATTGCAGCTGAAGACAAGGTTATTGGGGCTGTTCTGACACAAGAAACTGAGGGGAAGGAGCATGTGGTGACATATCTAAGCCGAAGATTGGTGGATGCTGAAACAAGGTACACTTTTATTGAAAAGTTATGCTTATGCTTGTTTTATGCATGCACCAAATGTAGATGTTATTTACTGTCTAGTCGTTGCACTGTTTCTGGTCAAGCCGATGTAATCAAATACATGTTGCATAACCCAATTATGAGTGGTAGAATTGGTAAGTGGGCTTATGCACTCATAGAATATGACTTGGCTTATGAACCATTGAAATCTATGAAAGGCCAAGTCGTAGCGGATTTTATTGTGGAACATCGGGTTAATGATATTTATGAACTAGACATGTCATACCTCACTATTACTCCTTGGACTTTATATTTTGATGGATCGGTTTGCAATGAAGGGCAAGGAATTGGCATTGTGCTTGTTTCACCAAGAAATGTCTCCTTTGACTTCTCTAGCCGATTGAAAACTTATTGCACTAATAATCAAGTTGAATATGAGGCCCTCCTATTCGGTTTAGAACTTTTAAGTAGTATGGGAGTAAAACATGTGAAGGTATTTAGCGATTCTCAGCTGGTTGTCCAACAAGTGTTAGAAGAATATCAATGTCTTGATGGTACTCTAAATAGTTATCTTGAGAAATGTTGGAGCATAATCCATTCTTTTGACGAATTCAGTATTCGGCATATCTCTAGAGTTGAGAATCATAGAGCTAACGATTTGGCACAAGATGCATCAGGTTATCGGATAAAGAAAGGGAAATTTCACAAAACTGAAAATCTGATAACCAGTGCAGAGCCAAATTCCCAGGTCACGGACCGTCCGCGTGATGACGCCGGACCGTCCGAGGTTATCAGAAATGTTCTCTTAATCGATTCGGCTGACAATGAAGCCGATGCAAGTGATTGGAGGACACCTATACTTAATTATTTGCAAAATCCCAGTATCAGGACAAATAAGAACATTCGGCGAACAGCTTTCAAGTATGTTTTGATGAGTGATGAACTTTACCGCCGAACGGTTAATGATGTCCTGCTTAAGTGCTTGGGCCCAGATGATGCTATATTAGCTATGGCCGAAGTACATGAAGGAATTCGTGGTACCCATCAATCAGCTCCAAAGATGAAGTGGTTGTTGCGAAGGTCTGGCTTTTATTGGCCTAATATGATAGCTGATTGTTTTAAGTACTACAAGGGTTGCCAAGTGTGTCAAAAATTCGGCGACCTACAGTTGGTCCCTGCAGCCGAATTACATCCTATCATCAAGCCTTGGCCGTTCAGAGGATGGGGATTATACTTTATTGGAGAAATTCATCCTTCATCATCAAAGGGGCATCGGTTTGTGTTAGTTGCCACTGACTATTTCACCAAATGGACTGAAGCCGTTGCTCTGAAAAACATGACGCACAAGGAGGTAATTGAGTTCATAACTGAGCATATTATTCATAGATTCGGCATTCCCCAGACCTTGACTACAGATCAAGGGACTTCTTTTATGTCAAAGGAGGTACGTGAATTTGCTGAATTATACAGAATTAAGCTGCTTAATTCATCTCCATATTATGCTCAGGCCAATGGACAGGCCGAGTCTAGTAATAGGACATTGATTAATTTGATAAAAAATAAGATATCTAATAATCCTAAACATTGGCATAAGATTTTGTCCGAAGCTTTATGGGCTCATAGAATATCTAAACATAATGCTACTAAAGTATCTCCTTTTGAGCTTGTCTATGGGCAGGAAGCAGTATTGCCTGTGGAAATAAGTTTGAATGCTGTCAGGTTCGCCAGACAAAATGATTTAACTGTCACTGATTATTATAATTCAATGATGGATAATATTGATGAGGTGACCGACAAGAGGATGATAGCTTTGGGAGCAATAGAAAAGGACAAGATCATGGTAGCCAGGGCCTACAACAAGAAGGTCAAAGCAAAATCATTCCAAGTAGGAGACTTGGTGTGGAAGACCATTCTACCTCTAAGGAATAAAGACCGAAAGTTCGGGAAATGGTCGCCAAGCTGGGAGGGTCCTTATAAAGTGAAGCAGGTGATGTCTGGTAACGCTTATTTACTACAAACATTACAAGGCAAGGATTTACCTAAGGCTTTGAATGGGCGTTTCCTCAAACAGTATCATCCTAGTATGTGGCAAGATGCCTAAGAAAACCGATGTGATCACATCGAGTTAGTTGCTTTTGGTTCGCCCAGCTCCACCAAAAGGCAGGGGGGCATATGTTCGAACCAAAAATGAGCGCGCGGACGGTCCGGCCCTGAGGCCGGACGGTCCGCGGTCCGGACGGTCCGCGCCTGTGGGCCGGACGGTCCGCGCGTGTGCAGAGCGGATTAGGGTTCCGAGTTTTGTGCTACGATTGTTAGCTAAAATCGCGGGATAAGCTCGGGAATTAGTTTGTAAAGGGTCCAGCCCCCTCCTCTATAAATAGAGAGGTATACGGCCGATTTGTAATAATCATCAATCGAATCAATACAACTTCTATTTCGCATTTTATCCTAGGAGTAGTTTTAGTCTAGTTTAGGTTTAGTCTTCCAATCCCCAAATTCTTCGTCTCTCCTCGACTCTACGTCGATTAGAGGAGTCTAGGTCGGCCTGCCCGAGCCTAGACACCACCTAGGATCTCTACTCCCCGACGGGGTCCCTCCCGGGAGCGAGATCCAGGCGCCGTCGGCGATCTTCCGCCGTCCCTGCGTACGCGCGGACCGTCCGGCCCCAGGGCGCGGACCGTCCGGCCGTCAGGCAGGAGCCCTAGCCGCGCACCAGGCCGCGGACCGTCCGGCCCCAGGCCGCGGACAGTCCGCCCTTGCGCAGAGAGCACCACCGCGCCTTGCACCAGGCCGCGGACCGTCCGGCCTCTACGTGCGGACCGTCCGCCCCTGTGCGGAGGGCACCGCCACGGTTCTTGTTGAGTGTTTGACGCTCCAAAAGGGCGTCAACAATAGCCTTAGGTCATTTTCAGTGAAAGTTTCACGAGAGTTTCATTCTCATTAAATAACATACTATCTAACGTTATTTCAAATTTCACTCTGCAGACAGTGTCATCTATAGTTTACCGTTCTCTGTTTTAAATGATCCACTAGAGACAGAGAGGATGACACAACAACGAAGGTATACAATAAGATCCATACCAACGACACAATGCAAATGGGTGAGGCAAATAATTCATATGCGTGTGTGTACAGTAGACAATGGTCACGTAAAAAAGGAGAGACGTCCAACAGCGTGCATTAGACAAAAAAAAAGCGTATTTATTGCGTCCTGACAACGCGCAGGCAGCTCCCCTGCACTCCTCGGCCAAGCCACGCAAAAATGCATCGGTTAGACTCTCTTCACCGGTTGCCGCTAGCGCTCCCCTCCCCTGACGGCTACAGGCCACCCCTACCGCTACAACGATTGCCTCTACCGGTGCTACAGGACTAGCAGCGGGTGGACGAGCACGCTACATCAAGGGGTACCCAAGAGCTCCTCTTACCTCGGTTTGTGTGTACAACAATATTTATTAGTTGAGAAAAAATTGATAATAGATGGTGAATAGGTATGGAAAATGGTATTTTATGATTATAGTGGGGTATAGGGGAAGGATTTAGGGGGAACCGCTGTATAGGGTGAAGATATAGGAGGGAAGAGAACGCTGACGTGGCACGTGAGTAGGATATAGGGGGAGAAATTTAGGGGTAACCGCTGAACACAGTCTTATGTGTTGGAAGCCGATTTCGTGGGGAACAGTTCCAGTGGGCAACCATATGCCTTGTGCATCGCGTCTATGCGTTGGGGTCGAACTAAGGAATACACAATTGCAATTCAAAGACCATAGATCAGTTTTCCAAGTTTAAGGAACTAAGAGCATCTCCAACAATGCCTCAAACTAGTGCCTCAAATTGAAATATAGGGCTCTACACAAGAAAAATCACTCCAACAGTGCCTCAATTCAACAAATTTTGTCAAAAAAACTATAGGGCACCTTCTCAAGTGCATCAAATATACTACACCGTAGTGGACTGCCCTATAATCTAGATTTAGGGCTTTACTATTGGAGCGAAGTGTTTTGTTGGTGCCCTAAATTCTATAAAATTTACTTATTTTTAAATTATAAGGCATTTCTATAGGTCACGTTGTTGGAGATGCTCTAAGAGAATACATGTTATAATCTAAAGCCTTTGATCATAACTTATATATTTTCAATCCCATAGAAACCTCGTATTAAGGGTTAGTTTGGAAACACTATTTTTCCAAAATATACCTATTTTCCAAGAAAAAAATGAACTAATTTCTATTAAAAAATAAAAATTCTTTAGAAAATGAAATTTCTAAACTAGCCCTAAAAGGGATTATACATGCTCTAAGAGAGTTTTTGAAAGACGAAGGAGCTTCACAACGATGAAACTCTGGATATTGTTTTCTAGGCAAATGTTTACATAATAGCCTTAGAAACAATGCGATAAAACTACTCTTAGAGCTAGTTTGGAACCCCATTTTCCCAAGAAATTTTCATTTTTCTAAGAGAAATTAGTTCATTTTTCCTTGGAAAAATAGAAATACCTTGGAAAAATGGATTTTCCAAACTAGCACTTAATGAATAGCCTAAGCGATGGCATTAACATGTTTGCACTGAAGCAGAAAGCGAGGAAAAGGCGGACGAGTTAATACAACACAAAACCATAAAGCATGAACTTTAGTTTACACTTCCTCTTATTTTGGCCAATTGTATTCACAAGGTATGACGCTACTGATGAAACTGCACAAAGTCCACCGAATTGACAGGCGCCCTTGGGTACATAGCAGTGAGACTGGAAAGGTAACAAATGGAATACGGATACGTAGATAACCACGGAGACCCAGCAATGCTAAGGTATTGTTTGGTCACTGCATAACCGACGATGATGGTCACAACGCCTCGTGATGCCTCATGCCTTAACAGCAACCAGATGATCTCTGGGCCCGGTTGCCACCCACAACGTCCACGGTATCTGGCACATACCTTCAAAAACAGATCGACAAGATCAAAAAAGGACGCGCGGAAAGAAATACAACCAAGAGAAAGAAACGAAAGGTGCAGTCCTGAGAAACAATGCAAATATATCACCCAAAGAAAAGGACCAGCGCATGGAAACAAAAAACAGGTCTGGTCCTCAGGAAAAGAGACCTGAACGATGATTTGACATAGATAATACTGAAAGAAGGGACCGACATAAGTTATTTAAATTCAAAATATTACTACTCTAGTCTTATTGCTGCAAATGATGCTAGTCCTGGTACACGATCCAATTACACCCCCAAAAAGAGGACCAGCAAAAAGTGTCTAGTTTTGTTGATGACTAACAACTGGAGCAAAAGACCCAACAGGAGCACCACTTGATGTTTCGAACGTAAGTAGTCTTGCTGTGGTGCTCCATTTTCTAGTACTTGCGATGATTAATGTCGCATAAAACCAGTACTGTCAAGTGTCAATCAGACATGAAGAGGAAGGAGAATCAGTGTGCTTACAGTTCTTCCTCTGGCTCATTCTTCAGAGCGTTCTTCACGATACACTGGAAGGCGTCTTCCACGTTCGTTCCGTCCTTAGCAGACGTCTCAAAGTACGGGATGTTCCCTTTGGAAGCACACCATGCCTTTGCCTTCTTCTCAGATACCTAAAATGAAAGCAGTTCACATTTCTAACCAGCACAGTCTAGTTCAAGCGGAGAATTTATTCAGAGAGCAAATCGTGCAGTGGTGTTTACCACGCGGCTGTTGCCACCATCTACATCAACTTTGTTACCCAACAGAACAAAAGGGAAATTATCAGGATCTGATGGGCTAGCCTGCAGAGGGAAACATCCAAAGTTAGACAAAAAGACAGGATTGCTGTGAGACTGAACTAATAAACCATTGGAGATATTTCACCTGAATTAGAAACTCTTCACGCCAGTTGTTCAGGTTGTCAAATGATTTCATAGAATTAACATCATAGACTAGGACACAACAATCTGCTCCCCGGTAGAATGCAACACCGAGACTCTGAAACCTTTCCTGGCCAGCAGTGTCCCATATCTACAAAGACATGTTGTTAAACGCCCTAAACCAGCGGGCAATACCTTTGACATTTCTCTTCACAACATATTAATCTGAATCTACATTTATTATGTACGCAATAGAGACGACCAAGATGAAGAAGCATAAAAAATAACAGATATCTAAGGTTTGAAATTATCTGAACAGTCATCTGTTAATTAAGCAAAGATCAAGATTACGGTCAAGTACAAAAAAGGGTTAATGACACACTTGTGCCAAATGCCCTATGCTAATCTAAACAACATCATGACAATAAGCAGCGCGATGCAAACATCTGATTCACTATTAATGAAAATAATGTACATGCCCACAAGTTGTGAAGAGTACACTTTTTACAATTTAGGAGGCGCCTTTTATAGCCAAAATACTTCACTGCATTGTTTTGCCAATGCAGTAAATTAATGAAGCAATAAAATTGATGAACTGACATTTTGTCAACAAGAGCTAGTGCCGGAGCTCGATATTTCAAGTGCGAGCGAACTGCCTAAACAAAACAGCATATTGGGTAGACTGTGTCGGCCGCAACAAACACGATGCTATGGCCTAACAAGCAAGCATTCAAGTGTTCAACGGCAAACATCCTCTCATACTTTTTAAGCATCATGGCTGATCAGTTCGCAAACTAATTAATAAAGTACTGAAGTTGACGTAAAGAAACCGAACTACTCGCTGAGCACGGCACAGCATATGGATAGGGGAACCAATCTTACTTGCAGAGTGAAGAGCCTGTCCTCGAACTGCACCTCCTTGGTGAGAAAATCCGCGCCGATCGTAGCCTTGTACTGATTGCTGAACTTCTTGTTCACATATCTGAATTACATCACAGCTCAAAGAAAACAAACCAACCAACCAGAAGAAATAAAAAAAACGACGAAACGAAATCAAGTCTGCTTGTCAAGAATCGATCCGAATCGCAGGATACTGGTTCATCAAGGAAGTCTTCCCAACCCTAGATCACAGGAAACAGAGGTCAGCGAGAGACAAAAAGGCAAAGCGCTCGCACGGGGGGAGCGGGAGTGGGGCCAGGGGAGGGGATCTGAAGCGCGCACCCACTATCGCCGAGGATGATGACCTTGAGCAGGGTGCGGCGGCGCGAGGCCATCGGGATCTAGGGCCCACACGGGGCGGCGATCTCGCGCGCGGGGACTGGAAGAGGAAGGCGGAGAGCCGGGGAGAGGGAGACCTGGCCGAGAGACTTGTTGGGGTTGGGGAGCCGTCGCGATGCGTTGCGTTTTGTGGTGGCCTGGTAGTGGTGGGCGCCTGTGATGAGGTGGCGGCCACACCGCGGCCCACAGAGGGAGCAATTCGCATCGTTGTAGTTGTAGGTAAGGGATGCATATCGAGGCAGGCTCCGATGGGCTCGGTTTGGTTCCGTAACGAGTCATAGAGTCAGTTTAGTTGATTCGATTTGGCTCGTTAAACTAACGAATTATAGAGTTAGTTTAGTTCGGTATGTTTACGAGCTCGAGCTAACTAGTTTAGCTCGCGAGCCACAACAGATAAAAAAACATTATGTATGTAATAATCAATTTCTAGTTAAATTCAAACTAATTTAATAAGTGAAAATAGTAATTACATCTAGAGTTTCACAGATCATATCAATATAACACCAAATTAACACAACTCAACACTCATTGATTCACAATTCACATCGTATTCATCAGTTTAACCCATGTTTATATTCGCATAACCCAATTTAACATATAGACATATTTCATCGATCATTAGGTTAATTTATAGGCCATAGACACCACACATACATATAATATATTCATCAATTGTTGCATAAATAATATGTATATAGTTTCGTTTTGCTAAAATGTGGTACAGTGGTAGCTCGTTTAGCTCGCGACTGACTCGTTAACTAATCGAGCTAGTATGTCAGATCAACTCGTGAAAAAATTCAAACGGGCCTATCCGAGTTTTAGTCGAGCTGACCACAAACCGAGCGAACCGATCATAAACCGAGCGAGCCGACGAGCCACGAGCATTTCATCCAGCTCTAGTTGTAGGTCTTCGAACCGCTCCCACAACTGTTTCGGAGCGCCTTCGTCCAATTGTTTTTCTAAGAGCACAAACGTGACATATAAAAATGCTCTATAATTTAAAATTGAGTATATTTTGTATAATTTAGAGTCTCAATAAACTATTTTGTTCCAACGGTAGAGTCCTAATTTTAGATTATAGGATAGCTCACTACGGTACAGTATATTTGAGACACTTGAGAATGTGCCCTATAGTTTTTTACCAACTTTTATAAAAAAGTCACTCTTGGAGTAGCTTTTTCTGTGTAGGGCCCTATATTTTAAATTAAAACATCAGTTTGAGGCATTGTTACAGATGCTCTAATGTGAATAGGAACGATATTAGAGCTTGACGGTGTGGTTAGTTTGGCTTTTGACTTTGACTTTTGCCCTCTAAAAACCAAAAGCTAAACTAAAGGGTTATGATATGTGATATGGACATGTGTGGATGTACCATGTGCTTAAATATTTGCATTCTTGCATCCCTTCTTTAGGGTGGCGCAGAGTAATCCATAATGGTAAAGGTTAGATATAAATTTACCGTATGTTGTCTTAGAGTCTTTATAGAAACACAATTATTGTTATTGTTGATAAAGACAAAGTTTTGCCGATGATTTTTGTGAAAATTTATGTTGCTTATGCTTAAAGGGTGTTTGACATAGCTTCTGAGCAAAATTTTAAGGAGAAGCTGACTAAAGCCACCCAAACGATCCTAACTATAAAGTTGCAAACTCCATAGTGTTTTGAGATTTACGGTATAAATTTTTGGAGTACCTATTTTTGTTAAAAAAGCAACATAGACATAAAGTTTAAAGTTATTAATTCGCGAGAAAGCAATCTAGACTTTGTAGTAGAACTCCTCTAGTTTTGAAGTATAGCTGCTTTCAAATAGAGCATAGCCATGCCAAAAACATCCTCAGTATTTTCTCGAACACGTATTATGAGGATCATGCGGAGATTAGTATATAGCCTACCAATAATGTGACTTTAGGGTCATCATTTGATGGTGTTGGAGGTCTGGATTGAGGTGAGAGTGCAGACGCCAATGGATGTTAACTATCCACCTGGCATTCAGCAAATCTCTTGTAGCTAAAAAGGCACATGGGTCAGTAAGGAATCAAGCCCTGCGTCTTACTCGGATATCCTTTTGTTCTCCAAAACTCACTTGGACCGAAATGATATGAATACGAGGAAGCTAGAAAAGTCCTGCCACTAACCTGAATTCCTAATTACCTGTATGGTGTAACAAACGTTAAGCGTTTGGTTGCAATGACAGGATGGGATGGGATAGGACGATCCCTTAAATTAGGTTGTTTGGTTCTGGATCAAGGGTTGGGACAGGACTATTCAGTGTTGTTTTCTGTTGTCCCTCAAAATTGGAGGGACGAGAGAGGACGTCAGAGAACAACCTTGTCCTAGCTGTCCCGCAACCAAACACACTAAAGATCCCAAGAAGGAACTTTACGGCAACCCGCCGGCAAAAAAAATTGTAACTCCGTTGCGAGCGTCACTCGTCGGCGCGTCCCGGCCGCGTGCGGCGGGTCATCCCGTCGGCGACGCCGATCTCGCCGGACCTCTGCCCGTCCCTCCCTGCGCTGGCCGCCTCGCTCGTGGCGCCGTCGTCGCTGGAGCTGGACGACGACGGGTGCAGCCCGTACTCGCTGGTCGCTTCGCTCACGTAGCTCCTGCTCGTGTCCTCGGTGAGGAAGCCCCCCGTGGAGGAGGCCGCCGGCACGAACGCCAACCGCCTCATCCGCCGCAGCTGGTCGGCCGCGCCGTCGTCCACGGTCCCGCTCTGCCCCGGCGCCACGCCGCCGTTGAGGGCCTCCGCCGACATCTGCCCTTCCAGGAACCGCACGATCTGTGTTGTCCATGAACGAAATTAAACAACAACACGTGCACTATACTGTTAGTGTTAGCTCACAGCAAAAATCTGCGGGCGAGCGAGATGGCCGCGATCGGCCAGTGTCAGCTACCCCACCTGGCCCATCCGCGGGCGGGTCCGGGCCGTGGACCGCACAGCTGCGGCGGCGCAGGCGATGAGCCGGCGCATGTCGACGCCGTCGTAGTTGGTGCCCAGGATCGGGTCGGTCAGCTCGTCCAGGGCGTCCTCTCCGAGAGCTCTCGCCAGCCTAGGCTTCGACTGCACCAAAAACATCCACCGGCAGAATGGCAGAATTCGTCAGTCGTCACCTCGCTCTGCATGAACAGCCATTCAACGAGCCAAAAAGTTCAGGGAACCCACCCAAGAAACCAGAGTCTCGTCGTTGTCTGGCTCGGGCGACAGGACAGGCGTCATCCCTGTGATCAGCTCCAGAAGCACGACCCCAAAGGAGTAGACGTCGGAGCGGTCCGTTACTTTGCCGGTGGTGGCGTACTCCGGCGCCAAGTATCTGGAAGAAACGAAACGAGTTCGTCACTAACAGTGCATCCATGCATTCTAGTAGTTTCTACCAGTCATGGACTTCTAGCTAGTCACGAGTCACGACCAAAGGTTTACTTACCCAAAGGTTCCCATGACGCGCGTGGAGACGTGAGTGTTGTCTGCCGGCTGTATCTTGGCCAACCCAAAGTCTGAAACCTGCACAGCAGATGTTCATTTTTCAGACAAATGCATGGCATCCAAAGTTCCGCTGAAATCACTTACCTTGGGCTCGAAATTGTAATCCAGAAGTATGTTTGCCGCCTTGATGTCACGGTGGATAATCTTAGGATCACCTGAAACCAACAAACACAAAGCAGTTTCACAAAAAAAAAGAAATAAAGAAGAAAGAAAAAAAACACGCAAGCACAGTGCTGCTGGAACTCACAGTCCTCGTGCAAGTATGCCAGTCCCTTGGCGGACCCAAGCGCGATCCTCCACCTCTGCTGCCAATCCAGCGCCGGGCGACCACTCCCTGTAAAACAATACAAAACCCACGTCAGGCGAGCCGTCCCCGTGCGTGCAAGTGCAATGCAAACCCATGCCAGGAGCATGGACGGGAACCAGCACGTAAAAAGAACGCTGTCACGTACGTACGTACCGTGCAGGTGGAGCTCCAGCGTCTTGTTGGGCACGTACTCGTAGACGAGCAGGCGCTGGTCGCCGTGGATGCAGTAGCCGACGAGGGACACGAGGTAGCGGTGGTGCACGCGGCTGATGATCTCCACCTCGGCGCGGAACTCGCGGTCGCCCTGCCCGCTCCCGGGCCGCAGCCGCTTGATGGCCACCTCGCCGCCGCCGCCGCCGCGCTCCAGCGTGCCGCGGTACACGTGCCCGAACCCGCCCTGCCCCAGCAGGTTCGCGTCCGAGAACCCGCGCGTCGCCGCCACCAGCTCCGCGTACGACACGGTGCCACCCGTGAACAACGGCGGCGGCGGCGGAGGCGGCGGGCGGAGGGGCCCCAAGAGCACGCCGCTGCTGCTGCTGCCGCCGCTGGGCTGCCACGACTGCCCGAGCATCTGCTGCGAGTAGTGCGACTGCGGCTTCGCTTGCTGGTGCGACCACGTCACCGGCAGCCCGCGGGGGCCGTAGACGTTGCCTGAGGATGCAATATTGGGAGAAGTTAGAACAACACAACAGCAAAAAGTTGTTGAAAAAACAAGACACCGATACGTGGAATTTTGACCTCTTTTGGTCACCCGTCGTCACTGACGGGAGTCTCATGATTTGTTACGACGACTTAACAGTCTACTCGACCCAGAAACAGAAATCTAACGAGAAAAGGCAGTACGCTAGTATCAAACACGTACGTAAAGCGATCAGTGACGCCCGCAGACAACTCTAGAACGTATAATAAGCAGTATGCAAGTACCAAACACGTAAAAGTGATCAATGACGCAGAGATCTCTAGACTGCACACACTTGCCATCGCCGTTTCCATGGACGAGTTACGCGGCAAGCTGCCGTGAGTCACGCACGCACTTGAAAAGAAAAGGAACACGGTTTATCCCGCAAGAGCCGCCGGCCGTTCAGCTTCGACGAGACAACAACCAGCTGATCCCCGGGCCATGCATGTCCATGGTGCACGTGTCGCCATCGTCACCAACACCGGCGAAGGTGGCTCCTGTGACGCCGGCGGCGCACGAGTGGCGAGTGCGCGTCGACCTAGGCGCGGGCCCCGCGCGCGGGCACGCGAACTTCTTACGTTGCTTTGCTTGACGCGCGCACGCACTCACGGCGTGCGTGTCCAACACTACTGCGGTGTGGTGCGCTTGCACCGGCCAAGGCCATAGCGTGTCAAGCGTATGGGGGTATGGGAGCGTTGTTGGCATACGTACGGTACGTACCGGGCGGAGAGCTGCGGCGGCGTTGACGGCTCTTCTTGGAGCAGCAGAGGCAGTAGATGAGGCCGGCTATGAGGCCGAGCATGACCACCGTTGCGACGGCCACGGAGACGCCGATCACAGTCCCGTTTGAACCTGACGGCGCCGGAGGTGCGAACGATGGCGTGGAAGAAGGGCCATCACTTGGGGACGACGGGGTTACGCCGGGAGGAGGAGGAGCAGGAGGGGCATGCGGAGATCGCGGAACAGGAGTCGGCGAGGGCGGCCGTCTGCTGGGCGCCGCTGGAGGGTCTGGCCGGATTGGAGATGGCGTCGCGGGTGGTGGCTCCGGCGCCCTTCGCGGGGGTGGTGGTATGATTGGGACACCTGGGGGAGACGGAGTCACTGGAGAAGGCGGAGACGGCCTTGGCGGTTCGGGCAACGCCGGGGGAGGCGGCGAAGGCAGTGGTGGCACAGGTGTTGATGGAGATGGCGTAATTGGAGACGGCACTGGCGTCACGGGAGAAGGCGGCGACGGCAAGGGTGGTGCCGGAGGAGTGGGTGTTGGTGGTACCGGAGCCACGGGAGGAGGGGACGGCGGCACTGGTGCTGGCACCGCAGGGGATGGCGGCGGTAATGGCGTCAGTGGTGTCGCAGGCGTCACTGGAGGCGACGGCGGCGTGGGCGTTGGTGCAGGCACCGGCGGCATTGGAGGCGCCGGAGTGGGCGTTGACGGTGAAGGCGGCGTGATCGTCGGTTGGGACGGAGTGGGAGTTACTGGCGCAGGGATCGCTGGCGGCGATGGAGGAGAGATTACTGGCGGCGACGGTGTCGGTGCTGATGGTGCAGGCAACGGTGGTGGCATCGTCGGTGCAGGTGGAGAAGGTATTGGTGGCTGCGGTATAGGAGGACTAGACGCCGGTGGAGCAGCTGGTACTGGTATAGCCGGTGGCTGCGGTATAGGAGCAGGAGACGCCGGTGGTGCAGATGGTGTCGCCGGTGGTGGCTGCGGCGTAGGAGGAGACGCCGCTGGCGGCGGAGCAGCAGGAGTCACTGGCGATTGCGGCAGAGGAGCCGGTGGCGCCGGCGGGGCAGATGGCGTGGGTCCCGGGGGTGGAGTAGATGGCGCCAGCGGTGGAGGCGAAAGTGCCGGCGGAGCAGATGGAGGCGCTGGCGGTTGCACGGGGGGCGAGAGAAGCGGCGGGGCGGGTGGCGAAGGAGCCGGACGATCAGGCGGCGGAGACACCGTTGCCG
This sequence comes from Zea luxurians, assembly GCA_029449295.1. Taxonomy (NCBI): domain Eukaryota; kingdom Viridiplantae; phylum Streptophyta; class Magnoliopsida; order Poales; family Poaceae; genus Zea; species Zea luxurians. The sequence continues at coordinate 791,425 of JAOPSE010000177.1, read as the reverse complement.
GTGGGCCAGCAGGAGGAGTCCCTGGAGGAGAAACAGCCGGCGGAGCAACCGGGGTCGGTGGCGGCGGCGGCGGCGGAACTGGCGCTTGCGGTGGTGGAAGCGACGGGGCTGCAGCGGACGTGGTCGAGTTCGACGGCTCTGGAGTGCTTGGAGAAGGAGGCGACAGGGCTGCAGCTGCAGGAGTAGAAGTAGATGGAGGCGAAGTATTGGATGGTGGAGGGGCCGACATGGCGGCGGCTGCGCGGTCACCTCCCCGTCACGCGTCGCCGTGCGAGGCCGGGGCCTGGAGCGCGGAGATCTCGTAGATTCCGTTCGCTTTTAAGCGTGGCGCCATTGTGGACTTCCCGAAATCCCGAAATCTTAACGACCAGAATTCGTTTGGATTGGATTGTGAAACGAACACGGCGTTTTTGGTGGCCGCTATACCGCTACATCTACATGCGTGTTCCACGTCTCCACGGCCCGGCCTCGACGAGAGGAACTGCACTGGACCGTGTCGGACGTCGCAGCCTGACGACTGAGAGAACGTCGAGCCATACCGTCTCCAGATTTGGACCGTGTCCCAGGCAATACCGGCCCAATTGCCGCCCAACTACTGGACCGATCTGGCTCGCGCGATTGTGCCGCAGTGCGAGCCCACTGATGTGATGTAGTGGAGCCTTATCTGGATCACAACGTTATTAGAGCAACTCCAGTAGTTATGTATAATTATACTATCTAAATCCTAGATTTAGCAAGTCCTCAAATAATATAGAAAATAAAAAACTCATCTACTCCAACAGTTCTCTATATATTACTTCCTAAATATGTTAAAATTTAATATGTCACCGGTTTAAGTGGGGTCATCAGCGATGACAGATTCAACTTGGTGAGCTGTGTTGGCCTTTTGATTTACTGCCGCAATTGTTTATTCGTTTATTTTTGATATGTGCACGTGCAGCTATTGTATTGTCAATTGTTTAATCTCTAGCTGACTACCTGCCGCAATTGTACGTTGCTGGCGTCTGACACACGGGCTCTGTTAATATATCTTTACTATAAAGTAGAAAAATAAACAAAATATAAAAAATACCGTTAGGTTTTTGTGTAGGGAGTTGGTAAATGGTTGCTAAATATAGGGAGGAAATAAGGTTAAATGAGAAGTAGCTAAATTTAGAAAGTTCATTTAGAGAGTTGTTGGAGAGGAATTTTTAGTTTAGCTAACTAAATTATTGATTTGGGGAGTCTTTTAGAGAACTACTAGAGTTGCTCTTATGAGCCTTCTTTCTTTCTCAGTGCATACTGGAATAATTCATCTCCATCAGGCCATCATTAATTAACTAATGTTCCTTATTGTTTTTTTTTCTTGAGGCTGAAGCCCTGTGTAGGAACACGTCGGAGTGGGTGTGCAACTTTGAATATTGCAGCTGGTGCAGTGCTGTGTCTATGTACTTGAGAGAGCTGAGACTACAGGGTGCAAGTGTACAGCGGGGTTGGCACTATCTTGAGCTAGCTAGCTAGCAATGATCGACCTTTCATAGGAAGCACCGTCGTATATAATTGAAGTGGTCCTCTCACTAACTACGCACTTACTAAGCTCCAGTAGTGAGCTAGTGATAATTGCTGCTAATCATCGGCGATCAACAGCTTTCCAGAAAGGATGCAGGATAAAAGCTAGTAGATATAGTACACCTCCGTTTCTTTTTCTATGGTTAATGAGGTTTATAAACCGGAGTAGCAACAAGGAACAATAAACAACTTGCTAATGTGCTAGAATTTTGGCATGCTATCGAGTGTGGTGTCTACTACCACTCTTTATTCAGGTCTCCTTCTGAACACGGCCCACCCCGTACCTCACTCTTTAAATAGTGCAATCTACCGTACAAAACAAGTGCTCAACAGTATTTTGCACGGCCATATACATAATCTACTTGCTATAGCCTTTATCGTACTCACTATGTTTTTCGTTTTGTTTTAGAAACCTTTTTTAAAAATCTTATTTTATTCATATCTCCCCCTCTTCAAAATATTACTTCTTCCTTGTTTTGAAAACTCTTGTAGAACTATTTTTTCTTGCAGTCTCTCTTCTTTTATATGGCTTGTCATTCTTGTTGTTGTTGTTATTATTATCACCTGAGTCATTTTATTGTCCTTGATCTTGTTATTCTGGAACTTGGAACATTAACGAGAAAGAAGACCAAGTTTACTGTAATTAAAGCCATTCATCTCGAAAATATACTTTCTTTTGCTACTTGTGAAGAATTCTGTCTTCCTTAAATCAAACTTGGTGTCCTCATTGTTGAGATTTTGAGCATCTTTGTGGTCTTGCTATCCGTGAGCCAGACATATTAGTTTGAAATCATGCTTAACAGTCATAGACAGTTAGATTAGTGTGGCAATCAACTGAAGGATTAAGATCTCCAGGAAGATGAAATGGCGAATCGAAAAAAACAGTGCGAGAGGGAAGGCGAGGTGGGTCTTATGATTGTGTTTGTTATTTTGTTTGACTTCTGTTTGGAGTGGCTAGAAGCCGTTGGTCCGTCGAGAGTTTGTTTCAGATACATGTAAGAGGGTGTTTGAAACTACTACTCTCCACGTGTTTGAAACTACTATGCTTCACGTGTTGTTTGCCAAACAGTCTCAACTCCAACAACTCTGCTCTCCAAAAAACGTGGAATTAGGGTCAACTACATCGTTTTGGTGGAGCAGCCAAAGAGCTACTCCACAAAACATATTTTTAGATGTAAACGTGGAGTTCAGGTTTAATTATCCACCAATATATTCGTTATAGAGAAATAACATTTTTTTCTGTATTCTTTCTTCCCATCGCCTATGTCGTTGTATGTATAGGCCTTTTTCTCCGACGCTCTCTTGGTCGCCGCAATATGCTACTCCTCTTGGTCTCTCCCACGATTGGCGCAGGCGCTCCTCTTCGTCCTTGGTCCACGCGTCTTGTTTGTGTGCGCCTTCTCGCAGCACGACAACCGCATGATCATTTCTGCGCAGTGAACATTTCATATAGGTGGATGTCAATTTTGTAGGATACAAGTATCTGATATTTTTAAAATTGAGTTATTATGTAAACTAAACAGTTTAAAAACTATACAAACTTTATGGTAGAGCTACTTTACGGTAAAGTTGGCAGAACAAATCTAAAAATAGTGGAGCAGAGTAGTTCTAAAAACCTTACCATTTGTAGTTGGAGAGTCTCTTTGTTTTGGGTTGCAGCCACATGAAGAGTCGGAACTGTAATCTTTAGCTGGCTTTAGGACGAAACGCTGGTAGCTTATGTTCTTTTTTGTTTGTTTGTTCCGAACTCTTTATTTTCGTTGGTTCAATGGAAACGGGGTTGCCTCCTGTTCAGAAAAAAAAAATACAAAGATAGCGAGGCAACGCTGAGGATGCGTTAACGACCAAACTAGATTGGATTTATACTTGTGATCGATCAGAGGGAGTAACATTAGATCCGATCAAGAATATATATAGATAGATTCTAGCGGATAACAGAAACACATTTATAATCTATCATAAATAGGTTTCGGACTTTTACCGTCATAATCTATCTGATATCTAGCTCGGTATCTACATGTAACCGTCCCCTCCCTATACTTATAAAAAGAAAGAACGAAGAGGGAGAGAAGCCATCAGATCAAGAGACCGCCACCAATACACACAACACAACGTAGGATATTTAGCCGCCGCCTGTCTCGGTGTGTGCCCTCCTGTCAAGCCATGCCGCTCGACATCGAGGACAGCGAGCCGTCGACGCCGACGACCCAGTCGTCGTCCTACTTCTCAGGCTGCATGGCGGCCTCCCCGGCGTGGCCGCTGCCGCTGCCGCCGGGCGTGCGCCGGAGCCCCGCCCGCTACCAGCTGCTCGCCCGCGGAAGCGGGGACGACGCCGGCGGCCGCGGCGCGCGGCGCGCGTGGAGGCGGCTGCTCCGGCGGCTGGTGCGGGAGAGCAAGAGCATCTGCAGCACCGTCTGCAGCAGGGCGCCGCCCGCCGCGGCCACCTTCAAGTACGACGCCGACAGCTACGCCAAGAACTTCGACGACGGCCGCTGCCACCCCTGCGACGTAGCCGCCGCCGGTTGTCCCGCGCCGTCGCGGGTCGCCCCGCTGTCGATCCGGCGCCCGGTCGACCAGTCCGCCGGAGAGAGCTAGCTTTTAGCTATATTAGATTAGATAGTAGATCTTTAATTTGCTTATCTTTTTGTTGTTAGTTGAGCTGTAGCTGTTGATCTTGATTCTTGAGGCGGTGGTTGCGACGCCGGTGTCGAGGATGATGGCTTCATCACCGTGCCATGCCGTGCCGTTGCGTTGCTTCTTGGTTGTACAGATGCATGATTGGGGATGCATGTCTCAAGCAGAGTTCGTTCTCGGCAACAAGACCCCTTCGATGCGTGCGTTCCATCCCACTCTCGCTCTCGATTTCGCTTGCGTTCATGACTTCTCGTGAATCGCGATGAACTGCTGATCCGATTTCTTTATTTTTTAAAAAAATCAGCGCAATGTTGCATGCACCCATCACGCGTCAGATAAGAATCAATTTGGTTGGAGAATGTGTTTATGGGAGTGTGTGTGGTGGTGGTGGTGGTGGTGGTGGGCGTGGGGGACGAATTGTTTAACAGGAAAGCAAGCAAAAAGCAACGCGGCGCAGATCAACCACCTGAGGAAAATCACGCGGTAACCAATACAATAGTATAAGCCACGATGATACCGATGCCATCATTAGCGAGATGATCGAAAAAGCAAAGCAAGCTTCACTGCCAATCAGCATCAGGCTCAATAACTAAAACCGTATGGAATTAATCCATGGGGGTTTGCTTTGCACCTGATGTCAGTGCCACCATTCTGATTTCTTTGAGGGCAACAGATATCATATATCCCGTTGCTTTTGCTTGCACAATGCACAGCGAAACAGCCGGTCCCCGCGTAGAAGAAGAGGGCGGCCTCTTGGATCTGCGGCGCCTGTTCGGCCCATGTCCGTCTCTTGACCTGCCGTTTCCGGCACGGCATTGCTTGTGGCTAGAGCAAGGGGCCATTGGTTCGTTGTCGTTGGTTCGTCATGAATTCTCATGCCATCTGAAACCGAACTACATCTACATGCGGCCGGCAGTACTGACGACGCTAGCTCACCAACAGGATTGCATTATTAGCATATAATGTTGGAACTGTATTTAGGCTGGGACCTCGACTCCTAAATCCGTAGCAACACTAGTATCGCTGCAGCACCCAGTTCGGTTTAGGCGGTGTTTTACTGCCTTTAGGTAGTGTTCGGTTCCGAAGCTAGTTGCCGTGAGTTTTTTTTTATGATTCAGTATGTGCGCATTTTTTTTTCAGTTTAGAGCCACTCTTTTTTTCAAGGCGTTGATTTCACTTTGAATCAATGTCCCACGGAACGAAACGGTAGCAACAGGACCTACTACGCTTTACTCTCTCTACTTCTCCTACAACAAGTACATATAAGTATTTTTTTTTTAAATTTAGGTCTCACAATATAAAACATGCTCTCTTTAAATATAAATATATCGACATAATATAATATAATAGTACCGATGTTGATCAAAAGAATTTATTTTTTATCTTTAAAACAAGATATGATTACGCCTTACATACTATAAGGGGAGTAATAAGTTCAACAAAGTATATAACCTATTTAAAATAAATATTATTTCACAGTATCATTTCATATATGTGTTCAAGTATTTGCGATGTATATAAAACCAATAATTTCATAATCAACAATGACTCCGTGGCCCAATGGATAAGGCGCTGGTCTACGGAACCAGAGATTCTGGGTTCGATCCCCAGCGGAGTCGAATTTTTTTTCTTTATCTACTTTTTACTGTGTGAACTGGTTTATTTTTCACCTGTGTATTTTTTTTACCACGAAAACTGATTTATCTTATTTTTATTTTTACCTCTATCCAATTTTTCATCTAGAAAAAACATAGCCTGCACAATGGGTTGACAGAAGGACAAGTGTATGAGCCTATCTTTCACGCGCCTGGAGATGTCCGTTGTGACGTTGTCTTACCAATATGCAACTGCAACTTTACAAAACTACTAGTCAACTGGTAGAAATATTTATGACACTAAAATGATAAAAACATGTTAGCAACAGAATATGTTATTTAATGAGGTGTTTAGTTTTAGAGACTAATTTTTAGTTTCTCTATTTTATTCTATTTAATCCCTAAATTACTAAATACTGGCAATTTAGAGACTAAAATGAAATAAAATGAAGGGACTAACAATTAATCCCTAAAAACCAAATATCTCCTTAGAACTATGGTAGCAGGTAGAATGTTTCACTTTTTATTTGAGGACACTGTAGCAGGCTCGGTAAGTACATGGAGTGGAACTGTTTTAGCATGTTTTGCTGTATAAATGCTTTCTATAACTCTTACGTCCCGTTTGGATCATTGGAATTGAATTCCATTTTAATAATAATTTAGGCATATATCAATTAAGCTAATTCGTTTTTATGAAAAATAGATTTATATATTATTATTAGCAAGATGTCGGAGATATTTATGTGCTACATTTTTACTATAGAGGAGTAGAACGAAGAGTGTCATGTAAGTTACAGAGTAGAAACAAATTCTAGTAATGCATAAAATCATTTCCTATCCTCCACCCTATGAATTTGAGATGGTCTTATATCTGAACTTTGGAAAGTGGTGGAATGCTAAATTCCAAACTAAATAAGTTACTTTACTGAGTGAATTCTAATTTCATTAAAATGAAGGGATCCAAACGCCCTGTTAATCTAATTCATACATTGCTCAATACTATATACAGTTCATGAGTAAAATTTCTTCCTAATAAAGCAAAAAAATTATCGGTCATGGAGAACATTATATTATACTAGTCGGTTACTCGTGCGTCGCGACGACTCACAACAATACCTACGTAAATTATCCACCAAAAAGATCTCAAGATTTTTTATTGGTTGTCTCCACTCTTCGCATAATATTTTTTATAAACGCACGGGTACCATAGGCAGCAAATCAGAGACATCATCCCTCGCATCCCCCACTTCCAAGGTTTCGTAGAGCAGGAGGGGAAGGGAAGATGCGGGCATGCCTGTTTGTTGCCGGAGAAGGACACGACGAAGACCTGGGCATCTGGAGTCGACATAGGTAGTATACCGTTAGATATATAGGGAGAGAGCACACAAGCGGAGAAAGAAGCCCAACCGGAGCAGCTCCAAACCAAGAGACACCCACACCAGACGTCAGTCCGAGAAGGGCGAGAGAATGCGAGTGTCTTCCCGCCGAAGCGACACAACACCACCACCAACTCCGTAGCATATGCCGACTGCTGCCACGCTACGAGCCTTAGTTGTCCAATATCTTAGACCTGGACTCCTCATCGCTAAGATAACCTACGCGTGACAGGCGCCACTATGTCCTCCTCGACGACACACACGGAGAAAGGCCAGGAGCATGATTGACTCGCCCTGTACCCGCGTCGACGAGCGTCGGTCGACTCGCGACTGCGACCGTGGGCGGGGCAGCAGGTTGAGGTGGAAGAACATGACGAAGGCATGGAAGACCAATGGGACGTCTGACGACGGCGAAAACGATGTTGCGCGCATGATGTGAAACGTCCTCGTGGATGTGCAATAGCCACTGCGCGAGTCAGTATCGAGGCTAGTGTCGGACGAATATGGAGAGGAGGCGCCTGCTTCTACGCCATCTGTCGAGAATGAGGTGGCACGGAGGAGGAGGCATGAGGGGAGAGAGAAAAGAAGTAGAATGGCGAACGAGATGGTGACAACTGATGCGAGGACCATCATTATCGTGTGGAGGTATAGATAGCCAAATGGGTCGTGTCTGGTGAGCCGGCTCGAGGCACGACCCATTTAATAGTAAATGAGCCAATCCAGCATGAGCGTCGTGCGGTGCTTGGGCCGTAGCCTCGGCCCGTAGTGCTGGCCCGGTCTGGCACGATTATTTTTTTATTATTATGTATAGTTTATATTTAATATTATAAAGACCTGAGCATGATGTTCTACTGGTTAGACAACTTCGTCCAGTGTCTTCCACCTTTCTTTCATCAGGGCGTGTGTTTAAACCCCACATGTTGCACCATTGACGGGACGACCGTTTGAAAGTCGCCTAGAGGGGGGTGAATAGGGCGAATCTGAAATTTACAAACTTAATCACAACTACAAGTCGGGTTAGCGTTAGAAATAGAAACGAGTCTGAGAGAGGGCGTAAAACAAATCGCAAGTGAGTGAGGAAGTGAGACGCAAGGATTTGTTTTACCGAGGTTCGGTTCTTGCAAACCTACTCCCCGTTGAGGAGGCCACAAAGGCCGGGTCTATTTCAACCCTTTCCCTCTCTCAAACGGTCCCTCGGACCGAGTGAGCTTCTCTTCTCAAATCAACCGGGAACAAAACTTCCCCGCAAGGACCACCACACAATTGGTGTCTCTTGCCTTGGTTACAATTGAGTTTTGATCACAAGAACAAATGAGAAAGAAAAGAACAATCCAAGCGCAAGAGCTCAAATGAACACAACAATCACTCTCTCTAGTCACTAAAGCCTTGAGTGGAATTTAGAGAGGATTTGATCACTTGGGTGTGTCTAGAATTGAATGCTAGAGCTCTTGTAAGTAGTTGGAAGGTGGAAAACCTGGATGCAATGAATGGTGGGGTGGTTGGGGTATTTATAGCCCCAACCACCAAACTAGCCGTTTGGTGAAGGCTGCTGTCGCATGGCGCACCGGACAGTCCGGTGCGTCACCGAACAGTGTCCGGTGCGCCAGCCACATCACCCGGCCGTTAGGGTTCGACCGTTGGAGCTCTGACGGGTGGGGTCGCCTGGCTGTCCGGTGGTGCACCGGACAGGTACTGTAGACTGTCCGGTGCGCCGTCTCGCGCGTGCCTGATTTCTGCGCGCTCTGGTGCGCATTTAATGCCGCTGCAGGTGACCGTTGGCGCCGAAGTAGCCGTTGCTCTGCTGGCTCACCGGACAGTCCGGTGTTGAAAGGGAAATGTGCCCTTGGGCCATTTCTAAGTATTTTGGTGATTTAGTGTCCAACACAAGTGCCTAAGTGTAAAAAGGTGGACAAAGTACAAATCAAGAATTAAGGTATGTTTCTCAGACTTAGTACATTGTTTTATGGACTAATGTATTGTGTCTAAGTGCTGGAAACAGGAAAAATCCAATTGGAAATGTCTTGGCTCGAGCAGCCAAGAATCTGCTGAGTCTGCAAGCACCGGACTGTCCGGTGGTGCACCGGACAGTGTCCGGTGGTGCCAGGCTGGCTCGAGCGAAGTGGCTGCTCTCGGGAATTCACCGGCGACGTACGGCTAAAATTCACCGGACTGTCTGGTGTGCACCGGACTGTCCGGTGAGCCAACGGTCGGCCGCGCAATCTGCGCGGGACACGTGGCCGAGCCAACGGCTAGAAGACGGCACCGGACTGTCTGGTGTGCACCGGACATGTCCGGTGCGCCAACGGCTCTCAGGCTGCCAACGGTCGGCTTCGCTATTTAAGGAAGGAAATCGGTCACCGGACAGTGTCCGGTGTGCACCGGACTGTCCGGTGCCCCCGATGACAGAAGGCAAGAATGGCTTTCCAAGTTTATGCTCAACGGCTCCTAGCTGCCTTGGGGTTATAAAAGGGACCCCTAGGCGCATGGAGGAGAACACCAAGCATCCTTTGAGCATCATTGATCACTCACACTTCATTCTCGCGCACTTGTTTGACATTCTAGTGATTTGAGCTCCGTTCTAGTGTGCTAGTCTCTTGAGCTCAAGTCTGGGTTTTGTGTGTGCGTATTCGCTGTGATCTTTGTGTCGTGTGTGAGTTGCTAATCCCTCCCTTGCTCTGTGATTCTTCGTGAACATCTTGTGTAAGGGCGAGAGGCTCCAAGCTGTGGAGATTCCTCGCAAACGGGATTAAGAGAAGCAAAGCAACACCGTGGTATTCAAGTTGGTCTTTGGACCGCTTGAGAGGGTTTGATTGCAACCCTCGTCCGTTGGGACGCCACAACGTGGAGTAGGCAAGCGTTGGTCTTGGCCAAACCACGGGATAACCACTGTGCCATCTCTGTGATTGATATCTCCTGGTTATTGGGTTGTGTTGAGATCCTTCTCTAGCCACTTGGCATATTACTGTGCTAACAAGTAACCAAGTTTTGTGGCTTAAGTTTTTTTTGAAGTGTTACAGGATCACCTATTCACCCCCCCTCTAGGTGCTCTCAATTGGTATCAGAACCGTTCTCTTCAAGAAAGGGACTAACCGCCTGAAGAGATGGATCCTAAAGGCAAGGGGATAGTGATCAACGACAAGGAGAAGGAGTCCTTCGTCAACGAGCCCAATGATGACAGGCCCACCGACTCAGGCTCGGGCCACAAAAGAAAAGACGGGAGGAAGAAGAAGACAAGGCGCATCAAGGAAATTGTCTACTACGACAGCGACGAATCTTCCTCCTCCCAAAAGGACGACGACGACTACGATAGACGAAAGACGGTTAACTCAAACTTTTCTTTCGATTATTCGCGCATCCCGCATAGTTCAAATGCTCAATTGCTCCCCATTCCACTTGGCAAGCCCCCTCACTTTGATGGAGAGGATTACGGATTTTGGAGCCACAAAATGCGTACTCACCTGTTTTCTCTCCATCCAAGCATTTGGGAGATTGTGGAAAGTGGAATGAAATTTGATAGCTCGGATAGCCCTGTGTTTATTAATGAACAGATTCATAAAAATGCACAAGCTACTACTGTGTTGCTAGCCTCTTTGTGCAGGGACGAGTATCACAAGGTGAGCGGCTTGGACAATGCCAAGCAGATCTGGGACACCCTCAAGATCTCTCATGAGGGAAACGACGTCACCTTGCTCACCAAAATGGAGTTGGTGGAGGGCGAGCTTGGACGGTTCGCGATGATAAGGGGCGAGGAGCCGACACAAACATACAACCGGCTCAAGACCCTTATCAACAAAATAAGGAGCTACGGGAGCACGCGATGGACGGACCACGACGTCGTCCGCCTAATGCTAAGGTCATTTACCGTTCTTGATCCTCATTTGGTGAACAATATACGTGAAAATCCCAGGTACACCAAGATGTCGCCCGAAGAAGTTCTTGGGAAGTTCGTAAGCGGGCGAATGATGATCAAGGAGGCAAGATACGTGGACGACGCGTTGAACGGTCCTAGTCATGAGCCTCAACCCATTGCTCTCAAGGCAACAAGGAGCAAGGAGGCGCTACCAAGCAAGGTGGCACAAGTTGAGGCGGCCGGACTCAATGATGAGGAGATGGCCCTCATCATTAAGCGCTTCAAGACAGCGCTTAAAGGTCGCAAGGGGCAGCCAAGCAAGACCAAAGCCAAGGGGAAGCGCTCATGCTTCAAATGCGGTAAGCTTGGTCATTTTATTGCTAACTGTCCCGACAATGATAGTGATCAGGACCAAGGGAACAAGAGGGAGAAAAAGAAGCATTACAAGAAGGCCAAGGGCGAGGCACATATCGGAAAGGAGTGGGATTCGGATTGTTCCTCCTCCGACTCTGACAATGAAGGACTCGCTGCCACCGCCTTCAACAAGTCATCCCTCTTCCCCAACGAACGTCACACTTGCCTCATGGCAAGAGAGAAGAAAGTAAGCACTCATACTAGTACTTATGCTTCTTCGAGTGAAGATGAGTCTAGTGATGATGATGAGATAGATTACTCATGCTTATTCAAGGGATTAGATAGAACCAAGGTAGACAAAATTAATGAATTAATTGATGCCTTGAATGACAAGAATATGCTTTTAGAAAAACAAGAGGATTTGTTATATGAAGAACATGACAAATTTGTAGAAGCACAGAAATCTCTTGCTCTAGAAATTAAGAGGAATGAAATGCTCTCTAGTGAATTATCTTCTTGTCATGAAACTATTGCTAAGTTAAAAAGTTTTAATGATGATTTAAATGCTAAACTAGAAGTAGCTAGTAAATCTAATTCTTGTGTAGAAATTGTTGAAACTTGTAATAGGTGTAAAGATTTTGACATTGATGCTTGTAGTGATCATTTAGTTTCAATTTCTAAATTAAATGATGAATTAGCTAGTCTTAATGCCCAACTTAAGACTAGCAAGAATGAATTTGACAAGCTAAAATTTGCAAGGGATGCCTACACGATTGGTAGACACCCCTCAATTAAGGATGGACTTGGCTACAAGAGGGAAGCCAAGAACTTGACAAGCCATAAGGCTCCCATCTCCGCCAAGGAGAAAGGGAAGGCCCCTATGGCTAGTAGTGTGCAAAAGAACCATGCCTTTATGTACTATGATAGAAGACAACCTAGAAATGCTTATAGGAGTTGTAATGTATATAATGCCTTTGATTCTCATGCCATGGTTGCTTCTAGTTCTTCTTATGTGCATGATAGAAATGTTGGTAGGAGAAATGTTATTCATAATATGCCTAGGAGAAATGTCGTTAATGTTCCTAGGAAAGTTAATGAACCTTCTACAATATATCATGCTTTAAATGCTTCTTTTGCTATTTGTAGAAAGGATAGGAAGATAGTTGCTAGAAAATTAGGGGCAAGATGCAAGGGAGACAAAACTTGCATTTGGGTCCCTAAGGATATTTGTGCTAACCTTGCAGGACCCAACATGAGTTGGGTACCTAAGACCCAAGCCTAAATTTGCCTTGCAGGTTTATGCATCCGGGGGTTCAAGCTGGATTATTGACAGCGGATGCACAAACCATATGACGGGGGAGAAGAAAATGTTCACCTCCTACGTCAAGAATAAAGATTCCCAAGATTCAATAATTTTCGGTGATGGGAATCAAGGCAAGGTAAAAGGGTTAGGTAAAATTGCAATATCAAATGAGCACTCTATCTCTAATGTGTTTTTAGTAGAGTCTCTTGGATATAATTTGCTATCTGTCAGTCAATTATGCAATATGGGATATAACTGTTTGTTTACAAATGTAGATGTGTCTGTCTTTAGAAGGTGTGATGGTTCACTAGCTTTTAAGGGTGTACTAGACGGCAAGCTTTACTTAGTTGATTTTGCAAAAGAAGAGGCCGGTCTAGATGCATGCTTAATGGCTAAGACTTGCATGGGCTGGCTGTGGCATCGCCGCTTAGCACATGTGGGGATGAAGAATCTCCACAAGCTTCTAAAGGGAGAACATGTGATAGGTCTAACCAATGTTCATTTCGAAAAAGATAGACCTTGTGCAGCTTGTCAAGCAGGGAAACAGGTGGGAGGCTCTCATCACACCAAAAATGTGATGACAACATCAAGACCCCTGGAGCTGCTACATATGGACCTCTTCGGACCCGTCGCCTATCTGAGCATAGGAGGAAGTAAGTATGGTCTAGTTATCGTTGATGACTTTTCCCGCTTCACTTGGGTGTTCTTTTTGCAGGATAAGTCTGAAACCCAAGGGACCCTCAAGCGCTTCCTAAGGAGAGCTCAAAATGAGTTTGAGCTCAAGGTGAAGAAGATAAGGAGCGACAACGGGTCCGAATTCAAGAACCTTCAAGTGGAGGAGTTTCTTGAGGAGGAGGGGATCAAGCACGAGTTCTCCGCTCCCTACACACCTCAGCAAAATGGTGTGGTAGAGAGGAAGAACAGGACGCTCATAGATATGGCGAGGACTATGCTTGGAGAATTCAAGACCCCCGAGTGCTTTTGGTCGGAAGCCGTGAACACAGCTTGCCACGCCATCAACAGGGTCTACCTTCACCGCCTCCTCAAGAAGACGTCGTATGAGCTGCTAACCGGTAACAAACCTAATGTATCGTATTTTCGTGTTTTTGGGAGTAAATGCTACATTCTAGTGAAGAAGGGTAGGAATTCCAAATTTGCTCCCAAAGTCGTAGAAGGATTTTTATTAGGTTATGATTCAAATACAAAGGCGTATAGGGTCTTCAACAAATCATCGGGTTTGGTTGAAGTCTCTAGCGACGTTGTATTTGATGAGACTAATGGCTCTCCAAGAGAGCAAGTTGTTGATCTTGATGATGTAGATGAAGAAGACGTTCCAACGGCCGCAATACGCACCATGGCGATTGGAGATGTACAGCCTCAGGAACATTTGGAGCAAGATCAACCGTCTTCCTCAACTATGGTGCATCCCCCAACCCAAGATGACGAACAGGTACCTCAAGTGGAGGCACATGATCAAGGGGGGCACAGGATGTTCAAGAGGAAGAAGCACCTCAGGCACCTCCAACCCAAGTTCGAGCGACAATTCAAAGGGATCATCCCGTCGATCAGATATTGGGTGATATTAGCAAGGGAGTAACTACTCGCTCAAGATTAGTTAATTTTTGTGAGCATTACTCTTTTGTCTCTTCTATTGAGCCTTTCAGGGTAGAAGAGGCCTTGCTAGATCCGGACTGGGTGTTGGCCATGCAGGAGGAACTCAACAACTTCAAGCGCAACGAAGTTTGGACACTGGTGCCTCGTCCCAAGCAAAATGTTGTGGGAACCAAGTGGGTGTTCCGCAACAAACAGGACGAGCACGGGGTGGTGACGAGGAACAAGGCTCGACTTGTGGCAAAAGGTTATGCCCAAGTCGCAGGTTTGGACTTTGAGGAGACTTTTGCTCCTGTGGCTAGGCTAGAATCAATTCGTATCTTGCTAGCATATGCCGCTCACCATTCTTTCAGGTTGTACCAAATGGATGTGAAGAGCGCTTTCCTTAACGGGCCGATCAAGGAGGAGGTGTACGTGGAGCAGCCCCCTGGCTTCGAGGATGAACGGTACCCCGACCATGTGTGTAAGCTCTCTAAGGCGCTCTATGGACTTAAGCAAGCCCCAAGAGCATGGTATGAATGCCTTAGAGACTTTTTAATTGCTAATGCTTTCAAGGTTGGGAAAGCCGATCCAACTCTTTTTACTAAGACTTGCGATGGTGATCTTTTTGTGTGCCAAATTTATGTCGACGACATAATATTTGGTTCCACTAACCAAAAGTCTTGTGAAGAGTTTAGCAGGGTAATGACGCAGAAATTCGAGATGTCGATGATGGGCGAGTTGACCTACTTCCTTGGGTTCCAAGTGAAGCAACTCAAGGACGGCACCTTCATCTCCCAAACGAAGTACACGCAAGATTTGCTAAAGAGGTTTGGGATGAAGGACGCCAAGCCCGCAAAGACGCCGATGGGAACCGACGGACACACCGACCTCAACAAAGGAGGTAAGTCCGTTGATCAAAAAGCATACCGATCCATGATAGGTTCTTTGCTTTATTTATGTGCTAGTAGACCAGATATTATGCTTAGCGTATGCATGTGTGCTAGATTTCAATCCGATCCGAAGGAGTGTCACTTAGTGGCTGTGAAGCGAATTCTTCGATATTTAGTCGCTACGCCTTGCTTCGGGATCTGGTGTCCAAAGGGATCTAACTTTGACTTGATTGGGTACTCAGATTCCGACTATGCTGGATGTAAGGTCGATAGGAAGAGTACATCGGGGACGTGCCAATTCTTAGGAAGGTCCCTGGTGTCATGGAACTCTAAGAAACAAACCTCCGTTGCCCTATCCACCGCTGAGGCCGAGTACGTTGCCGCAGGACAGTGTTGTGCGCAACTACTTTGGATGAGGCAAACCCTCAGGGACTTTGGCTACAATCTGAGCAAAGTCCCACTCCTATGTGACAATGAGAGTGCTATCCGAATAGCGGAAAATCCTGTTGAGCACAGCCGCACAAAGCACATTGACATCCGGCATCACTTTTTGAGAGACCACCAGCAAAAGGGAGATATCGAAGTGTTTCATGTTAGCACCGAGAACCAGCTAGCCGATATCTTTACCAAGCCTCTAGATGAGAAGACCTTTTGCAGGCTGCGTAGTGAGCTCAATATCTTAGATTCGCGGAACTTGGATTGAAATGTAGCATACATGTGTTTATGCCTTTGATCATGTTCATTCTGCATTTTGTTGCTTATTGTGGTGCTCAAGTTGTACAAACACTCCCTGGACCTCACAAGTCCTGTTTGCAAGTAATGCACATATTTAGGGGGAGCTGTGCTACAACTTGACCCTTTGAGACTAACCATGTACTTGAGTTTCGTTGTTTTAGTCTCCAAGGAAAATTGAAAGGGAAAAGGTGGACTTGGACCATGCAAGACTTCCACTGCACTCCGATGAAAAGAGTAACTCTTCCAAGTTCATCGTTATACTCTTATTGCCTATTTGCTCTTAGTTGAAGATTTTGGTGAGGCAATGGGGTTAAAGGGCCACGATTGATCCTGTTTTGGTGCTTGATGCCAAAGGGGGAGAAAATAAAGGCCAAAGCGATAAATGGATCAGCTACCACTTGAGAGATTTTGAAAATAATAGAATAGAGCTTTTGGTTTGTCAAAACTCTTTTGTTGTCTTTCTTGTCAAAAGTTAGTTTCTTGTGGGGAGAAGTATTGATTATGGGAAAAAGGGGGAGTTTTTGAAATCTTAAATCAATTTCTCTTAGAATGACTCTCTTTATGTCTTAACATGTGCGTTTGACTTAGAGATAGAAATTTGAGTTTGATTTGCAAAAACAAACCAAGTGGTGGCATAGAGTGATCCATATATGTCAAAATTGAATCAAAACAATTTTGAGTTCTTATTTGATTTGATTTTGTACTTGTTCTACTTGCTTTATGTTGTGTTGGCATAAATCACCAAAAAGGGG
Organism: Zea luxurians; assembly: GCA_029449295.1. Taxonomy (NCBI): domain Eukaryota; kingdom Viridiplantae; phylum Streptophyta; class Magnoliopsida; order Poales; family Poaceae; genus Zea; species Zea luxurians. Next base: position 774,795 of record JAOPSE010000177.1, on the reverse strand, counting down.
GAGATTGAAAGGGAAATGTGCCCTTGGGCCATTTCTAAGTATTTTGGTGATTTAGTGTCCAACACAAGTGCCTAAGTGTAAAAAGGTGGACAAAGTACAAATCAAGAATTAAGGTATGTTTCTCAGACTTAGTACATTGTTTTATGGACTAATGTATTGTGTCTAAGTGCTGGAAACAGGAAAAATCCAATTGGAAATGTCTTGGCTCGAGCAGCCAAGAATCTGCTGAGTCTGCAAGCACCGGACTGTCCGGTGGTGCACCGGACAGTGTCCGGTGCGCCAGGCTGGCTCGAGCGAAGTGGCTGCTCTCGGGAATTCACCGGCGACGTACGGCTAAAATTCACCGGACTGTCTGGTGTGCACCGGACTGTCCGGTGAGCCAACGGTCGGCCGGGCCAACGGTCGGCCGCGCAATCTGCGCGGGACACGTGGCCGAGCCAACGGCTAGAAGACGGCACCGGACTGTCCGGTGTGCACCGGACATGTCCGGTGCGCCAACGGCTCTCAGGCTGCCAACGGTCGGCTTCGCTATTTAAGGAAGGAAATTGGTCACCGGACAGTGTCCGGTGTGCACCGGACTGTCCGGTGCCCCCGATGACAGAAGGCAAGAATGGCTTTCCAAGTTTATGCTCAACGGCTCCTAGCTGCCTTGGGGTTATAAAAGGGACCCCTAGGCGCATGGAGGAGAACACCAAGCATCCTTTGAGCATCATTGATCACCCACACTTCATTCTCGCGCACTTGTTTGACATTCTAGTGATTTGAGCTCCGTTCTAGTGTGCTAGTCTCTTGAGCTCAAGTCTGGGTTTTGTGTGTGCGTATTCGCTGTGATCTTTGTGTCGTGTGTGAGTTGCTAATCCCTCCCTTGCTCTGTGATTCTTCGTAAACATCTTGTGTAAGGGCGAGAGGCTCCAAGCTGTGGAGATTCCTCGCAAACGGGATTAAGAGAAGCAAAGCAACACCGTGGTATTCAAGTTGGTCTTTGGACCGCTTGAGAGGGGTTGATTGCAACCCTCGTCCGTTGGGACGCCACAACGTGGAGTAGGCAAGCGTTGGTCTTGGCCGAACCACGGGATAACCACTGTGCCATCTCTGTGATTGATATCTCCTGGTTATTGGGTTGTGTTGAGATCCTTCTCTAGCCACTTGGCATATTACTGTGCTAACAAGTAACCAAGTTTTGTGGCTTAAGTTTTTTTTGAAGTGTTACAGGATCACCTATTCACCCCCCCTCTAGGTGCTCTCAGGTGTGCACCGGACATGTCCGGTGAATTATAGCGGAGCAGATTCCCGAAGCTGGCGAGTTCAGAGTTGCTCTTCCTTGGTGCACCGGACACTGTCCGGTGGTGCACCGGACAGTCCGGTGAATTATAGCGAAGCTTCTCTGAAAATTCCCGAAGGTGAAGAGTTCAGCTTGGAGTCCCCTGGTGCACCGGACAGTCCGGTGCACCAGACCAGGGTGCCTTCGGTTGTCCCTTTGCTCTTTTGTTTGAACCCTTTTTCTCGGTATTTTATTGGCTTATTGTGAACCTTTGGCACCTGTAGAACTTATAAACTAGAGCAAACTAGTTAGTCCAATTATTTGTGTTGGACAATTCAACCACCAAAATCATTTAGGAAAAAGGTGGAAGCCTAATTCCCTTTCAATCTCCCCCTTTTTAGTGATTGATGCCAACACAAACCAAAGAAAGTATAGAAGTGCATAATTAAACTAGTTTGCATATGTAAGTGCAAAGGTTACTTAGAATTGAGCCAATGGAAATTCATAAGATATGCATGGATTGTTTCTTTTATTTTTAACATTTTGGACCACGCTTGCACCACATGTTTTGTTTTTGCAAATCCTTTTGTAAAATCTTTTCAAAGACATTTTGCAACTAGTCAAAGGTAAATGAATAAGATTTTTGAGAAGCATTTATAAGATTTGAAATTTTCTCCCCCTGTTTCAAATGCTTTCCTTTGACTAAACAAAACTCCCCTTCAATAAAATTCTCCTCTTAGTGTTCAAGAGGGTTTTAAGATACCAATTTTTGAAGGTGCTTCTTTCTCCCCCTTTAGAACACAATGAGATATCAATTTGAAAATCATAAGTTTTAAAATTAGGTGGTGGTGCGGTCCTTTTGCTTTGGGCCAATACATTCTCCCCCTTTGGCATGAATCGCCAAAAACGGATACTTAGAGTGAAATATAGGCCCTTTAACCACTTTCTCCTCCTTTGGCAAACAATAATATGAGTGAAGATTATACCAAAGTTGGAGAGATGCTCGGAGCGACGGCGAAGGATAAGTTAATGGAGTGGAGTGGAAGCCTTTTTCTTCGCCGAAGACTCCAATTCCCTTTCAATACACCTATGACTTGGTTTGAAATACACTTGAAAACACATTAGTCATAGTATATAAAAGAGACATGACCAAAGGTATATATATGAGCTATGTATGCAAGATATCAAAAGAAATTCCTAGAATCAAGAATATTTAGCTCATGCCTAAGTTTGGTAAAAGTTTGTTCATCTAGGGGCTTGGTAAAGATATCGACTAATTGATCTTAAGTATTAATGTATGCAATCTCGATATCCCCCTTTTGTTGGTGATCCCTAAGAAAATGATACCGAGTGGCTATGTGTTTAGTGCGGCTATGCTCAACGGGATTATCCGCCATGCGGATTGCACTCTCGTTATCGCATAGAAGAGGAACTTTGGTTAATTTGTAACCATAGTCCCGCAGGGTTTGCCTCATCCAAAGCAATTGCGCGCAACAATGGCCTGCGGCAATGTACTCGGCTTCGGCGGTAGAAAGAGCTACGAAATTTTGCTTCTTTGAAGCCCAAGACACCAAGGACCTTCCCAAGAACTGGCAAGTCCCCGATGTGCTCTTTCTATTGATTTTACACCCTGCCCAATCGGCATCCGAATAACCAATTAAATCAAATGTGGATCCCCGAGGGTACCAAAGCCCAAACTTAGGAGTATAAGCCAAATATCTCAAGATTCGTTTTACGGCCGTAAGGTGAGATTCCTTAGGGTCGGCTTGGAATCTTGCACACATGCATACGGAAAGCATAATGTCCGGTCGAGATGCACATAAATAGAGCAATGAACCTATCATCGACCGGTATACCTTTTGATCGACGGATTTACCTTCCGTGTCGAGGTCGAGATGCCCATTGGTTCCCATGGGAGTCTTGATGGGCTTGGCATCCTTCATCCCAAACTTGTTTATAATGTCTTGAGTATACTTTGTTTGGCTAATGAAGGTGCCCTCTTGGAGTTGCTTCACTTGAAATCCTAAGAAATACTTCAACTCCCCCATCATTGACATCTCGAATTTCTGTGTCATGATCCTACTAAATTCTTCACATGTAGATTCGTTAGTAGACCCAAATATAATATCATCAACATAAATTTGGCATACAAACAAATCATTGTCAAGAGTTTTAGTGAATATAGTAGGATCGACCTTTCCGACTTTGAAGCCATTAGCTATAAGGAAATCTCTTAGGCATTCATACCATGCTCTTGGGGCTTGCTTAAGCCCATAAAGCGCCTTAGAGAGCCTATAGACATGGTTAGGATACTCACTGTCTTCAAAGCCGGAGGTTGCTCAACATAGACCTCTTCCTTGATTGGTCCATTGAGGAAGGCACTCTTCACGTCCATTTGGTAAAACTTGAAGCCATGGTAAGTAGCATAGGCTAATAATATACGAATTGACTCAAGCCTAGCTACGGGTGCATAGGTTTCACCGAAATCCAAACCTTCGACTTGTGAATATCCTTGGCCACGAGTCGGGCTTTGTTTCTTGTCACCACACCATGCTCATCTTGTTTGTTGCAGAATACCCACTTGGTTCCTACAACATTTTGGTTAGGACGTGGAACTAAATGCCATACCTCGTTCTAGTGAAGTTGTTGAGCTCCTCTTGCATCGCCATCACCCAATCCGAATCTTGGAGTGCTTCCTCTACCCTGTGTGGCTCAATAGAGGAAACAAAAGAGTAATGCTCACAAAAATGTGCAACACGAGATCTAGTGGTTACCCCCTTATGAATGTCGCCGAGGATGGTGTCGACGGGGTGATCTCGTTGGATTGCTTGGTGGACTCTTGGGTGTGGCGGTCTTGGTTCTTCATCCTCCTTGTCTTGATCAATTGCATCTCCCCCTTGATCATTGCCGTCATCTTGAGGTGGCTCATCTCTTTGATCTTCTCCTTCATCAACTTGAGCCTCATCCTCATTTTGAGTTGGTGGAGATGCTTGCGTGGAGGAGGATGGTTGATCTTGTGTATTTGGAGGCTCTTCGGATTCTTTAGGACACACATCCCCAATGGACATGTTTCTTAACGCGATGCACGGAGCCTCTTCTTCACCTATCTCATCAAGATCAACTTGCTCTACTTGAGAGCCGTTAGTCTCATCAAACACAACGTCACAAGAAACTTTAACTAGTCCTGAGGACTTGTTAAAGACTCTATATGCCCTTGTGTTTGAATCATATCCTAGTAAAAAGCCTTCTACGGTCTTAGGAGCAAATTTAGATTTTCTACCTCTTTTAACAAGAATAAAGCATTTGCTACCAAAGACTCTAAAATATGAAATATTGGGTTTTTTACCGGTTAGGAGTTCGTATGATGTCTTCTTGAGGATTCGGTGTAGATATAACCGGTTGATGGCGTAGCAAGCGGTGTTAACCGCCTCGACCCAAAACCAATCCGGCGTCTTGTACTCATCAAGCATGGTTCTTGCCATGTCCAATAGAGTTCGATTCTTCCTCTCCACTACACCATTTTGTTGTGGGGTGTAGGGAGAAGAGAACTCATGCTTGATGCCCTCCTCCTCAAGGAAGCCTTCGATTTGTGAGTTCTTGAACTCCGTCCCGTTGTCGCTTCTTATTTTCTTGATCCTTAAGCCGAACTCATTTTGAGCCTGTCTCAAGAATCCCTTTAAGGTCTCTTGGGTTTGAGATTTTTCCTGCAAAAAGAACACCCAAGTGAAGCGAGAATAATCATCCACAATAACTAGACAGTACTTACTCCCGCCGATGCTTATGTAAGCTATCGGGCCGAATAGGTCCATGTGTAGGAGCTCCAGTGGCCTGTCAGTCGTCATGATGTTCTTGTGTGGATGATGAACACCAACTTGCTTCCCGGCTTGGTATGCGCTACAAATCCTGTCTTTCTCAAAATGAACATTTGTTAATCCTAAAATGTGCTCTCCCTTTAGAAGCTTATGAAGATTCTTCATTCCAACATGGGCTAGTCGGTGGTGCCAGAGCCAACCCATGTTAGTCTTAGCAATTAAGCAAGTGTCGAGTTCAGCTCTATCAAAATCTACCAAGTATAGCTGACCCTCTAACACTCCCTTAAACGCTATTGAATCATCACTCCTTCTAAAGACAGTGACACCTACATCAGTGAATAGACAGTTGTAGCCCATTTGACATAATTGAGATACGGAAAGCAAATTGTAATCTAATGAATCAACAAGAAAAACATTAGAAATGGAATGGTCAGGAGATATAGCTATTTTACCCAAACCTTTGACCAAACCTTGGTTTCCATCCCCGAATGTGATAGCTCGTTGGGGATCTTGGTTTTTCTCGTAGGAGGAGGACATCTTCTTCTCCCCTGTCATGTAGTTTGTGCACCCGCTATCGATGATCCAACTTGTGCCCCCGGATGCATAAACCTACAAAATAATTTTAGTTCTTGACTTTAGGTACCCAAACGGTTTTGGGTCCTTTGGCATTAGACACAAGAACTTTGGGTACCCAAACACAAGTCTTGGAGCCCTTGTGTTTGCCCCCAACAAACTTGGCAACTACCTTGCCGGATTTGTTAGTCAAAACATAAGATGCATCAAAAGTTTTAAATGAAATGTCATGATCATTTGATGCACTAGGAGTTTTCTTCTTAGGCAACTTAGCACGGGTTAGTTGCCTAGAGCTAGATGTCTCACCCTTATACATAAAAGCATGATTAGGGCCAGAGTGAGACTTCCTAGAGTGAATTCTCCTAATTTTGTGCTCGGGATAACCGGCAGGGTACAAAATGTAACCCTCGTTATCCTGAGGCATGGGAGCCTTGCCCTTAACAAAATTGGACAACTTCTTAGGAGGGGCATTAAGTTTGACATTGCCTCCCTGTTGGAAGCCAATGCCATCCTTAATGCTAGGGCGTCTCCCATTATAGAGCATGCTTCTAGCAAATTTAAACTTTTCATTTTCTAAGTCATGCTCATTTATTTTAGCATTAAGTTGAGCTATGTGATCATTTTGTTTCTTAATTAAGGTTAGATGGTCATGGATAGCATCAACATTAATGTCTCTACATCTAGTGCAAATGGAAATATGCTCAATGGTAGATGTAGAGGGTTTGCAAGAATTAAGTTCAACAATCTTAGCACGCAAAATATCATTTTTATCTCTAAGATCGGAAATTGTAATATTGCAAACATCTAATTCTTTAGCCTTAGCAAGCAATTTTTCATTTTCAATTCTAAGGCTAGTAAGAGAGATATTTAATTCTTCAATCTTAGCAAGTAAATTAACATTATCATTTCTAAGATTGGGAATTGAAACATCACAAACATTTGAATCAACCTTAGCTAACAAATTAGCATTCTCATTTCTAAGGTTGTCAATAGTCTCATGGCAAGTGCTTAGCTCACTAGATAGTTTTTCACATTTTTCCACTTCCAGAGCGTAAGCATTTTTAACCTTAACATGCTTCTTATTTTCCTTGATTAGGAAGTCCTCTTGGGAGTCCAAGAGTTCATCCTTCTCATGGATGGCACTAATTAGTTCATTTAATTTTTCCTTTTGTTGCATGTTTAGGTTTGCAAAAAGGGTACGCAAATTATCATCCTCATCACTAGCATTATCATCACTAGAGGACTCATATTTAGTGGAGGATTTGGATTTAACCTTCTTCCTTTTGCCGTCTTTTGCCATGAGGCACTTGTGGCCGACGTTGGGGAAGAGAAGTCCCTTGGTGACGGCGATGTTGGCGGCGTCCTCGTCGGAGGAGGAGTCGGTGGAGCTCTCGTCGGAGTCTCATTCGCGGCACACATGGGCATCGCCGCCCTTCTTCTTGTGGTACCTCTTCTTTTCTTTTCTTCTTCCCTTCTTGTCGTCGCCCCTGTCACTATCACTAGAAATAGGACATTTGGCAATAAAGTGACCGGGCTTACCACACTTGTAGCAAACTTTCTTGGAGCGGGGCTTGTAATATTTCCCCCTCCTTTGCTTGAGGATTTGGTAGAAGCTTTTGATGATAAGCGCCATTTCCTCATTGTCGAGCTTGGAGGCATCGATTGGTTGTCTATTTGATGTAGACTCCTCCTTCTTCTCCTCTGTCGCCTTGAATGCCACCGGTTGTGCTTCGGGCGTTGAGGAGGTGCCTTGCTCGATAATTTTCTTTGAACCTTTAATCATTAGCTCAAAGCTCACAAATTTTCCTATAACCTCCTCGGGAGACATTAGCTTATATCTAGAATCACCTTGAATTAATTGAACTTGTGTAGGGTTAAGAAAAACGAGGGATCTAAGAATAACCTTGACCATTTCATGGTCATCCCATTTTTCGCTCCCGAGGTTGCGCACTTGGTTCACCAAAGTCTTCAAGCGGTTGTACATAGCTTGTGGATCCTCCCCTTGGTGAAGCATGAAGCGACCGAGCTCCCCCTCGATCGTCTCCCGCTTGGTGATCTTTGTCACCTCGTCTCCTTCGTGCGTGGTCTTGAGTACGTCCCAAATTTCCTTCGCACTCTTTAACCCTTGCACCTTATTATACTCCTCTCGACTTAGAGAGGCGAGGAGTATAGTGGTGCTTGGGAGTTAAAGTGGTGAATTTGGGCCACTTCGTCCGAGTCGTAGTCTTCATCCCCTATGGATGGTACCTGTACACCAAACTCAACAACATTCCAAATGCTTGTGTGGAGTGAGGTTAGATGATGCCTCATTTTATCACTCCACATGTTATAATCTTCACCGTCAAAAACCGGTGGTTTGCCTAATGGAACGGAGAGTAAAGGAGTACGCTTTGAAATATGGGGATAGCGTAGGGGAATCTTACTATACTTCTTGCGCTCATGGCGCTTAGAAGTGACGGACGGCGCGTCGGAGCCGGAGGTCGATGGTGATGAAGAGTCGGTCTCGTAGTAGACCACTTTCCTCATCCTCTTGTGCTTGTCGCCTCTCCGATGCGACTTGTGGGAAGATGATTTCTTTTCCTTCCCCTTTCCTTTGTTGGAGGACTCCTTCCTCTTGTTGCGGGATTCTTCCGATGAAGTCTCCCCGTGGCTTGTAGTGGGCTTGTCGCCGGTCTCCATCTCCTTCTTGGCGTGATCTCCCGACATCACTCCGAGCGGTTAGGCTCTAATGAAGCACCGGGCTTTGATACCAATTGAAAGTCGCCTAGAGGGGGGGTGAATAGGGCGAATCTGAAATTTACAAACTTAATCACAACTACAAGCCGGGTTAGCGTTAGAAATAGAAACGAGTCCGAGAGAGGGCGTAAAAACAAATCGCAAGTGAGTGAGGAAGTGAGACGCAAGGATTTGTTTTACCGAGGTTCGGTTCTTGCAAACCTACTCCCCGTTGAGGAGGCCACAAAGGCCGGGTCTATTTCAACCCTTTCCCTCTCTCAAACGGTCCCTCGGACCGAGTGAGCTTCTCTTCTCAAATCAACCGGGAACAAAACTTCCCCGCAAGGACCACCACACAATTGGTGTCTCTTGCCTTGGTTACAATTGAGTTTTGATCACAAGAACAAATGAGAAAGAAAAGAACAATCCAAGCGCAAGAGCTCAAATGAACACAACAATCACTCTCTCTAGTCACTAAAGCCTTGAGTGGAATTTGGAGAGGATTTGATCACTTGGGTGTGTCTAGAATTGAATGCTAGAGCTCTTGTAAGTAGTTGGAAGGTGGAAAACCTGGATGCAATGAATGGTGGGGTGGTTGGGGTATTTATAGCCCCAACCACCAAACTAGCTGTTTGGTGAAGGCTGCTGTCGCATGGCGCACCGGACAGTCCGGTGCGCCATCGGATAGTGTCCGGTGCGCCAACCACGTCACCCGGCCGTTAGGGTTCGACCGTTGGAGCTCTGATGGGTGGGGTCGCCTGGCTGTCCGGTGGTGCACCGGACAGGTACTGTAACTGTCCGGTGCGCCGTCTCGCGCGTGCCTGACTTCTGCGCGCTCTGGCGCGCATTTAATGCCGCTGCAGGTGACCGTTGGCGCCGAAGTAGCCGTTGCTCCGCTGGCTCACCGGACAGTCCGGTGTGCACCAGACATGTCCGGTGAATTATAGCGGAGCAGATTCCCGAAGCTGGCGAGTTCAGAGTTGCTCTTTCTTGGGGCACCGGACACTGTCCGGTGGTGCACCGGACAGTCCGGTGAATTATAGCGAAGCTTCTCTGAAAATTCCCGAAGGTGAAGAGTTCAGCTTGGAGTCCCCTGGTGCACCGGACACTGTCCGGTGGCACACCGAACAGTCCGGTGCGCCAGACCAGGATGCCTTCGGTTGTCCCTTTGCTCTTTTGTTTGAACCATTTTTCTTGGTATTTTATTAGCTTATTGTGAACCTTTGGCACCTGTAGAACTTATAAACTAGAGCAAACTAGTTAGTCCAATTATTTGTGTTGAGCAATTCAACCACCAAAATCATTTAGAAAAAAGGTGGAAGCTAATTCCCTTTCACCGTTAAAACTGGTGCTTTAAGTATAATAGAGATTTGACTGCATAGAAAACAAGCACTAAGTATCTCACTTACATCAATGCCCATGACCTTTATATTCTTCGATTTCACCATGTTTGACTAGTTTTTTGATTTTTTTTTTGCCTTTGTGCTTCTGAGGACGGTATAAAAGTAGTTTATCATATGATAAAAAGACTATGGAGTTTGTGTATTTAAAAATGATATAATATCTTGATTGGTTTCACAAAATCTCTAGATTCTTTCTTCTTCTGTTTCCCCCTTATTGTAGACATCATTTTCGTCATGCAATATTTTCAGATTTCAAAATGATATAATATCTTGACTGGTTTCACAAAATCTCCAGATTCTTTCTTCTGCTTCCCCCCTCTATTGTAGACATCATTTTCGTCATGCTATATTTTCATTACAGAAACAAGTCAAACATCAAAATAAGAAAGATAGATCTTATAATACACATTTTGATTAAACAAAAGGCATGTTAAGCTCATTTCTTTAATCATCTATAGACAGAACTAAGCTACAGTAACATAGCAGAGCTCAAAATTCAAGTTTCTTCTGCAAATTAAGCAAGTCATTCCTTGAAAAGTAAATTTTGTTGTCAAGTTTAGAGTCAGATAGAAAAGAGAAGCAACAAGCAACAATTGTTAACTGAACACCAATAAAACAAGTTGAAAGAAAAGTGTGGAAACCTTGTTAAAGGTCCATGGACGTCTTGCTGAAGGACAGGTCTGGTACAGTGTTAGAGCCTATCATCTATAATCGAAAGGTCCTGGGTTTGAGTCCCAGTCTCTACATATTATACGGATAAGGCTTGGCGCTTAAAGATATATTTTTTCAGACCCCATACAATGCAGAAAGACTAAGCACTGGGTACACCGTTACTGTAAAAACAAAGCCTCCGTACACTAGGCTGAACTGAAATATAACAAACTGTTTAACGTTGGTCCACCAAATTACTTTGTTTATTAGCAGCATCAGAAGTTTGGTGTGCTCAACACCAGACTGTTCAACAGTCCGACTATCAAAATTGATGAAAATGTATTTCTACTGTTTGCGATTATTGTATACCTAGAAGGAATTATCCCATTAATGGCGTATTGTATCCCTAACCCTTATATATGATTATCATGCTTGACGTACTGTTTTGTAAACTTGATAATGAACTTGATATCATTTGATTCACATATTTGTAATATAATAAGTAATTGATAACATTAAATCATGTTTGTTTAAATTTAACAGTAACCAGATATCACACTAAAAAATGATACTGACATATTTAAACTTGTTACTGCCGATACTCGAGCGTAAATCATTACCATTTACGTTATATTTAAACTTGTTACTGCCGATACTCGAGCGTAAATCATTACCATTTACGTTATATTTCGTGAACCAAACAGCATTTACATTACATTTCGTGAACCGAAGGTGAGGTGGTCTGGAGTGGAACTATTCTTCAGAAAATGGAATAGACATCTGCGAGTCAAAGCGGGAGTTTATTCGCTTCGAGTTCCAATTTCCTGCTCTGGGTGCTGCTTTGGCTCGGGACTTTGGCAATGGTGTGGCATATATTTTAATAGACCCAATCCAACTTCACAGATTTCTCACGTATAAATAGGCACATAAAATGAAATGGTCGAGAGTAAAAAGGCTCAAGGAACTTAGGACTCAAATCTAACATACCCAAGCAGCAACTGGTTACTGGTACAGCAGACTAATTTACATTCAGATTGGCAACTTGGACACCGGCTATATTATACAGAGTTTATGCAAGTACACCTCTGCATTTCAAAATTCAAATACACCGACCTGCCAGGCCCCCGTGCAGAAACCAACCATTTAGAATTTAGAAATGTGAAGGGCCAATCTACTCAGCCCCAACTTGGTCGATGATGTTAGAGGTTTTTGCTTGATAAGTGCCATGCCCATGCAATGCATGAGCAGCTACATGATGCTGCCTGCGTCTTCAAGTCCCGTCACTTGGGTTCCAAAAGAAGCTGCTTCCTTCGGCTGAGTATCCCTGTGGAAGGTGAGGTCCATAGACGACGTTTTCAGAATGTGGAAGATGAGGTCCGTAGACAACGTTTTCAGAATGTGGAAGATGAGGTCCATAGACGACGCTTTCAGAATGTGGAAGGTGAGGTCCATAAACAACGTTCCCATTCAGAAATGTCATTTGGTTCACCTGCTGCGTTGTCTGATAAGCATTTGGAGCATTAACTTGATTGGGAGCGTTAACATGTGGACGGGTATTTGCATTGGTATCCTGGTTCTGGTTAGCCTTTGGCTTGCTCCTAGCAGTCCGCTTGTTTTCCACAGGGCTGTCTGCAGTCAGCCTGCCCATTCGCTGCCGGATTTCATTCAGTGGACTAGCCAGTTTTGACTTAGCACCCTTTTTGGGGTCAGAGGACTTGTACTCAAGACGGTACAAGGCGAGGGCATCAGAAGCATTGATCTCATACTCGAAAAGATGCCACTCATGGCTGTTTGATGGTTGTGGGTCCATATAATAGGACCTCTTCAGACCTGCGAAATCTTTCATTACCAGCTTCCTTGATTCATGCCACCCACGACCACCGTAATCTGGCAATGACCTCTGCTTCCGGTTGCCACTCTCAAATGCTCTTCTTGGAGTATCAAAGAACAACCATTCTCTAAGAGATTCACCCTCCAGAAGAGAAAGATCGAAAAGTTCTGCAACAACAGCACAACACAGAAGTTAGCAAAATAATTTGATGCTATCAACATCAACCATCCATGCTAGCACTAATATAACAATACTTACCAGGTGCATTCCATGGGGATTTAGACGTAGCAGCGCCTCCACATACAGGAATACCAACATTCTTTCCTTGAACTTTTGCAATGAGAGCAGCAAACAGTGGCCCATCTTTCAAATCAATACCTCTTGGACGCATCACAGGTCTTATCCCAAGAAGACCATCATCATTCAAAGCCAAACCAGCATGGTAAGGGTTGCAGTAATCTCCAGAGTCTTCTGTCCCTCCAGCTGGCCTACCACAGTCCCAAAGTGCACATTTTGGCCCCAAATACTGAGAGGGTGATGGCCATATTGTTGTAAGCAAGTCTGACATGTGAACAAAAACATCTCCAGTATTTTGCTCAGAGTTATTTGCATCAGCATATGAATGAGTAGGTGGCAAATCTAATGGCAAATCAAACTGTTGATGTCCCAACTGGCCAATCCCATGCAGATTATTGAACTGATCTTCATTAGAACCAGAAATATTTATTTTGTAACCATCACCACACAGAAAATCATCAATATTAAGTTCATAGTCTGTATAGTACATCTGCAAGCAAAGTAAGATAGGCTCATTAAAGCTATCAATAGAGATGGTAAAAGAAACATGATACACTACATGCAACAGAAAAATGGAATGGTATGAAACAGCATGTTATTGGTTAAGCCAACCACTGCCAATTATTGTCCTCTGTTTTGTGTCTAGGTTCGTAATCATGTATCAAACCTACAAGTAACATTACATGTACATATGCTCCTTTGTCACAAGGTACAATTTAGAGCCCATAACAATTAAATTGAATCAGAAACTCAAAACTGAGACATGATATGAGGCCTAAAATTGTAATTTTTCAAGAGTCTGCCATTATTTTTTTATTTAGAACTAGCCTAACTACACAAAGATATACTGTTATGACTTGTACTCTTCAGAAGCTTAAATAGTACTACCACATTATTCCACATGCATCAACATATTTGTCTATGATACTCATGTATAGCACTCCAGTATCAGGCACTGCGAGTTGAAACAAGTCATCACTCATGAATGAAGTTAGTTTATAGTGCTGATCCATACTGATACTATGGTATATAATTTGCAACTGAACAACATAACAAGATGGAAGAAAACTAGTGAGTTCTAATGCAAACAAAGATACTGTATCCAGTTGACATATTTTATTATTGTGATAATATCATCAACATAGTAATTTAAAAAAGACCATCCTACACATAGATATCCTCTAGAACGAAAAGCCTCAGTGAGAGAATGCCTAAGTGACCAATCACTCAAAAGTTAAACACTATCCAATAAAATCCACATGCTTGGGTTTCCTTAGAATGACTAGCATCACAATGTTAGTAATTCATCGAGACAAGCTCCTCCGCATTATCAATCTGAAAAAAAGAACAGTTTCCAGCACGATAATTGAAAATAAAGAGACTACCCGATGATTGAACATTGCATTAGCAACAGAAGACACTTCTCCACAATCTCCATCCACTCCCTGACCTAGAGAGTGCTGCGCAGGAGCAGTGCCCCCATCTATAGCTTCACACTGCTGATCAGTATTGGCCATCCTGCTGTCCTGCCCGTGCTCGTGGGTCTGACGAGAAGGGGGCACCAGGAGCTTACTGCTGGCATCGTCCTCCTCCTCGGGCACCGCCAGCTGCAGCAGTCGCAGCGTATCCGACGGTGGATCCGAAGCCTCCCGGTTGTTCCCCTGCGAGTTCTGCGCCGCACCATGAATACCTGTCAGCACCAATCTACCGCGCACGAAAGACGAAAGGGGAACGGTGGGACGGGCAGAGAGCTAGGGTTCGGGGGACTTGCCTGGAGAGAGGAAGCCGGGGATGGGACGCTGAGCTCGGCACGCCACTCGCGGAGCATCTGGTGGACCTGCTCCTCGAGGACAGCGGCGTCGGCGGAGCGGCTCTCCTTGCGAGCGGATTGGAGGCCGCAGAACATCTCTTGTAGGTCGTCGACTCGGACCTTGGCTCGGTCGCGGAACTGCCGGTGCCGCGTCGACGAGCGGGAGCTCTTGCTCCCCGACGCGGGGTGGGCGTTGCCGCCGACCCCGGCGGCCGGATCTCCCGCCATCGTTGCTGATCAAGGCAATTATTTCCGGTGGACTGGGGACGGCCGAATGCCGATTGACTCGATTCGGCGTTTCCGCGTTTGTGTTGGTTTGCAAAAAGGGACCGCTCCACTCCTTTTCTTTGTTTTATGTTATGAAATTACGGTACCTATGCTCAAGTTTCGTTTGAGGAAATTGCGGGAAAGAAACACAACTGCAACGAATTATATGATAAATCTAATATTTTAATATAGATTATATAAAATTTGTGCTAATCTTTAATCACGTTGTTAAATATATTATTAAAGACAAGAATATGTTTTTAATAATTTTTACATTATTTTCACACTACAATAAAAATCGAAAAACATCTGAATCCGAATAACATGAATTTTATATTAATTATTTTAAAATATATAGAACGAATTTGAGATGTACTTAAGCTCAATGCTAAAAACAAAAATATAAATTTACGTTGTTCGTAATTGAAGAAAGAAGACCAAAATTTTAACATCCAAATAAGTATCCAGATCCGTCCCTACACTGTCCTTATCATACTATCATACAACTTGCTAATGCGAGGAGAGGGATCGACAGGGACCACGACACAAGTGAGGGAAGGGGATGATGCCACGCTGTCACTAGGAGGAGAGAGGTTGGGGCGGTAAGGTCAGGGGAGGATTGAGGGAAGAAGAATAATCCAAATGATATTATCTAACGATCTGAACCTGTCGTTGTTTCTGGAACCGGGGGATAATAAGATTTATGTTCGACAGGGGTGCTAGCGCGAACTCACTCCGAATGGTGAGCTACGGGGGCTCGAGGGTGGATCTAAGGCGAGTTGGTTATACTGATTCAGGGCGGAGCTCTAGTCCAGTGCAGTGCTGATCGTGGTATTGCTTGGAACGTGTTACAACTGAGTGCTTGTGTGAAGTCATAGAGATATGGGATGATCTTTGGATGGGGTTGTTTTGCTCTTTTATAGCCCAAGGATAGACGTTACAATGAGGACTAGTATTCTACTGGGGTGGAGTTTGGCCTCCTCCTTCTGGGCCTCGTAGCCCCTATGGTCTCATGTGTTGAAGAATGCTTCTAGGCATTGTAGCCCCTATGGAGTCGTCTGCTGAGGCGTGCGCCACCGTACCTCTGGTATGGCGTCGTGTCCTGTCTGCCTTCCTGTAGCTACTCCGATTTAGACGTGGCGGTGCTTGTCAGGTTCTATTGAGTCAGCTCAATGAGTGGTTTAGGGATGTCTTCAATATAGCTTTATCTTTCGTCATCCCACTAGTGTCATCTTTTATCATGCGTAGACACATGTTTGGTACGACGTATTGCCCCGTCCCCTCTGGTGTATGGGTCGCTGTAGAGACCCCAATGTTGAGGTTTCTGCGGTCGGGGTTGTTTGATCCCACTGGTCAGCAGGGATACGTATCTGGTGTCGTTCCTGATAGGGACCCCTCGGTACCGCTTCCATAGTCCGAGTATGGCTCGGTGATGTCCCATCGTGTTGACGTGGCTTGCTAGTACTAGGTCGGCTCTTCCTAAGAGTCGGCTATCGTCTTGTTGGGTTGCTCAGTGGGCAGGTTGATCGGTAGCCTCACCTCGCTGGGTTGCTCGACAGGCAGGTTGGTCGATAGCCCTGCCTCGCTGGGTTGCTCGGTGGGCAGGTTGGTCGATAGCCACGCCTCACTGGGTTGCTCGACGGCCTGGCCTCGACGGGTTGCTCGACGGATATTTGTTTGGTGGGCTAGCTGGTCAGCCTGGCAGGCCGTCCTCGGGAGGTCTTTTGGACCTTTACGCTGAGATGCTTGGTAGGCGGGCCGCTCGGTTCATGGATCGTCTATGGGAGGCCTCCGTGCCCTCTTTGGGTGCCATGTTCCCAAGTACCCAACAGCAGTCCTCGAGCCTTTGTGTAACTCATTGGAGTTGCGCATAGGCTTTTCTTGTGTGGTTCCTTTTTGGGTGCGCACAAGCGCATCTGTTAGATGTAGCCCCTGAGCCCCTGAGTAATCTATGTGGATTACTTGGGGGTTAATGCAGTGTAAGGGGTGGACCCTTTCCTGTGATGGTTCGTTACGCGCCGTGCGTGAGCCCATATACATTGTTGTTTTGTCATCGTTCTTAGACTTGTTTCCTCTGTTTCCATCTGTCTTTTGTCAAATGCGCTTCTCCCCTAGAAGGTCCTCTCTTTTAATTTCTTCCAAAAGGAGGGCCTTCCTTCCTCTACCTAGTAGGTGCGAGGGAAGGGGTCATCGAGCTACAAGCGGGCTATCCAAGTAAGATTCGATCATCCTCTTACGAGGGTATCTTTCGGTGAATGATCCCACTAGGAGTGTTCGACCTGCTGGGGGCATCTTATCGAGTCCTTCCTTATTCGATCCCATATCGGACCTTCGGTCGGTCTAGCCGATCAAAGGGGGCCTCATGGCCACCCCATCAACTAGGTTTCTGCGGGAGAATGTGAGGTACAACCTTGGACATGGAGCTGAATAAGTGACCTATGGGCCGATCACCTAGCTTGCGGCTCTCTGGGAGCTTGCTCAGTTCACCCCTTGCTCTACGCGGGAGATTGGGGCATGTTTTGGTTTTTTTACCTGGCTTGATGTGATGTGGCTTACTGGGGTAGCATAGTGGAGGGTAGGGGTGGGCACATTTTTACCATAAACCAAAAACCAAACCGAATCGTACTGAACCGAACCGAAATTTCGGTTTTTTGGTAGTTCGGTTTGGTTTCGGTTTTTGTATCTAAGAAGTTCAGTTTTTGGTATCGTAATCGGTTTTCACCGTATACCGAACCGAAAAAACCGAATACCAAACTTTATCAATTCTCAAATTTGACTATTCGATTATGTGAACTAATTGTGTGATACAATTAAATTGTTATTCACTTATTTGTATGTGATGTATGATGTATATCTAAATATTTGTACCTATATAATTTTTACTTTTTAAAATTATGTGTAATCTATCATGTAAACTTGTTGTATGTATTGTCTTGATTATAAGTTTGGTATTCATTTTTTACCGAAAAACCGAAGTAAAAAACCGAAACCGAACTTCTTGGTTTTTTATTTTCTAGAAAACCGATCAGTTTCTAATGTTTGAAAAACCGAAGTTTTTTAAAACCGAAAAACCGAACCGAAGTTTAGAAAAAAACCGAATGCCCAGCCCTAGTGGAGGGTCTGGCCATCATGATTTCACTTAGTGTGGGCGCCTTTGATGGGACGTGACACGTCCCACCTGCCACATTGCGTGCTGGTTGCGCTACTGGGTGGTTAATTTGCCCTCCTTGCTTCCTATGCTTTTTACGAGATGGTTCACATCTCACAAAATTGTACCACCTTCCGCCTGACTCCTGAGGTTGGCACGACAGATCTTCCTATGTGGCCTAGGGATCCACTTTTCGGGGGTCGCCTAGCTCCCTATTCATAAAAATAGAGCGGAAGGCTTCTGGGTCTGGTTACACTTAGGGTGCGTTCGTTTATGCCGGATTTGACCAAGAATCATTCCAGCTCATCAACCCTTATATAAATTAGACAAACAATCCAGCTAGGAATCATTCCGGGTGCTCAATCCACCAGAACCGAACAGGCCCTTACCGTGCTCAAACCTCCATCTTCTTCTCCATTGTGGAGCATCACGTTCTTGTGTTTTCTTTGCTCCCTTGCAATTTCTGCCTGCTGGTCCCTTGGCAGCCCTTCCTTCATGCTCCATTACCTGGGACCGGCTCGAGGACTTGGAGGCAAAAGAGTTCCTTCCACCGAACCGATTTCTGGCTGACCTTTGGAAGAGAAGGGGGTGCCCCAATGCCTCATGATGGAGAGGTCATGGTGCTTGCTTCTTTCTATGAGCGTGGCTTTGGGCTTCCCCTACATTAGTTCGTGCGGGGTTTCCTCTTCTACTATGGTTTGGAGCTCCAAAATCTCCATCAGAACACTGTCCTCCACATAGCGAGTTTCATCATGCTATGTGAAGCCTATCTTGGCATGCCACTCCACTGGAAGATCTGGAAGCATCTGTTCAGCCCGCGCGCGAGCCTCGACCATGGTGGTCAGCTGTTTGTGGGCTCTTTCGACGTCTAACTCCGTGGTCGCGGATGGCGTCCTACCTCTCAATCCCCCTTTCACGACTATGATGGGGAGTGGTTCTATGTTCAGAACCTTGGGGGAGCGCGCCAACGTCCACTGGCCTTGTCCCTGTGGCTAAGCCTGAGTGGGATTATGGTGTGGAAAAGAAGTTTAAGCCGAAGATATCATTCATACTAGATGTTGTCACCAAGTAGCATAGGCGGGGCCTTCTGGGTGAGAGATTGATTAGCACCTTTATGTAACGCCGACTTCAGCCTCTTGTGGCCCGTCAGAGGGCAATGTGGTAGTTCACCGGCAAGGGTGATCCTGATCGTCACTCCGTCGTGAACATAGAGAAGGAGGAAGTGGTGTCCCAAGTTCTTGCCGTTACGGCGGGGGTGATGTCTGACTTCATGGATGAAAGTGGCCCCTTGCTTTTAACCAGTCAGGGGTCCCTAACTTGGTATATTTCGGTTTTCCCCTTTCCTTTGCCCTAGATCTGTTCCGACACCCATTCTTGTATGGGATTTGCTTTGTCGCGCCTTCTCTCCCCCCTTCTTGGGGACGCTGCCATTAAGGCGGAGAGGAAGATGCAACAGGAGGCGGCCATGATAGTGTGGAAGAAACGATGCCACCAGAGGAAAGGGGGAAAGAGGAGGGAGCGCTTAGCCCGCGCCGGGTCGGGAGGAGTATTACCTCATCGATCGATACGGAGGATATGACCTCCTCGGCTTCTAGTGGGTGCAACATCCTGCAGCGGAGAGCATCTTTCGTCATGCTAATGATGCGGTGACCAGCTCCGATGCCCTTCCTCAAAAAGCGGATGTTGATGCCAGGGTCGGTGCCTCCGTCGCGCTGGTGGGGCCTCCGCCTTCCGCAGACGCGTCGAAAGGGAGAGACGTGGAGCGCGAAGTGTCCGGTGTGTGGCGCGGGCGGCTTCTTCCGCGAGAAGCAGGCGAGGGGGAGTGCACAGTGACACCCTGCATCTGGCGTGAGAGAGAGGAGGGTCGCGGCGGAGGGGAGCGGATAGCGCTCGCCGCTGCGGGGGCTAGGGGTGAACAGTGTCCCCTAAAACGTGAACAGTGATAGCGGAGGGGAGGGGAAGGGGAGAGCGTTGCAGTCAGTCTAAGGCTGCCAGTCTCTAGGCCTTGTCGCTGCTAGCAGTTGCCCATTCCTCTTTCAGGGCCTTGCTGCCCCTTCTAGAGAGGTTGCTAGAAATCTTGCTCCCTTCGTCCTTGAGGGTACGATAGGCGAGGAAATGGAGGAGGAGGAATGGCAGCAGATCAAGGTGGCCTGCGGCCGAGCCGATAGGAGTCTAGGGATGATGGAAGACATCTCCGTACCTTCAGGGCGGCAGTTTCGCTTGCTCGGTCGGCGATGATGAGGAACATATAGGGTGTTTGGTTTGAGGAATGAGCTAGTCCATCATCTTCTCACTCCTCACTATTTTTGTTTGGTTTGTGGAATGGAATGAGTTGATCCATCACCACCTCATTCTTCATAGTTAGTTAGTTAGTACTAATATGAGGAATGGTGTCATCCCACAAAATTTGAGGAATGAACCCATGATGGACCACCTCAATTTGGATGTATTGATTCCTAAAACCAAACACCCCAATAATTCCTCCTGGCCAAGTGAGTGTTTCTCAACATCGTTCTTTCCTATTTGAATCCTTCTCCTCCTAAGTTTGAGTCGATTGTCTGGCTGTTTTTCATAGTGTCTTTACTCTCGCTCTACGGCCTAGAGCGAGTCATTATAAGCCACACAACGCGAGGTGGAGAGGCTGTGGGTGGAGGTCGCTCACTCGAAAGGATGTGAGCGTGAGCTCTTCTCCCTCTGAGCGAGGGTCAACCACCTCCAAGGTGAGGTGGTACGCCTTCGTACTGGCCATGATGAGGCACAAGATGAAACGGAGACCCTCCATTGCGAGAGGTCCTGGCTCCAAGGTGAGCTGCGGGGGGCGAGCTCGTGGGCTGGGAGTGCCGAGTCGAACCTTCGGGCAACGGACGCTCGCCTGGTGGGGATGAAATCAGAACTCGTGTGTGAACGCGAAGTGGCTGGTGGTAAGTTTGTTGTTTAATTGTTTGCTTTGTTGATCCCAGAAGCTTAGGATCGTCTTGTGGCTTCTTGCTTTCAGACCTCCAAAAGAAGTTCTCTGAAGCCCATGACGCCGTGAAGCTGGTGGAGGAGGCGCAGAAGGCAACAGAGGACGAGGTGCGCAAGCTGTTGCTCGCATGCGACGACGCAGGTCTAGATGGAGACCTCACTAAGGGAGCGCGATGCTGAACTGCGGGAGCTCTGTCTGGCTGTGGGTATGGCATGCGACTGACTCTCTCCTCCACCGTTAGTCCCGGTTCCCCTGATCGATCACCTTTGGGCGTTGCACAGGCATGTGGAGCGCACGGGCTTCGAGGGGGCGTTCCACGGGGGTAATCTAGCTTTAGGCCAGATGGTCTCCCACTTCGACAAGATCGATGTTGCCCTAATCGTGAAAGTTTTCGCCATTGGTTGTCCCGACGAGGAGCTGGACGCTATTGAGGAGCAGGTGTGCCCTCACGCTCGCTTGCTTGCTAGCCGGTTGACGTGAAGGCCCTCCCGACGAGGCCCATGAACCAAGAGCCATCCACCAATGTTTAGGCTTTGTATTCTGCTCTAGCGCCTTTGTAACGAACTCTTGGAACATATGTGTGATCCTCCTCATTTTTTCCGTAAATTGCGAGCGTTGATCATGATCTTGATAATCTGCTGTGCTTTGGGCGTTATGCGACCAGGGCGTCCCCTAGCTCTCGAGCTGGACGTGGCGACCTGGTCGGTAGGTCTAGCTTTGTTTAGCTTAAAGGCGAGGGGAACACAGCTCGCCCCTTAGGGCCTATTCGTTTTGGCCGGGAACGGGGAGGAATGGGAATAAAACCACGTGGATCTGCCTGGTCTGGAATTCTTCCCCACCCATGGTAGAAGATGTGTTCGGTTAACCCACTCGAGGATCCATCCCCCGTCTATTCCCAGCTTCTACCCTATCCCTGGCCCGGGAAGCAGCCCTCATCCGAAGGGTGTGGAAAGAATCCACAGAGCATGACGCCGAGCGGGCATCGGTGACAACGCAAGGCGGCATGATAGCGGGGCTGCACACGAGCGGCGACGGCAGGGCTGCGCACGAGCAGCTATGGGGGCTGCAGCACGGATCTGGCCCTCCCTCGCCCGCACTCCGTTCGGCGCGCCGTCGCCTCGAGCCTCCCCTCCAATTCCGTGAGTCTCTCTCGCCTCCGGTCAAATCGAACAGCGACAGCGACCTGGTGGTCTCCCATTCGCATCCGACAGTTGTCTTCTCACTGGTAGTCGTCACCCTCCTCTACCTTCTCCTTTTTCTTATGTACCAGTTCTAGGGTTCTTGATTTGTGTCGGTAACGATGATCTTTGATGAGCGATAGCAGCCAAATCAAGCAACCTTTATATGCATCTACTATTGCCTGTGGTGTGACTGTGTGAGGAATGGCGATTACCTGATGTCAGTCTGATTTCATACTTTCATGAATACTTGATGATAGATAGTTTGTGGTTATTAGTAAACAATACAGTAGATGCAAAAGAATAATATAGTGACAATTCCTTGGTAGTATCAAAGATGAACCTTAGCCTGTTACACTTGGGGTGGTTGGAAATCAGTAAAGTTTGCTCTGATTATTTATACACCGGTTTCAGAAATCAAGTAATAATAGGATATACTCCCTCCGTCTCAGGATATAAGACGTAACCACTTTTTATTCTTGTCCCACAATATAAGGCGTGCTCTCTCTATGCATACGTATATCGATGCAGTGGTATAGAGACAATTAAATGTATTTCTTGGTCTTTGAACCAGAGGTGGTTACGCCTTATATACTGGGACGGAGGGAGTAATGGACAAGAATTTTCAAGGTTTTCTTAACAGCCATTTTGAAAAATGGTCAGGGGTTCTTTGGATCTAAATACAAAAAGATTCAAGCTTTTTTAGTTCCTAAGTCAGTTTGCATCCAATATATTTTCTGTCACATGGACTTTACAGGTTGTCTATGTAAAAGCATGGTCCTTTTTTTGTTTGGCTAATTCTGCCTGTTAAGTGATAGTTAAGAAATAAATGACATCTCTCCTAGTTAGTAGCTTTCCACTGCCTAAACTCTACTGAGGTCTAAAGAGATTGATAAAACATGCCCTTTCAGTTAAAAGTTCATGCACATGTTGGAACAACGCTAGCTGTTCCTCTGAACATTCTACACATATGTAGTGCATTACCAAGTAATTAGTAGTTCTAGTACTTTAATTAGGCTGCATGTATATATACCTTAGTTTATCTAAGTGTGTTTCAGCTGCATGCTCATCAATTCAGCATGTCAGTTTCTTAGCATGAAGGCGAGCTGCAACAATTTGCTTGTGGACTTTACAATTTAGCAACACTAGCTAGTTCTGTACTTTACAATTCAGCAACGCTAACCTGTTGTTATCTTTGCTATCTTCCTTTGAGCTGGTGAATCCACAGATTTGGATATATGATACTGATGTGTTGTATTACCTTGACTCAGGCAAAAAAATGAGCTTTAACTAAATTTTAAACCAATTTTTTAATTTTCTAAATAAACTAATATCTACGTATACTCTTCGCCCACAAAAGAATGATGTATTCACAAATTTTTTGTCATATAGTTTCTTGGTCTTTATGTTGCTTTTGTCAGCACAACTTGGTTCTTTTATTTGATTGCTGGTATTATTCCAAATAATTTTCTGTCAGCATAACTTGGTTCCTTTATATGATTATTGTCAACCCAAAGCACTAGTGAGTTATGTTGGTGGAGAATCTGATCATTGTCCCTCCTGTATATTTGCAGGCTTTACATCTTCAAGGCACTTCTGCTATTAAAAGTTCTAAATTTAGAAGCCTTGGTCAACTTAGTGCTAGGTTGTAACCATGGCCTGGAACTGTGAGCTGTGAGTGATGTCTGTATTTTGATTCATGGTCAATACTTGTTATGATGAGGACACGTAAAAGCTGGTACTAATTTGCTGGGAGGAAAAGTGCAAAGGAAGTATGGGAGTGGGACAAGCTGACTGCAAGCACTAACTCTACTTTGTTATTTGTTTTCATCTATTTAAATCATGTGCAAACTGCATAAGCAATAACACTTCTATTGGCCAGATTGGCACCCATGCAGAACTGAAGGTTTCAATTAATCATGTAGTGCTTGACAGGTTGGAAAACTTGATTTCCATTTAATTACGTGGGCTGAAAACCATCCAATTTGCTTTGCATGGTATATGAGTTATTTGAAGCTCGAACTTGTCCAATTGTATTATACAAGTTGCTTTGCAACACACAGCTGCTACCTGGGGCCTGTAGGCTGAAAAATATCATTCTCTACTTTGGCGATTGGGGCTAACCGAACAAAAAAAATAGAGAGACAGGGAACTGTTGAATATGGAATTAAACCATCCAGGGAAAGAGTGTAAGCAGGGGATCCATTGAATCCTCTTGTGGATTAATTCCACCTAGGGATTAAATTCATGATAACCGAACATGCCCTTATGGGTAAAATATTGTTAGGTTCTTGATGTTCCATGCGTTGGTCAGCAGGTTGTCGTTGCTGTCTTTGAGTCGGTATGCTCCCGGGCGTAGGGTCTGGGCGACGATGTAGGGTCCCTCCCATGGCGGCGAGAGCTTATGCTTATCTTTGGTGGTCATCACCTTTCTCAACACCAGGTCTCCAACATTGAATGATCTGCCGCGCACCTGTCGGTTGTGGTAGCGACATAAGTCTTGTTGATATTTCACAGAGCGGAGTACGGCTGCATTGCGCGCTTCATCAATCTAATTGACAGCGAGCTGTGCGTCAGCTGTCGCTCACTCTCCATCGAATCCTTCAGTCCTCGAGGGCCATATTCTAACTCTATGGATAGCATGACTTCTGCACCGAATGTTAGGAAGAAAGGCGCGTAACCGGTTGCTCTACATGGCCTGGTTTGTAGGCTCCAGAGTATCGCAGGTAGCTCGGCTGCCCACCGTCCGACGAATTTTTCGAGCCTATCAAAATTCCACGTCTTGAGACCCTGAAGGATCAAGCCATTTGCCCGCTTGACCTGGCACTTGACTTTGGGTGAGCTACTGCCACCCAATCGACTCGTATGTTGAAGTCATCGCAGAACTGAAGGAACGATTCCCTAGTAAACTGGGTCCTGTTATCGATAATGATGGAGTTGGGTACCCTGAAGCGGTAGACGTTGTTGCGGAAGAAAATAGCGGCTTCTGACGATTTGAGTTTAGTGATTGGCGTGACCTTGGCCCATTTGGTGAATTTATCCACCCCACGAGCAAGTGGGTGTAACCCTTGGGCGCCTTTTTGAAAGGCCTGACCAAATCCAATCCCCATACCATGAATGGCCAAGAGACGGGTATGGTTTGGAGGGCCTGGGCTGGCATCTGTGACTGTCGCGCCTAGTATTGGCAACCTTCGTAGGTGCAGACGATCCGCTCGGCGTCCGCCATGGCGGTGGGCCTGTAGAATCCTTGTCTGAATGTTTTTTCGACAAGCGATCGTGGGGCCGCGTGGTGCCTGCATGTCCCGTCGTGGATTTCTGCTAGCAGTTGTTGTCCTTCCTCGGTCGTAATGCACTTCTGCATGATTTTAGATGCACTCTTCTTGTATAGCATCCCGTTGACGAGTGCAAAGGATTTTTTCCTTTGAGAGAGTTGTTTGGCCTCAGTCGCGTCATTGGAGATAACTCCATCCGTCAACCGGTCGATGAAGAGTCGATGCCAATGTTGCTGGTCGGTCGTTGCTTGCTAGTCTTGGCAGGCAAGGCACCCTGGGTGTCTGCCCTTCCTGTATGCTCTTCTTGTGTCTGCTTGATTTTTACGGAAGATTTGTGGAGATCGGAGGCAAAGACCCTGTCCAGGACAGGTTTTCGCCCTAAGGCTATGGCCGAGAGCTCTTCAGCTTCGCCATTAAATTGTCTGTTATTGTGATGTTGCTCGAAGCTTTTGAACTTTTCTTCCAACCTTCGCACCTCGCTATATTATGTGAATATTTTTGGATCACGAGGCTCCATCGCCTTCACGACTTGGTCGACCACCAACTTGGAGGCGCCTCTGACCAGGAGCCTCCGTGCTCCTACCTCGGCTGCGACCTTGAGCCCATTGACAAGGCCCTCGTATTTTGCCCTTGGGGTGACACGAGGACACGTCGCTTCCAGTCTTGAGGTATGACTCGTCGAAGTACATGGTCCAGTATTCTGGGTCTTCCACCGGGGGTGGTTCCTGTGCCTCTATCCACTCTGTAACAAAGTCGACAAGCGCCTTGGACTTGATCGCCATTATGGGGACATAGCCGATGTCGAGTCCATTGAGCTCGAGGGACCATTTTGTGATGCGTCTAGATGCATCCCAATTGCGCACAATCTCGCCGAGTGGCACCGTCGACACCACCGATATGGGGTGTCGATCGAAGTAGTGGATTAGTTTTCACTTGGCAATGAGGACCGCATACAATAGCTTCTGAAGCTAGGGGTATCATGTCTTGGACTCGATGAGTACTTCGCTGATGAAATAGACGACCTTCTACACCTTGAGGGCGTGACCCTCGCTTTTCCTTTCAGCCACTAACGCGACGCTCACCACATGGGCAGTGGCTTTTTGCCGAGTCTAGAGACGAATCGGCTAAGCGCGACGACACACCCAACCAGTCGTTGCACTCCTTTGAGGTTTTGAATGGGGCCCATGTCTTGGATGCCTTCTATCTTCTCCTGGATAGCTTCGATCCCTCGGTCTGACAACATGAAACCTAGGAGTTTTCCTTTGGGGACCCCGAAGACACACTTTTCTAGGTTTAACTTGATTCGGAATTTTCGAAGGTTCACAAGCGTCTCTTCTAGGTCGTTGATGAGGTCATCAGATTTCTTGGTTTTCATAACATATCATTGATGTAGACTTATACGTTGTGACCGACCTAGTCGGTGAAGCATCGGATCATACATCGCTGATACGTGGTTCTGGCATTCTTTAGGCCGACCGGCATGGAGACGTAGAAAACGTACCAAAGGGGGTGATTAACGTTGTAGCATGTTGGTCGGCCTCCTTCATAGTGATCTGGTGGTAGCCTGAGTAGGCATCCAGGAAGGAGAGGAGTTCACACCCAACTAGGGATGGCAACGGGTACATACCCGTCGGGTAGTACCATTTCATACCCATACCCATCAAAAAAAATTCTACCCGTCGGGTTACCCATATATACTCACGGATATAAAATCTTACCCATACCCGTACCCACGCGAGTATTTTTACCCGTCGGGTAACCCGTACCCGCTAGAAAAGAATTAAGTTTCAATATACCAATCACTCAAAATATTAAATAAACATATAAAAACAACTTCAATTTCACATATAACAAATCATATGATTACATAACTTGGTATCTAGACAAATGATAACTAGAGAAGGTTTTATTCTAGCTAAGTTGGACTCTATTAGATGTTTATAGTGTTATTGATGCGGGTATATTTTACCCACAGGTAGACGGGTATGGGTAGTACCAACTCATACCCGTACCCGTCTACCCAACGGGTAGAGGTTTTTACCCATTAACATACCTGCGGGTAGAGAAATCATCCCGTACCCGCCTTCATATCGGGTAAAACCCATTGGGTATTCGGGTTTCGGGTACCCATTGCCATCTCTACACCCAACGGTGGAATCTACAACCTGGTCGATACGTGGGAGAGGAAAAGGATCCTTAGGGCATGCCTTCTTCAGCCTAGTTTGATCACGCACATCCTCTAGATCCCATTCTTCTTTTTTACGAGAACGGGGTTAGCAACCCACACTAGGTGGTTAATCTCTTTCATGAACCCGACTGCTAAGAGTTTCGTGATTTCTTCACCAATGGCCTTGCACTTCTCCTCGTCAAAACGGTTGAGCCGCTGAGTGACTGGTCTCGCTGTGGGCCAGATATTCAGGGAGTGCTTGACGAGCTCCCTTGGGATTCCTGGCATGTTCATGGTCCTTTAGGCGAAGATGTTGTGGTTGGCTTGAAGTAAGTTGACAAGGATGTCTTCTTATTTGTCAGGGAGCGTTGCCCCAATCCGGATGCTCTTTGAAGTGTCGGTGTCGTCGATCAGAATATTTTTCGTGTCTTGCATCGATTTGAATGTGCCAGAAATGACTTTGGGGGCGTCAGGTCTGTCTTGCAGGTTGATGTCTCTCTATAGTTCACACACGTAAGGCACTTGTAATGAGGTAGACGTTGTAATGACCCCATGGGAACGAGCATCTTCATCTTGAGGTATGAGTAGATGGGGGGAACATCGAACTTTATGTAGCATGGCCTTCCTAGAATGGCATTGTATGTCCCCTAGAAATCTACTACCTTGAGTTTTAGTCACTCGGTGCGGAAGTTAGACGTATCCCTGAACGTGACGGGTAGAATGACTTGTCCGAGCGGACTGGCGCCAAAGCCTGGCAACACTGGGGCGCAATGTGGAGCGTGCGACTCCCAAAGCATTGAAAGTTTTGGTGTATATGATGTTTAGGGCGCTCCCCCCATCCATGAGGACCCTAGAGAGGCGTTTTGTGCCGATGATGGGCTTGACGACGAGAGGGTAAGTTTCGGGACACATGGTCTTGCCTAGATGATCACGTTGATCGAAGGCGATCGAGATCTCCATCCCGCAGTGGTGCAGGGCACTGGATGGTTCCGCCGCATCCACCTCTTGGTTGCTTAGTTTGTGACGGCGATTGACGCCGACAATCTCAGGGGTCAGTAGCGGGGCCTCCCCAGTTTGCCGCTTAATGGCGGTGGCGGGGCCTCCCTAGTTTTCTCAGTAGGGATACGTATCCGACGTTGTGCCTAACAGGGACCCCTCAGTACCACTTCCATAGTCCGGGTATGGCTTAGTGATGTACCATCGTGTCGTCATGGCTTGATAGTACTAGGTCGGCTCTTCCTGAGGGTCGGCTGTCGTCTTGCTAGGTTGCTTGGCAAGCAGGTTGGTCGGTAGCCTCGCTTCACTAGGTTGCTCAGCGGGCAGGTTGGTCCGCAGTCCCACCTTACTGGGTTGGTCGGTAGCCTTGCCTCGCTAGGTTGCTAGGCGGACAGGTTGCTCAATAGCCCCGCTTTGCTGAGTTGCTTGGCGGGCAGGTTGTGTTACGCCCGGATTTAAGGGGAAAACACGAGTGCGTCTCAAATGTGTGCTAGGATCAAGTCTCAAACATATGATGACTCATGGTACAGAAACAAATGTCACATCTTTATTATATAATAAAATTTTGTACAAAATAGCTAAATAATTATATCATATGAAGACAACGATCCCCACAACCATAGTTGACTGGGAGATGACAACCTAGACCTCTCACAAACTCATCGTGACATCCTTCATATTCTTCATCTTGCGGTACCTATTCTTGACATGAGGGGGATGTGAGTACAACAAGGGTGAGCTCACATACGTTCATCGCTCAACAAGTTGTGGGGAATAATGTGCATGAGATCACTTACGGTGGGAGCTCATGTGAAGTGTAAGGCTTACCAAAGAAGATGGTTAAAGTTGAGCATTGCTTTTAAAGTTGGTCAAAGTTTTATTAGCAGTTACTAAGTATAAGTAGATACCTACCCAATTAAATAAGAGAACACAATTAATAATAATCCCATAATGCAATGCAAATGAAAGATTAAGTTTCATTCCATAAGTTAATCATGTGAGGGTCCGAGCCGCTCATGACTGTGAGCACGACTGATATACCAGCTTTACACTCTGCAGAGGTTGCACAACTTTACCCATAAGACGTGTTTCCTATTTAGCCAGGGTTAGCTAGACCCTTAAACACTTCCAAGGTGAATGGCAAGGGATTCACTGCGAGGCCTTTACAAAGTTCCACTAGAGGAGAGAACCTGTTATGGATTCCGGGTTGAAGGTGATGTAGGAATCCCTCGTTCGGAAAGCTAAAAAGACAGTCCGACCCGAGGACCTCCCTACACCTACACAACTCCATCCCGCTTGCCCCTCTCACGAAAGGATTAAGTCACACTAGCTTTCCTAATTGTTCAGCCAAGGGCATCCCATTCCACCCTTGTGGTAGTGTCGGGGACCATAATTAGGGGTACCCTCAAGACGCCTAATTCTCAGCTGGTAACCCCCATCAGCATAAAGCTGCAGAGGCCTGATGGGTGCGATTAAGTCAGGGATCGGTCCATACGAGCGACTCGATCACGCCTCGCCCGAGCCTAGCCTCGGGCAAGGGCAGCCGACCCCGAGATGTTTCCGTCTCGCCCGAGGCCCCCTTTTAACGGCAGACGCATCTCCGGCTCGCCCGAGGCCTTGCCTTCGCTAAGAAGCAACCCTGACTAAATCGCCGCGCCGACCGACCAAGTCGCAGGGGCATTTAATGCAAAGGTAGCCTGACACCTTTATCCTGACACGCGCCCCCCGGCAGAGCCGAAGTGACCGCCGTCACTTCACCGCTCCACTGACCGGTCTGACAGAAGGACAGCGCCGCCTGCGCCATTCCGACTGCAGTGCCACTTGACAGAGTGAGACTGACAGGCAGTCAGGCCTTGCCAAAGGTGCCATAGGAAGCTCCGCCCGACCCAGGGCTTGGACTCGGGCTAAGGCCCCAGAAGACGGCGAACTCCATTCCGCCCGACCCAGGGCTCGGACTCGGGCTAAGGCCCCGGAAGACGGCGAACTCCGCTCCGCCCGACCCAGGGCTCGGACTCGGGCTAAGGCCCCGGAAGACGGCGAACTCCGCTCCGCCCGACCCAGGGCTCGGACTCGGGCTAAGGCCCCGGAAGACGGCGAACTCCGCTCCGCCCGACCCAGGGCTCGGACTCGGGCTAGGCCCCGGAAGACGACGAACTCCGCTTCGCCCGACCCCAGGGGTCGGACTCCGCCCTGGCCTCTGCCGAACGACCTCCGCCTCGCCCGACCCAGGAGCTCGGGCTCGGCCTCGGCCATGCAGGACAGACTCGACCTCGGCTTTGGAGGAGCCTCCATGTCGCCCGACCTAGGACACAAGTCCGCCACGTCAACAGGAAGCGCCATCATCACCCTACCCCGAGCCGACTCGGGCCACAGGGAACAAGACCGGCGTCCCATCTGGCTAGCTCCGCCAGATAGGCAATGATGGTGCCCCGCTAGACCCATGACGACGGCGGCTCTCAGCTCCCTTACGGAAGCAGGGGGACGTCAGCAAGGGCCCAACCGCTCCGACAGCTGTCCCTCCGCCAGGCTCCGTTTCTCCTCCGACAGCCACGACACCACACCAGCTGGGTGCCAAGATCTCTCCGGCTGCCACATTGGCATGTACCTAGGGCGCTAGCTCACCCCCGCTAGACACGTAGCACCTTGCTACACCCTCATTGTA
Organism: Zea luxurians; assembly: GCA_029449295.1. Lineage (NCBI taxonomy): Eukaryota > Viridiplantae > Streptophyta > Magnoliopsida > Poales > Poaceae > Zea > Zea luxurians. The sequence continues at coordinate 743,787 of JAOPSE010000177.1, read as the reverse complement.
CACCTGGATCCTCTCCTTACGCCTATAAAAGGAAGGACCAGGGCCTTCTTAGAGAAGGTTGGCCGCGCGGGGACGAGGACGGGGCAGGCACTCTCTTGGGGCCGCTCGCTTCCCTCACCCGCGTGGACGCTTGTAACCCCCTACTGCAAGCGCACCCAACCTGGGCGCGGGTCGAACACGAAGGCCGCGGGATTCCCACCTCTCTCACGACTTGTCTCCGGCCACCTCGCTTCTCCCCCCTTCGCGCTCGCCCACGCGCTCGACCCATCTAGGCTGGGGCACGCGGCACACTCACTCGTCGGCTTAGGGACCCCCCGGTCTCGAAACGCCGACAGTTGGTGCGCCAGGTAGGGGCCTGCTGCGTGTTGACGAGCAGCTTCCCGTCAAGCTCCAGATGGGCAGTCTCCAACGACCTCTCCAACCCGGGACGGTGCTCCGTTTCGGGAGTCTCGAGTTCATGTCTCTCGATGGCAGCTACGACATGATACTCCTTCCACCGCCGCGCGACGACGACAATGGCGGCCGACAGCCCGCCCGCCGGCGGCGGAATCGACGACGTCTTCCCCGCGTGGTGGAAGAACAACATTCGAGCTCGCCCCGTCCTCTCCCTCGCCATCGGAGGAGGAGCCGGGGCAACCAGGGCCGAGCGGGAGGCTGCGCTCCGTCGGCTGTCGAGCGAATCGACATCCCCGGCGCCCCAACAGAGGACGCATCGGGCGTCAACCTCACATTTGAGACGAAGGCGAGCGCCGTCCCCCCGCGACACGCCAATCCCGAGCAAATGGACGACGCCAGCACGCTCGCGGAGGGCCTGCAGGACGTCGCCCTCGTACCCAAGACGACGGCGCAATCAGTCCCCGACGTGACTGTGTCGCTCCTCGTCGACCAAAAGGTACCGACTGATTCCCATCCTACGTCATTTCGACTCAGCCTCAACCCGCCTAGCGACCTCGCTTTGGCGGGCGCTCACGTTGAGGCGAGTGCAACCCCACTGGGGTTTCGTGTGCGGTCGCCTTGGGACCGATTGACGGACGTCTCGACCTACGGGCCCTCTGGGTCCGAGGAAGATGACGATTCCAGCATCTGCTGGGATTTCTCTGGATTTGGCAACCCCAGTGCCATGCGGGACTTTATGACCGCATGTGACTACTGCCTCTCCGACTGTTCCGACGGCAGCCGCAGCCTTGACGACAAGGACTGCGGCCCGAGCCGCGAATGTTTCCACGTCGAGCTAGGGGGTCCCTCCGAAGGCAACCATCTCGGCATGCCGGAGGACGGTGATCTCCCTAGGCCGGTGCCTCGCGCCGACATCCCGCGAGAGCTAGCTGTGGTCCCCGTTCCGGCGGGGGGTCACGACCCACAGCTCGAGCAAGTCCGCGGGGCGCAGGCCGGTTTTGACGAGGGAGCAGGAGCGCTCGAGTCGATCCGCCGGGACGTCGGGCAGGTATGGGCGGGCCAACCCCCGGCCGGAGAAATACGTCATCTGCCCCAGGGGTTCCAGCACCGCGTCGCCAACGATGTCAGGGACAGGCCGCCACCCGCATCCGGCGGGGTCGGTCAGAACCTGGCAGCCGCAGCGATGCTCCTTCGCGCGATGCCGGAGCCATCAACCACCGAGGGTCGGCGAATCCAGGGGGAGCTCAAGAATCTCCTGGAGGGCACTGCGGCCCGGCGGGCCGAGAGCTCTGCCTCCCGAAGGCAGGGGTACCCCTCGGAACCTCATGCCGCGACTTCCCGATTCATGCGGGAGGCCTCGGTCTACACCGGGCACACGCGCAACACCGCGCCTGCGGCCCCGGGCCACCTCGGCAACGAGCACCATCGTCGCGACCGTCGGGCCCGCCTCGACGAAAGGGTGCGCCGAGGCTACCACCCTAGGCGTGGGGGACGCTACGACAGTGGGGAGGATCGGAGTCCCTCGCCCGAACCACCCGGTCCGCAGGCCTTCAGCCGGGCCATCCGGCGGGCGCCGTTTCCGGCCCGTTTCCGACCCCCGACTACTATCACAAAGTACTCGGGGGAGACGAAACCGGAATTGTGGCTCGCGGACTACCGCCTGGCCTGCCAACTGGGTGGAACGGACGACGACAACCTCATCATCCGCAACCTCCCCCTGTTCCTCTCCGACACTGCTCGCGCCTGGTTGAAGCACCTGCCTCCGGGGCAGATCTCCAACTGGGAGGATTTGGTCCAAGCCTTCGCCGGCAACTTCCAGGGCACGTACGTGCGCCCCGGGAATTCCTGGGACCTCCGAAGCTGCCGGCAACAGCCGGGAGAGTCTCTTCGGGACTACATCCGGCGATTCTCGAAGCAGCGCACCGAGCTGCCCAACATCACCGACTCCGATGTCATCGGCGCGTTCCTTGCCGACACCACCTGCCGTGACCTGGTGAGCAAGTTGGGTCGCAAGACCCCCACCAGGGCGAGCGAGCTGATGGACATCGCCACCAAGTTCGCCTCTGGCCAGGAGGCGGTCGAGGCCATCTTCCGAAAGGACAAGCAGCCCCAGGGCCGCCCGTCGGAAGATGCTCCCGAGGCGTCTACTCCGTGCGGCGCCAAGAAGAAAGGCAGGAAGAAGTCGCAAGCGAAACGCGACGCCGCCGATGCGGACCTTGTCGCCGCCGCCGAGTACAAGAACCCTCGAAAGCCCCCCGGAGGTGCTAACCTCTTCGACAAGATGCTCAAGGAGACGTGCCCTTACCATCAGGGGCCCGTCAAGCACACCCTCGAGGAGTGCGTCATGCTTCGGCGCCACTTCCATCGGGCCGGGCCACCCGCAGAGGGTGGCAGGGCCCGCGACGACGACAAAAAGGAAGATCACCAAGCAGGACAGTTCCCCGAGGTCCGCGACTGCTTCATGATCTACGGAGGGCATGCGGCGAATGCCTCGGCTCGGCATCGCAAGCGAGAGCGTCGGGAGGTCTGCTCGGTGAAGGTGGCGGCGCCAGTCTAGCTAGACTGGTCCGACAAGCCCGTCACCTTCGACCAAGCTGACCACCCCGACCACGTGCCGAGCCCGGGGAAATACCCGCTCGTCGTCGATCCCATCATCAGCGACGTCAGGCTCACCAAGGTCCTGATGGATGGGGGCAGCTGCCTCAACATCATCTACGCCGAGACCCTCAGGCTCCTGCGCGTCGATCTGTCCTCCGTCCGAGCAGGCGCTGCGCCCTTCCACGGGATCATTCCTGGGAAGCGCGTCCAGCCCCTCGGACTGCTCGACCTTCCTGTCTGCTTCGGAACGCCCTCCAACTTCCGAAGGGAGACTTTGACATTCGAGGTGGTCGGGTTCCGAGGAACCTACCACGCGGTATTGGGGAGGCCATGCTACGCGAAGTTCATGGCCATCCCCAACTACACCTACCTGAAGCTCAAGATGCCGGGCCCCAACGGGGTCATCACCGTCGGCCCCACGTACAAACACGCGTTCGAATGCGACGTGGAGTGCGTGGAGTACGCCGAGGCCCTCGCCGAGTCCGAGGCCCTCATCGCCGACCTGGAGAACCTCTCCAGAGAGGTGCCAGACGTGAAGCGACATGCCGGCAATTTCGAGCCAGCGGAGACGGTTAAGGCCGTCCCTCTCGACCCCAGTGGCGACACCGCCAAGCAGGTCCGGATCGGTTCCGGGCTCGACCCCAAATAGGAAGCAGTGCTCGTCGACTTTCTCCGCGCAAACGCCGACGTCTTTGCGTGGAGTCCCTCGGACATGCCCGGCATACCGAGGGATGTCGCCGAGCACTCGCTGGATATTCGGGCCGGAGCCCGACCGGTCAGGCAGCCTCTGCGCCGATTCGACGAGGAAAAGCGCAGGGTGATAGGCGAGGAGATCCACAAGCTAATGGCAGCAGGGTTCATCAAAGAGGTATTCCATCCCGAATGGCTTGCCAACCCTGTGCTTGTGAGAAAGAAAGGGGGGAAATGGCGGATGTGTGTAGACTACACTGGTCTCAACAAAGCATGTCCGAAGGTTCCCTACCCTCTACCTCGCATCGATCAAATCGTGGATTCCACTGCTGGGTGCGAAACCCTGTCTTTCCTCGATGCCTACTCAGGGTATCATCAAATCAAGATGAAAGAGTCCGACCAGCTCGCGACTTCTTTCATCACGCCCTTCGGCATGTACTGCTATGTCACCATGCCGTTCGGTTTGAGGAACGCGGGTGCGACGTACCAGCGGTGCATGAACCATGTGTTCGGCGAACACATCGGACGCACGGTCGAGGCCTACGTCGATGACATCGTAGTCAAGACAAGGAAAGCCTCCGACCTCCTCTCCGACCTTGAAGTGACATTTCGGTGTCTCAAGGCAAAGGACGTCAAGCTCAATCCCGAGAAGTGTGTCTTCGGGGTGCCCCGAGGCATGCTCCTGGGATTCATCGTCTCCGAGTGGGGCATCGAAGCCAACCCGGAGAAAATCGCAGCCATCACCAGCATGGGTCCCATCAAGGACTTAAAAGGTGTACAGAGGGTCATGGGATGTCTCGCGGCCTTGAGCCGTTTCATCTCACGCCTCGGCGAAAGAGGCCTGCCTCTGTACCGCCTCTTAAGGAAGGCCGAGTGCTTCACTTGGACCCCCGAGGCCGAGGAAGCTCTCGGGAACCTGAAGGCGCTCCTCACCCAGGCGCCTATCTTGGTACCCCCAGCTGATGGAGAAGCCCTCTTGGTCTACGTTGCCGCGACCACTCAGGTGGTTAGCGCCGCGATTGTGGTCGAAAGGCAAGAAGAGGGGCATGCATTGCCCGTTCAGAGGCCAGTTTACTTCATCAGCGAGGTGCTGTCCGAAACCAAGGTCCGCTACCCACAAGTTCAGAAGCTACTGTATGCAGTAATCCTGACGAGGCGAAAGTTGCGACATTACTTCAAGTCTCATCCGGTAACTGTGGTGTCATCCTTCCCCCTGGGGGAGATCATCCAGTGTCGAGAGGCCTCGGGCAGGATCGCAAAGTGGGCGGTGGAAATTATGGGTGAGACAATCTCGTTCGCCCCTCGGAAGGCCATCAAGTCCCAGGTACTGGCGGACTTCATAGCCGAATGGGTCGACACCCAGCTGCCGACGGCTCCGATCCAACCAGAGCTCTGGACCATGTTTTTCAACGGATCGCTGATGAAGACGGGAGCCGGCGCGGGCCTGCTCTTCGTCTCGCCCCTCGGGAAACACCTACGCTACGTGCTGCGTCTCCATTTCCCAGCATCCAACAATGTGGCTGAGTACGAAGCTCTGATCAACGGATTGCGAATCGCCATCGAGCTAGGGGTCCGACGCCTCGACGCTCGCGGCGACTCGCAGCTCGTCATCGACCAAGTCATGAGGAACTCCCACTGTCGCGACCCGAAGATGGAGGCCTACTGCGATGAGGTTTGGCGCCTGGAAGACAAGTTCTACGGGCTCGAGCTTAACCACATCGCCCGGCGCTACAACGAGACTGCGGACGAGCTGGCGAAGATAGCCTCGGGGCGAACGACGGTTCCCCCGGACGTCTTCTCCCGGGATCTGCACCAACCCTCCGTCAAGATCAACGACACGCCCGAGCCCGAGGCGTCCTCGACCCAGTCCGAGGTACCCTCGGCCCAGCCCGAGGCGTCCTCGGTTCAGCCCGAGGAACCCTCGGCCCCCGAGGGCGAGGCGCTGCGCATCGAGGAGGAGCGGAGCGGGGTCACGCCTGATCGAGATTGGCAGACCCCGTACCTGCAATATCTCCGCCAAGGAGAGCTACCCCTCGACCAAGCCGAGGCTCGGCGGGTAGCGCGACGCGCCAAGTCGTTCGTCTTGCTGGGCGATGAGAAGGAGCTCTACCACCGCAGCCCCTCGGGTATCCTCCAGCGATGCATCTCCATCGCCGAAGGTCAGGAACTCCTGCAAGAGATACACTCGGGGGCTTGCGGCCATCACGCAGCACCTCGAGCCCTCGTCGGGAACGCTTTCCGGCAAGGCTTCTACTGGCCAACGGCGGTGGCTGACGCCACTAGAATCGTCCGCACCTGCGAAGGGTGTCAATTCTATGCGAAGCAGGCCCACCTGCCGGCTCAGGCTCTGCAGACGATACCCATCACCTGGCCCTTCGCTGTGTGGGGTCTGGACCTCATTGGCCCTCTGCAGAAGGCGCCCGGGGGCTACACGCACCTGCTGGTCGCCGTCGACAAATTCTCCAAGTGGATCGAGGTCCGACCCCTAAACAGCATCAGGTCCGAGCAGGCGGTGGCGTCCTTCACCAACATCATCCATCGCTTCGGGGTCCCAAACTCCATCATCACCGACAACGGCACCCAGTTCACCGGCAGAAAATTCTTGGATTTTTGCGAGGATCACCACATCCGGGTGGACTGGGCTGCCGTAGCTCATCCCATGTCGAATGGGCAAGTAGAGCGTGCCAACGGCATGATTCTACAAGGGCTCAAGCCTCGGATTTACAACGACCTCAACAAGTTCGGCAAGAGATGGATGAAGGAACTCCCCTCGGCGGTCTGGAGCCTGAGGACAACGCCGAGCCGAGCCACGGGTTTCACGCCATTCTTCCTGGTCTACGGGGCCGAGGCCATCTTGCCCACTGACCTGGAATACGGCTCCCCAAGGACGAGGACTTACGACGATCAAAGCAACCAAGCTAGCCGAGAAGACTCGCTGGACCAGCTGGAAGAGGCTCGGGACAGGGCCTTACTACACTCGGCGCGGTATCAGCAGTCCCTGCGACGCTACCACGCCCGAGGGGTCCGACCCCGAGACCTCCAGGTGGGCGACCTGGTGCTTCGTCTGCGGTAAGACGCCCGAGGGAGGCACAAGCTCACGCCCCCCTGGGAAGGGCCATTCGTCATTGCCAAAGTCCTGAAGCCCGGAACGTACAAGCTGGCCAACAGTCAAGGCGAGGTCTACGGCAACGCATGGAACATCCAACAGCTACGTCGCTTCTACCCTTAAGATGTTTCCAAGTTGTTCATATACCTTGCACTCACGCAAAGTTTAGTCAACAAGGAAGGGTCGGCCTCGCCTCGGCAAAGCCCGACCCTCCCTCGGGGGCTAAAAGGGGGGAAACCCCCTCTGCGTCAAAATTTTCCTCGAAAAAAAATCTCTTCTGCCAGAATATCTTTCGTGCTTTTTGACTACTTCGAAAAGTGGGTCCTGGAAACGACGGAGTACACGTAAGCAGCCAAGGCTGACCGAGCCGAGGGACTCCTACGCCTCCGGGATACGGATACCTCACTCATCACCTTCTGCGATAAGTAACTCGCGTTCGGATAAAGTGGCTCCGCGGATCGAACAAGTCTTTACGTTCGAAAGCCCTTCTGCCGAAGCGATCCTTCGAGCCTTCTCGACCGAGTCGGTGACAGGGTGAGAGCACCTAGAGGGGGGGGGGGTGAATAGGTGATCCTGTAAAAACTTCAAACTTAAGCCACAAAAACTTGTTAAGCGTTAGCACAGTTAATGCCAAGTGGCTAAGGTGAAGTCTTTAACAAAACACAATACCACAAGAATCAAGCACAGAGGGACACGGTGGTTTATCCCGTGGTTCGGCCAAGCCAATGCTTGCCTACTTCCACGTTGTGGCGTCCCAACGGACGAAGGTTGCAATCAACCCCTCTCAAGCGGTCCAAAGACCCACTTGAATACCACGGTGTTTTGTTGTTCTTATCTCAATCCCGTTTGCGAGGAATCTCCACAACTTGGAGCCTCTCGCCCTTACAAAAGATGTTCACAAAGAATCACGGAGTAAGGGAGGGATTAGCAACTCACACACAACACAAAGATCACAGCGAATACGCACACACAAAACCCAGACTTGAGCTCAAGAGGCTAACACACTAGAACGGAGCTCAAATCACTAGAATGTCAAACAAGTGCGCAAGATTGATGTGTGAGTGATCAAGAGTGCTCAAGGAATGCTTGGGTACTTCCTCCATGCGCCAAGGGGTCCCTTTTATAGCCCCAAGGCAGCTAGGAGCCGTTGGGAACAAATCTGGAAGGCCATCTTTGCCTTCTGTCTCGTGGCGCACCGGACAGTCCGGTGCACACCGGACACTGTCCGGTGCCCGATTTGTTTCCAAAAACAGCACTTCTGACCGTTGCTGGCTGCTCCAGATCTGCGCTTAGTTGGCGCACCGGACAGTCCGGTGTTCCTTCCCGACCGTTGGCTCGGCCACGTGTCTCGCGCGGATTGCGCGGCCGACCGTTGGCCCTGGCCGACCGTTGGCTCACCGGACAGTCCGGTGCACACCGGACAGTCCGGTGAATTATAGCCGTACGCCGTCGGCGAATTCCCGAGAGCGGCCAGTTCGCGCCGAGGAGGCCTGGCGCACCGGACACTGTCCGGTGCACACCGGACAGTCCGGTGCTCCAGACCGAGCAGGGACTTGGCTGCACACAGCCAAGTCATTCTCTCCCCTTTTCTCTTTTTCTTCTTGCTGTTTCTAACACTTAGACAAACATGTTAGTCCACAAAACCAATGTACTAAGGCTTAGAAACATACCTTTACTTCATGATTTGCACCTTGTTCCATTTTACAATTAGGCACCTGTGTTGAGCACTAAATCACCAAAATACTTAGAAATGGCCCAAGGGCACATTTCCCTTTCAATCTCCCCCTTTTTGGTGATTTATGCCAACACAACATAAAGCAAATTGAACAAGTACAAAAATACTTCAAATAATAACTCAAATCTATTTTGATTCATTTTGACTTATATGGATCACTCTATGCCACCACTTTGTTTGTTTTTGCAAATCAAACTCAAATCTCTATCTCTAAGTTAAACACACATGTTAAAGCATAAAGAGAGTCATTATCAAGATTTCAAAAACTCCCCCTTTTTCCCATAATCAATACTTCTCCCCACAAGAAGCCAACTTTTGATAAGAGAGACAACATAAGAATTTTGACAAACCAAAAACTCTATTGCCCTATTTTCAAAATCTCTCAAGTGGTAGCTGATCCATTTATTGCTTTGGCCTTTATTTTCTCCCCCTTTGGCATCAAGCACCAAAACGGGATCAATTGTGGCCCTTTAACCCCATTGCCTCACCAAAATCTTCAATTAAGAGCAAATGGCAATAAGAGTTCATGAGATGGACTTGGAATAAGTTACCCTTCATCGGAGTGCAGTGGAAGTCTTTCATGGTCCAAGTCCACCTTTTCCCTTTCAATTCTCCTTTGTGACTAACACAAACAAACTCAAACATATGGTTAGTCTCAAAGGGTCAAGTTGTAACACATCTCCCCCTAAACATGTGCATCACATTGCAACGGACTTGTGAGGTCCAGGGAGTGTTTGTACAACTTGAGCACCATAATAAGCAACAAAATGCAGAAGGGAACATGATCAAAAGCATAAATACATGTATGCTACAATTCAATCCAAGTTCCGCGAATCTAAGACATTTAGCTCACTACGCAGCCTGCAAAAGGTCTTCTCATCTAAAGGCTTGGTAAAGATATCGGCTAGCTGGTTCTCGGTGCTAACATAAAACACTTCGATATCTCCCTTTTGCTGGTGGTCTCTCAAAAAGTGATGCCGGATGTCTATGTGCTTTGTGCGGCTGTGCTCAACGGGATTTTCCGCTATTCGGATAGCACTCTCATTATCACATAGGAGTGGGACTTTGCTCAGATTGTAGCCAAAGTCCCTGAGGGTTTGCCTCATCCAAAGTAGTTGCGCACAACACTGTCCTGCGGCAACGTACTCGGCCTCAGCGGTGGATAGGGCAACGGAGGTTTGTTTCTTAGAGTTCCATGACACCAGGGACCTTCCTAAGAATTGGCACGTCCCCGATGTACTCTTCCTATCGACCTTACATCCAGCATAGTCGGAATCTGAGTACCCAATCAAGTCAAAGTTAGACCCCTTTGGATACCAGATCCCGAAGCAGGGCGTAGCGACTAAATATCTAAGAATTCGCTTCACCGCCACCAAGTGACACTCCTTAGGATCGGATTGAAATCTAGCACACATGCATACGCTAAGCATAATATCCGGTCTACTAGCACATAAATAAAGTAGAGATCCTATCATTGACCGGTATGCTTTTTGATCAACGGACTTACCTCCTTTGTTGAGGTCGGTGTGTCCGTCGGTTCCCATCGGAGTCTTTGCGGGCTTGGCGTCCTTCATCCCAAACCGCTTCAGCAGATCTTGCGTGTACTTCGTTTGGGAGATGAAGGTGCCGTCCTTGAGTTGCTTCACTTGGAACCCAAGGAAGTAGTTCAACTCGCCCATCATCGACATCTCGAATTTCTGCGTCATCACCCTGCTAAACTCTTCACAAGACTTTTGATTAGTAGAACCAAATATTATGTCATCGACATAAATTTGGCATATAAACAAATCACCATCACATGTCTTTGTAAAGAGAGTTGGATCGGCTTTCCCAACCTTGAAAGCATTAGCAAGTAAAAAATCTCTAAGGCATTCATACCATGCTCTTGGGGCTTGTTTAAGTCCATAGAGCGCCTTAGAGAGCTTACACACGTGGTCGGGGTACCGCTCATCCTCGAAGCCAGGGGGTTGCTCCACGTACACCTCCTCCTTTATTGGCCCGTTGAGGAACGCGCTCTTCACATCCATTTGGTACAACCTGAAAGAATGGTGAGCGGCATATGCTAGCAAGATACGAATGGACTCTAGCCTAGCCACAGGAGCAAAAGTCTCCTCAAAGTCCAAACCTGCGACTTGGGCATAACCTTTTGCCACAAGTCGAGCCTTGTTCCTCGTCACCACCCCGTGCTCGTCCTGTTTGTTGCGGAACACCCACTTGGTTCCCACAACATTTTGCTTGGGACGAGGCACCAGTGTCCAAACTTCGTTGCGCTTGAAGTTGTTGAGTTCCTCCTGCATGGCCAACACCCAATCCGGATCTAGCAAGGCCTCCTCTACCCTGAAAGGCTCAATAGAGGAGACAAAAGAGTAATGCTCACAAAAATTAACTAATCGAGATCGAGTAGTTACTCCCTTGCTAATGTCACCCAAAATTTGGTCGACGGGATGATCCCTTTGAATCATCGCTCGAACTTGGGTTGGAGGTGCCGGTTGCGCTTCTTCCTCCATCACTTGATCTTCTTGTGCTCCCCCTTGATCACACGCCTCCTTTTGATGAACCTGTTCATCGTCTTGAAGTGGGGGATGCACCGTCGTTGAGGAAGAAGGTTGATTACGTTCATCCTGTTCCTGTGGCCGAACGTCTCCAATCGCCATGGTTCGTATAGCAGCCGACGGAACATCTTCTTCATCTACATCATCATAATCAACAACTTGCTCTCTTGGAGAGCCATTAGTCTCATCAAATACAACGTCGCTAGAGACTTCAACCAAACCCGATGATTTGTTGAAGACCCTATACGCCTTTGTATTTGAATCATAACCTAATAAAAACCCTTCTACAGCTTTGGGAGCAAACTTAGAATTTCTACCCTTCTTTACTAGAATGTAGCACTTGCTCCCAAAAACACGAAAGTACGATACATTGGGTTTGTTACCGGTTAGTAGCTCATATGACGTCTTCTTGAGGAGGCGGTGAAGGTAGACCCTGTTGATGGCGTGGCAAGCCGTGTTCACGGCTTCCGACCAAAAGCACTCGGGGGTCTTGAACTCTCCAAGCATTGTCCTCGCCATATCAATTAGCGTCCTGTTCTTCCTCTCTACCACACCATTTTGTTGTGGTGTGTAGGGAGCGGAGAACTCGTGCTTGATCCCTTCCTCCTCAAGAAACTCCTCCACTTGAAGGTTCTTGAACTCGGACCCGTTGTCGCTCCTTATCTTCTTCACCTTGAGCTCAAACTCATTTTGAGCTCTCCTGAGGAAGCGCTTGATGGTCCCTTGGGTTTCAGACTTATCCTGCAAAAAGAATACCCAAGTGAAGCGGGAAAAGTCATCAACAATAACTAAACCATACTTACTTCCTCCTATGCTTAGATAGGCGACGGGTCCGAAGAGGTCCATATGCAGCAGCTCCAGGGGTCTCGACGTGGTCATCACGTTCTTGCTGTGATGTGCTCCTCCCACTTGTTTACCTGCCTGACAAGCTGCACAAGGTCTATCTTTTTCGAAATAAACATTTGTTAGACCTATCACGTGTTCTCCCTTTAGAAGCTTGTGGAGGTTCTTCATCCCCACATGTGCTAAGCGGCGATGCCACAGCCAGCCCATGCAAGTCTTAGCCATTAAGCATGCATCTAGACCGGCCTCTTCTTTTGCAAAATCAACTAAATAAAGCTTGCCGTCTAGTACACCCTTAAAAGCTAGTGAACCATCACATCTTCTAAAGACAGACACATCTACATTTGTAAAAAGGCAATTGTATCCCATTTGACATAATTGACTAACAGATAGCAAATTATATCCAAGACTCTCCACTAAGAATACATTTGAGATAGAATGCTCATTAGAAATTGCAATTTTACCTAGCCCTTTTACCTTGCCTTGATTCCCATCACCGAATATAATTGAATCTTGGGAATCCTTATTCTTGACGTAGGAGGTGAACATCTTCTTCTCCCCCGTCATATGGTTTGTGCATCCGCTGTCGATAATCCAGCTTGAACCCCCGGATGCATAAACCTGCAAGGCAAATTTAGGCTTGGGTCTTAGGTACCCAACTCATGTTGGGTCCTGCAAGGTTAGCACAAATATCTTTAGGGACCCAAATGCAAGATTTATCTCCCTTGCATCTAGCCCCTAATTTCCTAGCAACTACCTTCTTACCCTTTCTACAAATAGCAAAGAGAGCATTACAAGCATAATAAATGGTAGAAGGTTCATTCACTACTTTCCTAGGAGCATGAATAACATTCTTCCTAGGTACATGAGCAATATCTCTCCTAGGCATATGTGCAACATTTCTCCTACACATATCTCTACCATGATTATAAGAAGAACTAGAAGCAAACATTGCATGAGAATCATAAGCATATGAATCAAAATGATTATAAGCATTTCTAGCATGTCTCCTATCATAATACATAAAAGCATGATTCTTCTTAGTATTACTAGCCATCGGGGCCTTCCCCTTCTCCTTGACGAAGATGGGAGCCTTATGGCTTGTTAAGTTCTTGGCTTCCCTCTTGAAGCCAAGCCCATCCTTAATTGAGGGGTGTCTACCAATCGTGTAGGCATCCCTTGCAAATTTGATTTTATCAACTTCATTCTTGCTAGTCTTAAGTTGGGCATTAAGACTAGCCACTTCATCATTTAATTTGGAAATTAGAACTAGGTGTTCACTACAAGCATTAACATCAAAATCCTTACACCTAGTACAAATTTCAACATGTTCAACACAAGAATTTGATTTACTAGCTACTTCTAGGTTAGCACTTAAATCAATATTAACACTTCTTAAGGTAGAAATGGTTTCATGACAGGAAGATATTTCACTAGAAAGCATTTCATTTCTTTTCACTTCTAAAGCATATGATTTTTGTGCCTCTACAAATTTATCATGTTCATCATACAATAAATCTTCTTGCTTTTCTAAAAGCCTATCCTTTTCATTCAATGCATTAATTAATTCATTGATTTTCTCTATCTTAGATCTATCTAAGCCCTTGAACAAGCAAGAATAATCTATGTCATCATCACTAGACTCACTATCACTAGATGAAGCATAAGTGGAGTCTTGAATACTCACCTTCTTCTCCCTTGCCATAAGGCAAGTGAGACGCTCGTTGGGGAAGAGAGCCGATTTGTTGAAGGCAGTGGCGGCGAGTCCTTCGTTGTCGGAGTCGGAGGAGGAGCAATCCGAGTCCCACTCCTTTCCTAGATGCGCCTCGCCTTTTGCCTTCTTGTATTGCTTCTTCTTCTCTCTTTTGTTCCCCTTTTCCTGGTCACTTTCATTATCGGGACAGTTAGCAATGAAATGACCAAGCTTACCGCATTTGAAGCATGAGCGCTTCCCCTTGGCTTTGGTCTTGCTTGGTTGTCCCTTGTGACCTTTAAGCACCGTCTTGAATCTCTTAATGATGAGAGCCATCTCTTCATCATTAAGGCCAGCCGCCTCAACTTGCGCCACCTTGCTAGGTAGCGACTCCTTGCTCCTCGTTGCCTTTAGAGCAATGGGTTGAGGCTCGTGGAGTGGTCCGTTCAACGCGTCGTCGACGTATCTTGCCTCCTTGATCATCATCCGCCCGCTCACGAATTTTCCAAGCACTTCCTCGGGCGTCATCATCGTGTACCTGGGATTCTCACGAATATTGTTCACGAGATGAGGATCAAGTACGGTAAAGGACCTGAGCATTAGGCGGACGACGTCGTGGTCCGTCCATCGCGTGCTCCCGTAGCTTCTTATCTTGTTGATAAGGGTCTTGAGCCGGTTGTACGTTTGCGTTGGCTCCTCGCCCCTTATCATCGCGAACCGTCCAAGCTCGCCCTCCACCAACTCCATCTTGGTGAGTAAGGTGACGTCGTTCCCCTCATGAGAAATCTTGAGGGTGTCCCAGATTTGCTTGGCGTTGTCCAAGCCGCTCACCTTATGGTATTCATCCCTGCACAAGGAAGCTAGAAGAACAGTAGTAGCTTGTGCATTTTTATGAATTTGTTCATTAATGAACATGGGACTATCCGAACTATCAAAGTGCATTCCACTCTCTACAATCTCCCATATACTAGGATGGAGAGAGAATAGGTGACTACGCATTTTGTGACTCCAAAATCCGTAGTCCTCTCCATCAAAGTGTGGGGGCTTGCCAAGTGGAATGGAGAGCAAATGAGAATGTGAACTTTGCGGAATACGAGAGTAATCAAAGGAAAAGTTCGAATTAACCGGTTTTCTCCTCTCGTAGTCGTTGTGGTCCTCATCCTTTTGGGAAGAAGTAGACTCGTCGCTGTCGTAGTAGATGATCTCCTTGATGCGCCTGGTCTTCTTCTTCTTCCCATCCTTTCGTCTTTGACCCGAGCCGGAGTCGGTAGGCTTGTCGTCCTTCGGCTCGTTGACGAAGGTCTCCTTCTCTTTGTCGTTGATCACTATACCCTTCCCCTTAGGATCCATCTATTCGGGCGGTTAGTCCCTTTGTGAATAGAACGGCTCCGATACCAATTGAGAGCACCTAGAGGGGGGGGGGGTGAATAGGTGATCCTGTAAAAACTTCAAACTTAAGCCACAAAAACTTGTTAAGCGTTAGCACAGTTAATGCCAAGTGGCTAAGGTGAAGTCTTTAACAAAACACAATACCACAAGAATCAAGCACAGAGGGACACGGTGGTTTATCCCGTGGTTCGGCCAAGCCAATGCTTGCCTACTTCCACGTTGTGGCGTCCCAACGGACGAAGGTTGCAATCAACCCCTCTCAAGCGGTCCAAAGACCCACTTGAATACCACGGTGTTTTGTTGTTCTTATCTCAATCCCGTTTGCGAGGAATCTCCACAACTTGGAGCCTCTCGCCCTTACAAAAGATGTTCACAAAGAATCACGGAGTAAGGGAGGGATTAGCAACTCACACACAACACAAAGATCACAGCGAATACGCACACACAAAACCCAGACTTGAGCTCAAGAGGCTAACACACTAGAACGGAGCTCAAATCACTAGAATGTCAAACAAGTGCGCAAGATTGATGTGTGAGTGATCAAGAGTGCTCAAGGAATGCTTGGGTACTTCCTCCATGCGCCAAGGGGTCCCTTTTATAGCCCCAAGGCAGCTAGGAGCCGTTGGGAACAAATCTGGAAGGCCATCTTTGCCTTCTGTCTCGTGGCGCACCGGACAGTCCGGTGCACACCGGACACTGTCCGGTGCCCGATTTGTTTCCAAAAACAGCACTTCTGACCGTTGCTGGCTGCTCCAGATCTGCGCTTAGTTGGCGCACCGGACAGTCCGGTGTTCCTTCCCGACCGTTGGCTCGGCCACGTGTCTCGCGCGGATTGCGCGGCCGACCGTTGGCCCTGGCCGACCGTTGGCTCACCGGACAGTCCGGTGCACACCGGACAGTCCGGTGAATTATAGCCGTACGCCGTCGGCGAATTCCCGAGAGCGGCCAGTTCGCGCCGAGGAGGCCTGGCGCACCGGACACTGTCCGGTGCACACCGGACAGTCCGGTGCTCCAGACCGAGCAGGGACTTGGCTGCACACAGCCAAGTCATTCTCTCCCCTTTTCTCTTTTTCTTCTTGCTGTTTCTAACACTTAGACAAACATGTTAGTCCACAAAACCAATGTACTAAGGCTTAGAAACATACCTTTACTTCATGATTTGCACCTTGTTCCATTTTACAATTAGGCACCTGTGTTGAGCACTAAATCACCAAAATACTTAGAAATGGCCCAAGGGCACATTTCCCTTTCACAGGGCCTCATGGACGGGTGAAAGTACGCGTAAGCGGTAAGGCCGACCGAGCCGAGGGACTCCCACGCCTCCGGGATACGGATACCTCACTCATCACCTTCCGCGAGAAGCAACTCTCGCTCGCACAAACATCCCTGTTACCGACAAAAAGTCCAGATACTCGAAACAAGAGGAAAAGAGACGCAGCTTTACAACGCAGCGAGGGTGTGTGTTCTGGCCTCGACGGCCGCACAAGGCACACGCTACAAGACAATCTGATCCTGCAGGCTCGGGTCTTGGCGCTGGAAGGGGGCAGCGACACCCTCGGCATCAGCGACACCTTCGGCGAGGCCCGACCTAGCCTCGGACGGCGACGTGGTCCGAGGTTCTCCGCTCCGAAGGACGACGTCATCACCACGCCCGGGCAATCGCTGCCAGGGACTTCTCCGGGAATCCGGCCCGAGCAGGCGGCTCAGCCGGTCACCCCTGGGGCCTCGGCCAACCATCTTCCAAGGGCGCCAGCCCGGTCCGAAGCCTCGGCTGATCAACTCCGACGTCGATCCGGCCAACGGACAACCCGGCTAGGCTCCGGCCAACCAGGTTTCATTTTCGAGCCGACTCCACCTCTGTTCATGCTGATATCGCTACCGCTGGCCTCGGCTCGTCGAAGAGCGGCCGAGGGGTCTCTTTAACTAAGCTAGAGGAGCCTCGGACAGCAGGGCCGACCGAGCCGAGGGACTCCTACGCCTCCGGGATACGGATACCTCACTCGTCACCTTGACACGGGGCGACTCATGCTTGGTGAAGTGGTTCAGATAGTCAACAGACGAGTCTTAGTGCTCAAGAATGAGGAAAAAATACGGCTCTGTGCCGACGTTACATACATGTTCAGGCCCCGAAAGCCGAAATGAACAAAAAACACTGGCATTCGAAGTGCCATTACAAACGGAACTCCGGTTCCCCCTCCGCAGGTACGAACAACCCCACTCGATAGGGGTGAGCCTGCGGAGCAACAGAAGACCGACGAACGGCATGTCATCGCCCGCCCCGACAGCGGCGGCGATGAAGACTTCTGTCCCGGTGGACCGAACAGCAGCAGTGATGACCTCGGGGCAGATGCTGCTGCTGGGAGGCCCCCGCCCATGCTCGAACTCGAGAGGCAAGGACGGGCAGAAGGCCGTAGAGTTGGAGGTCGGTCCATGGCCAGCCCTGGCTGCCGCGCCGGTGGAAGAACCTCTTCCAGCTGCCGTGGCAGACGCCGGCGCCGCGAGCGGCTCCGAAGCCACTCGCGTCTGAAGGCCAGGCACGCTGCAGATGCCAGCGCCACGGATGACGACCGCTCCTCCCTCCGATCACTGAGTAAAGGAGCGGGCCGCCGCCCACGCCGGGGCCGACCTCAACTCGGCACACTCCCCTCCCCAGCCCTGGTGATGAAAATCCTTGAGGCTGAGGGAGGGGCAGAGGCCGTAGCCCGGCTCGCTTTCCCCCACCATCGAGCCGGAAGTCACCATCTTGGGTGACCGCCGGTGGAGGGGTGCAACCGGGCTGCATGATGAAAATCCTTGAAGCCGAACGATGGCTGAAAGGTACCAACTCCCACGGAGTTGCGTTCCTCCAACGATGAGGCGAAAAGACGGCGGTTTCCCCCCATCCGGGGGCTTGGAAGGTGGAAAGACACAGTGCATAAGGGAGGAAGAAGACATGGTCGCCTTACGAAAGGGGTCGCCCTCCTTTTAAAGGCGACTCTCCCTGCTTGCGCCCCAACCGTCACGGGCTGAGTCTTCTCCAACACGCTCCAAAGCCCTCCCCTGCGGCGCGGGGGCTGGGACCCGCATGTCATGCAGACCGGCTCCGAGCAGAAGAAGCTAAACCGCCACGCATGGCGCACTCAACCGCCTAGCGGTTACAAGTGACCCTCCACTTTTGCCCAGACCAACGGGCGAAAGGGGCGGGCAGCCATGCAGGCAGCATGCAACCGCGCCAAGTGGACGCGCCTCTCCGACTCCCGACACGCCAGCATGAAGGCCCAGGCCCACGCGTCGCGCGACCGGCGCGCCGGATGCTGCATGCAAGCAACTGTACCACTTGCGCCACCACCGCACCTCCTCGATTGCGGAACCGATACCGCGACCTGAGGCGACCCAGCGCGCGACCCAGCAGCGCCAGCCTGACGCAGCGGTCAACACGGTCAAAAGTGGGCTGGCAATGATGACGGTGGCAGGCACGCGGGAGTAGCGGTCACGCCGTCAGCCAAGCTCACGTCCCATCCGGAGGCAGCGAGAGAACCCCCTCTCACGGCATGAAGACAACGTGCCCGTGACCCGTTCCTCGAACGGCTCGCGCACGCGCAACGGCAGCCCCGCCAACTACTCGCCCCGTCGCATTAACTCCGCGGTTGGACAGGCGGCGCTTCTGGCAGGAGCAGCGGGCGACGCTTCGCCTTCGCCGAAACAACCGCGCCAAAAAAGGTACGCCGCGTCGTTCGGCTTCGTATCCTTTTTCCTTTTTTCCTCTTTCTCTATCTCTTGCGACAGGGACCGGGAAAGGGGGATACCCCGAAAGGGATCCTTCCCCGTGAAGGAACTAGGCTCCGAGCCTCCTTACTGATCAGGGGTTCGAAGGCTGGCCCCCAAGGGTTCAACAGCCGCCTCAGATCGCGTGGGCCCTACACCCACTACTGGTCAGAGGTTCGAAGGCCGGCCCCCCGAAAGGTTCCACGGCCGCCTCAGGCTACTCGGGCTCCGCGTCCATTACTGATCAGGGGTTCGAAGGCTGGCCCCCCGAAGGGTTCACAGTCGCCTCAGACACCGAGCGAGGGATGACCAGGGGTACGTTCGATACATAACCGAGGCTCGGGCTGCGCTCCTGAGGTACCCTAGGACATTTCCGAGACCAGCGGGAGCGATCCTGTAACGGAATCCCATCGGAGGGAGGCATCGAGCCCTCGGACCCCGTCGCCAGGGGACCGGGTCCGGCAGATCACCCGCAGGTACTTTTGGGCGTGCCTCTGGGCCCCTAGCCGACCCCCAACGAACGGGGCACGGACGTCCACTCGGATTACCCGCTTGCAGCTCACCGGAGACACCATGTTCGGTGCCCATCGAGGGTAACATGGCGCTCTCCCCCCTCCTCCTTGCGGAAAGGCGACGTAGGGGCGTATGTAAAAAAGCCGAGTCTGTCCCTGATCGCCCTCTCGCCCTGTGCGGAGGCTCGGGGGCTGCTCTCGTAAACCCGGCTCCGGCCAAACCGTTGACAGCGTCAACATACCAGCCCGAGAACTTGGGCCCCGACCGTGCACCCGGGCTACGGCTAGTTCGCATGAGGGGACCACCAGACCAGCCGAAGCATTACGCAAGGCATTAAGACCTCGAAGGAGTGAAACCACTCCTCCGAGGCCTCGGGGGCTACACCCGGCGGGTGCGCTCGCGCGCACCCACCGGAACAAAATGCAACCGAGAAAGGCTGGTCCCCTTGCAAAAAAGTGCGACGAAAGCCTCCAAGCGAGTGCTAACACTCCCTTCGAGGCTCGGGGGCTACTGTCGGGGACCATAATTAGGGGTACCCTCAAGACGCCTAATTCTCAGCTGGTAACCCCCATCAGCATAAAGCTGCAGAGGCCTGATGGGTGCGATTAAGTCAGGGATCGGTCCATACGAGCGACTCGATCACGCCTCGCCCGAGCCTTGCCTCGGGCAAGGGCAGCCGACCCCGAGATGTTTCCGTCTCGCCCGAGGCCCCCTTTTAACGGCAGACGCATCTCCGGCTCGCCCGAGGCCTTGCCTTCGCTAAGAAGCAACCCTGACTAAATCGCCGCGCTGACCGACCAAGTCGCTGGGGCATTTAACGCAAAGGTAGCCTGACACCTTTATCCTGACACGCGCCCCCCGGCAGAGCCGAAGTGACCGCCATCACTTCGCCGCTCCACTGACCGGTCTGACAGAAGGACAGCGCCGCCTGCGCCATTCCGACTGCAGTGCCACTTGACAGAGTGAGATTGATAGGCAGTCAGGCCTTGCCAAAGGCGCCATAGGAAGCTCCGCCCGACCCAGGGCTCGGACTCGGGCTAAGGCCCCGGAAGACGGCGAACTCCATTCCGCCCGACCCAGGGCTCGGACTCGGGCTAAGGCCCCGAAAGACGGCGAACTCCGCTCCGCCCGACCCAGGGCTCGGACTCGGGCTAAGGCCCCGGAAGACGGCGAACTCCGCTCCGCCCGACCCAGGGCTCGGACTCGGGCTAAGGCCCTGGAAGACGGCGAACTTCGCTCCGCCCGACCCAGGGCTCGGACTCGGGCTAAGGCCCCGGAAGACGGCGAACTCCGCTCCGCCCGACCCAGGGCTCGGACTCGGGCTAGGCCCCGGAAGATGACGAACTCCGCTTCGCCCGACCCCAGGGGTCGGACTCCGCCCTGGCCTCTGCCGAACGACCTCCGCCTCGCCCGACCTAGGAGCTCGGGCTCGGCCTCGGCCATGCAGGACAGACTCGACCTCGGCTTCGGAGGAGCCTCCACGTCGCCCGACCTAGGACACAAGTCCGCCACATCAACATGAAGCGCCATCATCACCCTACCCCGAGCCGACTCGGGCCGCAGGGAACAAGACCGGCGTCCCATCTGGCTAGCTCTGCCAGATAGGCAATGATGGCACCCCGCTAGACCCATGACGACGGCGGCTCTCAGCTCCCTTACGGAAGCAGGGGGACGTCAGCAAGGGCCCAACCGCTCCGACAGCTGTCCCTCCGCCAGGCTCCGTTTCTCCTCCGACAGCCACGACACCACACCAGCTGGGT
This sequence comes from Zea luxurians, assembly GCA_029449295.1. Taxonomy (NCBI): domain Eukaryota; kingdom Viridiplantae; phylum Streptophyta; class Magnoliopsida; order Poales; family Poaceae; genus Zea; species Zea luxurians. Next base: position 722,768 of record JAOPSE010000177.1, on the reverse strand, counting down.
GCCAAGATCTCTCCGGCTGCCACATTGGCATATACCTAGGGCGCTAGCTCACCCCCGCTAGACACGTAGCACCTTGCTACACCCCCATTGTACACCTGGATCCTCTCCTTACGCCTATAAAAGGAAGGACCAGGGCCTTCTTAGAGAAGGTTGGCCGCGCGGGGACGAGGACGGGGCAGGCGCTCTCTTGGGGCCGCTCGCTTCCCTCACCCGCGTGGATGCTTGTAACCCCCTACTGCAAGCGCACCCGACCTGGGCGCGGGTCGAACACGAAGGCCGCGGGATTCCCACATCTCTCACGACTTGTCTCCGGCCACCTCGCTTCTCTCCCCTTCGCGCTCGCCCACGCGCTCGACCCATCTGGGCTGGGGCACGCGGCACACTCACTCGTCGGCTTAGGGACCCCCCGGTCTCGAAACGCCGACAGGTAGCACTGTTTTCCTGGGTGGTCGCTCCTTGTTCCATTTAATATAATAATCTTAACATGAACAATAATTAAACCAACAATATTAATGGAACTTGATCATAATTCAATATAACATTAATCCAAAACCAGGTAGAGCAATAGCGAGTCTACCCAATAGTTCATTTGTTAGCAAGGTGTGGGGTAAACAAAACTAGGGAAACCTATTATGTCTCAACCAATTAACCTAAGCATGTCATATTGATTAATAGAGAACATTCTTAGGTAAAGAAGAGTGATCAAGGGCACAACTTGCTTGTGACTTGAGATTCTAGGTATTTCACCAAGTGGGTCTTCGTATTTTTCGTGACCTCATTGCTACTCGTAGCATTACATACAAATATACAAGGAGTACATAAAAAGAACATTACACCAAACATGAGAACATTATTCTACGCGCTGCTACGAGATTGTAGGTTCGAGAGCAACTAAAATCGGAGTTAAAGTGGAAAAGATATGGTTTTTCTAGAGGTTTAGGTGATTAAGCAAAAAACTATTATTATAAATTATGTGATATAACAAAATAATGTTAGCCACTGCGTGGACAATTTTATTACAAAGCCAATGCAACTGGAACGGGTTAAATCAGAGAAAATATGGATTTACTAAGATTTAGGAATATTTTTATACTAAAACTCATTTCTAGATTAAGTTTTATAATTTTATTAGCGCTGATGGACAGCGTGTGCAAATATTATAGATTCTAGTGTAAAAATCATAAAGGTTTGGACCTAAGTTAAAGGATCTTTCTATTTACATTGACTGCGGGTTCATTTGTGACAAGTCGAGGGTCTCTTTAATAAAAACGTATACGACCGAACGAGTATCGACGATTTGTAGCCGTTGGATCTTAGATCATCGGTTCGTAACAGATCACGAATCGATATTCTATCTCACTGATCGTATCACGAATCAACGCTCAGTGTTCAAGGAACTCGCAGTCTATTCCAGGCCAACGGATCTGGGATCTACGACCCATAATCAATCCTAAGCAGTACGCCCAGGACCGATCTCAGTCGCCCGCAGAAGCATCAACGACACGAATAAGGAGATTCAACCGCTACATGCTGTTCTCATCTTATCCAGCTATCACAAAACAGACAACCACCCCTATCTTCCCACTAGTAGAAAAGAGCTTATAGCCTGCGGCACCCATAAATTATCACTGGCGGTTTCAGTTATCACGCGCCAGTAAAAAAAACAAGGTGTCCTACACCATGGCTGTGGCCATCGCCAATGGCACACCAACTCGCTCCCTGATGCCCTATTCTCTAATCCGAAGCATTCTACGTGATGCACGAAGGGTTGCAAACTACCCGATAATGACTTACTAGCGATTGACGTCGTGATGACCTATGCCTCCGCGTGGTGGCGGAAGATAGACTACGATGAGAAATCCTAGGCTACCAACCGATTCACGATCTTCACAACTTTGTCTAGACAAACCTTGATCACTCGAGACTCTCCTAAGCCAAAATCCAGGAGCAAAACGATGGCAGAAATCTCTCTCCCCCTCACGGACCTCTTTCTCGCTTGGCAACGTTCTCTTTGTATGGCGCTCGATGGCTTGGTGCTTAGGTCACGACGGGGGCAAGGTGGGGGTCTGATTTTATACCCAAAGCTGGATTAAGTTCGAGCCAGCGTGGATCGAAGGATTGGGCCTAAAATCCCTACGACGAACTCAATGTTTCTGGTACGTTGCTTGGGTGGGACATGATGCTGACAACTGGGACCCATCGGTCAGCGCCTGCGTGTGCGTGAGAGGGAAATTGGCTGCGGGACCCGCCCGTCGGTGCCCCAAGGCTGAGTTGGACTGTAACGCCCTGAATTTGGGGTAGAATTTTTTTCTTCTTTTCTCTCACCAAATTCAGGCGTTACTCTTTCCTTTTTCCCTTTTCTTCTCGCTAAGCCTTGATCTTTTCCAAAGTCGCAGCGGGTTTTGGCTTTAGACCTCGTGTAAAGCAAAACCTTAAAACACTTTATTTTGTGTGATGCACCATGCCGAACCATGCATACTTTTTGATTGATTAAAAATGTGAATGCTTTCATCTAGAGGAAATTAGAAATTAGAAAAAAAGAAAAGCCTTTTCTTTTTTTCTTTTCTCTTCCCCCCTTCTCCCCTTTCGGCCCAACCGCCCCCCCGCTTCGGCCGGCCCAGCTAGCGGCCCAGCCGCCCCCTCCCCTCCCCTTCCCGCGTGGGCCCCGCGCCGGCCCAGCCGCGCGCCCCCTTCCCCCCCTTTTGGGCCCAGTCGGCCCAACCGCCCCCCACCTCTCTTTTTTTTCTTTTTCCAAAAATCCCCTCCCTCTCTCTCTCTCTCCCTCACCCTCACCCTGCCCTAGCGCCGCCGCCGCCTCTCCCCTGCCCTAGCGCCGCCGCCACCCCTCCCCGGCGTCGCCGCCGCGCCGTCCCCCTCCGGTGTGGCTCCCCCCTCCTCCTCCCTCCTCTCCTCCCTCTCCCTCCTCCCTCTCCTCCCTCCGGCGCCCTCCCCTCACCCGCGCCGCCCGGCTCGGCCCCCGGCTCGGCCGCTCCGGCGAGCTCGGCCCGGCCCCGGCCGCCCCGGCTGGCTCCGGCCCCGGCCACCCCGGCCGCTCGCGCCCCCGACCCCGCCCAGCTCGGCCCGGCCCCGGCCGCCCCGGCCTCGCCCGCGCTCGGCCGCCCACTCGGCCACCCCGCCCGCGCCCGGCCACCCCGCGCCGCCCCCCGGCCGCCCGCGCGAGCCCCGCCCTGCCCCGCGCCGCCCCTCTCCCGCGCCCGGCTCGGCCGTTCCCCGGCTCGGCCGCCTCCCGCGCCCGGCCTTGGCCGCTCGCACCCGGCCTCAGCCGCCCTCGGCCCCGGCTCGGCCGCCTCGGCTCGGCCGCCCGCGCCCCGGCCCAACCGCCCCCGCTCGGCTCGGCCGCCCGCCTCCTGGCGAGCTCGGCCGCCCCCCCCCGGTTCAACCGCCCCTCCCCGCGCTCGGCCTAACCCCCCCCCGGCCTCGAGCTCGGCCAGCGCACGGCCCCGATGCGTACGCAACTCATTCGCGGCACGTTAAGTGTGGCTTTGCGCGTGCGCGTGTTCGCGCAGCGTTCTGGCGTAGCTCGTCGTGCTCGCGACGCGACGCATAGCGCCCTGTTGCGCTCGCGACACGATCGTCTACCCCCTATCCCCGTCTACCCCCCGTATCCTATATGCGCTAATCACGTTGTTTATATTAATAAGATAGGAGTCTTAATTTGGAAATTGGTTACGTTAGTTAATTTGTATAGCTAATCGTCTATCTTATTCAATGTTAATCTACTAAAAGTGGTCATGTTTACATTAGTGCATGTAGCTAATTCTTTTGTTAGAACCAATTGGAACTAGAACATGTGACGTCTAGTTATTCACCAACCCGTAGTGTGTCTCGGGCATAAGCTTTAACTCTCGCGAGACCTTTTCTCATTTCTTTCTAACCATGGTAAACTCATTATTGTATGTGATATTTTATGCATGTTTAATCTACTTGTTCTCTTGTATGGTGTATTGTTGGTTTCCTAATTTCAATGGATGGATGTATGTATGCTTGCAATCGCTTAGAGAACGATCCGGTTGGAGAGCCCGAAGAACTCGCAGGAGAAGCCCCTGAGCAGCAGTCGGTTGGTGGAGGCAAGTGTCCTTTGACCTATCTCTGTCCTATTCATTCTTTAATTCACATCCCGCATTACATATTTATACTTAAGGATTGACTAGCTTTTGTTATCCATGTCCTTGTTTACCTATTTGGGTCAGATTATTATTATTTAGCTCTATGCTATTGCTCAAACTCTAATCAATGAACATGATGAGATTATATATGATACGCTGTTTTCCCTTCTCTTATTATGATGTTGTACTTGTGGTCTCCAAGGGGGCTCGAGCGGTTTCTCGAGTGCCTCTCCGTAAGGACCTGTTCTATGGATGACCGCCCGGGAAAACAGTGCAACCATGAGGGTGGAGTGGGACGCCCTTAGCTGAATAATTAGAGGAACCGGGGTGTAGTTCGCTTAGCCGTTGTGCCGTCAATGGGGCTCGGTGTATGCGGCTCGCTCTGCCAAGGTTGATTTGTCCCTTGGGGAGGAGTGCGGTACATTTAGGAAACCTAACGGGCGGCTACAGCCTCGGGGAATCTTTGTAAAGGCTACGTAGTGATGCCCTGCTGGACCACCTAGGTAGTGGTCAATGGGGAGTAGCTCTCTCCGGGCAGAAAGGGAATCACGGCTTGTGGGTAAAGTGCACAACCTCTGCAGAGTGTTTGAAAACTGATATATCAGCCGTGCTCGCGGTTATGAGCGACCAAGGGAGCTCCAATGATTAGTGGTACTTGATCAGAGACATTTTGGTTTACAGGTGACTATGAGATCGATGGTTTTGGTTATGTCTATGGTGCTGGTAAGTGGTATTCTTTCCGTTTGGAAAGGGTACATCGGGCTAATAACTTGGGTTAATGCTAAAACCTGGCTTTCTATTAGTAAATAATAATCTGACCAACTAAAAGCGACCGCTTGACTTATCCCCACATAAAGCTAGTCCACTACAGCCAAACAGGATGCTTGCTGAGTATGTTGATGTGTACTCACTCTTGCTCTACACACTAAACCCCCCAGGTTGTCAGCATTGCAACCACTGCTCAGGAGAAGATGAAGCTGTGGAAGGAGACTTCCAGGAGTTCCAAGACTACGACGAGTTCTAGGTGTGGGTTAGCGGCAACCCCCAGTTGGCTGCCTGTGAAGGCCGCGGTTATCTACGTTTCGTTCTCGCACTTTGATTTATTGTAAGGACTATATGGACGTCTCAGACGTATGATGTAATCGACTATTATTTCCCTTTTAATACTATTTTGAGCACTGTGTGATGATGTCCATGTTATGTAACTGCTGTGTACGTGAATAACTGATCCTGGCACGTACATGGTTCGCATTCGGTTTGCCTTCTAAAATCGGGTGTGACATAAGCTGGTATCAAAGCTGTGCTGACTGTAGGACCGCTAACCTAGAGTAGAATGGTCGTTCTAAGGATTATAGACCTCTGCCCCTGCCTTGACTTTGGTACCCCTTCAAAAGTTGGTCATATTGACCAAACCTATGTTCTACTATATATTATACCTTGCTAAAAATTTTGTTTTATTCTAATCCTTCATTTATTTATGGTTCATTATTTGCTGGTCATATTAATTCTGTTCTCACTCTTTTGCTTGCGGTGTCTTTTGTAGATGGCTCGACTTAGACACACTGCACGAAAGTCCGTCATCCCCTTCTTACCCTCCCGCCTTGCGGAGCGTCCGCTTCGCCGTCCCGTGGCCGGTCAGTCCAGCCACTTGGAGAGACTGCACCACCGCCTGCATGAGGAGCAGGAACGTCGACGACAGGAGCAGCAGGGCTCTTCTTTCTCGCTCCAGCAGGAGATAGAGTCTGTGAGGAGCTGCTCCCCTATGCTTCCTCTGGAGGCGCCCCCTGCACCACCACTGGGCGCCCCAGCCCCTGGAGTAGCTGCTGGAGGAGACCCAGACGACGGAGGTGGCGACGACAGCTCGAGCCACGACACCGACTTCCCTGCTGACCATGAGCCGGAAGGATGGGTTGCTCGACCCATCACTCGCGACGCTGCTCGCGGGTGTCACTTCCATGACGCGCTCGACACCCTGCTACGTCGGGCACTTGACCGGCGTACTTGGTCCATCGAGTATCGCTGTGTGGTCTACCAGCATAGTCGCGGGGTTTACCCGGACCGCTGGGAGGCAACCTGCTTGGTGCGCCGTCCGGAGAACAGTCTCTAGGGTGCAGAGGCCTGCTCAGAGCACTATTCTATCTCTGAGCGGGACTCAGCTGAGGCAGCCATGCAGGATGCTGCACGGCGTGCGCTTTCGCACTACTGCTCGGTTCTCGGTGGGGTAGCTGACAGTTTTGACCTGAAGTATTATCCCCGCCGTCCATCTGGCAGCACAGGAGGCGTGATTGTTTCACCTGCTGGTGAGGACAATCCTAGGTTGAGCAGCACAGTCAACCTAGCCGCCGTGCTAAACACGGAGCTGGACCATGCACTAGACGAGCTGAGTAGGGCTCGTGCTGAGATCGCCCTGCTGCGGGCTGAGCGCGCGGAACGTCGTCACTTGGATGATGGTTCCCCCGCTCCCGTCGGGACTCAGCACCCGTACCGCTCACCTCGGCGTGGACGCCAGTCTTATGGCAATCCCGACTGCAAGACCAAGATAAATCTAGAACCATAGATCGTTAGAGTTGGATCTTGTAATTAATACAAAATATATACATAGAAGCTACAGTCTTAGCGTTAGTCTCGCTTTTAGTTAGTCTTAGTTAGACAGGGTAGTTTGCTATATCCTATGCATTTATGTTTGTCATGATGAACTATGTTTGGCTTGGATCTTTGTAATGACTGTCACCAGAGTGTGGGTACCCCCTGCATTATGGTTTACCTGTTATATGTCAATGGAGTTAGTTATATAGTTGGGAAACCTTTTATTCCACTCTCCTCTTTATCTGAGAAGCTGTGTGGTCTGTGTTGGAGATCAGTGAAGATGCTCATCTGTTCAGTGATGTTGGAGAATTCTATACTCTTTTCTTATGCTGCAGGATTTGCCAGATCAGTTCTGATGTGTGGTTGCATTCTGCAGATGTCAGAGAACAGGCGCAGAGGAGGAAGGCGTGCTTAGCAGGAGCGAGCCGCTCCGCAGGATGAGGTGCCCCAGCAGCAGCACCTGCCGCCCCCGCCCCCGATGTCGATCGAGCAGATGTTTCTGATGCAGACTCAGGCAGTTCAAGCCATCGGTCAGACTCTGGCCGCCATTCGGCAGCAGCAGCAGCAACAGCAGCAAGCACCACCTCAGCCTCAGATGCCTCAGATGCCCAGAGACAAGCGTGCTGAATTCATGAGAGGTCATCCTCCAACGTTTGCTCATTCTTCTGACCCCATGGATGCTGAAGATTGGCTGTGCACTGTGGAGCGGGAGTTGCATACCGCTTAGTGCGATGACAGAGAGAAAGTTCTGTATGGTCCCCGTCTGTTGAGAGGAGCAGCCCAGTCATGGTGGGAGTCTTATCTCGCCACCCATGCCAACCCTGACGCCATCACTTGGGAAGAGTTCAGAGGTAGCTTTCGTCAGTACCATGTGCCTGCAGGTCTGATGACAGTGAAGAAGGAGGAGTTCCTGGCCCTTAAGCAAGGGTCATCATCTGTCAGTGAGTATCGAGACAGGTTTCTGCAGTTGTCCCGCTATGCTCCTAAAGATGTCAACACCGACGCCAAGCGACAATACCGTTTCTTGAGAGGCTTGGTTGACCCTCTTCAGTATCAGCTGATGAATCACACTTTCCCGACATTCCAGCACCTGATTGAAAGAGCAATCATGACAGAAAGAAAGCGTAAGGAGATGGAGGATCGTAAGCGCAAGATCAGTGGACCCCAGCCTGGAAGCAGCAGCCGCCCTCGTTTCTCAGGCAATCAACCTCAGCAGTTCAGGCAGAACCAGCGTCCACCTCAGCAGCATCAGCAGTTCCAAAGGCAGTATCCTCAGCACCAGTATCAGAACCGTCAGAACAATCAGTCAGGAGGTCAGTTTCAGAGGCAGAATCAGCAGACACCTCGTCTTCCTGCCCCAGCAAACCAGCAGAACAGTCAGGCAGCACCAGCTCAGGTTGGAAACAGAGCATGTTTCCACTATGGAGAGCAAGGCCACTGGGTGATGCAATGTCCAAAGAAGGCAGCCCAGCAGCAGTCAGGCCCTAATGCCCCAGCAAAGCAGAATGTGTCTCAGCCTGGAGCAGGCAATCGCCCTCAGCCGCGCTACAATCATGGAAGACTGAACCACTTGGAGGCTGAAGCAGTTCAGGAGACCCCCGACATGATAGTAGGTATGTTCCCAGTCGACTCCCATATTGCAGAAGTGTTATTTGATACTAGAGCAACACATTCTTTCATTACTGCATCATGGGTAGAAGCACATAATCTTCCAATTACTACCATGTCAACCCCCATTCAAATTGACTCAGCCGGTGGTAGAATTCGAGCTGATAGCATCTGTTTGAATGTAAGCGTGGAAATAAGGGGGATAGCGTTTCCCGCCAACCTTATAGTAATGGGTACTCAGGGAATAGATGTCATCCTAGGGATGAATTGGCTAGATAAGTATCAGGCAGTTATCAGTTGTGATAAAAGGACAATCAGGTTGATGTCCCCACTAGGAGAGGAAGTGGTGACCGAGTTAGTCCCGCCCGAGCCAAAGAAAGGAAGTTGTTATCGGATGGCTGTCGACAGCAGTGAAGCAGACCCAATTGAGAGTATCAGGGTTGTGTCTGAGTTTCCAGATGTGTTTCCAAAGGATTTACCGGGTATGCCGCCAGAGCGGAAAGTTGAGTTTGCCATAGAGCTTCTTTCTGGAACCGCCCCTATCTTTAAGAGAGCTTACAGAATATCTGGACTAGAGTTGGTTGAGCTTAAGAAGCAGATTGATGAGCTGTCAAAAAAAGGTTACATCCGGCCAAGCACCTCGCCTTGGGCCGCCCCTGTCTTGTTCGTGGAAAAGAAAGATGGCACCAAAAGGATGTGTATCGATTATCGAGCTTTGAATGAAGTCACGATCAAGAATAAGTACCCTTTGCCCAGAATAGAAGATCTGTTCGACCAGTTGAGAGGAGCCAGTGTGTTCTCCAAGATTGATCTGAGGTCAGGTTATCATCAGCTCAGGATCCGACCTTCGGACATTCCGAAGACAGCATTCATTTCCAAGTATGGGTTGTATGAGTTCACTGTGATGTCTTTTGGATTGACCAATGCACCGACCTTCTTTATGAATCTGATGAACAGTGTATTCATGGATTACCTTGATAAGTTTGTGGTGGTATTCATTGACGATATTCTGATTTATTCTCACAGTGAAGAAGAGCATGCAGATCATTTGAGGATGGTATTGCAGAGATTGCGAGAGCACCAGTTGTATGCAAAGTTGAGCAAGTGTGAGTTCTGGATCAGTGAAGTCCTATTCTTGGGTCACATAATCAACAAAGAAGGATTGGCTGTGGATCCGAAGAAAGTGGCAGACATTCTGAACTGGAAAGCGCCAACAGATGCTCGAGGAATCAAGAGTTTCATTGGAATGGCCGGATATTATCGGCGATTCATTGAAGGGTTTTCGAAGATTGCGAAACCAATGACAGCGTTGCTAGGCAACAAGGTTGAGTTCAAGTGGACCCAGAAATGTCAAGAGGCCTTCGAAGCGCTGAAAGAGAAGTTGACAACAGCGCCTGTCCTAGTCTTGCCTGATGTGCACAAGCCCTTCTCTGTGTACTGTGATGCTTGTTACACAGGTTTGGGATGCGTATTGATGCAAGAGGGAAGAGTTGTGGCTTACTCATCCCAGCAGCTGAAGGTTCATGAGAAGAATTACCCAATCCATGATCTAGAGTTGGCAGCAGTGGTTCATGCACTGAAGACATGGAGGCACTATCTGTATGGACAGAAATGTGATGTTTACACAGACCACAAGAGTCTGAAGTACATATTCACTCAGTCGGAGCTGAATATGAGGCAGCGAAGATGGTTAGAGCTGATCAAAGACTATGAGTTGGAGATTCATTACCATCCAGGCAAAGCAAACGTAGTGGCAGATGCTTTGAGCAGGAAGAGTCAAGTCAATCTGATGGACGCTCATTCGATGCCTTATGAGTTGGCCAAGGAGTTTGACAGGTTGAGTCTCGGGTTTCTGAACAATTCGCGAGGAGTCACAGTTGAGTTGGAACCTACCTTGGAGCGAGAAATCAAAGAAGCACAGAAGAATGATGAAAAGATCAATGAGATTCGGCGACTGATTCTAGATGGCAAAGGCAAAGATTTTCGTAAAGATGCAGAAGGTGTGATATGGTTCAAAGACCGCTTGTGCGTTCCCAATGTCTAGTCCATTCAGGAGTTGATTCTCAAGGAAGCTCATGAGACAGCCTATTCGATTCACCCTGGCAGTGAGAAGATGTATCAAGATCTGAAGAAGAAATTCTGGTGGTACGGAATGAAGAGGGAAATCGCAGAGCATGTGGCTATGTGCGATAGTTGTCGAAGAATTAAGGCAGAGCACCAGAGACCAGCTAGATTGTTGCAACCGTTGCAAATTCCTCAGTGGAAATGGGATGAAATCGGTATGGATTTCATAGTCGGATTGCCTCGCACTCGAGCCGGCTACGATTCCATTTGGGTAGTGGTGGACCGTTTGACCAAGTCAGCCCACTTCATACCTGTCAAGACCAACTACAGCAGTGCAGTGTTGGCAGAATTGTATGTGTCTCGGATCGTTTGTCTGCATGGTGTGCCAAAGAAGATAGTGTCAGACAGAGGAACGCAGTTCACCTCTCATTTCTGGCAGCAGTTGCATGAAGCCTTGGGTACACATCTGAATTTCAGTTCAGCTTATCACCCGCAGACAGATGGTCAGACCGAAAGAACCAATCAAATTCTTGAAGATATGCTGAGAGCCTGTGCGCTGCAAGATCAGTCCGGATGGGACAAGCGATTGCCTTATGCAGAGTTCTCCTATAACAACAGTTACCAGGCCAGTTTGAAGATGTCACCATTTCAAGCGCTCTATGGAAGGAGTTGTAGAACTCTGTTGCAATGGGATCAGCCTGGGGAAAAGCAAGTGTTTAGGCCAGACATTTTGCTTGAAGCCGAAGAGAACATCAAGATGGTCCGAGAAAATCTGAAGATAGCGCAATCGAGGCAGCGAAGCTATGCAGATACAAGAAGAAGAGAGCTGAGTTTCGAAGTCAGAGACTTTGTCTATCTGAAAGTGTCACCGATCAGAGGAGTCAGAAGATTCGGAGTCAAAGGCAAGCTAGCACCCCGCTACATTGGTCTGTACCAAATTCTCTCAAGGCGTGGAGAAGTGGCCTATCAGCTCAGTCTGCCAGAGAATTTGTCCGTAGTGCATGATGTCTTTCATGTGTCTCAGTTGAAGAAGTGCTTGCGTGTGCCAGAAGAGCAGTTGCCAGTGGAAGGTCTTGAAGTCCAGGAGGACTTGACCTACATTGAGAAGCCAGTGCAAATCCTTGAGGTTGCAGACAGAGTCACCCGAAGGAAGACCATCAGAATGTGCAAAGTCAGGTGGAATCACCATTCAGAGGAAGAAGCAACCTGGGAGTGTGAAGATGATCTGATGGCTAAATACCCTGAGCTCTTTGCTAGCCAACCCTGAATCTCGAGGGCGAGATTCTTTTAAGGGGGATAGGTTTGTAACGCCCTGAATTTGGGGGTAGAATTTTTTTCTTCTTTTCTCTCACCAAATTCAGGCGTTACTCTTTCCTTTTTCCCTTTTCTTCTCGCTAAGCCTTGATCTTTTCCAAAGTCGCAGCGGGTTTTGGCTTTAGACCTCGTGTAAAGCAAAACCTTAAAACACTTTATTTTGTGTGATGCACCATGCCGAACCATGCATACTTTTTGATTGATTAAAAATGTGAATGCTTTCATCTAGAGGAAATTAGAAATTAGAAAAAAAGAAAAGCCTTTTCTTTTTTTTCTTTTCTCTTCCCCCCTTCTCCCCTTTCGGCCCAACCGCCCCCCCTTCGGCCGGCCCAGCTGGCGGCCCAGCCGCCCCCTCCCCTCCCCTTCCCGCGTGGGCCTCGCGCCGGCCCAGCCGCGCGCCCTCTTCCCCCCCTTTTGGGCCTAGTCGGCCCAACCGTTCCCCCCTCTCTTTTTTTTCTTTTTCCAAAAATCCCCTCCCTCTCTCTCTCTCTCCCTCACCCTCACCCTGCCCTAGCGCCGCCGTCGCCTCTCCCCTGCCCTAGCGCCGCCGCCACCCCTCCCCGGCGCCGCCGCCGCGCCGTCCCCCTCCGGTGAGGCTCCCCCCTCCTCCTCCCTCCTCTCCTCCCTCTCCCTCCTCCCTCTCCTCCCTCCGGTGCCCTCCCCTCACCCGCGCCGCCCGGCTCGACCCCCGGCTCGGCCGCTCCGGCGAGCTCGGCCCGGCCCCGGCCGCCTCGGCCTCGCCCGCGCCCGGCCGGCTCTGGCCCCGGCCACCCCGGCCGCTCGCGCCCCCGACCCCACCTAGCTCGGCCCGGCCCCGGCCTCGCCCGCGCCCGGCCGCCCGCTCGGCCACCCCGCCCGCGCCCGGCCACCCCGCGCCGCCCCCCGGCTGCCCGCGCGAGCCCCGCCCCGCCCCGCGCTGCCCCTCTCCCGCGCCCGGCTCGGCCGTTCCCCGGCTCGGCCGCCTCCCGCGCCCGGCCTCGGCCGCCTCCGGCCCCGGCTCGGCCGCCTCGGCTCGGCCGCCCGCGCCCCGGCCCCAGCCCAACCGCCCCCGCTCGGCTCGGCCGCCCGCCTCCCGGCGAGCTCGGCCGCCCCCCCGGTTCAACCGCCCCCCGGTTCAACCGCCCCTTCCCCGCGCTCGGCCTAACCGCCCCGCCCCGACCCCGGCTCGGCCGCCCCGTGCCCTGGCTCGGCCGCTCCCGTCGCGCCCCGGCCCGGTCGCCCCGCCCCCACGCCCGACCGTGTCCTCGCCCCGTCCGTGCCTCGCTCGCAGTGGTCCGCGGCGTCCTCGCTCGCCCGTGCTCGCTTGCCCTGGCATGTTTGCCCGCTCGCCCCGCCGTGCCTTGCTCGCGTCGTGTCGGCCCTCGGCGTGGCCTCGAGCTCGGCCCAGCGTGCCTTCGGCGCGCGGCCTCGAGCTCGGCCAGCGCACGGCCCCGACGCGTGCACGACTCGTTCGCGGCACGTTAAGTGTGGCTTTGCGCGTGTTCGCGCAGCGTTCTGGCGTAGCTCGTCGTGCTCGCGATGCGACGCATAGCGCCCTGTTGCGCTCGCGACAAGATCGTCTACCCCCTAGCCCCGTCTACCCCCCCCGTATCCTATATGCGCTAATCACGTTGTTTATATTAATAAGATAGGAGTCTCAATTTGGAAATTGGTTACGTTAGTTAATTTGTATAGCTAATCGTCTATCTTATTCAATGTTAATCTACTAAAAGTGGTCACGTTTATATTAGTGCATGTAGCTAATTCTTTTGTTAGAACCAATTGGAACTAGAACACATGACGTCTAGTTATTCACCAACCCGTAGTGCGTCTCGGGCATAAGCTTTAACTCTCGCGAGACCTTTTCTCATTTCTTTCTAACCATGGTAAACTCATTATTGTATGTGATATTTTATGCATGTTTAATCTACTTGTTCTCTTGTATGGTGTATTGTTGGTTTCCTAATTTCAATGGATGGATGTATGTATGCTTGCAATCACTTAGAGAACGATCCGGTTGGAGAGCCCGAAGAACTCGCAGGAGAAGCCCCTGAGCAGCAGTCGGTTGGTGGAGGCAAGTGTCCTTTGACCTATCTCTGTCCTATTCATTCTTTAATTCACCTCCCGCATTACACATTTATACTTAAGGATTGACTAGCTTTTGTTATCCATGTCCTTGTTTACCTATTTGGGTCGGATTATTATTATTTAGCTCTATGCTATTGTTCAAACTCTAATCAATGAACATGATGAGATTATATATGATACGCTGTTTTCCCTTCTCTTATTATGATGTTGTACTTGTGGTCTCCAAGGGGGCTCGAGCGGTTTCTCTAGTGCCTCTCCGTAAGGACCTGTTCTATGGATGTCCGCCCGGGAAAACAGTGCAACCATGAGGGTGGAGTGGGACGCCCTTAGCTGAATAATTAGAGGAACCGGGGTGTAGTTCGCTTAGCCGTTGTGCCGTCAATGGGGCTCGGTGTATGCGGCTCGCTCTGCCAAGGTTGATTTGTCCCTTGGGGAGGAGTGCGGTACATTTAGGAAATCTAACGGGCGGCTACAGCCCCGGGGAATCTTTGTAAAGGCTACGTAGTGATGCCCTGCTGGACCACCTAGGTAGTGGTCAATGGGGAGTAGCTCTCTCCGGGCAGAAAGGGAATCACGGCTTGTGGGTAAAGTGCACAACCTCTGCAGAGTGTTTGAAAACTGATATATCAGCCGTGCTCGCGGTTATGAGCGGCCAAGGGAGCTCCAATGATTAGTGGTACTTGATCAGAGACATTTTGGTTTACAGGTGACTATGAGATCGATGGTTTTGGTTATGTCTATGGTGCTGGTAAGTGGTATTCTTTCCGTTTGGAAAGGGTACATCGGGCTAATAACTTGGGTTAATGCTAAAACCTGGCTTTCTATTAGTAAATAATAATCTGACCAACTAAAAGCAACTGCTTGACTTATCCCCACATAAAGCTAGTCCACTACAGCCAAACATGATGCTTGCTGAGTATGTTGATGTGTACTCACTCTTGCTCTTCACACCAAACCCCCAGGTTGTCAGCATTGCAACCACTGCTCAGGAGAAGATGAAGCTGTGGAAGGAGACTTCCAGGAGTTCCAAGACTACGACGAGTTCTAGGTGTGGGTTAGCGGCAACCCCCAGTTGGCTGCCTGTGAAGGCCGCGGTTATCTACGTTTCGTTCTCGCACTTTGATTTATTGTAAGGACTATATGGACGTCTTAGACGTATGATGTAATCGACTATTATTTCCCTTTTAATACTATTTTGAGCACTGTGTGATGATGTCCATGTTATGTAACTGCTGTGTACGTGAATAACTGATCCTGGCACGTACATGGTTTGCATTCGGTTTGCCTTCTAAAACCGGGTGTGACATGGACGCGAGCGCGCAGTAAGTGGGGCGAGAAGGGGGGTTGGCCTAGGAATAGGTTTGCTTTTTTCTTTTCTATTTCCTATTTTCTGTTTTTTTCCATTGCAGTTTTATGTTTTACTAGGTAAATACCCGTGCGTTGCAACGGAGAAAAATAGTGTAACAATATCATGTATGGCCATGGGTTGTGTTGTTAATCAATTAAGTTATCGCTAGAAGACTTTTTCAAAAACTGCAAGAAAACATCTGGTCTTTCACCATCAGATACAAAATGGAGAACGTGAGCCACAACAGAAGCATCAGGGAACAAAGAACATTAATTAATAATATTATATATAACGGTTAACAACACACGTTTGTCAAGCCTAGTTACACTGAAATTTACATTGGCAAGTTTCCAAGAACAAGATCGTAAATAAAAAACATAAGCACGAATAAAGACAAACCAAACCACTAAATAAACCTACACTTTGGTCTTCTAAACTCCATCAAGTCACAAGCCTGGGCTGGTGTCACTGCCACCGCACCTCCTTGCATTGGTTATTATCTATTTATTTATTATTTCATTTGGCGCACAGACACAGTGTAGTGCATTCAATCTCAAATAAAAGTCCTGCTACAGTGCTAGCAACCTTCTCCCTGCGCTGTTCCGTCAAGGAAGGGGAGGAAATGAAGCACAGAGAGAGAAAGAAAAGGGGACAGGAATGGAGGTGGAGGAAGACGGCCGAGCCGCCCGAGTATTGCTGAGCTCCTAGTGTCTCTGTCTCTGATGAGGTTAGTACATGCACTGCACCGCTCCTCCTGCTCTGCCATGCTCTCCGCCGCATTCCTCACCCAGCCTTGCTCGCAGCTACTATTGTTCCTTGTTGTTGCTGCTTTCGGCACTGTCTGGCTGGCGGCTCTTGGCTGAGAAAGATAAAAAACACTACCAGCCACCGCCATCTCCCATTGCCACACCACCGTCCGCTGTGCTGCGGCTGGATGGACATGGATCCCCCCACCCGCTTCCAGATCCCATCTCCGCCACGAATTTGGAAATGGACGCCTCGGGTGGGGGGTTGGAGCTTGAAGAACGTACGCCGCAGAAGACAATGAGGCGAGGCGTCTTTCTCCCTGACACTCCTTGATTTAGACGAAGACATGGTCGCATGGGAGAAGGATGGACGTCGCCACCGTGCGTGTTCGAGAGGGAGGGGCCGCCTTCGCCGTGTGTGGTGGAGAGGGAGGGGAGCGACCTCCGTGCGTGGTGGAGAGGGCACGCCATCGTCCGCGGCGGAAGAAGATTTCTCACCTGACCGTCCATCCGATCTCGGCTCCGTCGTTGGCTGCCCGACATGGATCTGTAGAGGTAGGGGCGGGCTGGTGACGCATTGTCATAGGGGTGGGGGCATGCGCCGAGCATTGCGCCAGGGGCATGGTGGGGCGGGTGCCGAGCATCGCGCCGAGGGGTGAGGATCTGTTGCGCCGCAACGACGGAGTTGTAGGCAACGACTGGAGCGGTTGTTGAGTCCCAAGCATGGCATGGGGTGAGAGGAGACGTGAAAGAACGTGCATCGTAGAGGGAGACCACGCGAGCGGAGGCGGGGGTAGGCTTCACCAGATGGTGGACGTCCTCATTAGGTTCTTAAGAAGTAGTATATAGATTTCAAACTACAAATTCAAACTTCATTCAAATTTTACTTTAATCTGAATTCCAGACAATATGCAATCATTCTAATATATCTCAGCATGAGGGCAATTTCCATTGTTTTATTGATTTACTAATTTATTCTGCTAATGTAGAAAATGCTTTTAAATATGAAATTCATACACTCAAAATTAATAATTTTAAGAAAATAATTTCTAGTGTACCAAAATCGTTAATAGATTATTTAAATAAAGGGATAGGTAAATTCATATAGGGATTTTTTATTCAACCTTTTATTAGAAAACATTTTAATTTTAGTAGAAAAGACTTCAGAGGTAAGAAAATCCTTATTAAAAGTTATATGAATTCAAATTTCTTGGAGACTTTTTCCTAAATCTCAAAATTATGATTTTGAGGTGTTACAAATTCTACCCCTTAAAAATAATCTCGTCCTCGAGATTAATAAGAAAAATGATATAGACGGGCAATGGTCTGTTTTAGTTTCTATTTTTTTTAAAAAAATTCAAGTTTCACTTCTAACAGGATTCGAACCTTGTCACAAAATATATGCACAAGCAAGAATATCAGCATGATGCATAACTTAAGATTAAAACACAGGTTCAAATAGACCTTATTACTATTCCTAAAATAATAAAGAACTATCTACCTATTAAGGCATCATTTAGGTTTTACACATAGTACCCCATTAAAGAGAATCTTGTCCTCGAGGCTAGTACTATGATAGAAGACTCTAATTTTGTTGCTCCTTTCACCGGCTTCCTCGGCTTCTCTTGGTACCTCTTCCTGGTTCCCGGGTCCTTCAGGCTCAGCTCCTGCTTCCATATGGTTAACTTGACCTCGATTGACTGATAAGGCCTAGCTTTTACCTCTCGAGACTTGACCTTACTTCATCGGAGCTGGAGTAGTGTAAGCAGCCTTGTTGGGGGCAGTAATTGGTATAATGTCCAGCCTGCCCACATTTAAAGCATGACCTGTTTATGGATGTATTAGGAGAAACTGGTCCCACTAGGGTGCTTGCTTGAGGAGTAGATTGGACCTATTGAGACTGTTGTCCGGAAGACCGGAACTGCCACGAGCTGGAGTACCTTGTGATGAGGCATAATGGGGACAAGTACTACTTCTATTCTGTCCCTGGTTAGTAGCTTTCCTTTTCATCTCACTTAGTTCAACTTGCTTGTGTTCTAGAGCTAAAAGGACGGAAATGAGTAAGATATCAGTTGGTACTGTAGTGGCCCGATCAATCCCTTCATAAACAGTTCCTGCTTTTCCTCGCGATCTTTAACTTCCCAGGAGCATGTCAGGATAGTTGGATGAATTTGTATCTGTATTCACTTACTGACATGTAGGGGTGTAAACGGTACGGATATTATCCAAACATCCGATCGTCCAAAGAGGCTAATTATCTGACTGGATAGTTTTTCAGATATCCGCAGAATTTTTGGATTTCGGATTCAGATAGTACAATTCAGATATTGGATACGGATATGAGATGACTAATATCCGTTAGATTTTGTATATCCGGATATCTTCTCGGGTACCTATCCAGATTTGAGATTTCGGATATCCGGACATCTTCCCTGATATCTTACCAGATTTCAGATTTCGGATATTCGGATAGTTACATGTGGAATCAACCTAAATATCTAAGTTTCAACATAATCAATATTTCACTTTATCATTTTTATATGGGGACTTGAGGTTATGTTCTTATATAATGTTTATTGGTCCTGGTAACCTATTTGCAATTTTCAGTCGACAGTGGAATATTTTATGAATTTAATTGCATTTTGATAATTTTCTGTAGAAATAATAATAATACACAAATAGTCTCAGAAATTCATGAAATTTGACGGAGGGGCAATATATGCCCATATAGCATCCTCAAAAAAGTTTGGGCCATAAAATCCAAAGATTGATAGCGTTTCTTTCAATTCACTTTCACTTATTGCGTGAGTTACACGTGAAATCACCTTAAGTATCCAAGTTTTAACATAATCAATACTTCACTTTATCATTTTCACATGGGGACTTGTGGTTATCTTCTTATATGATTTTTATTATTTTTGGTAACTTATTTGCCATTTTCGTTTGACATTAGAATATTTTATGGATTTAATTGCATTTTTATGATTTTCTACAGAAAGAAAATGATAATACACAAATAGTCTTAAAATAATGAAATTTGACGGAGGGGTAACATATGTCCATATAGAATTCTAAAAAATGTTTAGAACATAAATTTCATAATTTGCCAGGGATTCTTTCATTTTACTTCCACTTATTGCGTGAGTTACATGTGAAATCACCATACGTATCCAAGTTTCAACATAATCAATACTTCACTTTATCTATTTTACATAGGGACTTAATGTTACCTTTAATAGAATGTTTATTGGTTCTGGTAACTTATTTGCAATTTTCGGTAGACACTAGATTATTTTATGAGTTTAATTTCATTTTGATGATTTCCTATAGAAAGAAATTAGTAATACACAAATAGCCTCAGAAATTTATAAAATTTGACGGAGGGTTAACATTTGTCCACATAAAATTCTAAAAAAATGTTTGGGCCATAAATTCCAGAAGATGCTAGTGATTCTTTTCATCTCACTTCCACTTGTTGCGTGAGTTACATGTGAAATCAGCTTAAGTATCCACATTTCATCATAATCCTTACTTCACCTTATCATTTTCATGTAGTGACTTGAGGTTATCTTCTTATGGAATGTTTATTAGTCTTGGTAACTTATGCAATTTTTGGTCGATACTAGAATATTTTATGGATTGAAATGCATTTTGATGATTTTTTGCAGAAAGAAATTAATAATACACAAATAGTCTCAGAAATTTATGAAATTTAGCGTAGGGGCAACATATGTCCATATAGCATCCTCAAAAATGTTTAAACCATAAAATCCACAAGATGTCAGCAATTATTTCATTTCATTTCCACTTATTTATGTGAGTTACATGTGAAACCACCATAAACATCTAACTTTCAAGATAAACAATACTTCAATTTTATTATTTTCATGTGGGTACTTGATGTTATATTCTTATAGAATATTTATTATTCTTGATAACTTATTTGTAATTTCTCGTCGACGATATAATATTTTATGAATTTAATTGCATTTTAACGATTTTATACATAAATAAATTAATAATACTCAAAATAGCCTTAGAAATTCATGGAATTTTATAGAGGCATAACATATGTCCACATATAATCCTAAAAATGTTTGGACTAAAGGAGGGGCTAAATGATTACAACTATGATATGCGTGGAATGGTGTCTTACACGATATCCGACAAAATTATCTGTTACCGACGCTATCCGTGTCCGACTAGTTCCGTATTCGACCCATGACTATCAGTATTTGTATTCGAGAACATCCGTATTTATATTTGTATTCGAAGCTAACCGTATTCGAATTCGAATTCGAATAAAAATATAAAAACAAATATGATTTCATTGATATCCATCCGTATTCGATCCGATTACACCCCTAGTGACATGCCTCCCTGTTTGAGGGATAGAAGCTCCTTCCTCTTAATCTTCATAAGACTAGCAGGAATGTGGTAGTTCCTGAAGTTGGTGGAGAATTCTGCCCAAGAAATGGTGTTAATGCATCCCACCAATCCACAGCGGGGCCGGTGAGGCGACCCGATGCATATAGCACTTTCTCCCTATCAGTGCATAGGGAAATATTGAGCATCTTTTCTATGGTCTTTAGCCAGTCATCGGCTTGCGCAGATCTGGGGAGCTGGTAAAAGTGGGTGGCTTGTGGCTCAAAAATTCGTGATGCTTATCCCTGGATAGTACTGCTGGTGGTGGTGGTGGCTGTTGTTGGTTTTGGCGGAGCTGAGCTTGCATCTCTGCCATGGTGTTGGACATCTATTGTAGTAGTTGCATTTGGGCGGCAACAATAGCATCAGTCACGACAGGCGGTGGATTCATCTCTGGTCCTAGGTTAGCTACTACCCTTCTTCGGTGAATACATGCATGTAGATCGACACCTCCTCCCCTCCTGGTATTGACCATCTGGGTTAGAGATATAGGGTAAGATAGTTTTGCAAGAGAAATAACTTAGTAGGCGGAACAGATAGCCTAATGGTTGGTTACAAGCTGAAGGAGTTTAGGCAGAATTTTGGTTTGTTGCTTTGTGCCTAGGTTGAGATAAGCATTCTTACAAGATGAACCCATAAGGATAAGATATAATATTTTTAAGGTAAGATGGGTCTATAAGATAGATCTATTTATTTTTTATATGGGGGATAATCTATCTTTCTAAATATATTTTTATGCCTATATGTATTTAGATGCAATTATGGATATTACTCCACAACCCATCACACTCAGTCAAAGAACCAAATCAGACAGGTATCATAAGGACAAGCATTCAAGCGTATAGATACCTAAAAAATAGTTTTTATTTTTGTTCCTAAGATTAGGTATCCTATTCCTAATGGTCACTTTAGGTACATGATTTCAAATTGTGAAATCCACTTTTGTCTTTAGAAGAGAAAAAGGTAAGAGCAATTAGAGTAAAGTAGCAATAGATGAGAAAAGATTAAGGGAAGTTTAGAAAGAATATGAGTAGCAAAGGTAAGTAGGTAAGGGTTTTCCAGTTCTATCTAGGTTACATCCTATAGTCAACATGCCTCTGATACCACTTCTCTCACACCCGGATTTAAGGGACAAACCCGGGTGCGTCTCAAATGTGTGCTAGGATCAAGTCTCACACATATGATGACACATGGTAGAGAAACGAATGTCACATCTTTACTATATAATAAAAGTTCTATACAAAATAGATAAATATTTACATCATATGAAGACAACGATCCCCACAACCATAATTAAGTAGGATACGACGGCCTAGACCTCTCACGAACTCATTGTGACATCCTTCATACTCCTCATCTTGCGGTACCTGTTCTTGACCTAGGGATGTGAGTACAACAAGGGTGAGCTCACATACGTTCATCTCTCAACAAGTTGTGGGAAATAATGTGCATGAGCTCACTTATGGTGGGGGCTCATGTGAAGTGTAAGGCTTACCAAAGAAGATGATTAAAGCTGAGCATTGCTTTTAAAGTTGGTCAAAGTTTTATTAGCAATTACTAAGTATAAATAGATCCCAACCCAATTAAGTAAGAGACCATAATTAATAATAATCCCACAATGCAATGCAAATGACAGATTAAGTTTCATTCCATAAGTTAATCATGTGAGGGTCTGAGTTGCTTATGACCGTGAGCACGACTGATATACCAATATTACACTCTGCAGAGGTTAGCTAGACCCTTAGACACTTCCAAGGTGAATGGCTAGGGATTCACTACAAGGCCTTTACAAAGTTCCACAAAAGGAGAGAACTCGCTACGGATCTCGGGCCGAAGGCGATATAGGAATCTCTTATTCGGAAAGCTAAAAAGATAGTCGACCCGAGGACCTCCCTACACCTACACAACTCCACCCTGCTTGCCCCTTTCGGTAAATGATTAACTCACACTAGCTTTCCTAATTATTCAGCCAAGGGCATCCCATTCTACCCTTGTGGTAGCACTGTTTTCCTGAGTGGTTGCTCCATGTTCCATTTAATATAATAATATTAACATGAAAAATAATTAAACCAAAAATATTAATGGAACATGATCATAATTTAATTATAACATTAATTCCAAAATTAGGTAGAGCAATAGCGAGTCTACCCAATAGTTCATGTAACGCCCCGAATTTAAGAGTTGAATTTTTCTTTCTCCAGCACTCACCAAATTCGGGCGTTACCTTTCCTCTTTCTTTTTCTCCTCGCTATGCCTTGTTCTTTTTCAAAGTTCTAGCGAGATTTAGCTCGAGATCTCATGTAAGTAAACCCTAGAGTTAAATCTTTTGGTTGTTGCACCATGCCGGTCCATGCATCTATTTTGTTTGTTGATTGAATTTGTGAAAACATGCTTTTAGAAAATAGATTAAAATGGGAAAAATCCTTTCCTTTTCCCTTCTCTTTCTCCCCTCTCCTTCTTGGGCCAGCGTTTCCCCCTCTAGCGGCCCATCTGGCGCGTCCCCCCTTCTCCCGCGGCCCCCTCGCGCCTCCCCTCTCCTGGGCCGGCTGGCCGGCTCGCGGCCCAGCTCAGCGTCGTGGCGCGGCCCAGCCGAGCCCCCCACGCGCGGCCCACCTCCCCCTGTCTTGGGCCGGCCAGCTTGGCGGCCCAGCCAACCCCGCTCCCCTCGCGCTTGGTGCACGCGACAGTTTGCCACCGCCGCCACCCCCTCCCGTGGGCCCCACCCGTCATCCCCTCCCCTCCCCCAAAATCTCTCTCTCCCCCCACGCCCGCTCGCCCTCGTCTCCCCTGCTGGACGCCGAACCGTCGCTTGCCCTTCGCTCCTTCGCGCGGTAAGCCCCCTCCCTCCTCTCTCCTCTCCCCTCCCTCCCCTTCCTCGGCCATGGCGCCGTCCGGCCGGCCCTGGCCGCCCCTCCCTCGCGCGCGGTCCGGCTCAGCCCCGCCCACCTCGGAGTTGGCGGTCGTGGCGCGCGGCCCGGCTCCCCTCCCTCGCGCCCCGTCCTGGCGCGGCCGGCCCTGGCGCGGCCTCGGCGCGGCCGCCCGCCCCGGCCCCTCTCTAAGAGCGGTGGCGCCCGCCCGGCGCGGCGCAGCGGCCCCGACGCGGTCCGGCCATGGCGCTCGCCCGCCCTGTCGTGCGTGGCCCCTGTCCCGGCGCGCTTGCCCTCCCCGTCCCTGCGGCACGGTGGCGCGCCCACGTGGCCCTGCCCATGGCACGGCTCCCCTGCCCCTGCCCGCCCGGCCGCCGTCCTGGCGCGCGTGCCCGCGGCGCAGCGCGCGCGGTGCCCCAACCCCGGCCATGGCGCTCGCCCGCCCTGGCGCACTCGGCCCCGCCCCAGCCTGCCTCGGCGCGCCCACGGCGTGGCTCCCCGACCTCGACCCTCGTCCCGGCGTGGCCTCGCTGTGGCGCGGCGCGGCCCCTGCCCTTGCACGGCGTGGCCCCTGCGCAGCGTGGCCCCGGCCTGACGTGGCTTCGGCACGCGCGACCGCGGTGCCCCTTCGTAGCGCGGCGCGTGCGCGGCTCGGCCCCGGCATGTGCGCGGCCTATTCGCGGCGCGTTAGCGCGGCCTTGCGCGTGCGCGTGCTCGCGTGGTGCGCACAGTGTTTTGGCATGGCTCACCGCGCCCTCGGCGCACTCGTCTACCCCCTAGACGTGCCTGTCTACCCCTAGCCACCCGTCTACCCCCCGTGCATTTTATGCGCGTTGATCACGTCATTTATATCAATAAAATGGAAACTCAACTCAGAAATTGATTATGTTAGTTATTTCATGTAGTTAATTATCAACTTAGTTTAAGGTCAACCAATTGGAAATAGTTATAATTCTATCAGTGCATGTGATTAACAGTTGTTAGTGTAACTAGGTGGAACTAGATCACGTAATGATTAATTATGCATCTACCCGTAGTACGCTTCGATTATAGCTTGGACCACTGCGAGACCTTCCTTCTTCTCTTTCTAGCCATGGCGAATGCAATATCGTATGTCATATCTTATGCGTATTCAGTTTATCTGCTCTCTTGTATGGTGTACTGTTTATTTCCTAATTCAAATGGATGGATGTATGTTTGCGCTCGCATAGAGAACGGTCTGGTTGACGAGTCCGAGGAATTCGCAGGAGAAGCCCCTGAGCAGCAGCTGGTTGGTGGAGGCAAGTGTCCCTTGACCTATCTTTGTCCTATACAATTCTATAATTCACTTCCTGCATTTAGACAGTTATACTTAAGGATTGACTAGCTTTTGTTATCCATGTCCTTGTTTACCCATTTGGGTTGGATTATTATGGTTTAGCTTTAAGCTAGTGCTCAACACTAATCAATGAACATGATGAGATTTATCAATGATACGTTGTTTTTTGCTTATTACTTATGATGATATACTTGTGGCATTTAAGGGGGCTTGAGCGGTTTCTCGAGTGCCTCTCCGTAAGGACCTGTTCGTTGGATGACCGCCCGGAAAACAGTGCAACCATGAGGGTGGAGTGGGACACCCTTAGCTGAATAATTAGAGGAACCAGGGTGTAGTTCGCTTAGCCGTCGTGCCGTTAATGGGGCTCGGTGTATGCGGCTCGCTCTGCCAAGTTTGGTTTGCCCCTTGGGGAGGAGTGCGGTGCATTTAGGAAACCTAACGGGCGGCTACAGCCCCAGGGAATCTTTGTAAAGGCTACGTAGGGATACCTTGCTAGGTCACCTTGGTAGTGATCAATGGAGAGTCATGATCTTCGGGCAGAAAGGGAATCACGACTTGTGGGTAAAGTGTGCAACCTCTGCAGAGTGTTTGAAAACTGATATATCAGCCGTGCTCGCGGTTATGAGCGGCCAAGGGAGCTCCATTGATTAGTGATACTTGATCAGAGATGTTCGGGTTACAGGTGGTGATGAGAATGTTGGTTTTGGCATTGACTCTGGTGATGGTAAGTGGTATTCTTTCCATTTGGAAACGGTACATTTGGGTTAATAACGTGGGTAAATTCTAAAACCTGGCTCTCTCTACTAGTAATAATAATCTGACCAACTAAAAGCAACTGCTTGACTTATCCCCGCATAAAGCTAGTCCACTACAGCTAAACAGAATACTTGCTAAGTATGTTGATGTGTACTCACCCTTGCTCTACACACCAACCCCCCTCCCCAGGTTGTCAGCATTGCAACCACTACTCAGGAGAAGATGAAGCCGTGGAAGGAGACTTCCAGGAGTTCCAAGATTACGACAAGTTCTAGGCGTGGGTTAGCGGCAACCCCCAGTCGGCTGCCTGTGAAGGCCGCGTGTGTCTACGTTTCTTTTCCACACTTTGATTATTGTAAAGACTATGTGGATGTCTCAGACATATGATGTAATCGACTATTATTCCCCTTTTATATTATGATTTGAGCACTGTGTGATGATGTCCAGTTATGTAATTGCTGTGTACGTGAATTGTTGATCCTGGCACTGCATGGTTCACATTCGGTTTGCCTTCTAAAACCGTGTGTGACATAGGTGGTATCAAAGCCATGCTGGCTGTAGGACCGCTAACCTAGAGTAGAATGGTCGTTCTATGATTTATAGACCCCTATTATCACCTTGACTTTGGCATCCCTTCAAAAGTTGGTCATATTGACCAAACCTATGTTCTACTATATATTATACATTGCTAAATTTTTTTGTTTATTCTCATTCCTTATTCATTTATTTATGGTTCACTTGCTGGTCATATTAGTTATGTTCTCACTCTTATGCTTACGGTGTCTTTTGTAGATGGCTCGTCTTAGACACACCGCACGGAAGTCTTTCATCCCCTTCTTACCCTCTCGTCTCGCGGAGCGTCCGCTATGCCGTCCAGTGACTGGTCAGTCTAGCCACTTGGAGAGGTTGCACCACCACCTGCACGAGGAGCAGGAGCGTCGACGATAGGAGCAGGAGCAGCAGGGCTCTTCTTTCTCGCTCCAGCAGGAGATAGAGTCTGTGAGGAGTTGCTCCCCCGTGCTCCCGCTGGAGGCGCCCCCTGCACCACCACTGAGCGCCCCAGCCCCTAGAGTAGCTGCTGAAGGAGACCCAGACAATGGAGGTGGCAACGACAACTCGAGCTTCAGCACCGACCTTTCCGCCGACCATGAGCCAGAAGGATGGGTTGCTCGACCCATCACTCGCGACGCTGCTCACGGGTGTCACTTCCACGATGCGCTCGACACCCTGCTACGTCGGGCACTTGACCAGCGTACTTGGTCTATCGAGTATCGCTGTGTGGTCTTCTAGCACAGTCGCGGGGTCTACCCGGACCGCTGGGAGGCGACCTGTTTGGTGCGCCGTCTAGAGAATAGTCTCCTGGGTGCAGAGATCTGCTCAGAGCACTACTCTATCTCTGAGCGGGACTCAACTGAGGCGGCCATGCAAGATGTCGCACGGCGTGCGCTTTCGCACTACTACTCAGTGCTCGGCAGGGTAGCCGACGGTCTCAACCTGAAGTATTACCCCTGTCGTCCATCTAGCAGCACAGGAGGTGTGATTGTCTCACCTGTTGGTGAGGACAATCCTAGGTTGAGCAGCACAGTCAACCTAGCCACCGTGCTAAACACGGAGCTGGACCATGCATTAGACGAGCTAAGTAGGGCTTGTGCTGAGATCGCCCAGCTGCAGGCTAAGCGCGCGGAGCATCGTCACTTGGAAGACGAGGTGCCTACTGATTCTGCCTCTGGAACTAACCTCCTCCTGACTGATTGTTCTAGCGATTCTGCTGCTGGTGCTGAGGATACTACCTTTGAAATTGCTGCTGCTGAGGTGGACACTGGTTCTGCCTGAAATGCTGAGGTGGATTGCCCGAGAAACGAGGGCGATTGTTGCTTCCAGGCTGGGGTCCACTGATCTTATGCTTGTGATCCTCCATCTCTTTACGCTTCCTCTCTGTCATGATTGCTCTGTCAATCAGGTGCTGAAATGTCGGGAAGGTATGATTCATCAGCTGATACTACAGAGGGTCGACCAAGCCTCTCAAGAAACGATACTGCCTTTTGGAGTTGGTGTTGACATCTTCAGGAGCATAGCGAGACAGCTGCAGAAACCTGTCTCGATACTCACTAATGGACATTGACCCTTGCTTGAGTGCGAGGAACTCCTCCTTCACTGTCATCAGACCTGCAGGAACATGGTACTGACGGAAGCTATCTCTGAATTCTTCCCAGGTGATGGTGTCGGGGTTAGCATGGGTGGCGAGATAGGATTCCCACCAAGACTGAGCTGCTCCTCTCAACAAACGGGGACCATACAGAACTTTCTCCCTGTCATCACACTGAGCGGTATGCAACTCCCGCTCCACAGTGCGCAGCCAGTCTTCAGCATCCATGGGGTCATAAGAGTGAGCAAACACCGGAGGATGACCTCTCATGAATTCAGCACGCTTGTCCCTGGGCATCTGAGGCATCTGAGGCTGAGGTGGTTGTTGCTGCTGCTGCTGCTGAATGGCGGCCAGAGTCTGACCGATGGCTTGAACTGCCTGAGTCTGCATCATGAACATCTGCTCGATGGACATCAGGGGCGGGGGCGGCAACTGCTGTTACTGGGGTGCCTCATCCTGCGGTGCTGCCTGTTCTTGCTGAGCATGCCTTCCTCCTCTGCGCCTGTTTTCTGACATCTGCAGAACGCAACCACACATCAGAACTGATCTTGCAAATCTTGCAGCATAAGAAAAGAGTATAGAATTCTTCCACAGTACTGAACAGATGAACATCTTCACTGATCTCCAACACAGACCAACACAGCTTCTTAGATAAAGGGGAAAGTGGAATAAAAAGGCTTCCCAACTAGATAACTAACTTCATTAATATATAACAGATAAACCAAAATGCAGGGGATACCCACACTCTGGTGACAGTCATTACAAAGATCCAACTCCAACATTGTTCATCATAACAAGCATAAAAGCACAGGATAAGCAAACTACCATGTCTAACTAAGACTAACTAAGAGTAAAACTGAGGCTAAGACTAAGACTAAGGCTAAGACTAAAACTTCTATATTAAGCATTTATTACAGGACCCAACACTGATGATCTATGGTTCTAAATTTATCTTGGTCCTGTAGTCGGGGTTGCCATAAGACTGGTGTCCACGCCGAGGTGAGCGGTACGGGTGCTGAGTCCCGACGGGAGCGGGGGAGCCATCCTTTTCCTGCCCCAGCAAACCAGCAGAACAGTCAAGCAGCACCAGTTTAGGGTGGAAACAGAGCATGTTTCCACTGTGGAGAGCAAGGCCATTGGGTGATGCAATGTCCAAAGAAGGTAGCCCAGCAGCAGTCAGGCCCCAGTGCCCCAGCAAAGCAGAATGTGTCTCAGCCTGGAGCAGGCAACCGCTCTCAGCCATGCTACAACCATGGGAGACTGAACCACTTGGAGGCTGAAGCAGTTCAGGAAACCCTCGGTATGATAGTTGGTATGTTTCCAGTTGACTCCCATATTGCAAAAGTATTATTTGATACTGGAGCAACACATTCATTCATTCCTGCATCATGGGTAGGAGCACATAATCTTCCAATAACTACCATGTCAACCCCCATTCAAATTGACTCAGTCGGTGGTAGAATTCGAGCCGATAACATTTGCTTGAATGTAAGTGTGGAAATAAGGGGGATAGCGTTTCCCGCTAACCTCATAGTAATGGGTACTCAGGGAATAGATGTCATCCTATGGATGAATTGGCTAGATAAGTATTAGGCAGTTATCAGTTGTGATAAGAGGACAATCAAGTTGATGTCCCCACTAGGAGAGGAAGTGGTGACCGAGTTAGTCCCGCCTAAGCCAAAGAAAGGAAGTTGTTATCAGATGGCTATTGATAGTAGTGAAGTAGATCCACTAGAGATCATCAAGGTTGTGTCCGAGTTCCTAGATGTGTTCCCAAAGGACCTACCAGGTATGCCACCTGAGTGAAAGGTTGAGTTTGCCATAGATCTTCTTCCTGGAACCGCCCCCATCTTTAAGAGAGCTTACAGAGTATCTGGACGAGAGTTAGTTGAACTTAAGAAGCAGATCGATGAGCTGTCAGAGAAAGGTTACATCCAGCCGAGCACCTCGCCTTGGGTCGCCCCTGTCCTATTTGTGGAGAAGAAAGATGGCACCAGAAGGATGTGTATCGATTATCGAGCCCTGAATGAGGTCACAATCATGAACAAGTACCCCTTGCCCAGAATAGAAGATCTATTCGACCAGTTGAGAGGAGCCAGCGTGTTTTCAAAGATAGATCTGAGGTCAGGTTATCATCAGCTCAGGATTCGACCTTCAGATATTCCGAAGACGACATTCATTACCAAGTATGGGTTGTATGAGTTCACTGTGATGTCTTTCGGTCTAACAAATGCACCGACCTTCTTCATGAATCTGATGAACAGTGTATTCATGGATTATCTCGACAAGTTTGTGGTGGTATTTATTGATGATATTCTGATATATTCTCAAAGTGAGGAAGAGCATGTGAATCATTTGAGGATGGTATTGCAGAGATTGCGAGAGCACCAGTTGTATGCAAAGTTGAGAAAGTGTGAGTTCTGGATTGATGAAGTCCTGTTCTTGGGTCACATAATAAACAAAGAAGGATTGGCTGTGGATCCGAAGAAAGTAGCAGACATTCTGAACTGGAAAGCTCCAACAGATGCTCGAGGAATCAAGAGCTTCATTGGAATGGCCGGATATTATCGGTGATTCATTGAAGGGTTTTCAAAGATTGCGAAACCAATGATAGCTTTGCTCGGCAACAAGGTTGAGTTCAAGTGGACCCAGAAATGCCAAGAAGCCTTTGAAGCGCTGAAAGAGAAGTTGACTACAGCACCTGTCTTAGTCTTGCCTGATGTGCACAAGCCCTTCTCGATGTATTGTGATGCTTGTTACACTGGTTTGGGATGTGTGTTGATGCAAGAGGGAAGAGTTGTGGCTTACTCGTCCCGACAGCTGAAGGTTCATGAGAAGAATTACCCAATCCATGACTTAGAGTTGGCAGCAGTGGTTCACGCACTGAAGACATGGAGGCACTATCTGTATGGGCAGAAATGTGATGTTTACACAGACCACAAGAGTTTGAAGTATATATTCACTCAATCAGAGCTGAATATGAGGCAGCGAAGATGGTTAGAGTTGATCAAGGACTATGAATTGGAGATTCATTACCATCCAGGCAAAGCGAACGTAGTGGCAGATGCTTTGAGCAGGAAGAGTCAGGTCAATCTGATGGTCGCTCATCCGATGCCTTATGAGTTGGCCAAAGAGT
The DNA here is from genome assembly GCA_029449295.1 of Zea luxurians. Lineage (NCBI taxonomy): Eukaryota > Viridiplantae > Streptophyta > Magnoliopsida > Poales > Poaceae > Zea > Zea luxurians. The sequence continues at coordinate 692,260 of JAOPSE010000177.1, read as the reverse complement.
TTGACAGGTTGAGCCTCAAATTTCTGAACAATATGTGAGGAGTAACAGTTGAGTTATAACCTACCTTGGAGCGGGAAATCAAAGAAGCACAGAAGAATGATGAGAAGATCAATGAAGTCCGGCAACTGATTCTAGAAGGCAGAGGTAAAGATTTTTGGGAAGATGCAGAAGGTGTGATATGGTTCAAAGACCGCTTGTGTGTTCCCAATGTCCAATCCATTCGGGAGTTGATCCTCAAGGAAGCTCATGAGACCGCTTACTCGATACACCCTGGAAGTGAGAAGATGTGTCAAGATCTGAAGAAGAAATTCTGGTGGTACGGAATGAAGAGGGAAATTGCAGAGCATGTGGCTATGTGTGATAGCTGTCGACGGATCAAGGCAGAGCACCAGAGACCAGCTGGGTTGTTGCAACCGTTGCGAATTCCTCAGTGGAAATGGGATGAGATCGGAATGGACTTCATAGTCGGATTGCCTCGCACTCGAGCCGGCTACGATTCCATTTGGGTAGTGGTGGACCGCTTAACCAAGTCAGCCCACTTCATACCTGTAAAGACCAACTATAGCAGTGCAGTATTGGCAGAGTTGTACGTGTCTCAGATCGTTTGTCTTCATGGTGTGCCAAAGAAGATAGTGTCAGACAGAGGAACGCAGTTCACCTCTCATTTCTGGCAGCAGTTGCATGAAGCCTTGGGTACACATCTGAATTTCAGCTCAGCTTATCATCCGCAGACAGATGATCAGACCGAAAGATGAGAGCACCTAGAGGGGGGTGAATAGGTGATCCTATAAAATTCAATACTAAATAGCCACAAGCTTGGTTATAAAGATGTTAGTGCAATAGAACCAAGTGGCTATAGAGCGAGCTCTTGTGAGTCACAATAATCACAGAGAAAGACAACACAAGAGACACAGTGGTTTATCTCGTGGTTCGGCCAAGTATAACACTTGCCTACCTCTACGTTGTGGCGTCCCAATGGACGAGGGTTACACTCAACCCCTTTCAAGTGATCCGATGATCAACTTGAATACCACGGTATTCTTCCTTATAGTTTTCTTCCCGTTTGCGAGGAATCTCCATAAGTTGGAGCCTCTCGCCCTTACAAGATTGATCACAAAGAAAGCACGGAGTAAGGTTGGGAAGAGCAACACACACTAGAATTAAATCCACACCGCAAACACGCACACAAGTGAGAAGATGAGCACACAAAACACGCGCGAGGAGTTTACAACTCGAAAAGTGCTCCAATCTCAAGAACGATGAACGATTACGTGAAAGTGAGGACTAGAAGACTTGGAATGCTTAGAGTGTGCTTGGGTAACTCCTCCATGCGCCTAGGGGTCCCTTTTATAGCCCTAAGGCAGCTAGGTGTTGGAGGGCAACATGGAAGGCCAAAGTTGCCTTCTGTCGGGTGGTGCACCGGACAGTCCGGTGCACCACCAGACAATCACTGTAGCATGTTCGGTGCAGATCTCCTTCCTAATTTGGCGCAGATGACCGTTGCAGCGCCGTGGCAGTTGGCGCACCGGACACTGTCCGGTGCACACCGGACAGTCCGGTGCCCCTACCGACCGTTGGCGCGGGCCACGCATCGTCCGCGGATTGCGTGGCCGACCGTTGCACTGGCGGCCGTTGGCTCACCGGACAGTCCGGTGAATTATAGCCGTACGCCGCCAAATTTTCCCGAGAGCGGCTTGTTCACCGGAGTTCAGCCTGGCGCACCGGACACTATCCGGTGCACCACCGGACAGTCCGGTGTGCCAGACTGAGCTGAGTATTGGCTGTACCAAGCCAAGTCTTTTGCATCTCTTTTCTTTTCTTCTTTTGTCTGTTCCTAGCACTTAGACAAAATATGTTAGTACTCAAAACAATGTACTAAGTGTGACGGAACCTCCCAAGTAATTAGGCCCACCTACAGTTGTCCTTGCCCAACGGACCTCAGACAACCCTATAGGTGCCCCTAAACTACTTGACAAGTTCGGTATCTTTCCTTACCTTACCAGGAACGTTTCACCCATCATGCAGACATTACAGAACATCGGAGATACAGATATGTGGAAGCGATTACATAAACTTACATTTATTAAAAAGTAAGATCACATTGTTTGTTACAGACCAGGAATATAACGAGTGCAGAGTATTATTACATACCAAGGGAGGTAAAAACTCCTCCCGATAGTTAGCACACAAAAGTCTTAATGGAGGATCCTTTCCTCCCGCACTTCATTCTTGTTTATCTTCATTAGGAACCACCTTGGTACAGAAGCAACAGAAATCTGCTGCTTCCTCACCTAAAAACAACAAGGGGATAAACCCTGAGTATGGAATTACTCAGCAAGTCTTACCCGACTAAGGAAAAGACTCTCAAGGGTATGCTGGCTAGAGGGATTCAAGGAGTGGCTTATCAAGAATCAAAGACTCTGTTTTGCGGAAAAGCTTACTACGAGTGGACCCTTAAAATCCAATTTTATTGTCAGGTTAAGTAAAATTACCTGCAGCTAGAGTTCTTTCTACCCTAGTTCAATCACTTTGCCTGCACTAGCCAATTTTCTTAATAACCCTTTAACTTCACTGGATTGCTACGTGTAAGTCAGTGGCCAAGTCTCCATAACCACGGAGGTACGGCGATCCGAATCGATTATACTCAGCTGAGGATCTCCGATCACACGACATATGTAGCACTTAACCCTTGCATATGTCAACCCGCCACCGAGCTTCTTAAGACCAGATCAGGTTCACGCAAACCGAGAGCACAGATACACCACCGTCCAGCCTCTTGCCACGGAGGGTACACGCTACTCTCGCCACCGCTCCACGCCCATTTCGTGTTATCTTATTCTGTCCTTAGTCCACCCGAGGCAAAGCTTACCCATGACGAGGTATGTGACCAGTTAAAGGGTCCTCAGTCAGCAGGCTTACATCGAGACGGCCCTTAATCGACTCAGACGGAGACACTACACCGAGACTCCTTTCTCGTGCAAGTCACCCGCCCGGTCTCAGCTTAATCATTTCAACCCAAAGTTTGGTACCTGGCAGAGGTACATCTTTTCCGGATGTTGAACCCATCAAGGCCTTTGATAGATTCACCATCAAGTTTTATTTTCGAAAACATCCCACCCACTTTTGCCATATCAACTTTTGTAAAAACAAAACATTTTGTTTTTCTAAAGCAATGCTAAGCATCAAAAATCTTTTGTAAAACAGGTGATCAAGGAAGGTAATCAAATTCAAGGAAGGTAATGCAGGAATTGTTTTAGCAATCAACTCCTATCACCTAATGCATCAAGCAAGTGAAAAAAGTTTTTAAAACACAAGGAGGTGGCAAATGCACCGGGGCTTGCCTTTGTTAACAGGTGAGTCTGGCTCGGATCCGCAAATATCAAAGTAAAAGCAGTTGCCTGCTAGAGAATCCGAGGGTGGTGGTGTCCTTTCTTCGGTGACTTCTTCTTCTTCGTGTTCTAACATAACCATATATATATATAAGAATAGATGCCATGGGATGCTCATGAGGGTGCAAAGATAATATAAACTTATTATCTAAGTCTTGAGTATAACTTTCCTTCACGGTACTCCGAGAACCTAGGGTTTCCGGAGTCAGTAAAGGAGTTCATAGGGCAGGGGGGTGTTTTGGGGTTTGGTGATCAAACAAGGTCCAAATCAACCCAAATTCTACCCAAGGCTTCTAAATAATATGAGGAATTCATATAAAAAGTTTAGGCAATTTTGGGATTACCATTTAATTTCTAAAAATCCAGAACTATTAGTTTAAGCTATTTTAAATGCCTTAAAATTACTTATTTAACCTAAAAATCACAAAACTATTTTTACTAAATTCTAGGGAAAATAAGAAACCTAGGAAAATTGGTTTCACAATTTTACCATTTTTCTACATTTTTCAATATATTTCTAAAGTTATTCTGAAAAAGAAAAGGAGAAAGGGTGAATAGTGTTGGGCTGATTCTGGCCCGAACCGTCCCAACAACGCAGGAAACGCGCGCCCGCGCCCGCGCGCGACGACAGATTTGCACAGGGGCCCTCGCGTTTCTGTTTAACTGCGAACGGGTTCAAACACTATTCTAAAGAGTCTCTGACGCTTTGCAAATAGATCCCTCATCTTCTAATTCTTTACACCGTGAAACCCTCGATGGCGGTCCAAGCTAGGAGCCAAGCTCCGACGAGCTAGACCGACCAAATGATGCCATGGCCGGAGTTCTCGAGCGACAGGAACCAAATTAAACTCCTTCCGCACCTTTCCCCTCAATCAATTTCGCTAGAGATGGTTCATCATGTTCTGGCCACGGTGTCAGTGCGGGTGTTCAAGCGGATTATCGTGTTCCGGGTCACTGAAGGTTGGACTGGCTAAATTGAAGCTAGGGAAAGGTTCCTGGGTTCACCAGGGTCCCTGGACATGCTTCGGTTTGGGCAGAGCAAGACCCGAAGAACGGGTCGACGGTGGGGGGGTCACGGCGGCGTTCTATAGGATAGGCGTGCGTTCCGGTGATGGGCTTCGGCCAAACTCCAATTGCCGCATCAAGGAGCAATAAGGGATCAAAAACTAACTAAAACAGGGAGTAACTCAGTAAGTACTGACCAGGGAAGCGCTGGGCACAGATGTTCCTTCTCGGCGGAGCTAAGAACAGGAGAGGGAGAAATTGTGGGCTGCACAAGTTCTCAGGCGGGATTGAGTCGATTGCTTAAGCACTGAGGTGCGTAATGTGGAGAAGAAGCGGAGTCCGGGCTCAATTTATAGGCCGTCGACCGGAGTTGGAGAAGATGCGCGAACTACGGATGCGCTGGCAAGCTTTCCGCGCGGCGGTTTCCGGTGAGGGCACGGGGTCGCCGTTTAACCGGAGTTCGCCACCTCGGTAACCTTTTGCCACGATGCCGAGGATCTTTACCGCGACCACCGACAACCGGTCACGCCGCGGTGGCGTTCTTATCGCCGATGGGGGGGGGGGTGATCCTGATCCACGACGCGATATTTCTGATGATGGTGAACAGTGCTCTGAATTCAGTAAAAAGTTTGACTAACAGAGCAAATTGGAGCTCAATTTACTCCCGATTTTGTGTGAAACCTATGCCAACTTTCTGCAGGAAAGTTATAGAGCTATAATCCATCTATCATTTTGCTACAATGTGCTCCCACAAAAAGTCACTGGATCCCCTTCAAAATCGAGCTCAAAGTTCATCTCATAACACTGTTAATCTGAATTTCAGACTTCAGGCAGTCTGACAGTCCATCTTTGATTGGGTTTTTCTCCAAATTTCTCATAAGATCATGGCTTGAACCCTTAAACAAAGTGGTTCTCCTATGTTTGGTCTTCAACTTTGATGTGGTCACCTAACATGAATTCTCACTATTTTGAAAGCTACACAGCCCCAAGGTTGGGCCTATAACCCTGTTTTCAGACTTAGCATAGGAATTAAAATCAAGGTCCTTTTTGCAAATGAGTCCAAAACTTAGGGTTTAGCTTTCAAGTCCACATATTTGTGAACCAAGTGACTTAAGATACTTATTTGCCTTGGTTTTTGCACTTTAGCCCAAAAGTGGACTAGTTTTGCACTTAGGCCCCTAGGGTTTGGTTTTAGGGTTTTCTAGGGTTCTAATTAGGGTTTTTGGTATCCCAGGGGTTTAAATGTGATTCCACTTTGTTTTTGGGGATATTTTATGACTCTTCCCTAAAGTCTTTAGGGTTTCTCATATTAGGTTAGGTCTTACCCCTTCAATCCCTGTTTAGGGTTAGGTTTCCTATCCAGGGTTTTATTTGCAAAACACCAAAAACAATACACTTGTTTGAAATTTTTACCTAGTGAATGCACTCTAGGTGTATCAAACATATGCAATGTCAATGCTTATGATGTCATGCTCCAGTTTTAGTTACAGTAACACCAGGGGTGTTACATCCTTCCCCCCATAAAAGAATCTCGTCCCGAGATTTAAAGTCCTAGGGTGAGTAATGGAAAAGGAAATGTGTCACATTCTTATTTCCTTATTTCTGGTACAAGGCAGGGGTGGTGTGGGGGTTCATTCCTTTATTGCAATAACTATATACACTTTATAAATCACATGAGGCTAGAAAGCCTGGGAAATTCTTATTCAAGAAGTCTTGAGTTTCCCACGTAGCCTCTTCCTCAGAATGTTGGTTCCATTGTATCTTGTAGAACTTGAGAGTCTTTCTTCGGGTAACACTGTCCTTTTGATCCAGAACTCGAATAGGATGTTCCGAGTATGTTAAATCTGGTTCCAGGACAACATCTGTCACTTCAATGTTTCGATCGAGAACCCGAAGACACTTCTTCAATTGCGATACATGGAACACATTATGTACAGCAGACAATGTTTCGGGAAGTTGAAGTCGATATGCCACTGGCCCATATCTTTGAAGGATAGGAAATGGACCAATGTACCTGGGTGCATGTTTCCCTTTAACCCCGAAACACGATACTCCCTTCATTGGTGAAACCTTTAAGTAAACATAGTCCCCTTCAAGAAAATACAGGGGCATTCGCCGTTTGTCTGCATAGCTCTTTTGCCGAGCTTGGGCTTTCTTCAGATTATAAATAATTTTCTGAACCTTTTCCTCAGCCTCCTTCACTATGTCAGGCCTAAAGAAATACCTTTCTCCAGGTTCAGACCAATTTAGCGGAGTTCGACATCGTCGCCCATATAAAGCTTCAAAAGGTGCCATCTTGATACTTTCTTGATAACTATTATTGTATGAAAACTCCGCCAAAGGTAAACATTCATCCCATTTTGGTGAGAAATCCAAGACACATGCTCGCAACATATCTTCAAGTACTTGATTAATTCTCTCAGTCTGTCCACTGGTTTGTGGATGATATGCCGAACTATGGAACAACTTAGTACCCAAGGATTTGTGAAGTGCTTCCCAAAACTTGGCTACAAATTGGGGTCCACGATCCGACACAATGGTCTTTGGAACACCATGCAGACTAAGAATACGAGCAATATACAATTGGGCGTAGACAGTAACTGGGGAATCTGTCTTGACCGGCAGAAAGTGAGCAATCTTCGTAAGCCGATCAATTATGACCCAGATAGAATCATACCCTTTTGCAGTCCTGGGCAATCCCACGATAAAGTCCATACTTATATCTTCCCATTTCCATGTTGGGATCGGCAAAGATTGTAATGGACCAGCAGTTTTCATGTGTATGGCTTTGACACGTCTGCAAGTGTCACATTTAGCCACATAGCGTGCAATTTCGATCTTCATCTTTGTCCACCAGTAATATTGCTTTAAGTCTTGGTACATCTTAGTGCTTCCGGGATGAATAGAATAGCGACTAAGATGTGCTTCATCAAGAATTTGCTGGCGGAGTTCTTCGTTCTTTGGCACTACCATGCGGTTATTAAACCATATCACACCTTGATCGTCTTCCTTGAAACATTTGGCTATTCTAGCCCTTATCTTCTCTCGGATGTGCTTCATACCCAGATTACCCTTTTGAGCATCAATTATCCTTTGCAAAATGATCGACTCAAGCTTTATCTGATTCAGAGTCCCTTGTTGGATTATCCCCAGGTTTAACTGTAACACCCAAAATTCTGAATTTGGGATTGATAGAAGAAATCTGAGCAAAATACCATTGATAAATAATTAAACTTTATAATTCACCCTTTTTAAAGGTAAATACTCATAATAAAATAAATGAAGAAACACTATGTAGTAATTGTGCATCATGTGAAAGTTTAACTTGTGCATAAATTTGAAATCTAGAATTTAAAACTTGATTTGATTTGAATTGGAAATAGGAAAGAAAGAAGAGAAATGTTAGGAAGATAAAAATAATATAAATATATTTCAAAAATTGGTATTTTTCAGTTCACAACATGATTGAGGAATAAACTTGCACAAGGTTTGAAACTAAATTCGAATTCAAATTGATTCTTGAATTTGAAAAGAGAAATGAAAAAGAAAACAGAAAATATAAAAAGAAAAGGAAAAAGGAACTTACCTGGGCCGATTTCGTCGCTTTTGGCCCACCTAACGAAACGGCCTCCGCGCAGCCCATTAGCACCTCCTCACGGCGCCGACAGGGGGACCCCACGCGCCAGCGCGTCGGCCGCACTCTCGCCCTCGCCTTCACACTGACGCGTGGGCCCGCCTCCTCAGACGCCTCGCGCATGGACCGCGCGCTCGGTCGCTCTCCCGCTCGCGCCGACCGGTGGGTCCCGGCCACCAGTCACTCTGGCTTTTCACCGTCGTAGCTCGGTCTCTGTTGTGTGGGGCCGGGCTGTCAGCAGCTTCATCCCCGTTGCAACGAACCCGCGATGGCCTCGGCGATACTCCCGCGCGTGCTCCGCCATTGTCGCACTACCCCCACCTCAGCGCGGACTCGCGGAGCCATAAAAGGCGGGCGCGGACCTCCCTCAATTCCCTAAACCCCCTTCTCGCCGCACCGCGAGCATGCCTGGGCACTATCGCCGTCGTGCGCCGGATATAGAAGAAGCCACCGTCGTGAGCCTGCTCTGTCGCCGTTAATAAAGCATTATCAACCACCCTAGGGTGTTCCCTGGGACACACAGATGGTGTCCGCGTTGTCGCTAGGCTATCTTTGCGGACGGAACTGAACCAATTGCTCACCGGAGAACCCTCCCCGCTGTGTTGCCGCCATCCTCCGTGGACAGCATCGGCCGGACCTCTGTTGCCGGTAAGTGACCACCGGATAACTCCGCTAGCTGCCCCTCTACGTTTTGCGCCACTCGATTTTATGATTTGGAGCTTCGGGGTGGGAATTGGGGTTCGCCGTTGGTTCTCGCCGGTGGGGAAATTTGGGGCGCCGCCGTGTCTCGGCTTGGGGAAGGAGACGGCCCCTGAACCGTTGGATCCTGGGTGGATGGCCGCGATTTGACCCTGCGCATACCTCTTGCCAATTCGAATCGTGACCACCGATCTATAAATCAAGGGCTTGGGTTGGATCTGGGCGTGGGGTGTTGCGGTCCATGGATCTCGGATCCGAGGGCCTGTAATGCATACCGCTTCATCGCGCTGGGATTTAATCCTGGCCCTCGATTGTTGATCGGACGGCTCAGCTCATCCGATACCCCTTCGCGCTGGCGCTTTTGTTAAAGAGCCCCTCCACTTATTTGAAATAAACCCGCCGTCCAGTAGCACTGTGCGCTGTGTCTCTGTAGTTTTACCCCGAGCCCCCTGTGCTTCTGCTTAATTGAGGCCCAGTCCAGAGATCATGAAAATCAAATAAATAAATTCAGAAATAGATTTTTAATATAAAAACAATTGCTAGAACTTAGATAATTCATAGAAAATTCATTTTAGCTCCAAATTGAACCATTCCAATTCCTAAAATTTTGTAATAATATTCTCTATCATTTAGAATCACTGTTTTGACATGAACTCTGTCAGAAAATTTACTTATCATTTAATCATATTTTAATCACATAAAACATTAGAAAATTCATAACTTAAAATCTATAACTCCAAATTTAATGATTCCAGTTCCTGTGATCTTATTTTAATGTCTAGATTATTACTGTGTATTTTATTTACATGCTTGGTGTAATGTTAATTTTGCCTATACAATGTTTGTTTGTATTGCTACGACTAGCGAGAGTACACGAGTCATCTGAAGATCATCCTGGTACCTGGATTCTCAAGGCCCAGGCAAGTTGTGCCCTTGATCACTTCTTTTTACCCACTCATGTTCTGATTAATCATAATGATCTGCATAGGTTAATTTTGATGGGACCCAATAGGTTACCCTAGTTTGACTATCTTTATACCTTGTTCACCACTGAATCTTTGGGTAGTACTTGCTAGTGCTATATGTGGCTTTGGGTATAGAGATACACCTTACTATTCATGATTATACTTTTGTTATCAGTTGTTATTTATTGTTCATGTTGAGATCATTATGTTAATTGGAACATGGAGCGACCACCCGGGAAAACAGTGCTACCACAAGGGTAGTATGGGATGCCCTTGGCTGATTAATTAGGAAAGCTAGTGGAAGACTACCTTACCCGAAAGGGGCAAGGGCAGTAGGGGAGAGGTCAGTGTAGGGAGGCCCTCGGGAGGATTTTGCTGCGATGGCGGTCCTGCAAGGGATTCCTGCACTGGATCTTCCTATAAACTGTAGCGGGTTTTTGGAAGCTAGTGGAACTTTGTAAAGGCCTCGTAGTGGATCCCTAGCCATTCACCTCGGAAGTGTCTAAGGGCTTTGCAAACCCTGGCGACATGGGATACACGACTTGTGGGTAAAGATGCGCAACCTCTGCAGAGTGTAAAACTGGTATACTAGCCGTGCTCACGGTCATGAGCAGCTCGGACCCTCACATGATTAATTTATGGAACTAAATTCAATTTGTCATATGCATTGCATCGCAGGTGAAGTTGTTGTTACTTTTGATCTATTACTTAATTGGGTTTGGTATTTACTTATACTTAGTAACTGCTAATAAAATTTTGACCAACTTTAAAAGCAATGCTCAGCTCTAACCATCTTCTTTGGTAAGCCTTACACTTCACGTGAGCTCCCACCTTTGGCAAGTTCATGCACATTATTCCCCACAACTTGTTGAGCGATGAACGTATGTGAGCTCACTCTTGCTGTCTCACATACACCACAGGTCAAGACCAGGTACTGCAGGATGATGCTCATGGAGGATGCTGTGATGAGTTCGTGAGAGATCTAGGCCGTCGTCTCCCAGTCAACTTTGGGTTGCTGGACCGTTGTCTCCTTATAATGTAATTATTTATTTTGTATAGAACTCCTGTTATATATAAAGATGTGACATTCGATCCTGTGCCACTATACATCATATGTATGAGACTTGGTCCCAGCATACCTGGTGTTTATGTTAACCCCGGGTTTTGGACCCCTAAAATCCGGGTGTTACAGAAGTGGTATCAGAGGAATGTTGACTGTAGGACGAAACCTAGATAGAACTGGACAACCCCTACATACTTATCTTTGCTACTCTGAATCTCTTCTAAACTTTTCTTAATCTTTTCTCATCTATTTCCGCTTTACTCTGATTATTCTTACCTTTTCATTCTAAAAGACAAATGTGGATTTCACACTTTGAAATCCCGTGCCTAAAGTGACTTTAGGAATAGGAGACCTAATCCTAGGAACAAAAAAACAAAACTATTTTTATAAGTGTTTATGTATTTGAATGTTTGTTCTTATGACATCTGTCTGATTTGGATCTTTGATTGAGTGTGATGGGTTGCATCTGCATATACACCTAGGTATAAAAATATATTTATAAAATAACTAGACAAACTAAATTATCCTTCAATAAAGTAACTAGCCTAACAAAACCCATCTTATCTTAAAGATTCCCCCTTATCTTAATAGATTCATCTCATCTTAAGAGATTCTATCCTACACTCCTAGATCTATCTTATCTCAGAAGGTCTTAACTTATCCCAATGTATATAGATCCATCTCATCTTAAAAGATACTCATCTTATCTTGAAAAGATTTTATCCTTATCCTAATAGATCTAACTGATCTCAAAAGATTCTATCTTATCTTTATGGATCCATCTTATCCTAATCCACCCTAGATTAAACAACCATGATCTAATGCAAATTAATTAGATCTTATTTAGTCAAACTAGTCATACCAATCTAACCTAGATTCAATCTTGTGTAATAGATCCATCTTATCGTAAAAGATATTCTATTACCTTAATAGATTCATTTTACCTTAAAAAGATTTTATCTGGTCCTAATAAATCTAACTAAAATCTAAAGATTCTAACATATCCCAATAATATTTATCCTACCCTAGTAGATCTATCTAACTTAAACTAGTCTAATCTAGATCATATCTAATTTAATATGGTCTAATCTAGTGTGAGTTACTTAATGCTGGTAGAAAAAAAAAAGGCCAAATTACTTAAACCTAATTTGGAGACTTATATCAACTTGGCCATACCCAACAACTTGACCCATATAACAAGATACATAACAACCCAACCAATAGAGTAATGATGGATTGCATAGTCTATCAACCCCTACCTAAAACAAACTTGTAAACTACATCATGTAGTCTATCTCATCCATACCTATATTAACCATATTCCCCAGTCCAATAATATACACTAACTCCTAATCAATGAGACAAGACAAGGAAGAATGAGCACCAACTCAAGTCTTCAAGGATCAAGTAAGGTCACCAAGATGAGTCAAGATCCACAATCTTGGATGGAGTCTTTCTTTACCCCATTCTTTCTTGCCCAAACCTATATAGGCTTTAAAAGATATCTTTTATCCTGCATAAAAAAAAGTGTCTATAACCATATATACCTATGCTCTCCTAATAACTAACAAAAAAAAAAGAGAGAGAGACTCTTGACTTTGAACTAATTAGAAACTAAAAGCTAGATTTTGAATCACTCTTCCTATATCCTCTTTCTTACAAATCTCGAGGACGAGATTCTTTTTAAGGGGGGTAGGATTTGTAACACCCAAAATTCTGAATTTGGGATTGATAGAAGAAATCTGAGCAAAATACCATTGATAAATAATTAAACTTTATAATTCACCCTTTTTAAAGGTAAATACTCATAATAAAATAAATGAAGAAACACTATGTAGTAATTGTGCATCATGTGAAAGTTTAACTTGTGCATAAATTTGAAATCTAGAATTTAAAACTTGATTTGATTTGAATTGGAAATAGGAAAGAAAGAAGAGAAATGTTAGGAAGATAAAAATAATATAAATATATTTCAAAAATTGGTATTTTTCAGTTCACAACATGATTGAGGAATAAACTTGCACAAGGTTTGAAACTAAATTCGAATTCAAATTGATTCTTGAATTTGAAAAGAGAAATGAAAAAGAAAACAGAAAATATAAAAAGAAAAGGAAAAAGGAACTTACCTGGGCCGATTTCGTCGCTTTTGGCCCACCTAACGAAACGGCCTCCGCGCAGCCCATTAGCACCTCCTCACGGCGCCGACAGGGGGACCCCACGCGCCAGCGCGTCGGCCGCACTCTCGCCCTCGCCTTCACACTGACGCGTGGGCCCGCCTCCTCAGACGCCTCGCGCATGGACCGCGCGCTCGGTCGCTCTCCCGCTCGCGCCGACCGGTGGGTCCCGGCCACCAGTCACTCTGGCTTTTCACCGTCGTAGCTCGGTCTCTGTTGTGTGGGGCCGGGCTGTCAGCAGCTTCATCCCCGTTGAAACGAACCCGCGATGGCCTCGGCGATACTCCCGCGCGTGCTCCGCCATTGTCGCACTACCCCCACCTCAGCGCGGACTCGCGGAGCCATAAAAGGCGGGCGCGGACCTCCCTCAATTCCCTAAACCCCCTTCTCGCCGCACCGCGAGCATGCCTGGGCACTATCGCCGTCGTGCGCCGGATATAGAAGAAGCCACCGTCGTGAGCCTGCTCTGTCGCCGTTAATAAAGCATTATCAACCACCCTAGGGTGTTCCCTGGGACACACAGATGGTGTCCGCGTTGTCGCTAGGCTATCTTTGCGGACGGAACTGAACCAATTGCTCACCGGAGAACCCTCCCCGCTGTGTTGCCGCCATCCTCCGTGGACAGCATCGGCCGGACCTCTGTTGCCGGTAAGTGACCACCGGATAACTCCGCTAGCTGCCCCTCTACGTTTTGCGCCACTCGATTTTATGATTTGGAGCTTCGGGGTGGGAATTGGGGTTCGCCGTTGGTTCTCGCCGGTGGGGAAATTTGGGGCGCCGCCGTGTCTCGGCTTGGGGAAGGAGACGGCCCCTGAACCGTTGGATCCTGGGTGGATGGCCGCGATTTGACCCTGCGCATACCTCTTGCCAATTCGAATCGTGACCACCGATCTATAAATCAAGGGCTTGGGTTGGATCTGGGCGTGGGGTGTTGCGGTCCATGGATCTCGGATCCGAGGGCCTGTAATGCATACCGCTTCATCGCGCTGGGATTTAATCCTGGCCCTCGATTGTTGATCGGACGGCTCAGCTCATCCGATACCCCTTCGCGCTGGCGCTTTTGTTAAAGAGCCCCTCCACTTATTTGAAATAAACCCGCCGTCCAGTAGCACTGTGCGCTGTGTCTCTGTAGTTTTACCCCGAGCCCCCTGTGCTTCTGCTTAATTGAGGCCCAGTCCAGAGATCATGAAAATCAAATAAATAAATTCAGAAATAGATTTTTAATATAAAAACAATTGCTAGAACTTAGATAATTCATAGAAAATTCATTTTAGCTCCAAATTGAACCATTCCAATTCCTAAAATTTTGTAATAATATTCTCTATCATTTAGAATCACTGTTTTGACATGAACTCTGTCAGAAAATTTACTTATCATTTAATCATATTTTAATCACATAAAACATTAGAAAATTCATAACTTAAAATCTATAACTCCAAATTTAATGATTCCAGTTCCTGTGATCTTATTTTAATGTCTAGATTATTACTGTGTATTTTATTTACATGCTTGGTGTAATGTTAATTTTGCCTATACAATGTTTGTTTGTATTGCTACGACTAGCGAGAGTACACGAGTCATCTGAAGATCATCCTGGTACCTGGATTCTCAAGGCCCAGGCAAGTTGTGCCCTTGATCACTTCTTTTTACCCACTCATGTTCTGATTAATCATAATGATCTGCATAGGTTAATTTTGATGGGACCCAATAGGTTACCCTAGTTTGACTATCTTTATACCTTGTTCACCACTGAATCTTTGGGTAGTACTTGCTAGTGCTATATGTGGCTTTGGGTATAGAGATACACCTTACTATTCATGATTATACTTTTGTTATCAGTTGTTATTTATTGTTCATGTTGAGATCATTATGTTAATTGGAACATGGAGCGACCACCCGGGAAAACAGTGCTACCACAAGGGTAGTATGGGATGCCCTTGGCTGATTAATTAGGAAAGCTAGTGGAAGACTACCTTACCCGAAAGGGGCAAGGGCAGTAGGGGAGAGGTCAGTGTAGGGAGGCCCTCGGGAGGATTTTGCTGCGATGGCGGTCCTGCAAGGGATTCCTGCACTGGATCTTCCTATAAACTGTAGCGGGTTTTTGGAAGCTAGTGGAACTTTGTAAAGGCCTCGTAGTGGATCCCTAGCCATTCACCTCGGAAGTGTCTAAGGGCTTTGCAAACCCTGGCGACATGGGATACACGACTTGTGGGTAAAGATGCGCAACCTCTGCAGAGTGTAAAACTGGTATACTAGCCGTGCTCACGGTCATGAGCAGCTCGGACCCTCACATGATTAATTTATGGAACTAAATTCAATTTGTCATATGCATTGCATCGCAGGTGAAGTTGTTGTTACTTTTGATCTATTACTTAATTGGGTTTGGTATTTACTTATACTTAGTAACTGCTAATAAAATTTTGACCAACTTTAAAAGCAATGCTCAGCTCTAACCATCTTCTTTGGTAAGCCTTACACTTCACGTGAGCTCCCACCTTTGGCAAGTTCATGCACATTATTCCCCACAACTTGTTGAGCGATGAACGTATGTGAGCTCACTCTTGCTGTCTCACATACACCACAGGTCAAGACCAGGTACTGCAGGATGATGCTCATGGAGGATGCTGTGATGAGTTCGTGAGAGATCTAGGCCGTCGTCTCCCAGTCAACTTTGGGTTGCTGGACCGTTGTCTCCTTATAATGTAATTATTTATTTTGTATAGAACTCCTGTTATATATAAAGATGTGACATTCGATCCTGTGCCACTATACATCATATGTATGAGACTTGGTCCCAGCATACCTGGTGTTTATGTTAACCCCGGGTTTTGGACCCCTAAAATCCGGGTGTTACATTAACTTTTCCATCTCTTGACATAAGGTGTTGTCAGAGGTCTTCACCATAAGACAGTGGCAGGAAGCCTTACGGCTTAGTGCATCTGCCACCACATTGGCCTTGCCTGGGTGATAATGGATCTCCAGTTCATAGTCCTTAATAAGCTCAAGCCATCGTCTTTGCCTCATATTTAATTCTGACTGGGTGAAGATGTACTTCAAGCTTTTATGATCTGTATAAATATGACAGATATTTCCCAGCAGATAGTGACGCCAAATTTTCAGGGCATGAACCACAACAGCTAGCTCCAGATCATGAGTTGGGTAATGCTCCTCATGTCGGTGCAACTGCCTTGAAGCATATGCAATTACTCGGCCCTCTTGCATTAATACACAGCCGAGTCCACTGCCTGACGCATCACAATATACATCAAAGGGCTTGGTGATGTCCGGTTGAGCTAATACCGGAGCAGTGGTTAATAATGTCTTCAATTGCTCAAAGGCTTCATTACACTTAGAAGACCAATTGAATTTAATGTCATTCTTCAATAAACTTGTGATTGGCTTCACAAGCTTAGAAAAATCTGGTATGAACCTGCGATAATATCCAGCTAGTCCAAGAAAACTCCGGACTTGGTGAACAGTGGTTGGGGGTTTCCACTCCAGAATATCCTTGACTTTGCTAGGATCTACCGCAATCCCTTTGGCTGATAACACGTGCCCCAAAAATTGAATTTCCTCCAGCCAGAACGCGCACTTGCTGAACTTGGCATACAGCTGATGTTCCCTCAGGCGCGTCAATACAATCCGTAGATGTTGAGCAAGCTCCTCTTCATTTTTAGAATATATCAAGATATCGTCGATGAAGACCACCACGAATTTGTCCAACTCGGGCATGAACACCGAGTTCATCAAATAGGTGAAGTGGGCAGGAGCATTTGTAAGCCCGAAAGACATTACCAAGTATTCAAACAATCCATACCGCGTAGTAAACGCGGTCTTCGGTATATCCTCGGGCCGAATACGGATTTGGTGATAGCCCGACCTGAGATCAATTTTGGAAAATACCCTCGCTCCAGTCAGTTGATCAAATAAGATGTCGATCCTTGGAAGAGGGTACTTATTCTTGATGGTGACCTCATTCAAGGGTCGATAATCCACGCACATTCGCAGGGTTTGGTCCTTCTTTTTAACAAAAATGGCGGGGCAACCCCATGGAGACGAGCTTGGCCAGATGAATCCCTTATTCAGTAGATCTTGTAATTGAATCTTCAATTCCGCCAACTCATTAGGGGGCATAAGGTACGATCTTCGGGAGATGGGAGCCGTACCGGGCTTTAGCTCAATTACAAATTCTACATCTCTTTCAGGGGGCAGTCCAGGCAAATCTTCCAGAAATACATCTGGAAACTCACATACTACCGGAATGTTCTTGATCTCCGGTACAATGGCTTCATATACTCTACCAGAAGCTTTGGCTGGATTGGTTACGGGGAGAGACAAAAGAATCTCTTCTTGATTATAGCTCAACCTGACGGTTCTGAGTTCAGTGTTGAGAATTGCCTTGTGTTGGGTTAACAAATTCATTCCCAAAATTACATCTATATCCTGGCCTTTCAGAACAATCATGTTAGCAGGAAAGTTCCGTCCGGCCATTGTTACTGGCACTTCATAGGCCACTTCTCGAGTAAAAATATGTCCCCCAGGTGAATGAATTTTAAATCCCTCTTTTGATTCATGGCATGTAATGTGATGTTGCTCGACAAATTTCTTGCTAATGAACGTATGCGAAGCACCAGAATCAAAAAGAATAATTGCAGGGTGACTGGCCACGGGAAACGTACCCATCATCACCGGCTCTCCTTCCGGTGTAGTGGCCACTTGGGTGTAGTATACACGCCCTGTCTTCTTTGTATTTCTCCCCATAGTATTTCCCTTGGGCTGAATTGACTTCCCAGATCCTTGCTGAGCATTGGATTGATTTTGCTTGGGATACGGGCAGTCTTTGATAAAATGTCCCGACTTGCCGCAGTTGAAACACCCAGTTGAAGAGCTGGGCAAGGCAGGGAATCGAGTGCCTGGGGCACCCGGCTGATTTGGGGGGGGTGGGGGTATTGTTGGGGCGAATAATAATGGGCTGTTTGAAAGGGAATGCAGGTGGACGAGAAAAAGTGCGGTTTTGGCTAGAAGGCCGGATGACGAACCGTTGCCTCTTCGCCTGGCCCTGATTAGGCCTCTCACCATCGAATCCCTTATTCTTCCCAGAATTTGCATATTGGGCTTCAACATATAAGGTTGTACTGATAGCCTTTCCATACGTGAGATCAATACATGTGGCCATCTTTCGCTGCAACCGGTCATTTAGACCCCTCATGAAGCAATTCTTTTTCTTGAAATCAGTATTCACCTGGTCGATGGCATACTGCGACAGGTGATTAAACTTGTTGAGATACTGGTTGACAGTATCTCCTCCTTGTTTCAGCTTCATGAATTCCTCTTGTTTCATATGCAACACCCCTTCGGGTATGTAGTGCTCACGGAAGGCTGCTTTAAATTCATCCCAAGTGATTTGATAGTTGACAGGTTGTATAGCCACAAAATTTCCCCACCAGGTACTGGCAGGGCCACAGAGTTGTTGGGCTGCAAACAATGGCTTCTGCGTCTCTGAACAACGGAGAAGACCAAACTTTTGTTCAATGACCCGTATCCACTCGTCGGCTTCCAATGGGTCCTCTGCCTTGACGAACAGGGGTGGACGGGTTTTGGATAAGTCCAGATAGGTGGTTTCACGGGGGCCTTGCTGGTAACCCCTTCCTGCCTGCTGCTGGAATTGCTGTTGACCCGCCATTTCCCTAAGGAAGCGGGTATTGTCGGCGGTGGCATTTACCAAGGCGGCAATCGCCTCGGCTAACGTGGGTGGAACCGGAGGTGGATTTGGGGTGACATCTCGACCCCCAGATGTTCCTGCTGCGTCCTGTCCGCGAGTCCTGGTCGGCATCTGAGGCAAAGAACATTTGGAATAAACATAATATGCCAAAGAGACCTTCCATTTTACATTACTATAAAAAGTAATGATACAGACTCAATTTTACATAACAGGACACATTACCCCTTATACAAAAGTTCACCCTATTATACAACATACTATTTCTATTCTTACAACTACATTACTACTCCTGCTTATTCTTGGTAGCTTCATCGTCAGGGGTGGGAGACCATACGTCGACCAACCTCAAAGAAGGAGGGGGCCTAAAAAGGTCTAACTCTCCACCAAGCGCTTCGCCCGCAGTGTGCGAGGGTCCGGCTTCAGACCTGACGGGATCCACAGGGACATTTGGGTGTAATTGCGAATACGGTACATGAACTTCTTCATGTAAAGTATTGCAATATACCTGCAAGTTATCAACCGCAACGCTAAGTTCGTTGACTCGTGCTCGAGCCTTTGCTTCCTTAGCTAAAGCTACCGAACGAGACTGCACTGCCCAATCAAGTGCCAAATCTCGGTCAGCTAGTTGATCTTGCAGGGTGCGGATGTAACTTCTTAAATCATTGATTCGGTCACCGTCCACAACCCATAGATTAGTCCTGCGCTGTAACTCTTCTTGGAGATGATTCACGCGAGCTTCGAGATCACCAATAGGATCGTTGCTCCCGCTACTGCTGATTTGCTCTTGCTCTCGTGGGGCAAGTTGATGCCGGGGCACACCAATGGGTCCAGTATGCTTACGTGCCGTTTTCCTTGTACGTGGCGGCATTTGCTAAGGGGGAAAATTTATTAGTATAATTCTTAGCATGATGCATGAATAAGTACAGAATCAACCTTAGTCGATTCAACCTTCTATACATTGCACTCTTCCTATCTGGTCCTTGAAATAAACTCTTCAGAAATACTTAGGTAAGAAGAGAAGCAATTTTCTAGATAAGTCTTAGAAAATCCTTTTGAAGATGCCACATAATATCTGGCAAGAAGGGCTACGCTCCGATACCAGCTGTGACGGAACCTCCCAAGTAATTAGGCCCACCTACAGTTGTCCTTGCCCAACGGACCTCAGACAACCCTATAGGTGCCCCTAAACTACTTGACAAGTTCGGTATCTTTCCTTACCTTACCAGGAATGTTTCACCCATCATGCAGACATTACAGAACATCGGAGATATAGATATGCGGAAGCGATTACATAAACTTACATTTATTAAAAAGTAAGATCACGTTGTTTGTTACAGACCAGGAATATAACGAGTGCAGAGTATTATTACATACCAAGGGAGGTAAAAACTCCTCCCGATAGTTAGCACACAAAAGTCTTAATGGAGGATCCTTTCCTCCCGCACTTCATTCTTGTTTATCTTCATTAGGAACCACCTTGGTACAGAAGCAACAGAAATCTGCTGCTTCCTCACCAAAAAACAACAAGGGGATAAACCATGAGTATGGAATTACTCAGCAAGTCTTACCCGACTAAGGAAAAGACTCTCAAGGGTATGCTGGCTAGAGGGATTCAAGGAGTGGCTTATCAAGAATCAAAGACTCTGTTTTGCGGAAAAGCTTACTACGAGTGGATCCTTAAAATCCAATTTTATTGTCAGGTTAAGTAAAATTACCTGCAGCTAGAGTTCTTTCTACCCTAGTTCAATCACTTTGCCTGCACTAGCCAATTTTCTTAATAACCCTTTAACTTCACTAGATTGCTACGTGTAAGTCAGTGGCCAAGTCTCCATAACCGTGGAGGTACGGCGATCCGAATCGATTATACTCAGCTGAGGATCTCCGATCACACGACATATGTAGCACTTAACCCTTGCATATGTCAACCCGCCACCGAGCTTCTTAAGACCAGATCAGGTTCACGTAAACCGAGAGCACAGATACACCACCGTCCAGCCTCTTGCCACGGAGGGTACACGCTACTCTCACCACCGCTCCACGCCCATTTCGTGTTATCTTATTCTGGCCTTAGTCCACCCGAGGCAAAGCTTACCCATGACGAGGCATGTGACCAGTTAAAGGGTCCTCGGTCAGTAGGCTTACATCGAGACGGCCCTTAATCGACTCAGACGGAGACACTACACCGAGACTCCTTTCTCGTGCAAGTCACCCGCCCGGTCTCAGCTTAATCATTTCAACCCAAAGTTTGGTACCTGGCAGAGGTACATCTTTTCCGGATGTTGAACCCATCAAGGCCTTTGATAGATTCACCATCAAGTTTTATTTTCGAAAACATCCCACCCACTTTTGCCATATCAACTTTTGTAAAAACAAAACATTTTGTTTTTCTAAAGCAATGCTAAGCATCAAAAATCTTTTGTAAAACATGTGATCAAGGAAGGTAATCAAATTCAAGGAAGGTAATGCAGGAATTGTTTTAGCAATCAACTCCTATCACCTAATGCATCAAGCAAGTGAAAAAGGTTTTTAAAACACAAGGAGGTGGCAAATGCACCGGGGCTTGCCTTTGTTAACAGGTGAGTCTGGCTCGGATCCGCAAATATCAAAGTAAAAGCAGTTGCCTGCTAGAGAATCCGAGGGTGGTGGTGTCCTTTCTTCGGTGACTTCTTCTTCTTCTTCGTGTTCTAACATAACCATATATATATAAGAATAGATGCCATGGGATGCTCATGAGGGTGCAAAGATAATATAAACTTATTATCTAAGTCTTGAGTACAACTTTCGTTCACGGTACTCCGAGAACCTAGGGTTTCCGGAGTCAGTAAAGGAGTTCATAGGGCAGGGGGGGGGGGTGTTTTGGGGTTTGGTGATCAAACAAGGTCCAAATCAACCCAAATTCTACCCAAGGCTTCTAAATAATATGAGGAATTCATATAAAAAGTTTGGGCAATTTTGGGATTACCATTTAATTTCTAAAAATCCAGAACTATTAGTTTAAGCTATTTTAAATGCCTTAAAATTACTTATTTAACCTAAAAATCACAAAACTATTTTTACTAAATTCTAGGGAAAATAAGAAACCTAGGAAAATTGGTTTCACAATTTTACCATTTTTCTACATTTTTCAATATATTTCTAAAGTTATTCTGAAAAAGAAAAGGAGAAAGGGTGAATAGTGTTGGGCTGATTCTGGCCCGAACCGGCCCAACAACGCAGGAAACGCGCGCCCGCGCCCGCGCGCGACGGTAGATTTGCACAGGGGCCCTCGCGTTTCTGTTTAACTGCGAACGGGTTCAAACACTATTCTAAAGAGTCTCTGACGCTTTGCAAATAGATCCCTCATCTTCTAATTCTTTACACCGTGAAACCCTCGACGGCGGTCCAAGCTAGGAGCCGAGCTCCGACGAGCTAGACCGACCGAATGATGCCACGGCCGGAGTTCTCGAGCGACAGGAACCAAATTAAACGCCTTCCGCACCTTTCCCCTCAATCAATTTCGCTAGAGATGGTTCATCATGTTCTGGCCACGGTGTCAGTGCGGGTGTTCAAGCGGATTATCGTGTTCCGGGTCACTGAAGGTTGGACTGGCTAAATTGAAGCTAGGGAAAGGTTCCTGGGTTCACCAGGGTCCCTGGACATGCTTCGGTTTGGGCAGAGCAAGACCCGAAGAACGGGTCGACGGTGGGGGGGGTCACGGCGGCGTTCTATAGGATAGGCGTGCGTTCCGGTGATGGGCTTCGGCCAAACTCCAATTGCCGCATCAAGGAGCAATAAGGGATCAAAAACTAACTAAAACAGGGAGTAACTCGGTAAGTACTGACCAGGGAAGCTCTGGGCACGGATGTTCCTTCTCGGCGGAGCTAAGAACAGGAGAGGGAGAAATTGTGGGCTGCACAAGTTCTCAGGCGGGATTGAGTCGATTGCTTAAGCACTGAGGTGCGTAATGTGGAGAAGAAGCGGAGTCCGGGCTCAATTTATAGGCCGTCGACCGGAGTTGGAGAAGAAGCGCGAACTACGGATGCGCTGGCAAGCTTTCCGCGCGGCGGTTTCCGGTGAGGGCACGGGGTCGCCGTTTAACCGGAGTTCGCCACCTCGGTAACCTTTTGCCACGATGCCGAGGATCTTTACCGCGACCACCGACGACCGGTCACGCTGCGGTGGCGTTCTTATCGCCGGCGGGGGGGGGGGGGGGTGATCCTGATCCACGGCGCGATATTTCTGATGATGGTGAACAGTGCTCTGAATTCAGTAAAAAGCTTGACTGACAGAGCAAATTGGAGCTCAATTTACTCCTGATTTTGTGTGAAACCTATGCCAACTTTCTGCAGCAAAGTTATAGAGCTATAATCCATCTATCATTTTGCTACAATGTGCTCCCACAAAAAGTCACTGGATCCCCTTCAAAATCGAGCTCAAAGTTCATCTCATAACACTGTTAATCTGAATTTCAGTCTTCAGGCAGTCTGACAGTCCATCTTTGATTGGGTTTTTCTCCAAATTTCTCATAAGATCATGGCTTGAACCCTTAAACAAAGTGGTTCTCCTATGTTTGGTCTTCAACTTTGATGTGGTCACCTAACATGAATTCTCACTATTTTGAAAGCTACACAGCCCCAAGGTTGGGCCTATAACCATGTTTTCAGACTTAGCATAGGAATTAAAATCAAGGTCCTTTTTGCAAATGAGTCCAAAACTTAGGGTTTAGCTTTCAAGTCCACATATTTGTGAACCAAGTGACTTAAGATACTTATTTGCCTTGGTTTTTGCACTTTAGCCCAAAAGTGGACTAGTTTTGCACTTAGGCCCCTAGGGTTTGGTTTTAGGGTTTTCCAGGGTTCTAATTAGGGTTTTTGGTATCCCAGGGGTTTAAATGTGATTCCACTTTGTTTTTGGGGATATTTTATGACTCTTCCCTAAAGTCTTTAGGGTTTCTCATATTAGGTTAGGTCTTACCCCTTCAATCCCTGTTTAGGGTTAGGTTTCCTATCCAGGGTTTTATTTGCAAAACACCAAAAACAATACACTTGTTTGAAATTTTTACCTAGTGAATGCACTCTAGGTGTATCAAACATATGCAATGTCAATGCTTATGATGTCATGCTCCAGTTTTAGTTACAGTAACACCAGGGGTGTTACACTAAGTCTAGAAACGTACCTTGTTACATGGTTTGCACCTTTTGCTTGTTTGGCACATAATATCTTACTCACTTATGTGTTGGACATTTAATCGCCAAAACATTATGGAAATGGCCCAAGGGCACATTTCCTTTTCAATCTCTCCCTTTTTGGTGATTTATGCCAACACATCAAAAAGCAATGCAAAACATGCAACATCGATTCAAATTGAAGACCAAATTGTTTTTGACTTTAATATTTGGATCATTCTTTGCCACCACTTGGTTTGTTTTTGCAAATCAAATTCATTTTCCTATCTCTAAGTCAAACTCACTTGTTTGGGCATAAAGAGAGATATTCCATGAGTGAAATTGATCAAGATCCAAAAACTCCCCCTTTTTCCCATAATCATAAAATCTCCCCACAAGAGACCACATTTTGCAATAAGCGTATTTTGACAAATCAAAAGTTCTAACTCTATTGTTTTAAAAATTCACAAAGTGGTAGCTGATCTGTTTGCTTTGGCCTTAATTTCTCCCCCTTTGGCATTAAGCACCAAAACGGGACCATTATTGGCCCTTTAACCCCATTGCCTCACCAAAAATGTCAATTAAGAGCAAAAAAGGCAATAAGAGTATAAGAATGAACTTGGAGGTGAGTACACTAATACCGGAGTGCAGTGGAAGTCTTTGCATGGTCCAAGTTCACCTTTCCCTTTCAATTCACCTTTGAGACTACATTAAGTAAACTCAAACACAAATGTTAGTCTCAAAGGGTCAAGTTGTAGCACTTCTCCCCCTAAATATGTGCATCACTCACACATGAACTTGTGAGGTCCGGGGATCCCTTGCACAACTTGAGCACCATAAATAAACAACAAATCTCATAAATGCACTAGGTAACATGATCAAAGGCATAAAACACATGTATGCTATAGATCAATCCAAGTTACGCGAATCTAAGACATTTAGCTCACTTTGCAGCCTGCAAAAGGTTTTCTCATCTAAAGGCTTAGTAAAGATATCGGCTAGCTGGTTCTCGGTGCTAATATAGAACACTTCGATATCTCCCTTTTGCTGGTGGTCTCTCAAAAAGTGATGTCGGATGTCTATGTGCTTAGTGCGACTGTGTTCAACAGGATTATCCGCCATGCGGATTGCACTCTTATTGTCACATAGGAGTGGGACTTTGCTCAGATTGTAGCCAAAGTCCCGGAGGGTTTGCCTCATCCAAAGTAGTTGCGCGCAACACTGTCCTGCAGCAACATACTCGGCCTCAGCGGTGGATAGGGCAACGGAGGTTTGTTTCTTTGAGCTCCATGACACTAGGGACCTTCCTAGGAATTGGCACGTCCCTGGTGTACTCTTCTTATCAACCTTGCATCCAGCATAATCAGAGTTTGAATATCCAATCAAGTCAAAGGTAGACCCCTTTGGATACCAGATCCTGAAGCAAGGC
Organism: Zea luxurians; assembly: GCA_029449295.1. NCBI lineage: Eukaryota > Viridiplantae > Streptophyta > Magnoliopsida > Poales > Poaceae > Zea > Zea luxurians. The sequence goes on along the minus strand of JAOPSE010000177.1, from coordinate 667,036 downwards.
GTAGCAACTAAATATCTAAGGATCCGCTTAACGGCCACAAGGTGACATTCCCTTGGATCGGATTGAAATCTAGCACACATGCATACGCTAAGCATAATATCCGGTCTACTAGCACATAAATAAAGCAATGACCCTATCATAGACCGGTATGCCTTTTGATCAATGGACTTACCTCCTTTGTTGAGGTTGACATGTCCGTCGGTTCCCATCGGCGTCTTCACGGGCTTGGCGTCCTTCATCCCAAACCTCTTGAGAAGATCTTGAGTGTACTTCGTTTGGGAGAGGAAGGTGCCGTCCTTGAGTTGTCTCAGGGCCCATTCGTTTCTGCTGGAACAAACCAGGATTAATTCCAAATCTCTAAAACTTATAGTAGTTATTGAAGGAATCCAAGCCAGATTTATTCCACCCCTTCATTCCATGTGAAACGAACAGGCCCTCACTTGGAACCCAAGAAAGTATGTCAACTCGCCCATCATCGACATCTCAAATTTCTGTGTCATCACCCTGCTAAACTCCTCACAAGACTTTTGATTAGTAGAACCAAATATTATGTCATCAACATAAATTTGGCACACAAAAAGGTCACCGTCTGTGGGGGACAGATATCCCCCGGGTCCACTAAAAGAGTAAAAGACCTCACGAAAGGCTCAAGGGCCCAATAAATCGTGAAGCCATTCTTTCGTGGGCCTGGGGAAGAATAACCAGCAGAGCAGGTTGACACGAGGCTGGATCGGTGTAAACCTGGACGGTCCACAATGTCGAGCGAGCGATCGCAACAGAGATCCGACTTTCCCGCGCTGGAGCCCTCATGCAACGGAGCCACACGGGGATAGGTCGGCAGAATCATAGGGAGATAGACTCGAGCAGTTCACTATTTTTTAGGCGCACGTTGTTATCATATCCACATGTATTGCTCCACGGTCGAATATATAAGGCCTAGGGGGCACCCCTTCAAATGGATCGACCCTATTACTTAGCCATCCACGTCAACTCTCTGTATTCTCAATCCAGAGAGCTCTCTTGTAACCACATTCACCAAGCATACTCACCAGGACGTAGGGTGTTACGCATCTCTAAGCGGCCCGAACCTGTAAACCCTGTCTACTGTTCCTCGTGCAATCGGCACGAACCATTTTGCTACAGTCGTCGACACCGTCCTACTCCTAAAAACACCTTGAGGGGCAACCCCGGGTGTGCGGTCGGACCCAAAACACCGACAGCTGGCGTGCCAGGTAGGGGGTGTGTCGACGATCCAAGCTAGCTCAATGGCCGTCACCTTCTACAGCAAGATCACCCTGCGTCCCGGATCCGTATTCTGCTTCGGAACAATCTCATCCATAGCGGATGAAGAGGGAACTCTACACCGCATTGCAGATCCGCTGGAAAAGAAGTCTCCTCCAACAAACTCCGAAAATGCCGGAGAAGCACAACCTCCAGCTCTCCGGAAAAAGATCGTCTCCGGAAAATCGAGGACCGAGGGCCCGCTGACCCGGAGAACTCCACTGTCTACTTCCCCGACAAAAGAATGGACACAGATCGCGAGGAAGAAGGAGACCAAGGGAAAGCAAGTCGTTCTTTCCATTCCTCCGCCCTCAAAGGGGAACGAAAAGAAAGTCGCCGCGACGACAGTACCGTTCTACCCCGACGTCCTCTTCATCGGGAGAGTGGAGTCGCCTACCGTCTCTGACGACGAGCCGACCGCACCCGGAGAAGAACCGCCTCAACGAGAATCCCGCCGGCGGAGGAACCGGCGCAGGAACATTCGACGACATCACGCGGCCGGAGAACGGGATCCGGAGCAGCCTGTCTCGCGAGACGAGGTCTCGGAGATAGGAGAGACTCCGGAAGAACGCATCTTCAGGGAACGAAGGAACTCCCGACGACGTGACCGTCGACGAGCTCAGGAACAAGCCGAGCAAAACGCAAGGCAACGCCGAGAAAATCCACTACTCGGCCGCAACCTGAACCCCGACTTCGCCCGAGCCATGAATACGCCGAGTGAAGTCGGAGGAGTACTAGCTCGGATAGCTGACGGACTCCCTCGGACTCCAGACGCCGAGGGCTATCGACGCCTGCTCACCCAGGCGGCCAACCATCTTCTACCTCTTGCTCACCCGCCGAATGATTTGCGGCACGCCATCAACAGTCGCCGGGACGCGTGGAGTTCTATCAACGCTTCGCGCGAACGACGGCATGAGAATGAGATGCGCCGCCGGGAGGAATACGACAGGGATCATGGCATCCCCACTCGGAGCCAAGCCACCGGAACCGAATCAACGACGGCCTCGACTGGTGGAACTGCCCGGGGACGGTCGAGGAACCACGACAACTACTCTCCTCCCCGGGACAGACGTCATCACCGACGACAGGAGGACACATGCGGAGTGTCAGCCCTCACTCCACGCCTTAGGGCCATTCAATGGCCCCCAAACTTCAAGGTATCCAATGTCGATAAATATGAACCTAAGCAAGATCCAGGGGGTTGGCTAGCCATCTACACCACCACTGCTCGAGCTGCCGGGGCGTCCGTAGACGTGATGACCGCGTACTTACCCATTGTCCTTGGGCAAGACGCGCTGCAATGGCTGCGACATCTACCCCGACACTGCATCGACGACTGGGGCGACTTCAGTCGACGCTTCACCGCCAACTTCTAGTCCCTCTCCGACAAGCCGGCGCAACCATGGGACCTCAAATCCATCAAGCGCCGGGGGGACGAGACTCTCCGGTCGTACCTCAAAAGGTTTCAGACCATGAGAAATCGTATCCCCGAGGTCACGGAGGCGGCCGTGTTCGAGGATTTCTACAGAGGATCCAATGACTCGGTTTTCGTCCGAACCATACTACAGAAGGCGCCGACTACCTCCGAGGAACTGTTCTGGGAAGCCGACCTCTACATCACCACCGACGAGCGGGCCCAGGACCTCATCGGAGGAGCAAAGCCCGCACTGGCAGCACCACGACGCGACGCGAACCAGCAACCCGACAAACGATGGGAGAAGAGGCCTCGCGAAGAAGTACACGCCACCGGACCACCTGCCTCTCACGCCCAAGGAGGACCTCGTGGAGGCGAACGCACGCTGGACGATATCCTCGACGCCCAGTGCCCGTACCACAAGGACATGCACCACACTCTTCGTAATTGCCGGGACTTCAAGCATTCCGTCGGACACGACCGACCCTTCCAACCTCTACCTCCTCCTCCGCCGAGGGGAGGACCAGATGAACCACGACAACTCCATCGGCAGGAGGACGGAGGAGGAGGAGGAGCTTTCCCGCGCGTTGACAGGGAGGTTAACGTCATCTTCGGCGGGCACAGATCGCAGGAGAACAAAAGACAGCAAAAGCTCAACGATCGCTAGATACTGGTGGCGACCACCGGCCCTCCCGCCCCATACCGGTGGTCGGAGCACCCGATCACCTTCACTCGGCCGGATCAATGGCTCAACTTCGACCATCCTGGCAAATACCCGCTTCTCGTCGATCCGGTGATCCGAGAGAGCCGGGTGAAGAAGGTGTTAGTGGACGGGGGGAGCAGCATCAACGTCACCTTCCCCCGGACACTCAAAGGCTTGGGAGTTCACCTCAAAGAGCTCCACGAGTCGGACACTCCCTTCTTCGGCATCGTGCCGACTGAAGGGGAATACCCGCTGGGCCACATCTACATGCCTGTCACCTTCGGAACTCCGGAGAACTACAGAACCGAGTTCCTGAGGTTCGAAGTGGCGAACTTCGACTGCGGGTACAACGCCATCATCGAGAGGCCGGGATTGGCCAAATTCATGGCCATCCCTCATTACACGTACATGATACTGAAGATGCCAGGGCCGCAAGGAATCATAACTGTGCGCGCCGACTTCCAAGGCGCCGCAAAGTGTTTCCGAGTGGCCATCCAAGCAGCCCTCACCACCAAGCCGTCGGCGATTTCCTCGACACTGGCGAACTCTAAGCCTGAAGAGGACCTCGCAGTACCGGCGAACGAAGCTCAGGCCGCGACTTCTATGCGGCCGACTGAAGAAACCAAGAGGATCAACCTGGTGTTCGCTGATGAACGCAAGACTGCCATCATCAGCTCCAGCTTGGACGACAAATAGGAAAGCGCGCTCGTCTAGTTTCTGCAAGATAACCGAGACATATTCGCATGGCAACCTGCGGATATGCCGGGAGTCCCAAGAGAACTGGCCGAGCACAAATTGAAGGTCTACCCCCAGGCAAGGCCGATTCGGCAAAAGCTACGACGTTTCACGCCCGACAAGAGAGAGGCCATTCGTGCTGAGCTGGCCCGCTTGGTCGCGGCCGGGTTCATTAGAGAAGTGTTACATCCCGAGTGGTTAGCCAACCCTGTTCTTGTACTCAAAAAGAATAAAGTGGATTGGCGCATGTGTGTTGATTATACTGATCTCAACAAACACTGTCCGAAGGATCCCTTCGGGCTCCCAAGGATAGATCAGGTGGTGGACTCCACCGCTGGGTGTTCCATGCTATCTTTCCTGGATTGCTATTCCGGATACCACCAGATTAGTTTGGCAAAGGAAGATGAAGAAAAAACAGCATTCATTACTCCATTTGGTGCTTTCTGTTATACCTCCATGCCGTTTGGCCTCAAAAACGCTGGAGCAACCTACCAGAGAGCCATTCAAACATGCTTAGCCAATCACTGGGGCAAGCGTGTGGAGGCCTACGTGGATGATGTGGTTATCAAAACAGAGAACTCAGAAAACTTCATCGAAGACTTACAACTGGTTTTCAACAGTCTGAGGCGGTATAGATGGAAGCTTAATCCCGAGAAATGTGTTTTCAAGGTACCGGCAGGAAAGTTACTCGGGTTTATTATCAACAATCGGGGAATTGAAGCTAATCTAGATAAGATTGAAGCCATCATGAAGATGGAAGCACCTCGATCACAAAAGAAGGTTCAGCGACTTACTGGATGTATGGCAGCTCTGAGCAGATTTATATCCAGGCTGGGGGAGAAAGGTCTACCATTTTACAAGCTAATCAAAATGGTGGATAAGTTTCAATGGACTTCAGAGGCACAGGAAGCTCTAGATGCGCTGAAGAAATTCTTGACAACACCACCAGTACTGAAACCACCACAACGAGCCATGTCAACCCAACCGGCTGAAGACCTGTTGCTATATATCTCTTGCACGACTCACGTGGTAAGCACCGCGTTGGTAGTCGAGCGAGCAGAAGAAGGACATGCCTACCCCGTGCAACATCCTGTTTATTTCATCAGCGAAGTTCTGGGTCCATCGAAGAAAAAATATCCTCAAGTGCAGAAGCTATTATATGCAGTACTTCTGACTGCTCGCAAGATGCGTCACTACTTTGATGATCACAAAGTCATAGTAGTCACCGGCTTTCCGATAGGGGATATTCTTCACAACAAGGAAGCAATTGGCCGAATAGCTAAGTGGGCCTGTGAACTGGGGTCTCATGACATCGAATTTCGACCTCGTACTGCCATAAAATCTCAAGCATTGGTTGACTTCGTTTCAGAATGGACTGAACAACAAATACCAGAGAACCCAGAAACGGCAGAAGTATGGAAGATGTATTTTGATGGCTCACTGAAGCTGCAGGGAGCAGGAGCAGGAATTCTCTTCACCGCACCTGGAGGCGAGCACCTCAAATATGCCCTCCAGTTGCTGTTTCCAGCCTCTAACAACGCAGCCGAGTATGAAGCTTTGATCCATGGATTGAACATCGCCATATCATTGGGCATCAAGAGATTGATGGTATACGGAGACTCTTTGGTAGTCATTAGCCAAATAAACAAAGAGTGGAATTGTTCAAACGATTTAATGGGAAAATATTGTACTGCCGTCCGAAAGTTGGAAGACAAATTTGAAGGTCTGGAATTTCATCATGTAGAAAGAGATCGGAACACAGCAGCCGATGTACTATCCAAGTTAGGATCCAGTCGAACTCAGGTCCCACCCGGAGTCTTTGTGCAAGAAATACTACAGCCGAGTATCTCAATGGATCAAACAGAAGAATGCAACATCATAGATCAACCCGAATCAGACTCTGATGACTGGAGAAAGTCGATCATTAAGTATATAAAGAATGAGGAAGAACCAGACGACAAGAACTCGGCAGAGCGCATCGCCAGACAGTCAGCTCACTATACACTCATTGGGGAGACCTTGTACAGAAGGGGTGCATCAGGCGTCCTCATGAAGTGCATTCTCTCGGCCACTGGGAAGCAACTTCTGGAGGAGGTCCATGCTGGGCAATGTGGAATACATGCAGCCTCCAGAACACTAGTCGGGAAGGTCTTCAGGTCAGGATTCTATTGGCCAACAGCAAAGAATGATGCAGCCGAGTTAGTTCAGAGGTGCGAAGCTTGCCAATACTTGTCAAAACAACAACATCTGCCAGCACAGCAACTGCAGACCATACCAGTAACTTGGCCTTTCGCATGTTGGGGACTGGATATGATTGGACCTTTCAAGAAAGCTCAAGGGGGATACACTCATGTATTGGTAGCAATCGACAAATTCACTAAATGGATAGAATTCAAGCCCATCGCATCTTTAACTTCTGCTAAGGCCGTGGAATTCATACAAGACATAATATTCAGATTCGGGATACCAAATAGCATCATAACTGACTTAGGATCCAACTTTACAAGTTCAGAGTTCTTCGACTTCTGCGAGCAAAAGAGCATTCAGATCAAGTATGCGTCTGTAGCACATCCAAGGGCAAACGGGCAAGTTGAGCGAGCCAACGGGATGATACTGGAGGCACTCAGGAAAAAGGTCTTCGACAAGAATGAAAAGTTCGCAGGAAAGTGGATAATGGAGTTGCCCTATGTCGTTTGGAGCCTAAGAACCCAACCCAGCCGAGCTTTGCATGGAAACACTCCTTTCTTCATGGTCTATGGGTCAGAGGCAGTGCTACCCGCCGATCTCAAGTTCGGGGCGCCAAGGTTGATCTTCGAAAGCATAGCAGAAGCCGAGGCCACCAGGCTGGAGGACATTGATGTACTTGAGGAAGAATGGCTAAACGCGGTAATCCAATCAGCACGGTACCAGCAGACTCTAAGGCGCTATCACGACAAAGCTGTGCGACAACGATTCTTCTCAGTAGGAGATCTCGTCCTCCGCCGAATTCTAACGGGGGAGGGACGACACAAGTTATCACCCTTATGGGAAGGACCCTTCATGGTAGCAGAAGTCACTCGGCCCGGATCGTATCGCCTCACTCAGATGGAGGGCACAGAAGTTAGGAACTCTTGGAACATAGAACACCTCAGGAAGTTTTATCCCTAGCTGCATTTCGAAAGCCATCGGACGACGATATACTCTGTAAAATGGAAATGTGTCATCAATAAAGAAAGGCTTCAAATACACTCAGTTTGTTCACGGTTGACATGCTCACGCTTACTTAACTCGGGGTGACCACTATGCCCTGCTAACGGAGCAATCGGCTTAAGTCGGCAACGACTTAAGGCGGTGCAACATGCTCACGCTTACTTAACTCGGGGTGACCACTATGCCCTGCTAACGGAGCAATCGGCTTAAGTCGGCAACGACTTAAGGCGGTGCAACATGCTCACGCTTACTTAACTCGGGGTGACCACTATGCCCTGCCAACGGAGCAATCGGCTTAAGTCGGCAACGACTTAAGGCGGTGCAACATGCTCACGCTTACTTAACTCGGGGTGACCACCATGCCCTGCCAACGGAGCAATCGGCTTAAGTCGACAACGACTTAAGGCGGTGCAACATGCTCACGCTTACTTAACTCGGGGTGACCACTATGCCCTGCTAATGGAGCAATCGGCTAAAGTCAGTGGCGACTTAAGCCGGTGCGACATGCTCATGCCTATGCAATCCAGGGGATGACTTCTATATCCCGCAAACAAATTTCATAATCACCGCGCGTCATTTCACCACTGCAAATCTACAAACTGATAAATTCTGAGACAATAAGAGAGTAATTATATCATTCGAATGTTGAACTGACATCCTCTAACAAATACCCAATCATGCTAACCGCGCGCTCAAAGCACGCAAAATGTTTCTCTATTTCGCAATGTCTTTTTCAGGAGCGACCGACGAAGAAGGGTGACTCGAGGAATCAGGGGCAGCATTCACATCAGCCCTTATGTCTTCAGGAACAACCACGCCGGGTCTCCTCATCAAGATCCATCCCGCCCGAATAGCCTTGTCCATGGCTCTGTCACGCTGAGCTTTGAGAGTAACAGAAGTTTCTTCGGCAACTTTAGTAGCCAGTCGAGCAGTTTCTAACTCCTAGACAATGGATTTTTTGGAAGCTCGGAGTTCCTTGATAGTAGCATCCTTTGCTGATATCAACTGCTTGAGCCGGGTTACCTCATCCATGGATTCCTGTAGCTTACAACGTTGGAGGTCTAATTCTTCCATGGTGAAGCGATGACTTCTTTCCAAGATAGTCAGCGAGTTGCTAGAGTCACGATACAACCTTTCAAGATTGTCTCTAGAAGCAGCAAGGATGCGTTTTTCTTCCTGCAAACAAAAGTCAACCCCCTCAAACACCAAGCAGGTAATGGCAGCACAACAAGGCAAAGCGCAGTTTCATAAATCACCTTTTCAGAGTCGAGCTGAGCATGAAGAGAAGAACTCAGTGCATTGGCGTCATCTAAAGCAGCGGAGACCTGACCCAACTCAACCTGACTCTGAGAGTACTTTTCCTCAAAGTCAGAGCATCGCTGGACCAATTCAGCCTGATCTCGGGAATGTTTTTCTTCAAGAGTGGAAATCCGCTGAGTCATGCCTAGCAGGAAATAATCAAACAAAATAATGGTCAAAATATAGAGCAGTCTACAGTGAAGGCAAAGAAAAGCAAAAGGGCACAAACCAGTGTTGGTTGCCTCCAATTCAGAGATACGACGTTGAAGCGACACTGGATTCCAACATGTAAGTGACGAAGCTACTTCTGGGATAGAAGCACCCTGTAGCCTCAGCTGGCCAGCCATCCCATCCACCAAAGCCTGATGAGGAAAACATATGAGTGTAATGACAGCAGTGCACACAATGTGAAAACCAAGCTAAAATACATCACAGTACCTGGAGGTTGGAAAAGAACGAAGGGATCCCCAAATCAGGAGAGATCAGTTGATAATCAGGCGTGAGGCCACTACCCGAAGCAGCGTGCAATGAACCAGTAGGAATCAGCTCGGTGCCTTCAACAGAGCCAAACACTCGATCAGCGGGGACGCTGCCCTCTAAAGCGACTCCCTGGTCCACGGTTTGGGCTACCACCATACAGCCAGAGTGTGGAGGAGATCCCGCATGAACGTCCATGGAAGTACAGGAAGGAGACCCTGCTCGGGCACCCTCGGGGGCTAGGTCATGGTTTGCACTGCCCACTTGAGCCGGATCATCCCCGGCAGCACCCTCGGGGGCTGGGCAGTGGCTTACACTCTTCGCCCGAGCCAAGTCATCCCTGGCGACATCCTCGGGGGCTGGGCATGTGTCAGCACCATTCTTGAGGTCCAAGCTCTCTGCAGTAACCACCTCTAAGGTTGACGGGCCCTCAGCCACTTCCATAGGACCAGGACAATCCAAGTCAGCTTCCCGACCCTCGAGATCGCGCTCTAAGATCGACGAGGCACGGGATGACCTCAACCCAGCATCAGGCACGTCAACGCAAGCCTCCATTGCACCATCATCCACTGGCTCCGATAACAAATCTTCTGGAACCATATCTTCGAGAGTCTGGTCAAAGTTGGCTAGGGACAGTTCTTGCAGACCAATGAGGGCAGACAAAGCAGGAGAGGGAACTCCACTACTTTCACCGCTGGCGATGAACTGCCGACTGTTTTTCCAAGTCAAAGGAGCTTCATTCTCTTCCTCCTCATCATCTACATTGACAACACAAGCAGCACACCCATTGGGGTCAGCAACAGATGGAGCACCCACATTGGGATCAGCAGCAGATTGGGGACACCCATTGGGGTCAGCATCAGTAAGTCCAGTCGCAGGCATTTCTTCAGTAGCAGGAACTGAGGTACCAGCGTCCTGATCAAAACTGGGCACTCACCGGAGGCGTCTTCTTTTCTTCTTCTGCTCATCAACAGAAGGATCAGGCTGATTGGTTCGGCAAGGGCGCCTCGGGCGAGCACTGATAGACTTCTGAACATCCAAAGTCGTATCAGCTTCTGGGAGGGGCGCCACTACCAACGCACCAGCAGGAGCAGCGTCGGAAGAATCCTCAGCTAGCAGATCAAGCATAGCACTTATCTCTGCATCACTAGGGTTCAGGGGCACCTCAAAATGAACCTGCCGTTCGTCATCAGGAATCTCCCCAAGCGAGGCAACCAAAGCACTGACTTCTTCAACAGAGGGTCACACTCTAAGGCCCAAACTGCCATCAGTAATGGGTGGATTCGACACGAAAAGGGTGAAGGCTTTGGGAGGAGGCAAGTTCCAGGCCGAGTACGCCACTGGAGCACCAACATTTGACACCTTGCCCCTGAGGATCATTTCAAGTCGGCTCACCAAGTCTGCAGAAGGAATTCTCCTGTTGGTAACCCGAGTGGAGTCAGCTAGCCCTCGATACAGATAAGCTGGATAGGCCCTGTCTTTCAGTGGCTGAATATTCTTGAAAACAAAGTCAGTAACCACAGCTTCAGCAGTCAGCCCCCTTTCTTTCAGCAGTCCAACTTCAGCTAGCAACACACCTGCCTCAGCTACCTCCTGATCTGTGGGAGACTCGGTCCAGCTTGGGGTGCGAACGTCCGGCTGTCTTCCCGACCGGGAGGGGAGAGAATTCCCATAATTCTCAACTATGAACCACTCTAGGCGCCATCCCTTGATGCTGTCCTTGAGGGGGATCTCGAGATATTCAGTTTTCCTCCCGCGGCCCATCTCCAAGCTGGCACCCCCGACCAACTGATGTTGTCCCCCGGCCATCCCAGGGCGACAATGACACAAGTATTTCCACAAACCGAAATGTGGCAGCACGCCAAGAAAGGCCTCGCATAAGTGAACGAAAATGGAGATTTGCAGAATTGAATTGGGGTTCAGATGGGTCAAGTTAATATGATAGAAATCAAGGAGGCCGCGGAAAAAGGAAGAGATGGGAAGGCCAAGGCCGCGGAGAAGAAAAGGGTCGTAAACAACGGACTCATGGGTATCCTCTGTTGGAACAGTAGACCCATGGCAAATCCGCCAAGAACAGAGTTCCCACGGAGGAAGAACCCCGATGGATACGAGGTGGAGTTCAGTTTCAGAAATGACGGACATGTGATTACCTGCGAAAGGCAACTGGCTGTTGGGGTCGATTGGAGGAATCACCGCAGTAGACGAGCTCGAGGTCTTCCTCTTGGGTGCCATCTCGATTCTACCAGCGAGCAGGGTGGGAGGCGAATGGCAGAAAGGATTCGGAAGCAGGAAAGCAAGAACTAGGGCACGGAAAGCAAAGGCGGCTAAAAGCGCAGCTCTTATGGGATATTCTCGAGCCAGATACCGTTTCAAAAAGTGCCCAGTCATCACCCGGCGGTTACTTCCAAAACCCCAGCATGCCACGTGGAAACCCGGCAGTTATCTCTAGAACATCGGTGCGCCACCTCATCACTCGGCCATCATCCTCAAAGTGGCTCGCGCGGCCTGCTATCACTCGGCGTTGCCTCCAAAACGCCGATTTCGTGTTCAGTCGCTCGACATTACCTCTAAAATGCCGACGTCGCCTTCCAGTCACTCGGCGTTGCCTCCAAAACGCCGATTTCATGTTCAGTCGCTCGGCATTACCTCTAAAATGCCGACGTCGCCTTCCAGTCACTCGGCGTTGCCTCCAAAACGCCGATTTCGTGTTCAGTCGCTCGGCATTACCTCTAAAATGCCGACGTCGCCTTCCAATCACTCGGCGTCGCCTCCAAAACGCCGATTTCGTGTTCAGTCGCTCGGCATTACCTCTAAAATGCCGACGTCGCCTTCCAGTCACTCAGCGTTGCCTCCAAAACGCCGATTTCGTGTTCAGTCGCTCGGCATTACCTCTAAAAATGCCGACGTCGCCTTCCAGTCGGTCGGCGTTGCCTCCAAAACACCGAGTTCGTGTTCAGTCGCTCGGCATTACCTCTAAAACGCTGACATCGCCTTTCAGTCGCTCGTGTTACCTCTAAAACGCCGACACCGTCTACAAGTTACTCGGCAGCTATTTCTGGAAGTATCAGTTTGATCCCCAAGTTATTCATCTACTGTCTCAAAGGAATCAGTTTTACAAACAAGCAAGACGAGTTATCAAAGAGAAGCCAACGTCATTCTTTCATTAAAAGGGAAGATAACAAACTTACAAATCAACTCTTTACGAGTTGATACTTCCCTATTACTACTACATTACATTACTACTACTACTACTACACTATGCTATACTATTCTACATTACTACTACATTATTCTAACTATACTATACTAATATCTAAAAAACCAGTGGCATCTAGCCACTGGTCCTGTTGCTGCCGCCGCCGCTGCCGCCCCTGGTGCTGCCCCTGCTGCTGCCGCCCCGGTTGCTGCCCCTGCTACCGCCGCCGTCACCGTCCTTGCTGCCGCCGCCGCTGCCCTTGCCGCCGTCGCCGCTGTCACCGTCACCGTCGCCGCCGTCACCGTCACCGTCACCATCGTCGTCGTCGTCGCCGTCGTCGTCGTCGTCCTCGTCCTCACCGCCGCCGTCCGAGTCCTCCTCATCCGAGGAGTACTCCGACTCATCCGAGCCCTCGAGCCCGGAGCGCTCGACGGCCCGGATGTACGTCCAGACCTCCGCCGCAAGCCCCTGGGAGTCGTCTGAGTCGTCAGACGACTCACGCAGGGGGACGGGAGCCGGAGACCCCTCAGACCCAGAGGAGAACTCCTCCTCTGAGTACTCCGAGTCACCAAACTCCTCCGATGGAGGAGTTGGCTCACGCTTGCGCTTGTTGTTCTTGCCCATGGTGGAAGTAGAAGGGAGAGAAGCGAGGGAAGCAGCAGAAGAACAGCGAAGAGATGTGAAAAAGCCAGAGAGACAACAGCGTTATTTATAGAAGGAGAAGGCAACCGCTCATCTTCAACCGCGGTCACTGAACAGTCGCAAAGCATTCAATAAGCACTTCAACCCATCTGAAGACACGTCAGTTGGCTGACGCTGTTTCACGCAACACTACACCCATTGGGACTCCAGTCAACAGCGCGGAGAATATGATTACACTCGCCGTCACATCACATTACTACTCAGAAGCAGACGGCTAAAACACTCAGCGTACCAAGCCGTACCTTGCCCACACCCATTGGGGGGGGACGCCCAGGAATTATCAGTATATTTTTTTTAAAAAAACGGTCACATCTGTGCAGGGCACGCAGTGAATACCTCAAGACAAAAATGAGATATCAGTGAGGATTAGAGGAAGGCCAAATATAGCCAGTGAAGTACAAAATATGGTCGACAGAAGCGACTTGAAGACTAGACAGAGAACGTCCATCAAATGTCCAATCAGTCACAGAGCAAATAAATTACACTACCTAGCAAGATATGGATGGATTGCGAACTCGGCTGCAAAAGACAAAATACATGCTGACCTCTGAAGCATAATATTGATGACATAGTGAGGATGACATCATGCCGATTTTTTACAAGCAGAAAGGATAATCTTCAGCAAAAAGACACAAAAGGAAGACCTTCGAGTGGATTATCCTCAAAAATTCACTTGAAGGTCGGGGGCTACACCCATTGGGTGCACCTCCGGTGCACCCCATGAATCATCATTCCAAGCCAAGATAGTGCCGACTCCTAGCGCATGGGACAAGATTAAAGACAAACCTGGCACTCAACCGAAATGCAGGAGTAAAAATGGGAATAATTTTTGGTGAAGACCTTCGAGTAGATTATTTACTAAAAATCTACTCGAAGCTCGGGGGCTACACCCATTGGGTGCACCTCCGGTGCACCCAATGAAGTTTAGGGTCTTGCAAAGCGAAATGCCGATCTCTAAGGCACGGGTACGAAATAAAGCTTCAGTTTGAGAAGGATCAAAAACAGGGGGAAACAGCAAGAAGTCGTTCTCTTCAAATCACCTGCAAGCTGGACCTGGGATCTTTGGGCTGATTACTTCTAAATTAACCCAAAGATCGGGGGCTTGTGGGGGACAGATATCCTCCGGGTCCACTAAAAGAGTAAAAGACCTCACGAAAGGCTCAAGGGCCCAATAAATCATGAAGCCATTCTTTCGTGGGCCTGGGGAAGAATAATCAGCAGAGCAGGTTGACACGAGGCCGGATCGGTGTAAACCTGGACGGTCCACAATGTCGAGCGAGCGATCGCAACAGAGATCCGACTTTCCCGCGCTGGAGCCCTCATGCAACGGAGCCACGCGGGGATAGGTCGGCAGAATCATAGGGAGATAGACTCGAGCAGTTCACTATTTTTTAGGCGCACGTTGTTATCATATCCACATGTATTGCTCCACGGTCGAATATATAAGGCCTAGGGGGCACCCCTTCAAATGGATCGACCCTATTACTTAGCCATCCACGTCAACTCTCTGTATTCTCAATCCAGAGAGCTCTCTTGTAACCACATTCACCAAGCATACTCACCAGGACGTAGGGTGTTACGCATCTCTAAGCGGCCCAAACCTGTAAACCCTGTCTACTGTTCCTCGTGCAATCGGCACGAACCATTTTGCTACAGTCGTCGACACCGTCCTACTCCTAAAAACACCTTGAGGGGCAACCCCGGGTGTGCGGTCGGACCCAAAACACCGACACCGTCACAAGTCTTAGTGAAAAGAGTGGGATCGGCTTTCCCAACCTTGAAAGCATTAGCAATTAAGAAATCTCTAAGGCATTCATACCATGCTCTTGGGGCTTGCTTAAGTCTATAGAGCGCCTTAGAGAGCTTTAAAACGTGGTCGGGATACCTGTCATCCTCAAAGCCAGGAGGTTGTTCCATGTACACCTCCTCCTTGATTGGCCCGTTGAGGAAAGCGCTCTTCACATCCATTTGAAACAACCTGAAAGAATGGCGAGCAGCATAGGCTAATAGAATGCGAATAGACTCTAACCTAGCCATAGGAGCAAAAGTCTCCTCGAAATCCAAACCTGTGACTTGGGCATAACCTTTTGCCACAAGTTGAGCCTTGTTTCTTGTCACCACCCCGTGCTCGTCTTGCTTATTGCGGAACACCCACTTGGTTCCCACAATGTTTTGCATTGGACGTGGCACTAGGCTCCAAACTTCATTTCTCTTGAAGTTGTTGAGCTCTTCCTGCATGGCCAACACCCAGTCCGGATCCTGCAAGGCCTCTTCTACCCTGAAAGGCTCAATAGAAGAGACAAATGAGTAATGCTCACAAAAGCTAGCTAATCTTGAGAGTATTTACTCCCTTGCTTATGTCACCCAGAATCTAGTCAATGGGGTGATTTCGTTGGATCGTCGCTCGGACTTGAGTTGGAGGGGCCCGTGGTGCTTCTTCCTCCATAGCTGGTTCTTCTTGTGCTCCCCCTTGATCATGCGCCTCTTCTTGAGGAACCTGTTCATCATCTTGAGTTAGGGGATGCACCATCGTTAAGGAAGAAGGTTGATCTTGCTCTTGTTGTTCCTGTGGTCGCACATCTCCAATCGCCATGGTACGTATTGCGACCGTTGGAACATCATCTTCATCTACATCATCAAGATCAACTTGCTCTCTTGGAGAGCCATTAGTCTCATCAAATACAACGTCGCTAGAGACTTCAACCAAACCCGATGATTTGTTGAAGACTCTATACGCCCTTGTATTTGAGTCATACCCTAGTAAAAACCCTTCTACTGCCTTGGGAGCAAATTTAGAATTTCTACCTTTCTTCACTAGAATGTAACATTTGCTCCCAAATACACGAAAGTATGAGACATTGGGTTTGTTACTAGAAAGAAGTTCATACGAGGTCTTCTTGAGGAGGCGATGAAGGTAGACCCGGTTTATGGCGTGGCAAGCTGTGTTCACAGCTTCCGACCAGAACCGCTCGGGCGTCTTGAATTCTCCAAGCATCGTCCTCGCCATGTCGATAAGCGTCCTGTTCTTCCTCTCTACCACACCATTTTGTTGTGGTGTGTAGGGAGCGGAGAACTCGTGCTTGATGCCTTCTTCCTCAAGGTACTCCTCCACTTGCAGATTCTTGAACTCGGACCCGTTGTCGCTTCTTATCTTTTTCACCTTGAGCTCAAACTCGTTTTGAGCCCTCCTTAGAAAGCGCTTTAGGGTCCCTTGGGTTTCTGATTTATCCTGCAAAAAGAATATCCAAGTGAAGCGGGAAAAATCATCAACAATTACTAAACCATACTTACTTCCCCCGATGCTAAGGTAGGCGACGGGTCCGAAGAGGTCCATGTGGAGAAGCTCCAGTGGTCTTGATGTTGTCATCACATTCTTGTTGTGATGAGTGCTTCCCACCTGTTTCCCTACTTGACAAGCTGCATGCAACAGAACCTCCCAAGTAATTAGGCCCACCTATAGTTGTCCTTGCCCAACGGACTTCAGACAACCCTGTAGGTGCCCCTGAACTACTTGATAAGTTCGGTATCTTTCCTTACCTTACCAGGAACGATTCACCCGTCTTGCAGACATTACAGAACATCGGAGATAAAGAATTGCGGAAGCGATTACATAATTCACATTTATTTTAAAAGAAAGCTCAAGTTGTTTTATTACAGACCAGAACTAAAAACGAGTGCAGAGTAGTAATATTATACAAACCAAGGGTGGCAAAAACTTCTCCCGATAAGCTATAAGCAAAAGATCCTATGTGGAGGACCGAGTCCTCCCGCACTTCAGTCTTGTTTTTCTTCTTTGGGAACCACCTTGGCACAGAAGCAGCAAAAGTCTGCTACTTCCTCACCTAAAAACAACGAAGAGATAAACCCTAAGTATGGAATTACTCAGCAAGTCTTACCCGACTAAAGAAAAGACTCTCAAGGGTATGCTGGTTATATGGGAGTCAAGGTAAGGCCTTTCAATAATCAAAGACTCTGTTTTGCAGAAATGCTTACTAAAGTGGATCCTTAAAAATCCAATTTTATTTGTCAAGTTAAGTAAAATTACCTGCACTAGAGTTCTTTCTACCCTAGTTCAATCACTGGTCCTGCACTAGCCAATTTTCTTAACAAAAACCCATCATCTTTAGTGGAATGCTACGTGTAAGTCAGTGGCCAAGTCTCCATAACCGCGGAGGTACGGCGATCCGAATCGATTATACTCAGCTGAGGATCTCCAATCACACGACATATGTAGCACTTAACCCTTGCATATGTCAACCCGCCACCGGGGTTCTTAAGACCGGATCAGGTTCACGCAAACCGAGAGCACAGATACACCACCGTCCAGCCTCTTGCCACGGAGGGTACACGCTACTCTCGCCACCGCTCCACGCCCATTTCGTGTTATCTTATTCCGGCCTTAGTCTGCCCGAGGCAAGGCTTACCCATGACGAGGCATGTGACCAGTTAAAGGGTCCTCGGTCAGCAGGCCTACATCGACAAGGTCCTTAATCGACTCAGACGGAGACACTACACCGAGGCTCTCTTCTCGTGCAAGTCACCCGCCCGGTCTCAGCTTAATCTTTTTAACCCAAAACTTGGTACCTGGCAGAGGTACATCTTTTCCGATGTTGAATCCATCACGGCCATGATGGATCCACCATCAAGTTTTATTTTTTTTGAAAACATCCCACCCACTTTTGCCACAACATCTTTTGTAAAAACAAAACCTTTTGTTTTTCTAAAGCAAAGCTAAGCATCAAAAAGCTTTTGTAAAACAGGTGATCAAGGAAGGTAATCAAATTCAAGGAAGGTAATGCAGGAATTGTTTTAGCAATCAACTCCTATCACCTAATGCATCAAGCAAGTGAGAAAGATTTAAAAATATCAAGGGAGGTGGCAAATGCACCGGGGCCTGCCTTTGTTATCAGGTGAGTCCTGCTCGGATCCACAAATATCGAAATAAAAGCAGTTGCCTGCTTGAGGATCTGAGGTGGGTGGAGTCCCCTCTTCAGTGACTTCTTCTTCTTCGTGTTCTAACATAACCATATATATGCATAGGAATGGATGCCATGGGATGCTCATGAGGATGCTAAGATAATATAAACTTATTATCTAAGTCTTGAGTACAACTTTCCTTCACGGAGTTCCGGGAACTTAGGGTTTCCGGAGTCGGTAAAGGAGTTCATGGGGCAGGGGGGGTGTTTTGGGGTTGGGTGATCAAACAAGGTCCAAATCAATTCAAACCCTACCCAAGGCTTCTAAATATTATGAGGAACTCATATAAAAATTTTGAGCATTTTTGGAATTACCATTTGTTTTCTAAAAATCCATAACCAATATTTTTAACCACTTTAAATACCCTAAAATTTCTTACTTCCACTAAAAATCACAAAACTATTTTTACTAAATTCTAGGGAAAATAAAAAGCCTAGGAAAATTAGTTTCACAATTTTAGCATTTTTCAACATTTTTCTACATATTTCTAAAGCTCTGCTGGAAAAAGAAAAAGAAAAGGATTAAATAGAACTGGGCCGGTTCTGGCCCAGACGGCCCAGGTCCAGGGCAAAACACGCCCGCGCGCGCCCGCGCCCTGGCGGTTTTGCAAAAAGGGCCTCGCGTTTCAGAACAACCCGAAGCAGATCCGTAGCACTATTTATTGAGTCGTTGACGGTTTACAGAAACACCCTCCAACTTCTATTCCTTCACCCGACACGTCCTCGACGCCGTTCACGCACGGCCGCGCTCCGGCGAGCACCTACACCGGCCGAACGGAGCAACGGCTGAGTTCTCCGAGCAACAGACACCGAATTGGATCGACCCTAAGCCTTTTCCCCCAAACTAATTTGGCTATTAATCAACTATGGAACTCTGGCCACGGTGGCCATGAGCATCACGGCGAGACAGCCGTGTTCCCGGCGATGGGTGGCGGTCTAGTCCAATTAAAGGGGTCGGGGAGCATCGCAGATGTATGAGAATGCTCAAACAAGGGAGCAGAGGGCGGGAACTGACCGGAGTTGGGCTGGCGACGGTGAGCTCGGTTTCACGGTGGCGGAAATCGGATTTGGGGGAAACTCTGAATTCGAGCACACGAGAGGACGATTGTGGCCGATTAGCGGTGGTTAGCTAGCTGACTACCTCACGGAGCTGGACACGGGCTCAATTTATAGGGAGGATGGGCGGTGGCCGCGAATTTGGACGAGACATGCGGCGGTCGGAGGTGAAGAAGAAGCACTGGCCGCGTGAGTTCGTGGCCAACGGCGTGGTAGTAACTCCGGTGAGCCACGGAGAGTTCAGATGAGGTCACGGCGACACGGTGAAAGAGTGGAGCCACGCGGCACACGGCCGAGAGGCGGCGGTCGACGGTGAGCACTTTACCGCGGGCAGTGAGCCAGGGGAGATGTGCCGTGGCCGATCGGGGTGACTTCCAGCTCGACGGCGACGACGATCTTTTTACCTCGCAGCGTTATCCGGTTACCAGCGAGCGCAAATCCTAACGGCGGCGGCGCGAATCCTAGCGCAGGTAGGTCGCCGGCGGTGAGCAAGCCGTGCTGGCGGTCTGATCCCCAAACGTTACTGTACCATGGCGCTTGGTATTCAGTCCGTCTGACAGACAAGGTTTAGGCTCGATTTTCTTTGAAATTTGCATGTGAACTTCATTAAACCTCTGTACCAAAGTTGCAGAGTTACAAACCAGCTACAATTCGACTATAGGACTTGAACACATTTGAGTACTAAATCAAGGTGGAATTCATACTCAAAGTTGGCTCTGCTACACTGAATAGCTGAATTTCAGACTGAATCAGCCTGACAGCCAATCTTTAGGCTTAATTATCTCCAATATTTTCTTAACAACTCTGCTGACACTCTTAAGCAAAGTTATGCTCCTATAATTGGGCTACAATTTTGATGTGGTGACCTAGGGCAAAAACCCTAGAGTTTGCAAGATACAATGCTCCAAAGTTGAGCCCTCAACACTGAATTTCAGACTTAGAATAGAACCTAATTGAGGTCCATTTTGCATTTAAGTCCAAAACTCAATATTTGGCTTACAAGTCCACACATTTGTGAACCAAAGGACTTAAGAAACCTATTTCACTTGGTTTTTGCACTTTAGCCCAAAAGTGGACCAATTTTGCACATAGGCCCCTAGGGTTTAGTTTTAGGGTTTCCCAGGGTTCTATTTGAGATTTTTGGTATCCAGGGGTATAAATGTGAATCAACTTTGTTTTTGGGGACATTTATAACTCTTTCCCCTAAAGTATTTAGATTTTCTCAACTTGGGTTAAGTTTTACCTTTTTAATGCCTATTTAGGGTTAAAGCTTCCTATCCAGGGTCCTATTTGCAAAACATTAAAACAATACAACTTGTTTGAAATTTTTGCCTAATGAATGCACTCTAAGTGTATCAAACATATGCAATACCAATGCTATGATGTCATGCTCAAGTTTTAGTTATAGTAACACCAGGAGTGTTACATCCTTTCCCCCATAAAAGAATCTCGTCCCGAGATTTAAAGTCCTAGGGTGAGTAATGGAAAAGGAAATGTGTCACATTTTTATTTCCTTATTTCTGGTACAAGGCAGGGTGGTGTGGGGTTCATTCCTTTATTGCCATAACTATATACACTTTACAAGTTACATGAGGCTAGAAAGCCTGGGAAATTCTTATTCAAGAAGTCTTGAGTTTCCCACGTAGCCTCTTCTTCAGAATGCTGGTTCCATTGTATCTTGTAGAACTTGAGAGTCTTTCTTCGGGTAACCCTGTCCTTTTGATCCAGAACTCGAATAGGATGTTCCGAGTATGTTAAGTCTGGTTCCAGGACAACATCTGTCACTTCAATGGTTCGATCGGGAACCCGTAGACACTTCTTCAATTGCGATACATGGAACACATTATGTACAGCAGACAATGTTTCGGGGAGCTGAAGTCGGTATGCCACTGGTCCACATTGCTCAAGTACCAGGAATGGACCAATGTACCTGGGTGCAAGTTTCCCTTTAACCCCGAAACGTGATACACCCTTCATTGGTGAGACCTTCAGGTAAACATAGTCTCCTTCCAGGAAATATAAGGGCATTCGCCGTTTGTCTGCGTAACTCTTCTGACAAGCTTGTGCCTTCTTCATATTATAAATAATTTTCTGAACCTTATCCTCGGCCTCTTTCACCATATCAGGCCTAAAGAAGCATCTTTCACCAGGTTCAGACCAATTTAGCGGAGTTCGACACCGACGTCCATATAAAGCTTCAAAGGGTGCCATCTTGATACTTTCTTGATAACTGTTATTGTATGAAAACTCCGCCAAAGGTAAACATTCATCCCATTTTGGTGAGAAATCCAGGACACATGCCCGTAGCATATCTTCAAGTATTTGGTTCACTCTCTCAGTCTGTCCACTGGTTTGAGGATGATAGGCCGAACTGTGGAGTAACTTAGTACCCAAGGATTTGTGAAGTGCTTCCCAAAACTTGGCTACAAATTGAGGTCCACGATCCGACACTATGGTCTTTGGAACACCATGCATACTAAGAATACGAGCAATGTATAATTGGGCGTAGACAGTAACCGGGGAATTTGTCTTGACTGGCAGAAAGTGAGCAATCTTGGTAAGCCGATCAATTATAACCCAAATAGAGTCATACCCTTTTATCGTCCTGGGCAGTCCCACAATAAAGTACATGCTGATGTCTTCCCATTTCCATGTTGGTATTGGTAATGACTGCAATGGACCGGCAGTTTTCATGTGTATGGCCTTGACACGTCTGCAAGTGTCACACTTAGCCACATAGCGTGCAATTTCAATTTTCATCTTCGTCCACCAGTAGTGTTGTTTTAGATCATGATACATCTTAGTGCTTCCCGGATGAATAGAATAGCGACTAAGATGCGCTTCATCTAAGATTTGCTGGCGGAGTTCTTCATTCTTTGGCACTACTATGCGGTTTTTAAACCATATCACACCTTGATCGTCTTCCTTGAAACATTTGGCTGTTCCAGCCCTTATCTTCTCTCGTATGTGCTTCATACCCAGATTATCCTTTTGAGCATCAATTATCTTTTGCAGAATGATTGACTCAAGCTTTAGCTGATTTAGAGTCCCTTGCTAGATTATCCCCAGGTTTAGCTTCTCCATTTCTTGACATAAAGTGTTCTCGGTGGTCTTTGCCATAAGACAGTGGCAGGAAGTCTTACGACTCAATGCATCTGCCACCACATTGGCCTTGCCTGGGTGATAATGGATCTCCAGTTCATAGTCTTTAATGAGCTCAAGCCATCGTCTTTGCCTCATATTTAACTCTGACTGGGTAAAGATGTACTTCAAACTTTTATGATCTGTATATATGTGATAGATATTTCCCAGCAGATAGTGACGCCATATTTTTAGGGCATGAACCACAGCAGCTAGCTCCAGATCATGAGTTGGATAATGCTCCTCATGTCGGCGCAACTGCCTTGAAGCATATGCAATTACTCGGCCCTCTTGCATCAGTACACAACCGAGCCCACTGCCAGATGCATCACAATATACATCAAAAGGCTTAGTGATGTCCGGTTGAGCCAATACCGGAGCAGTGGTTAATAATGTCTTCAATTGCTCAAAGGCTTCATTACACTTAGAAGACCAATTGAACTTAATATCATTCTTCAATAAACTTGTGATTGGCTTCACAAGCTTAGAAAAATCAGGTATGAATCTGCGATAATATCCAGCTAGTCCAAGAAAACTCCGGACTTGGTGAACAGTGGTTGGGGGTTTCCACTCCAGAATATCTTTGACCTTGCTAGGATCCACCGCAATTCCTTTAGCTGATAACACGTGCCCCAAAAATTGAATTTCCTCCAGCCAGAACGCGCACTTGCTGAACTTGGCATACAACTGATGTTCCCTCAGGTGCGTCAATACAATCCGTAGATGCTGAGCATGCTCCTCTTCATTTTTAGAGTATATCAAAATATCATCGATGAAGACCACCACGAACTTGTCCAACTCGGGCATGAACACCGAGTTCATCAAATAGGTGAAGTGGGCAGGAGCATTTGTGAGCCTGAAAGACATTACCAAGTATTCAAACAATCCATACCGCGTAGTAAATGCGGTCTTCGGTATATCCTCGGGCCGAATACGGATTTGGTGATAGCCCGACCTGAGATCAATTTTGGAAAATACCCTCGCCCCAGTCAGTTGATCAAATAAGATGTCGATCCTTGGAAGAGGGTACTTATTCTTGATGGTGACCTCATTCAGGGGTCGATAATCCACGCACATCCGCAAGGTTTGATCCTTCTTCTTAACAAAAATGGCGAGGCAACCCCATGGGGACGAGCTTGGCCGGATGAATCCCTTATTCAGTAGATCTTGTAATTGAATCTTCAATTCTGCCAACTCATTAGGGGGCATACGGTACGATCTTCGGGAGATGGGAGCCGTACCGGGCTTTAGCTCAATTACGAATTCTACATCTCTCTCAGGGGGTAGTCCAGGCAAATCTTTCGGAAATACATCTGGAAACTCACATACTACCGGAATGTTCTTGATCTCCGGTACAATAGCTTCATATATCCTACCAGAAGCTTTGGCTGGATTGGTCACGGGGAGAGACAAAAGAATTTCTTCTTGATTATAGCTCAACCTGACGGTTCTGAGTTCAGTGTTGAGAATTTCCTTGTGTTGGGTTAACCAATTCATACCCAAAATTACATCTATATCCTGGCCTCTTAGAACAATCATGTTAGCAGGAAAGTTCCGTCCGGCCATTCTTACTGGCACTTCATAGGCCACTTCTCTAGTAAAAATATGTCCCCCAGGTGAATGAATTTTAAATCCCTCTTTTGATTCATGGCATGCAATGTGATGTTGCTCCATGAATTTCTTGCTAATGAAGGTATGCGAAGCACCAGAATCAAAAAGAATAATTGCAGGGTGACTGGCCACGGGAAACGTACCCATCATCACCGGCTCTCCTTCCGGTGTAGTGGCCACTTGAGTGTAGTATACACGCCCCGTTTTCTTGGTATTTCTCCCCACAGCATTTCCCTTGGGCTGAGTGGACTTCCCAGTTCCTTGCTGAGCATTGGATTGATTTTGCTTGGGGTACGGGCAGTCTTTGATAAAATGTCCTGATTTGCCGCAGTTAAAACACCCAGTTGAAGAGCTGGGCAAGGCAGGGAATCGAGTACCTAGGGCACCCGGCTGATTTGGGGAAGTGGAGGTATTATTGGGGCGGATAATAATGGGCTGTTTGAAAGGGGATGCTGGTGGACGAGAAAAAGTACGGTTTTGGCTAGAAGGCCGGATGATGAACCGTTGCCTCTTTGCCTGGCCCTGATTAGGCCTCTCACCACTGAATCCCTTATTCTTCCCAGAACTTGCGTATTTTGCTTCCACAGATAAGGCTGTACTGACAGCCTTTCCATATGTGAGATCAATACATGTGGCCATTTTTCGCTGCAACCGGTCATTTAGACCTCTCATAAAACAGTTCCTTTTCTTCAAATCAGTATTCACCTGATCGATGGCATACTGCGACAGGTGATTAAACTTGTTAAGATACTGATTGATGGTGTCTCCTCCTTGTTTCAGCTTCATGAATTCCTCTTGTTTCATATGCAGCACCCCTTCAGGTATGTAGTGCTCACGGAAGGCTGCTTTAAATTCTTCCCAAGTGATTTGATGGTTGTCGGGTTGGATAGCCACAAAGTTTCCCCACCAAGTACTGGCAGGGCCACGGAGTTGCTGTGCCACGAACAATGGCTTCTGCGTTTCAGAACAACGAAGAAGACCAAACTTCTGTTCAATGACCCGTATCCATTCGTCAGCTTCCAGTGGGTCTTCTGCTTTGGTGAATAAAGGTGGACGAGTTTCCGAGAAATCCAAGTAAGTAGTTTCGCGGGGGCCTTGCTGAAAACCCCTTCCTGCCTGCTGCTGGAACTGCTGTTAACCCGCCATTTCCCTAAGGAAGCGGGTATTATCGGCGGTGGCATTCACCAAGGCGGCAATCGCCTCGGCTAGCGTGGGTGGAACCGGAGGTGGATTTGGGGTGACATCCCGACCCCCAGAGGTTCCGGCTGCGTCCTGTCCGCGAGTCCTGGTCGGCATCTGAGGCAAAAACATTTGAATAAACATAATATGCCAAAGAGACCTTCCATTTTACATTACTATAAAAAGTAATGATACAGACTCGATATTACATAACAGGATACATTACCCATTATACAAAAGTTCAACCTATTATACAACCGTGCATTCTACAATACACTACTCTACTTTTATTACACCATTAGTCCTGCTTTCCGTTACTTTTGGCGGCCTCATTGTCAGGTGTGGGAGTCCAGACGTCAACCAACCTCAAAGAAGGAGGGGGTTCAAAAAGGTCTAACTCCCCACCCAACGCACGTCCCGCAACGTGAGAGGGTCCGGCTTTCGCCTCAGCAGAGTGTGCAGGCACACTAGGGTGTAATTGTGAGTATAGTATATGGACTTCCTCATGCAACGTATTGCAGTAGACCTGCAGGTCGTCGACCGTTGAGCTAAGTTCTTTAATTCGGGCCTGAGCCCTTGCTTCCTTAGCACATGCCAGCATATGAGACTGTACTGCCCAGTCAAGTGCTAAGTCTCGATCAGCAAGCTGATCCTGCAGGTGACGGATGTCCCTTCTTAGTTCATTGATTCTATCTCCGTCTGCGACCCAAGCATTGGTCCTATGTTGCAGCTCTGCTTGAAGTCGACTCACTCGGGCTTCAAGGTCTCCTATGGGGTCATTACTTCCGCTGCTGCTACTTTCGTGTCGAGGAGCCAGCTGATGCCGGGGTACTCCAATTGGTCCCGTTGACTTACATGCCGTTAGCCTTGTGCGTGGCGGCATCTTTCTAAGGGGGAAAATTTATTAGCATAACTATTAGCATGATGCATGAATAAGTACAGAATCAACCTTAGTCGATTCAACCTTCTATACATTGCACTCTTCCTATCAGGTCTTTAAGATAGACTCTTCAGAATACTTAGGTAAGAAGAGAAAATAATTTTTAGGTAAGACTTTCGAAAATCCTTTTGAAGATGCCTCATAATGTCTGCAAAGAAGGGCTACGCTCTGATACCAGCTGCAACGGAACCTCCCAAGTAATTAGGCCCACCTACAGTTGTCCTTGCCCAACGGACTTCAGACAACCCTGTAGGTGCCCCTGAACTACTTGATAAGTTCGGTATCTTTCCTTACCTTACCAGGAACGATTCACCCGTCTTGCAGACATTACAGAACATCGGAGATAAAGAATTGCGGAAGTGATTACATAATTCACATTTATTTTAAAAGCAAGCTCAAGTTGTTTTATTACAGACCAGAACTAAAAACGAGTGCAGAGTAGTAATATTATACAAACCAAGGGAGGCAAAAACTTCTCCCGATAAGCTATAAGCAAAAGATCCTATGTGGAGGACCGAGTCCTCCCGCACTTCAGTCTTGTTTTTCTTCTTTGGGAACCACCTTGGCACAGAAGCAGCAAAAGTCTGCTACTTCCTCACCTAAAAACAACAAAGGGATAAACCCTGAGTATGGAATTACTCAGCAAGTCTTACCCGACTAAAGAAAAGACTCTCAAGGGTATGCTGGTTATATGGGAGTCAAGGTAAGGCCTTTCAATAATCAAAGAC
Organism: Zea luxurians; assembly: GCA_029449295.1. NCBI lineage: Eukaryota > Viridiplantae > Streptophyta > Magnoliopsida > Poales > Poaceae > Zea > Zea luxurians. The sequence continues at coordinate 640,409 of JAOPSE010000177.1, read as the reverse complement.
TCTGTTTTGCAGAAATGCTTACTAAAGTGGATCCTTAAAAATCCAATTTTATTTGTCAAGTTAAGTAAAATTACCTGCACTAGAGTTCTTTCTACCCTAGTTCAATCACTGGTCCTGCACTAGCCAATTTTCTTAACAAAAACCCATCATCTTTAGTGGAATGCTACGTGTAAGTCAGTGGCCAAGTCTCCATAACCGCGGAGGTACGGCGATCCGAATCGATTATACTCAGCTGAGGATCTCCAATCACACGACATATGTAGCACTTAACCCTTGCATATGTCAACCCGCCACCGGGGTTCTTAAGACCGGATCAGGTTCACGCAAACCGAGAGCACAGATACACCACCGTCCAGCCTCTTGCCACGGAGGGTACACGCTACTCTCGCCACCGCTCCACGCCCATTTCGTGTTATCTTATTCCGGCCTTAGTCTGCCCGAGGCAAGGCTTACCCATGACAAGGCATGTGACCAGTTAAAGGGTCCTCGGTCAGCAGGCCTACATCGACAAGGTCCTTAATCGACTCAGACGGAGACACTACACCGAGGCTCTCTTCTCGTGCAAGTCACCCGCCCGGTCTCAGCTTAATCTTTTTAACCCAAAACTTGGTACCTGGCAGAGGTACATCTTTTCCGATGTTGAATCCATCACGGCCATGATGGATCCACCATCAAGTTTTATTTTTTTTGAAAACATCCCACCCACTTTTGCCACAACATCTTTTGTAAAAACAAAACCTTTTGTTTTTCTAAAGCAAAGCTAAGCATCAAAAAGCTTTTGTAAAACAGGTGATCAAGGAAGGTAATCAAATTCAAGGAAGGTAATGCAGGAATTGTTTTAGCAATCAACTCCTATCACCTAATGCATCAAGCAAGTGAGAAAGATTTAAAAATATCAAGGGAGGTGGCAAATGCACCGGGGCCTGCCTTTGTTATCAGGTGAGTCCTGCTCGGATCCACAAATATCGAAATAAAAGCAGTTGCCTGCTTGAGGATCTGAGGTGGGTGGAGTCCCCTCTTCAGTGACTTCTTCTTCTTCGTGTTCTAACATAACCATATATATGCATAAGAATGGATGCCATGGGATGCTCATGAGGATGCTAAGATAATATAAACTTATTATCTAAGTCTTGAGTACAACTTTCCTTCACGGAGTTCCGGGAACTTAGGGTTTCCGGAGTCGGTAAAGGAGTTCATGGGGCAGGGGGGGTGTTTTGGGGTTGGGTGATCAAACAAGGTCCAAATCAATTCAAACCCTACCCAAGGCTTCTAAATATTATGAGGAACTCATATAAAAATTTTGAGCATTTTTGGAATTACCATTTGTTTTCTAAAAATCCATAACCAATATTTTTAACCACTTTAAATACCCTAAAATTTCTTACTTCCACTAAAAATCACAAAACTATTTTTACTAAATTCTAGGGAAAATAAAAAGCATAGGAAAATTAGTTTCACAATTTTAGCATTTTTCTACATTTTTCTACATATTTCTAAAGCTCTGCTGGAAAAAGAAAAAGAAAAGGATTAAATAGAACTGGGCCGGTTCTGGCCCAGACGGCCCAGGTCCAGGGCAAAACACGCCCGCGCGCGCCCGCGCCCTGGCGGTTTTGCAAAAAGGGCCTCGCGTTTCAGAACAACCCGAAGCAGATCCGTAGCACTATTTATTGAGTCGCTGACGGTTTACAGAAACGCCCTCCAACTTCTATTCCTTCACCCGACACGTCCTCGACGCCGTTCACGCACGGCCGCGCTCCGGCGAGCACCTACACCGGCCGAACGGAGCAACGACTGAGTTCTCCGAGCAACAGACACCGAATTGGATCGACCCTAAGCCTTTTCCCCAAACTAATTTGGCTATTAATCAACTATGGAACTCTGGCCACGGTGGCCGTGAGCATCACGGCGAGACAGCCGTGTTCCCGGCGATGGGTGGCGGTCTAGTCCAATTAAAGGGGTCGGGGAGCATCGCAGATGTATGAGAATGCTCAAACAAGGGAGCAGAGGGCGGGAACTGACCGGAGTTGGGCTGGCGACGGTGAGCTCGGTTTCACGGTGGCGGAAATCGGATTTGGGGGAAACTCCGAATTCGAGCACACGAGAGGACGATTGTGGCCGATTAGCGGTGGTTAGCTAGCTGACTACCTCACGGAGCTGGACACGGGCTCAATTTATAGGGAGGATGGGCGGTGGCCGCGAATTTGGACGAGACACGCGGCGGTCGGAGGTGAAGAAGAAGCACTGGCCGCGTGAGTTCGTGGCCAACGGCGTGGTAGTAACTCCGGTGAGCCACGGAGAGTTCAGATGAGGTCACGGCGACACGGTGAAAGAGTGGAGCCACGCGGCACACGGCCGAGAGGCGGCGGTCGACGGTGAGCACTTTACCGCGGGCAGTGAGCCAGGGGAGATGTGTCGTGGCCGATCGGGGTGACTTCCAGCTCGACGGCGACGACGATCTTTTTACCTCGCAGCGTTATCCGGTTACCAGCGAGCGCAAATCCTAACGGCGGCGGCGCGAATCCTAGCGCAGGTAGGTCGCCGGCGGTGAGCAAGCCGTGCTGGCGGTCTGATCCCCAAACGTTACTGTACCATGGCGCTTGGTATTCAGTCCGTCTGACAGACAAGGTTTAGGCTCGATTTTCTTTGAAATTTGCATGTGAACTTCATTAAACCTCTGTACCAAAGTTGCAGAGTTACAAACCAGCTACAATTCGACTATAGGACTTGAACACATTTGAGTACTAAATCAAGGTGGAATTCATACTCAAAGTTGGCTCTGCTACACTGAATAGCTGAATTTCAGACTGAATCAGCCTGACAGCCAATCTTTAGGCTTAATTATCTCCAATATTTTCTTAACAACTCTGCTGACACTCTTAAGCAAAGTTATGCTCCTATAATTGGGCTACAATTTTGATGTGGTGACCTAGGGTAAAAACCCTAGAGTTTGCAAGATACAATGCTCCAAAGTTGAGCCCTCAACACTGAATTTCAGACTTAGAATAGAACCTAATTGAGGTCCATTTTGCATTTAAGTCCAAAACTCAATATTTGGCTTACAAGTCCACACATTTGTGAACCAAAGGACTTAAGAAACCTATTTGACTTGGTTTTTGCACTTTAGCCCAAAAGTGGACCAATTTTGCACATAGGCCCCTAGGGTTTAGTTTTAGGGTTTCCCAGGGTTCTATTTGAGATTTTTGGTATCCAGGGGTATAAATGTGACTCAACTTTGTTTTTGGGGACATTTATAACTCTTTCCCCTAAAGTATTTAGATTTTCTCAACTTGGGTTAAGTTTTACCTTTTTAATGCCTATTTAGGGTTAAAGCTTCCTATCTAGGGTCCTATTTGCAAAACATTAAAACAATACAACTTGTTTGAAATTTTTGCCTAATGAATGCACTCTAAGTGTATCAAACATATGCAATACCAATGCTATGATGTCATGCTCAAGTTTTAGTTATAGTAACACCAGGAGTGTTACACTGCACAAGGTCTATCTTTTTCGAAGCAGACATTGGTTAGTCCTAACACATGTTCTCCCTTTAGAAGTTTATGAAGGTTCTTTATCCCAACATGTGCTAGACGGCGATGCCACAGCCAGCCCATGCTAGTCTTAGCTATTAAGCATGCATCTAGATCGGCCTCCTCTTTCGAAAAATCAACTAAGTAGAGTTTGCCATCTAATACACCCTTAAACGCTAATGAACCATCACTCCTTCTAAAGACAGAAACATCAACATTTGTAAACAAACAATTGTAGCCCATGTGGCACAATTGACTTACAGACAGGAGATTATACCCTAATGACTCTACTAAGAATACATTTGAAATAGAGTGCTCGCTTGTGATGGCTATCTTTCCCAAACCTTTAACCTTGCCTTGGTTCCCATCTCCAAAAATAATCGTATCCTGGGAATCCTTGTTCTCGACGTAGGAGGTGAACATCTTCTTCTCCCCCGTCATGTGGTTTGTGCATCCGCTGTCGATAATCCAGCTTGAGCCCCCGGATGCATAAACCTGCAAGGCAATCTACACTTGGGTTTTTGGGTACCCAACTCTTGTTGGGTCCTACAAGGTTAGTCACAATAGCCTTTAGAACCCAAATAAAAGTCTTATCTCCCTTGCATTTGGATCCCAACTTCCTAGCAACTACTTTTTCCTTCTTACAAAAGATAGCAAAAGAGGTATTGCAAGCATGGTAAATAGTAGTAGGTTCATTACATACTCTCCTAGGCACATGATGCACAACATTACTTTTCCTAGGCCTACCATGTACAAAAGTAGAGCTAGAGGCAATCATAGCATGTGAGTTAGAGGCATCATGATCATAACTCCTATTATAATGAGCATTCCTAGAAGATTTTCTATCATTATACATGAAAGCATGATTCCTTTGAGTGCTATTAGCCATAGGGGCCTTTCCTTTCTCCTTGTTGGGAATGGGAGCCCTTTGGCTTGTTAAGTTCTTGGCTTCCTTTCGAAAGCCAAGTCCATCCTTAATTGAGGGGTGTCTACCAACGGTGTAGGCATCTCTAGCAAATTTTAACTTATCAAAATCAATCTTGCAAGTCTTAAGTTGAGCATTAAGACTTGCCACTTCATCATTCAATTTGGTAATAGACGCAAGATGTTTATCACAAGCATCAATATCAAAATCCTTGCATCTATTGCAAATTACAACATGTTCTACACAAGAACTAGATTTATTGGCTACCTCTAGCTTAGCATTTAAATCATTATTCAAAATCTTTAAACTAGAGATTGATTCATGGCACACAGACAATTTAGAGGATAACATTTCATTTCTTTTAGTTTCTAAAGCAAGAGACTTTTGTACACTAACAAATTTGTCATGTTCTTCATATAGAATGTCCTCTTGCTTCTCTAGCAATCTATCTTTTTCATTTAGAGCATCAATTAACTCATTAATTTTATCTACTTTTGCTCTATCTAACCCCTGAAATAAATCGATATAGTCTACTTCATCATCGCTAGAATCATCATCGCTTGAAGTAGTATACTTAGGGGTGTCTCGAACACTTACCTTCTTCTCCTTGGCCATGAGGCAAGTGTGGCGTTCGTTGGGGAAGAGTGAAGATTTGTTGAAGGCCGAGACTGCTAGTCCTTCATCATCGGAGTCGGATGAAGAGCAGTCTGAATCCCATTCTTTGCCAAGGTGTGCCTCTCCCTTTGCCTTCTTGTAAGCCTTCTTCTTCTCCCTCTTCCCATGCTTTTCATGTTCCTGGTCATTGTTATTATCGGGGCATTGCGCTATAAAATGACCAGTCTTACCGCATTTAAAACAGGAGCGCTTTCCCTTTGCTTTGCTCTTGTTGGGATACTCCTTGCATCCTTTTAGCGCGGTCTTGAAGCGCTTGATGATTAGAGCCATCTCATCTTTGTTTAGCCCGGCAGCCTCAACTTATGCCACCTTGCTTGGTAGCGCCTCCCTGCTGCTTGTTGCCTTGAGCGCAACAGGCTGCGGCTCGTAGATGGGCATTGGCCCGTTTAATGCATCATCAACATACCTTGCCTCCTTGACCATCATGCGCCCGCTCACAAATTTTTCGAGGATCTCCTCGGGCGTCATATTTGTGTACCTGGGATTTTCACGGATGAGGTTCACAAGATGAGGGTCAATAACAGTAAAAGACCTGAGCATAAGTCGGACGACGTCGTGGTCCGTCCATCTTGTGCTTCCATAGCTCCTAATCCTGTTGACCAGGGTATTGAGCATGTTGTACGTTTGTGTTGGCTCCTCTCCCCTAATTATCGCAAACCTTCCTAGCTCGCCTTCCACCAACTCCATTTTGGTGATCATGGTGGCGTCGTTTCCCTCATGTGATATTTTGAGGGTATCCCAGATTTGCTTGGCGTTGTCCAAGCCGCTCACCTTGTTGTATTCGTCCCTGCACAAGGATGCTAGCAAAACAGTGGTAGCTTGTGCATTCTTATGAATTTGCTCATTAATAAATATAGGATTATCCATACTATCAAAGTGCATTCCATTTTCAACTATCTCCCAAATACTAGGATGGAGAGAAAATAAGTGACTACGCATTTTGTGACTCCAAAAAGAGTAGTCCTCTCCATCAAAGTGTGGAGGTTTACCAAGTGGAATTGAAAGCAAATGAGCATTGGAATTAAATGGAATATGAGAATAATCAAATAAATAATTTGAATTAACCGATTTCTTTTTAGACGAGTCATCATCATCGTCGTCTCTTGGTGAAGAAGAAGATTCGTCGCTGTCGTAGTAGACGATCTTCTTGATGCGCCTCTTCTTCTTCCCATCCTTATTTTTATGACTCGAGCCAGAGTCAGTGGGCTTGTCATCCCTTGGCTCGTTGAAGAGGGACTCCTCCTTGTCATTGACCACCATCCCCTTTCCCTTAGGATCCATCTCTTCAGGCGATTAGTCACTTACGTGAAGAGAACGACTCTTATACCAATTGAGAGCACCTAAAAGGGGGTGAATAGGTGATCCTATAAAATTCAATACTAAATAGCCACAAGCTTGGTTATAAAGATGTTAGTGCAATAGAACCAAGTGGCTATAAAGCGAGCTCTTGTGAATCACAATAATCATAGAGAAAGACAACACAAGAGACACAGTGGTTTATCTCGTGGTTCGGCCAAGTATAACACTTGCCTACCTCCACGTTGTGGCGTCCCAATGGACGAGGGTTACACTCAACCCCTTTCAAGTGATCCGATGATCAACTTGAATACCACGGTATTCTTCCTTATAGTTTTCTTCCCGTTTGCGAGGAATCTCCACAAGTTGGAGCCTCTCGCCCTTACAAGATTGATCACAAAGAAAGCACGGAGTAAGGTTGGGAAGAGCAACGCACACTAGAATTAAATCCACACCGCAAACACGCACACAAATGAGAAGATGAGCACACACAACACACGCGAGGAGTTTACAACTCGAAAAGTGCTCCAATCTCAAGAACGATGAACGATTGCGTGAAAGTGAGGACTAGAAGTCTTGGAATGCTTAGAGTGTGCTTGGGTAACTCCTCCATGCGCCTAGGGGTCCCTTTTATAGCCCTAAGGCAGCTAGGAGCCGTTGGAGGCCAACAAGGAAGGCCAAAGTTGCCTTCTGTCGGGTGGTGCACCGGACAGTCCGGTGCACCACCGGACAGTCACTGTAGCATGTCCAGTGCGGATCTCCTTCCTAATTTGGCGCAAATGACCGTTGCAGCGCCATGGCAGTTGGCGCACCGGACAGTCCGGTGCCCCCTGCCGACCGTTGGCGTGGACCACGCGTCACCCGCGGATTGCGCGGCCGACCGTTGCGCTGGTGGCCGTTGGCTCACCGGACAGTCCGGTGCACCACCGGACAGTTCGGTGAATTATAGCCGTACGCCGCCAAATTTTCCCGAGAGCGGCCTGTTCACCGGAGTTCAGCCTGGCGCACCGGACACTGTCCGGTGCACCACCGGATAGTCCGGTGTGCCAGACTGAGCTGAGTCTTGGTTGTACCAAGCCAAGTCTTTTGCATCTCTTTTCTTTTCTTCTTTTGTCTGTTCCTAGCACTTAGGAAAAAAAATGTTAGTACTCAAAACAATGTACTAAGTCTAGAAACGTACCTTGTTACATGGTTTGCACCTTTTGCTTGTTTGGCACATAATATCTTACTCACTTATGTGTTGGACATTTAATCACCAAAACATTATGGAAATGGCCCAAGGGCACATTTCCTTTTCAAAAGAACCAATCAAATCCTTGAAGACATGTTGAGAGCCTGTGCGTTGCAAGATCAGTTCGGATGGGACAAGAGGTTGCCTTATGCAGAGTTCTCCTATAACAACAGTTACCAGGCCAGCTTGAAGATGTAACCATTTCAGGCGCTTTATGGAAGGAGTTGTAGAACTCCATTGCAATGGGATCAGCCTGGGGAAAAGCAAGTGTTTGGGCCAGACATTTTGCTTGAAGCTGAAGAGAACATCAAGATGGTTCGGGAGAATTTGAAAATAGTGCAATCAAGGCAGCGAAGCTATGTAGACACACGAAGAAGAGAGCTGAGTTTCGAAGTTGGAGATTTTGTTTATCTGAAAGTGTCACCTATCCGAGGAGTTAGAAGATTCAGAGTCAAAGGCAAGCTAGCACCCCGCTACATCGGTCCGTATCAGATTCTCGCAAGGCGTGGAGAAGTGGCCTATCAGCTCAGTCTGCCAGAAAATTTGTCTGCTGTACATAATGTCTTTCATGTGTCTCAGTTAAAGAAGTGTCTGCGTGTGCCAGGAGAGCAATTGCCAGTGGAGGTCTTGAAGTCCAAGAAGACTTGACCTATATTGAGAAGCCAACGCAAATCATTGAGACTGCAGATAGAGTCGCCCGAAGGAAGACTATCAGAATGTGCAAAGTCAGATGGGGTCATCACTCCGAAGAAGAGGCAACTTGGGAGCGTGAAGATGATTTGATGGCCAAATATCCTGAGCTCTTTGCTAGCCAACCTTGAATCTCGAGGGCGAGATTCTTTTAAGGGGGATAGGTTTGTAACGCCCCAAATTTGAGAGTTGAATTTTTCTTTCTCCAGCACTCACCAAATTTGGGCGTTACCTTTCCTCTTTCTTTTTCTCCTCGCTATGCCTTGTTCTTTTTCAAAGTTCTAGCGAGATTTAGCTCGAGATCTCATGTAAGTAAACCCTAGAGTTAAATCTTTTGGTTGTTGCACCATGCCAGTCCATGCATCTATTTTGTTTGTTGATTGAATTTGTGAAAACATGCTTTTAGAAAATAGATTAAAATGGGAAAACCCTTTCCTTTTCCCTTCTTTTTCTCCCCTCTCCTTCTTGGGCCGGCGTTTCCCCCTCTGGCGGCCCATCTGGCGCGTTCCCCCCTTCTCCCGCGGCCCCTCGCGCCTCCCCCTCTCCTGGACCGGCTGGCCGGCTCGCGGCCTAGCTCGGCGTAGTGGCGCGGCCCAGCCGAGCCCCCCCCCCACGCGCGGCCCACCTCCCCCTGTCTTGGGCCGGCCGGCTTGGCGGCCCAGCCGCCCCCCGCTCCCCAAGCGTGTGGTGCGCGCGGCAGTTAGCCGCCACCCCCTCCCGTGGGCCCCACCCGTCCTCCCCTCCCCCAAAATCTCTCTCCCCACCCCGCGCCCGCTCGCCCTCGTCTCCCCTGCCCGATGCCGAACCGTCGCTCGCCCCTCGCTCCCCCGCGTGGTAAGCCCCCTCCCTCCTCACTCCTCTCCCCTCCCTCCCCTCCCTCGCGCACGGTCTTGGTCGCCCCCTCCCTCGCGCACGGTCCGGCTTGGCCCCGCCTGCCTCGGCGTTGGCGGCCGTGGCGCGCGGCTCGGCCCCGGCTCCCCGTCCCTCGCGCCCCGTCCCGGCGCGGCCGTGGCATGTCCGCCCGCCCCGGCCCCTCTCTGCGCGCGGCGGCGCCCGCCCTGGCGCGCGCGACCCCTGTCCCGGCGCGCTCGCCCTCCCCATCCCCGCGGCGCGGCTCCCCCAGCGCGGCGGCGCGCCCGCGTGGCCCCGCCCATGGCACGGCTCCCCTGCCCTGGCCCGCCCGTCCGCCGTCCTGGCGCGCGTGCCCGCGGCGCAGCACGCACAGCGCCCCAGCCCCAGCCATGGTGCTCGCCCGCCCTGGCGCGCTCGGCCCCGCTCTCGCCGCCCCGGCGCGCTCGCGGCGTGGCTCCCGGCCTCGGCCCCAGTCCTGGCGTGGACTCGCCGTGGCGCGGCCCGGCCCCTGCCCTTGCACGGCGTGGCCCCTGCGCAGCGCAGCCCCGGCCCAGCGCGACTTCGGCTCGCGTGGCCGCGGTGCCCCTGCATAGCGCGGCGCGTGCACAGCTCGGCCCCGTCGTGTGCGCGGCCCGTTCGCGGCGCGTCAGCGTAGCCTTGCGCGAGCGTGCTCGCGTGGTGCGCACAGTGTTTTGGCGTGGCTCGTCGCACTCGTCTACCCCCTAGACGTGCCCGTCTCCCCCCCCCCATGCATTTTATGCGCATTGATCACGTCATTTATATCAATAAAATGGAAACTCAACTCAGAAATTGATTACGTTAGTTATTTCATGTAGTTAATTATCAACTTAGTTTAAGGTCAACCAATTGGAAATAGTTATAATTCTATCAGTGCATGTGATTAACACTTGTTAGTGTAACTAGGTGGAACTAGATCACGTAATGATTAATTATGCATCTACCCGTAGTACGCTTCGATTATAGCTTGGACCACTATGAGACCTTCCTTCTTCTCTTTCTAGCCATGGCGAATGCAATATCGTATGTTATATCTTATGCATATTCAGTTTATCTGCTCTCTTGTATGGTGTACTATTTATTTCCTAATTCAAATGGATGGATGTATGTTTGCGCTCACATAGAGAACGGTCTGGTTGAGGAGTCCGAGGAATTCGTAGGAGAAGCCCCTGAGCAGCAGCTGGTTGGTGGAGGCAAGTGTCCCTTGACCTATCTTTGTCCTATATAATTCTATAATTCACTTCCCGCATTTACACAGTTATACTTAAGGATTGACTAGCTTTTGTTATCCATGTCCTTGTTTACCCATTTGGGTTGGATTATTATGGTTTAGCTTTAAGCTAGTGCTCAACACTAATCAATGAACATGATGAGATTTATCAATGATACGTTGTTTTCCTTATTACTTATGATGATATACTTGTGGCATTTAAGGGGGCTCGAGCGGTTTCTCGAGTGTCTCTCCGTAAGGACCTGTTCGTTGGATGACCGCCCGGCAAAACAGTGCAACCATGAGGGTGGAGTGGGACGCCCTTAGCTGAATAATTAGAGGAACCGGGGTGTAGTTCGCTTAGCCGTCGTGTCGTTAATGGGGCTCGGTGTATGCGGCTCGCTCTGCCAAGTTTGGTTCGCCCCTTGGGGAGGAGTGCGGTGCATTTAGGAAACCTAACGGACGGCTACAGCCCCGGGGAATCTTTGTAAAGGCTACGTAGTGATACCCTACTGGGTCACCTTGGTAGTGATCAATGGAGAGTCATGATCTCAGGGCAAAAGGGGAATCACGACTTGTGGGTAAAGTGCGCAACCTCTGCAGAGTGTTTGAAAACTGATATATCAGCCGTGCTCGCGGTTATGAGCGGCCAAGGGAGCTCCATTGATTAGTGATACTTGATCAGAGATGTTCGGGTTACAGATGGTGATGAGAATGTTGGTTTTGGCATTGACTCTGGTGATGGTAAGTGGTATTCTTTCCGTTTGGAAAGGTTACGTTTGGGTTAATAACGTGGGTAAATTCTAAAACCTGGCTCTCTCTACTAGTAATAATAATCTGACCAACTAAAAGCAACTGCTTGACTTATCCCCACATAAAGCTAGTCCACTACAGCCAAACAGGATACTTGCTGAGTATGTTGATGTGTACTCACCCTTGCTCTACACACCAACCCCCCCCCCCTCCCTAGGTTGTCAGCATTGCAACCACTTCTCAGGAGAAGATGAAGCCGTGGAAGAAGACTTCCAGGAGTTCGAAGATTACGACGAGTTCTAGGCGTGTGTCTACGTTTCCTTTCCGCACTTTGATTATTGTAAAGACTATGTGGATGTCCCAGACATATGATGTAATCGACTATTATTCCCCTTTTATATTATGATTTGAGCACTGTGTGATGATGTCCAGTTATGTAACTGTTGTGTACGTGAATTGCTGATCCTGGCACATACATGGCTCGCATTCGGTTTGCCTTCTAAAACCGGGTGTGACAGTTCATTTGTTTGCAAGGTATGGGGTAAACAAAACTAGGGAAACCTATTAGATTCATCAAATTAACCTGAGCATGTCACTGTGATTACAGAGAACATTATTAAGTAAAGAAGAGTGATCAAGGGCACAACTTGCCTGTGACTTGAGATTCCATGTATTTCACTAGGTGGGTCTTCGGATTTCTCGTGACCTCGCTGCTACTCGTAGCAATACGTATAAATAGACAAGGAGTATATAAAAATAACATTACACTAAACATGAGAACAAACCGTGTAGGAATATTCTACATGATGCTACGAGATTCTAGGTTCGAGAGCGACTAAAATCGGAGTTACAGTGGAAAAGATATGGTTTTCTAGAGGTTTAGGTGATTAAGCAATAAAATATTATTATAAATTATGTGACATAACAAAATAATATTCGCAATTGTGAGGACAATTTTATTACAAAGCCAACGCAACTGGAACGGGTTAAATCAAAGTCATATAGGAGAAAATATGGATTTACTGAGATTTAGGAATATTTTTATAGTAAAACTCATTTCCACATTAAGTTTTATAATTTTATTAGCGCTGATGGACGATGGGCACAAATATTATAGAATCTAGGGTAAAAATCATAATGGTTTGGACCTAAGTGAAAGGATTTTTCTATTTACATTGACTATTGATTCATTTATGACAAGTCGGGGTCTCTTTAATAAAAACGTATATATCAGCACTTTCCAGCCATTAGATCTTAGATCATCGGTTCGTAACAGATCACGAACTGATATTCCATTTCAGCGATCATATCACGAATCAACGCTCGGTATTCAAGGAACTCGCGATCTATTCCAGGCCAACCGATCTGGGATCTACGACCCATAATCAATCCTGAAGCGGTACGCCTAGGATCCGATCTCAGCCACCCGATCACAAAACAGACGTCCACCCTCCATCTTCCTCACCCGATGCCAGAGCATGGCGGCGGTGCCCTACACCATGGCGGCGGCCATCGCCGGCGACACACCAACTCGCTCCCTGATGCCCTATTCTCTAATCTGAAGCGTTCTACACGATTCCCGGAGACTTGCAAATTAGTCGAGAGTGACTTACCGTCGATTGACGTCGCGGACGACCTCTGCCCCCCACGTGGTGGCGGAAGACAGGCTACTGTGAGCAATCCCGGGCCACAGACCGATTCCCGAGCTTCACAACTCTAAACCGATCGACACCACTCTATGAAAACCGATCAATATTAAACCAATGCAAAATGAAACGAAAAGCTGATGCATTTCAATTCCAAACTGATATTGCCTATAAACAGTGAAATCTACGAGGATGGCCTATTTGTAAATGAACGCTCCACATGGCCCGTTAGAATGGCTGATGGGACCGTAACACGGTGTGATAAGTTCAGAGATCGGACGTGAATTTTACTGAATGGAGGATTTTCATTTTGGACTCGTTCGCTGCGTGGTGCGCCGCATTCGAATCGCGCGAACGACGACGGCGCAGAAATGGATTTTGGCAATATCGTCACCGATGAGTTGCATTGCATCGGCCATCCGCTGTCTGTCTCGTGGTACAGGACGGTTGCGCCGCCGGTTCTGGCGGCTGTTGCTGTCTCGTGGTGCACGCTTCCGTGATCACGCGAAAATCGACCGGCCGGCGAGCAACAGGCACACTTCTCTGTTACGCCATGGTTCTTTTCTCGTGGTGCACGCATCTGCGTTCACCCTGAAACCAACCAGTACCCTGCGTCCCTGCCTTTTACTGTGGAAAAGCGACAGGTGGTCTGGTAACCTTCATTCAGGTTTTAGGCATCCACGTGGAGACCGTGTCGCGCGAGCCATCCGCGTCTCGTCTGTTTCACGTGGTGGTGTACTATTAATTATCGTTTTAGATAAGAATTAAGTTAAATTTATAAAATTTTGACTATAAATAACTATTTTATTATTTAGTTTTGAAATCTAACGTTTATATGTTCTGATTTGTCATAATATGTATTTTTTAAAAAATATAAATATATTAAAAGTTTATTTGAATTTTTTTTAAAAAATTTTTGATCAAAGTTATATTTTCAAGACTGTGTCACCGTCCTAGACAATAACTAATAAGACATCGGAGGGAATATGTCAAATAAACTAAAATACTAACAATTCTCAATATACATCTGCACATACGCCTTAAATAACCGAAATATTTGAAACATACATTTTTAATCTATGTGTATAGTAGCCACTGCAGCCCATGTGATATATATATATATATATATATATATATATATATATATATATATATATATATATATATATATATATATATATATATAGATGTAGTATTTAGAGCCCTGGGCTCTCTCTAACTATTGGAAGCCCCGACCAGCAACCGACCAGGTGCGCAGGCTTTTTGGCTCACTGTACCACCTACTTACGTCAATTATAACTACGTGTTATGCTCAATCGTGTTACGGTTTACACACTTTTTGGTATGCGCATATTGTACACCGCTTCCTGTACTATCATATAAAACCGACCGCGACGACTGTTTTTGCCTGAGAGGACTAGGGTTTCAGCGGCGGCGGCTGCCGAGCCCCATTCCCCGATCTGAAGCACCTCAAACCACCGCTCTGCCCCAGATCCACCCAGCTACTGCCTCCTCGGCGCCCCTCGGCCAGCTAAAGGGACCTCCTCGGCGCGCTCCTTTGCCGCCACAGGCGCCGCCGCGCGCCTCCATGCCTCCGCCCCAGCGCCTGCCGCGGCTGGAGCAGGAGGCGCCGTGCCGTTCTCGATCCAGGCGCCCAACGAGAAGATCGAGATGTACTCGCCGGCCTTCTATGCCGCCTGCACCGCCGGAGGAATCGCCAGCTGCGGCCTCACCCACATGGCTGTCACGCCGCTCGACCTCGTCAAATGCAACATGCAGGTGAGCGGGCAGCGGCCTAGATCTGTGTCCCCCGGTACTCCACGAGCTTTTTTTTGGAAATCTCGTGCGGATCTGTGGTGTTTGGTTGGTTGGGAAGCCAGGAAGGTTAGTCGTAGGCTTGAGATCTCGATTTCGTCTCCGTGATCTGGATGTTGCAAATCTAGCCACATCCTGCGTGACTATGCGTGTAGATTTACTTCCTGTGTGCATCGGTAATTCGGTTTCCTTTCCACTTGTGAGATTCGTTGGTTCAAACTTGTGCTTGATGTTTTTTTAAAAAAAATAGTACTAGTTTGGTAGTTTGCTAGCTTAGTAGCTTTTGTGTGGATTGCTATAATGCAGGGCTTGTTCTGACTGCTTAAAGTAGGTTTGTGAATGCGTGGCTAGACCTGTGACTAAATTTTTGCTACCAATATAGTTCTGGAAATTAGTTGGAAAATATGATAATTGCATGTAGATTTGTAATTTGAAGTACTATTATACGATTTCAAGTTATTAAATTTAAACCTTCCTTTGTAATAGTGCATACATATGCTACACCCACCTCCGCCAGCATTTAGCATCATTGTATTATCATAAAACCATAATTTTCAGGTAGTATTTAGTTGTGCTAGTCTATTAGGTGAATGCTTTTAATCATTATACCATTTTCTGTTCAGCTTTACTAAGGAAAGTAGTGACTCGACTCGTGAATAGCTGAACAAGACTGATCTCAGTATGCTGGCGAAAAAATGGTGAATTAGAGTAATCAATCATATTATCTTCCATATTTGCATATAATTATACTTTTTGCAGGTGGTATTAATGGAGAAAGATCAGAAATAGCTGAAATTGAAGCAGCATCAACAAGTGAAGCTGCTCGGCTTAGAGCTGCTCTCCGGCGTGCTCCACCCGGCGCTGTTCGGGAACCTCACCAGTCTTTTGAACGGTAAGATTTGTTATTCTTTAGTTATACAATTTCTAGTAGAGACAACTTAAGTATTACAACTATGTGTTAGGGATTCAAGAAAAAGAATAAATTTTGTATTCAGCATATGTGCATAATAGGGCTTTGATTCTCAAGTCCTGCAATATTGGAAGTATGCATAACAGAGTTTATTAAAAAAAGAAATGTCCTCACTTGCTGGCAGTTTGTCCATTGTATTTTTGTAAATTAAGGTTATTAAAGAAAGAAATGTCCTCACTTCCTTCGAAAAATATAGTATCTCATGGGTTAATTTATGATATTAGCACTTGCTACGGCCTATAGGGTTTATATAGGTTCACAACTTCTTATTGTCCACTAGACTTCTCCAGCTGCATTGTTTTGTAAGTGACATAAACTAGCTAATTGTTGTCACTTAATTACTCCTCCATTTTCCCTGTTGATTAAACTGGTATATAGGTTCATGGATTTACTTAGGCTTATTCTGACGTGTCTTTATGATTTATACAGGCTTACACAGACCTGTTTTGATAAGAGTCGAGCAGCGATTCTTCAATTTCGGACCACGACCTAGCTAGCTAAAGGCTAATGGTTCCAAATGTCTGAAGTACCGAAGACAGGGCTAGCTCCTTGTTTTTTTGTCATGTCAAATAAATCGTGTATGATTGCAACAATATTGGCAAAATATCGTTGTGCTTTATATTTTGATATATTGTGAACAAAACAAGTGCCCTATGAGACCATCATGATTTATGCATTTTCAAACTAAATTTTACGACACTTCTTGTTGTATTTTATGCTTCCATTAAAAACAGTCTTACTGCGTTTTACGCCAAATTTATGACACTTTTTGATGTGTTTTACAGCAATCTCTTTGCGAAATGAGATTGTGCGCGTGTTTTATACTAAATTTTGTACTCATATACGCTGTTTTAGCTCACGTTTTACGCTGAAATCATTCGAGCCAGAACCCGCGCACGATCGGCTGCACGCGATTTTCACGCCGTAATTTTTGGCTCTGTTTGCTGTTACAAAACAGATATAGGATTTACGCTAAATTTCGTACTCATTTACGTTATTTTAGCTCACGTTTTACGCTGGAATCGGCCCGAGCCATGACCCCGCTCACGATCGGCTGCTTAATTTTAGGCCTCATTTGCTGTTACAAAACAGATATAGGATTTACGCTAAATTTCATACTCATTTACGCTGTTTTAGCCCACGGTTTACGCTGGAATCCGCCCGAGCCAGAACCAGAACCACATACTGCATGATTTATGCTGTCAAGTACATGTCATTATGCAGTCGTAAACGCTGTCCACAGTGTCATATTCGTTCCACGTGATTCGGGCTTCAAAAGATTCCTTTATGCATGTTTTACGCATCTTTATCCATATATATATGCATTCGTATATTGCGTTACGCTTATCGTCCTAGAATCTTGGCTGTTGACTGCATGGCTGACGCAAGCATGCGGGTGCTGAGTCGATCGCGTTCTGGCTGGGGCTTCCATTACCTCTTCCCTATATATATATATATATATATATATATATATATATATATATATATATATATAGTATATGTATTTAGAGCCCTGGGCTCTATTTAACTACAGAAAGCCCCGACCATCCGTCCGGTTGACCAGGCGCACGATCCGGTCTACCCACTATAATGTTTACGCTTAGTTATACACAAGTTTACTCTCATGTACCATCGTATATAAACAATCGCTCTATCTGGCCTTCCACGATGGCTGATACTAGGGTTTCAGTGGCGGCGGTTGCACGACATGAGCGAGCGCGGCGAAGCCAGCACAACCGCGGCGGACAAGCGTCCCCATATACGAGATCCATGGCGCAGCGCCGGAAGAGCGTCTCCTCCATGCCGCGCACTGCGGCTCGCGCGCACCGCTGCTCGTGTCGCTCTTCGGCCGCTCGCTCTCCTCAACCGCTTCCACGCGTTGGCGTAGCTCCCAGCAATGGCGATGGCGACAGGGTCCATGGCGGCTTGGCGGCTTGACCATCGAATCATTGCACAGAGGTGTGTGGCTGTGGATCTGGTGAAGGAAACACCGACGAGGCAGACTCCAAGCGAAAGAGGTCATGTACCAGCGGTGACAAAGTTCCAGCGGCTCCACCGTCTCCCCTTGCTTCTATTGTTGTTTGTATGTATAGTTCTGCCCACTTCTGGTCCATCTACCGATCATTGAAGCTAGCGTAGCGGATTCTCCTAATTGATGTGAGTTTTGTTAACTAGATATTATACAGTGCTGACGAAGGATCTGTTATCAATTGGGTTCGACCAAGGATGGCCTTCATTCCTGCTGTCGATGTGAGTTTCTGGATGCCATCCCGCACAGTCACGCATGAATTATTTCTGTTAGCGTTGCGTCAGTATTGTTTTTATGCTTCCTTGAATCGAATAGGAGCGGCGATTTGCATTGTTTCATTCCTTCATTTTGTGGAGGGTTTTTCCAATCGCATATGTGTGTGCCCGTGGCAATTGTATTATAATATAGACAAACCACTGTTATTTTAATCACTGAGAAAGTTGGGATGTTTTATCAGGACTAGTTGATGATTAGGTTAATCATTACTTGTGATGCTCTAATCCAGCCACGTCTTTGTAGCTAGCACAAGCAAATATAAAGTTGGTTTGGTGTGGCTGGTAGTTGTCCACATCGTCTGTTTCTATACCCTGCAACCTGTTTGGTGTCCAATGTTCTCACCGATGCTCATTGATTTGTGCTTGCATTCGCTTGTGAATACCTAACTTACTCTCGTGCTCAGATCTGTAGTAGTATGGTGCTCTCGTCTTACTGGCATCGTCCGCGTTATACTGATCCTGTGGGGAAATCTTCTCTAAGTTGCCCACTTGTGTTTTTGATAATCTGACCAGCTGACCAGGGCACCGGCTCGGCTTCAATGAGGTAGACTTGATCTGCACCTGTACCTCCTGTTTCCCTTTGCCTGTTGCTGTGGGATTCGACTAGCTCAATGAGAAAAAGTCTTGTCCTCGCGTGTGTTCCTACTGAATTAGCTGACTACGTCTTTGGTGAAAAGTCAATTTTTAGTTGGTCGGTAATGGCCCAGGGGAAAGATCCTAGCTTTATAAACTTGTAGATGCATGTCATGCGGCCATTCCATTTGATTTGCTGACGAACAGCTCTCAACGATAGGATACACTACTGTTCAGTTAGCCATAGGTTGTTTCACTACAGGTATTTTTGTAACAAGTCATTCCTTGATACTCATCATTTTGTATATTTCCCTTGTAGTGAATATTCTTGTAGTATACTCCTGCAATTATGTATTCTTTATTTTCTTGTAGTAACCTGTGCTGAAAACTGAGGTGTATAGACAAGATTATGTTCCAAAAGCCTTATATTACAGCTATCTGAATTCTGACACGTTTTTATTCACATGCAGTACACTCCTGCAATTGATGCGTTTTGGTGTTATGGTGAAACAGAGTTTTGTGTGTATGTACCAACAGCTAAAATGTAAACACGACATTATCATAGTTGAGTACAGGAATAATTATCTCTTATATCTTATTGCAAAATCTGAAACAGTTCTCCTGTAGATGGTTAGCTTGCATTTTACGCTACAATTACCTCAGATCACTTGTTGTATCTTACACCAATTTACGAAATTTGTTGATGCGTTTTATGACAACCTCATGCGCTGAGAGATACATTCGGTCTACATTCGTTATTATGAAACAGATGGACGATTCACGTTAAAATTTATACTCATTTACGTTGTTTTGGTTCACGATTTACGCTGAAATCCATTCGAGCCAGAACCCGCGCTCAATCGGCCGCACACGATTTTCACGCTGTAATTCAGGCCTCATTTGCTGTTACGAAACAGGTATACGATTTACGCTAAATTATGTACTCATTTACGCTGTTTTATTTCACGTTTTACGCTAAAATATATTTGAGCCAAAACCCGCGCACGATTGGACGCACGCGATTATTACGCCGTAATTTCGGGACCCATTTACGGTTACGAAACAGATATATGATTTACGCTAAATTTCGTACTCATTTACGCTATTTTGGTTCATGTTTTACGCTAAAATATGTCCGAGTCAGAACCCGATCACGATGGGACGCGCGAGATTTTTACGCCGTAATTTTCGGGCCACATTCGCCGTTTCAAAACAGATCTACGATTTACGCTAAAATTCGTAATCATTTACGCTCTTTTTGTTCACGTTTTACGCTAAAATCTGTCCAAGTCAGAAACCGTGCCCGATGGGACACACGCTGGTACGGAACGTGGCTATACCTGGCTGGGGCTTCCTGGTACTAATGGAAGCCCAGGGCTTCCATTACCATCGCCCTATATATATATATATATATATATATATATATATAACATCCAGACAAAATACTTACAACATACGCCCCTTAATGCACTCTAATTAAGATGATACATGGTCCAACAGGCTAAAAGATGGTGACATAGCACCTTGATAGGTTTTAGACTCTGATCGACTTGTTTTAATGATTACCGTAGAATGATTCCGACATATTTTAGATATTAAACTATTATTATTAATTAGCTTAGGAAACTAGCTCTCTCTATTTATACGTGGATCGTCGAACGTTTGTTTCACTATAGGCTAGTTTTGAAGGCCAATGCAAATTTGAACTCGAGTTGGATTACACCTTTGGCTGGTTTTGGAAGGCCTCGCTGGTCTTCCACACCTAAATCACTTTTTCTAGCTACTTCGCGACCCTCTCCAATGTTCATAGGCAAGATAACATTATTAGGTAGCAATGTATTCTCAAAACTATGAAAATGATTGCTTAAGAATGAGCCTACCTCTTTAATTACTACATTTCGAATTTGGTCATTTCTCTACACTAGAAAAATAAAAGTCAGATACTTCATGAACATATAATGTAGCTCAAAACAATGGTTTGCTAATTGTCACATGCATGCATTCATCAAAACTAAATTTGGTAGCCCCATCTTGAAATATGGAGACAAATTATAGGAAAAATAGAGCATTCACGAACAACAATTTTGTAGGTCAAAAATGGAAACATAGGTATCAAATGTATGCACTCATTAAAACTTAAATTGGTAGCCCTCACTTAAAGAACGATAGTTCCACCTCATGTGCCACATAAAAATTTGAGAGGCTAGTTATAGAAAAATAAAAATTAGAGCTTCCATCAACAACAATATTTTAGGTAAAATAATGAGTTACTAGGTGTGACATGCATGCATTCATCAAAGTTAAAATTTGCTAGGAGTTAAATGGCTTCATAGCCACCAACATTTTGCAAGATAGATTTACCATAATTTCAATGCCTTCTTCAAGATCAAATTTAAAAGTGATTGCTATAAAATAGAGAAACAACTACCATGATAATCAATCAGTGTAGCCATCAAAATGATTGAAAAGATCTAAATTCAAAGAAGTTACCAACTTTAATGAAACAAGATGATGTCCATCCATGAAAATTCAAGAGCTTCCATGAGAATTTGGAGAAAAATTTCACAAAAAATAGAGAGAGATGGGGAAAGGCGCCTCCTTGATAAGTGTGCTCGAGATGGGAGGAAGCAGTATGGGCTGTGGGGTTTTGTACAATACAATATCACTGCTAGCTCAAGCCAATAACCAACAATGGTAAGCTATACATCACTCCTGGATCAACCAATAATCTGGCAGTTACTTACCACTGTTGGCTCAAGCCATCAAACAATAGTGATAAACCCGATATCACTACCAGTTTGTAACTTAAACTAACAATTATAGATCACTACCAATTTATGGTTTAAACCAAAAGTGATGTGAACCTTCACTATGGTTTTAAGGTCCCTAATGATTTTCAGGTTTTCAAATTTAAAACTACTAAAGAAGGGTTATCAATGCCGATGCAAAGAAACCGACAGTGAAGGATCGACAATGAAGATAAGTCCTGTAGTAGTGATATTCCGAGGCTAAATAAGAACTTTTCTCTAGAAAATGGCCTAGAGGGATTAGATTAAATTTTTTACTTCTTAGAAGTCAATTCCAAAAGCTACTTATTTCTTTCACCTTTTATTTTTTTCACCAAACGCCAATATAAAATTTAGATAAATGGAGCCTTAGTGCACTTGCTAGCTCTAAACTAGTAGTGGAGAGAGACTAAAAATATTTGAGCTAGCATGAAGAAAAGAGCTAAACCTTTTAGGTGTCCCAATAGATCAAGAATATAATTCCTCTTTCTCTCTTGATATGAGAAAAATATATAAATAAAAGACATCTTAGATGTAAGTCATACAATATGAGATGTCATCTAAGAGCTAGCACTTGACCGACTCATAATGTTGAAGCTGACCTAGCCCACAACTCTTTTCTTGTCTAGGTGTATGTTGTGTTTTCATTGCCAGGTATTGAATAACTCGAGGTTAAGGTCCCATCTAATCCTAAAATGGTGCCAAATACACATGAATTACAAAGCAATCTAACAAAAAGCTCTAAATATTATGGAAAATTTTGTAGAGTGATAATTGCATGAATTGGCGAAGTTTACCCCACAACCAAATATAATGGTTATAGAGTATCTATGTGTTAGAAAATGAACACTACTGAAGAAAATGGCTTCACCCCTTAACATTAGTACTAGTTGAGTTAAAACTAGCACTGATGCAAGTACTAACTATCGAGACCTTAGGACGAGTATTAGTATCAGTTGCTGACTTCAACCGGTACTAATGTCCGTTCTTTAATACCGTTGGAATCATCAACCGATATTAATCTCTCAAGCATAGATTAGTACCGGTTGGTGGCTCAAACCAGTATTAAAGATTTCACTTCAGTACCGATTAGAAACACCAACCGATAATAAAACTGGAAGAAACTGTAGTACCAGTTGGTGGCAAAAGAACTACTAAATGGTATCCTTTAATCTATTGATGACAAAAATAGGTGCTAAATAAAGGGCCTTTTATCAAGCGGTTTGAAGCTCTTCTAGAGTGAAAATAAAAGGAAAGCATCTTCTTTCTAATTATAACCAGCTCTATGTCACAGTGGTAAGGAGGAAATAAGCAAAACTCTAGGTCTTGAGTTCAAATACGAGCATATATTTCATGCGAAAATTATATTGTTTGAAGCCACTAACCGATAATAATGAGTCGTCCTTTAGTATCATAGGTAATCTTGATAAGATATAATACCAAATTTATGCTGAAGTAGTTGGTGGCCCCATAGTAGACACTAGTTCATGGGCTAGCTGGTTTCCTATAATGTTTAGTATGCCTTTTTCGAGGTCTACTTGAGCTTATATTATTTCAATCAAACAGCTAGCTAGAGTTCCGGAGTGCTATAAACGGGAGCCTATATATGGAGACGTTTTGCACCCATGAGGCTCACAACAACTTAGCATAACAAAAGCCCTTGCCCACGCCATGCACTACCGGAATCCGAGGCTTTGCCGAGTGTTGGCCTCTTTGCCGAGTGCCTTTTGTCGGGCACTCGGCAAAGAAGTCTTTGCCGAGTGCCGCGCTCGGTAAAGCTAGGCACTCGGCAAACCGTGCTTTGCCGAGGGCTGAACACTCGGCACAGAACGACACTCGGCAAAGACAACTTTGCCGTGTGTTAAACACTCGGCAAAGGGGGCTCTCGGCAAATGGCCGTCAGCGGCCGTCCCAAAGCTGACGGCCGTCAGTCTTTGCCGAGTGCCAGCCGTTGGCTCTCGGCAAAGAGGTTCTGTACCGAGTGCCACATAGTAGGCACTCGGCAAAGCATACTTTGCCGAGTGTCATCTCTGGACACTCGGCAAAGTATATTTTTATTTTTTTTTATTTTGTCTATCAAAATTTTTGTGGTATGTTCCTACACTATGTAGACCTACATGTATCATTTGTGGACAATTTTAACAGAGTTTTCAATCGTTAGTAGATTTAGTTCGTTTATTTAAATTTCTTCGGAAAATTTAGATTTGAACTGTAGGTCACTCGAAACTTGGAAAACCGTGAATGCAAAAATGATATTCATGTTACTTAGCATAAGTTACGACCGATTCCAGGAGCGGACCGGAAACTTCGAGCAACATGCTCACTAAACATAGCCGTGAACTTGCCATACACATGTTTAAAAATTGTATAAAACACAAACAAAGTCAGAAAATCCTGAAACTTGTCCACGTGTCATGATATCATATGTACAGGCTGCGATAAAAAATTGAAAAAATTTCGAGAAAACTATGACGTGCTATGTGTACAAACCTAAGAGATCCACATTGAAACTCTATGATTTCATGTGTAGTTCTCTTAGGTTTCTACACATAGTGTCTCACAACTTTGTCCAAACATTCTCAATTTTTTATCACAACCTGTACATATGATATCATGACACGTGGCCAAGTTTCATGATTTTCTGACTTTGTTTGTGTTTTATACAATTTTTAAACATGTGGATGGCAAGTTCATGACCATGTTTAGTGAGCATGTTGCTCGAAGTTTCCGGTCCGCTCATGGAATCGGTCGTAACTTGTGCTAAATAGGACAGATATCATTTTTGCATGCACGATTTCCCAAGTTTCGAGTGACCTGCAGTTCAAATATGAATTTTCCGAAGAAATTCAAATAAACGAACTAAATCTAATAGTTATAAAAAACACTTTTATAATTGTACCAAAATGGTACTTGTAGGTCTACATAGTGTAGGAACACACAACAAAAAGTTTGGTTGCCAAAAATAAAAAAAATAAAATATACTTTGCCGAGTGCTGGCCAGTTAGCACTCGGCAAAGACGGCGTTGCCGAGTGCCTGTCCTTGAGCACTCGGCAAAGTTTGTACAACACATCTTTGCCGAGTGCCTGTCCTTGAGCACTCGGCAAAGTTTGTACAACACATCTTTGCCGAGTGCCCGCGATCCGGCACTCGGCAAAGGCGTCTTTGCCGAGTGCCCGCGATCCGGCACTCGGCAAAGTTTATTTTAAAATTTTTAAAAAATCTTTGCCGAGTGCCGGATCGCGGGCACTCGGCAAAGAAGGTGACTAAACCGCCCGCGCGCGGCCGGCTCTCTTCTTCCTTCACCTTTCCTTCTCCTTTCCTTCTCTCCTTTCCTTCTCCTCACCGCCGCCACGCCCGCCGCCCGCCCCACGCTCCGGCTCGCCGCCGGCGCCGCCCCACGCTCCGGCTCGCCGTCGGCGCAGCCCCACGCGCCCGGCCGCCGCTCGCCCGGCCGCCCCATGTGCCCGCCCGCCCGCCCGCAAAGCCCGGCACGCCAACGCCGGTGAGCCGACCGCCGCCCGCCCTCTCCTCCGCCGCGCCCCACCGCCGCCCGCTCTGTTCGTCGCCGCGCCCCACTGTCGCCCGCTCTATCCGTCGCCGCGCCCCACCGTCGCCGCGCCTCACTCCTTTGTAAGTCTTTAATTAGGGTATGAATTAGCGGTAGTTTTAGGGCATTATCGAAGAGGTGCGTGAGGATCCGCCGTCGTAGGAGGTCACAACGATGTAGTCATACTCGTCGACGAGGTTGTCATGGTCCTTGTCCATAGAGACTGAGATAAGGGAGTCAAGTTCCGAGTGGGTAGCTGATACTTGAGAATGATAGGGTGACCGCCCAGCAGCAACCGCGAGAGGCAAGTGTGGATGTCGGCGCGTGATGCGTGCTGGTCCACGGCCATGATCTGGATCTCTCCGCACAAGTAGCAAAGCGACTTACCGGTTGAGCATGGGATGATCCGGCCTCCGAAGCTGCACATCAGGCGGAGCTGGCCCATGCCTCCCGCAGCCGCGGCCGTCGCCGTCACAGAGGACGGGAAGGGCTCATCCCATAGAAGGGAGGGAGATGGCGAGCCGACGATGGCCTCGTCCTTGTGCGGAGCGTAGGCCGCGACGGCGTAGAAGCGGTCGGGGTAGGTGAGTCTGGAGCTCTCCATGGCCGATGTCGTGCCCTAGATCTTCGCTCGGGCAGTTGAGGGAGAGATTGGGGGAGATCTGGGTCGAGGCCGAGGCTCAGACCCCGTCCCCAGCAAGTTCATCTCGCCAAGCGTGGGATCTGGGCGCTGGTACATGGAGCAACCTCGAGGTTGGACTCGCCCATGGCACGGAGGAGCTCGTCGCGGCGGGAGGCCAGGATGGCCGCGAGTGTGGGGAGCAGGTGCGAGGAGATGACGAGCACCAGCGCCTACATGGCGGGGGAGAGGAAGGAGTGTGGCGGCGGCGTCTGGTGCGACCGCCGCGGCGCGGGGGCGGGCATAGTGAGGTGGACACTACCGGAATCCGAGGCTTTGCCGAGTGTTGGCCTTTTTGCCGAGTGCCTTTTGTCGGGCACTCGGCAAAGAAGTCTTTGCCGAGTGCCGCGCTCGGTAAAGCTAGGCACTCGGCAAACTGTGCTTTGCCGAGGGCTGAACACTCGGCACAGAACGACACTCAGCAAAGACAACTTTGCCGAGTGTTAAACACACGGCAAAGGGGGCTCTCGGCTGCCGAGTGCCGGATCGCGGGCACTCGGCAAAGAAGGTGACTAAACCGCCCGCGCGCGGCCGACTCTCTTCTTCCTTCACCTTTCCTTCTCCTGTCCTTCTCTCCTTTCCTTCTCCTCACCGCCGCCACGCCCGCCGCCCACCCCACGCTCTGGCTCGCCGCCAGCGCCGCCCCACGCTCCAGCTCGCCGTCGGCGCAGCCCCACGCGCCCGGCCGCCGCTCGCCCGGCCGCCCCACGTGCCCGCCCGCCCGCCCGCAAAGCCCGGCACGCCGCCGCCGGTGAGCCGACCGCCGCCCGCCCTCTCCTCCGCCGCGCCCCACCGCCGCCCGCTCTGTTCGTCGCCGCGCCCCACTGCCGCCCGCTCTGTCCGTCGCCGCGCTCCACCGTCGCCGCGCCTCACTCCTTTGTAAGTCTTTAATTAGGGTATGAATTAGCGGTAGTTTTAGGGCATTATAGTGAATTTGCTATGTTTATTAAAATACTTATATATATTGTGATGGTGGATATGGATGCCACTTAGATGTGACTTGCATTCATCGTGTCGTTTGTATATGTGCGTGTCAGCCATCGTGCTGTTAGATTTATTTGCAGGTTTTGGAAACCTCCCCGTACAGGGGAAGTGCTGCCGATTTTTTTTGACATGCTTGTTTATTTTTTCGAGCCGTACCGAGCCGGTCACGAGCCAAGCCGAGCCGATGAGGCACAAGTATTTCGTCCAACCCTACACACACCACAACGACAACAGTGTATTGATATGGTTCCAGAGTTACCCAACGCATCAACCACCATATCCATCATCGACACCAATCCTAGAAACCTCTAACTTGGCCAAACTAGACCACATTGGCATAGCTCACCACAATGGACACACGGCTAGATTTCCACGATTGACAACTCCCCAACCTTAACCACCATAGGAGAACTCCATAACTCTTATGGGTGTGGCCCATGGCTCGGATGGCCACTCTGGTGACAGAACTAACCGATAGCGGTAGATAGGCACAAGTAGTGGTAGGTTTGCCGATGGCATGCGTGGTCCTAAGGATGGCGGTCGTTGATGTGAATTCATATGAACAAAGTTTGGCAATATTTTTTTGTATTAATAGACTTGTGTTTCTTTTTTACAGAGAAGATACTTGTCTTCCTAGCCACTGCGGGTCTGCCTGCACCGCGTAGCGTCGCCACTGCACCGACCCGCCACAGCCCCGCTAGCCTGATTCCACCGTCACCCTAGGTATAACCATATCGTTGGTTTTCTCGCAGTCGGCGGCACATGGTGGCGCGCCTTGCTCCACGTTCTCGGCATATGCCATGGCCCACAAGGGGAAGGCGACGTCCGACGTCACCTACAACCCGGATGACGGGCCCGAGGCGTACACCAACCCCGCCATCCACAGCCGACTTAGTGAGTACACCGCCATGGCCAAGGAGGTCCATGGGCCAGATTACTGTCACACCCGGTTTTTAGAAGGTAAACCGAATGCGAACCATGTACGTGCCAGGATCAGTTATTCACGTACACAGCAATTACATAACATGGACATCATCACACAGTGCTCAAATAGTATTAAAAGGGAAATAATAGTCGATTACATCATACGTCTGAGACGTCCATATAGTCCTTACAATAAATCAAAGTGCGGAAAAGAAACGTAGATAACACGGCCTTCACAGGCAGCTGACTGGGGGTTGCTGCTAACCCACACCTAGAACTCGTCGTAGTCTTGGAACTCCTGGAAGTCTCCTTCCACAGCTTCATCTTCTCCTGAGCAGTGGTTGCAATGCTGACAACCTGGGGGGGTTTGGTGTGTAGAGCAAGGGTGAGTACACATCAACATACTCAGCAAGCATCCCGTTTGGCTGTAGTGGACTAGCTTTATGTGGGGATAAGTCAAGCAGTTGCTTTTAGTTGGTCAGGTTATTACTTACTAGTAGAGAGCCAGGTTTTAACATTAACCCAAGTTATTAGCCCAATGTATCCTTTCCAAACGGAAAGAATACCACTTACCAGCACCATAATCATAACCAGAATCATCAATCTCATTGCCACCTGTACAAAATATCTCTGATCAAGTATCACTAGTCTCTGGAGCTCCCTTGGCCGCTCATAACCGCGAGCACGGCTGACATATCAGTTTCATAACACTCTGCAGAGGTTGTGCACTTTACCCATAAGCCGTGATTCCCTCTCTAGCCCGGGCTTGCAAGACCCTTATTCACTCCCAAGGTGAATGGCTAGGGATTCACTATGAAGCCTTTACAAAGATTCCCCGGGGCTGTAGCCACCCGTTAGGTTTCCTAAATGTACCGCACTCCTCCCCAAGGGACAAATCAACCTTGGCAGAGCGAGCCGCATACACCGAGCCCCATTGACGGCACAACGGCGAAGTGATCTACACCCCGGTTCCTCAAATTATTCAGCTAAGGGCGTCCCATTCCACCCTCATGGTTGCACTGTTTTCCCGGGCGGTCATCCATTGAACAGGTCCTTACGGAGAGGCACTCGAGAAACCGCTCGAGTCCCCTTAAATGCCACAAGTATGATCATAAATAAGAAGGGGAAAACAGCGTATCATAGATAATCACATCATGTTAATTGATTTGAGTTGAGCAATAGCATCAGACTAAGCAGTAATAATCCGACCCAAATAGGTAATCAAGGACATGGATAACAAAAGCTAGTAAATCCTTAGGTATAAATGTGTAATGCGGGAGGTGAATTAAAGAATGAATAGGACAGAAATAGGTCAAAGGACACTTGCCTCCACCAACCGACTGCTGCTCAGGGGCTTCTCCTGCGAATTCCTCGGGCTCTTCGACCAGATCGTTCTCTATGCGAGCGCAAACATACATACATCCACATATTTAATACAAAAAAACAGTACACCATACAAGAGAACAAATAAAGTGAATATGCATCAAGTATGACATTCGATATCACATTTATTATGGTTAGAAAGAAACGGGGAAAGGTCTCGCGGGGAGGGGGGGGTTAAAGCTTATGCACTAATGATTAGTTACAATTGGTTCTTAACAAAAGAATTCTGTTATATGCACTAATGGAAACCTAGTCATTTTTAGTTGATCAACATTGAACTGGATAAACAATTGATTATATGAATCAACTAGCGTAACGAAATTCTAAATCAAGTTTCCTATTTCAATAACATGAACAATGATTAGCCTGCCTAAATAACAATGATAACAGAAGGTAGGATCAAATAAATAAAATAATAAAAAAAATAAAAAGGGGGGGGGGGCGGTTGAACCGGCCGGGGGCGGCCGAGCTGGGCGGCTGGGCTGGGGGCGGGCGCGCAGGGGCGGTTGGGCTGGGGAGGGAGAGGAGGGGAGAGGGGAGAGGAGAGGAGAGGGGGAGGGCTCACCGGGGACGGGGACGGGCGGCCGAGCTGCAGGGGGCGGCGGCCGAGCTGCAGGGGCGGGGCTAGGGCAGGGGGCGGTGGCTAGGGTGGGAGAGAATGGGAGAAAGAGAGGGAGAGGGGTAAGGGGAAGGGAGTGGGGGGCGGTTAGGCCGGCTAGGCCCAAGAGGGGGGCGCGCGGGGGCGGCTGGGCCGGCGGCGGGCGGCTGGGCCGGCCAGGGGCAGCCCACGGCGCGGGAGAGAGAAAAGGGAGGAGAGAGAGAAAGAAAAAGAAAAAGAAAGAAAAGGTTTCTTCTCATTTTCGAAATCCGATCTTCCTAGATGAATGCATTTACATTTTCAAACAATCCAAAAGAGTGCATGGTCCGGCATGGTGCATCAAACAACATAAAGCAATTTAGGGCTTTTCTTTATACGGGAATTCCAAACCGAATCCCGCTAGCTTTGGAAAAGGTCAAGGTCTAGCGAGGGGAAAAAGAAAAAGAAAAGGTAACGCCCGAATTTGGCGAGTGAAGAAAAGAAAAAATTCAACTGCAAAATTCGGGGCGTTACAAACCTATCCCCCTTAAAAGAATCTCGCCCTCGAGATTCAGGGTTGGCTAGCAAAGAGCTCTGGGTACTTGGCCACTAGATCATCTTCACGCTCCCAGGTTGCTTCTTCCTCAGAGTGGTGATTCCATCTGACTTTGCACATCCTGATGGTCTTCCTTCGGGTGACTCTATCTGCAACCTCAAGGATCTGCACTGGCTTCTCAACATAGGTCAAGTCCTCTTGGACTTCAAGACCTTCCACTGGCAACTGCTCTTCTGGCACACGCAAGCACTTCTTCAACTGAGACACATGAAAGACATCATGCACAGCTGACAAATTCTCTGGCAGACTGAGCTGATAGGCCACTTCTCCACGCTTTGAGAGGATTTGGTACGGACCAATGTAGCGGGGTGCTAGCTTGCCCTTCACTCCGAACCTTCTGACTCCTCTGATCGGTGACACTTTCAGATAGACAAAGTCTCCGACTTCAAAACTCAGCTCTCTTCTTCTTGTGTCTGCATAGCTTCGCTGCCTTGATTGCGCTATCTTCAGATTCTCTCGGACCATCTTGATGTTCTCTTCAGCTTCAAGCAGAATGTCTGGCCCAAACACCTGCTTTTCTCCAGGCTGATCCCATTGCAACGGAGTTCTACAACTCCTTCCATAGAGCGCTTGAAATGGTGACATCTTCAAACTGGCCTGGTAACTGTTGTTATAGGAAAACTCTGCATAAGGCAATCGCTTGTCCCATCCGGACTGATCTTGCAACGCACAGGCTCTCAACATGTCTTCAAGAATTTGATTGGTTCTTTCAGTCTGGCCATCTGTCTGCGGGTGATAAGCTGAGCTGAAATTCAGATGTGTGCCCAAAGCTTCATGCAACTGCTGCCAGAAATGAGAGGTGAACTGCGTTCCTCTGTCTGACACTATCTTCTTTGGCACACCATGAAGACAAACGATCCGAGACATATACAGTTCTGCCAATACTGCACTGCTGTAGTTGGTCTTGACTGGTATGAAGTGGGCTGACTTGGTCAAACGGTCCACCACTACCCAAATGGAATCGTAGCCGGCTCGAGTGCGAGGCAATCCGACTATGAAATCCATACCAATTTCATCCCATTTCCACTGAGGGATCTGCAACGGTTGCAACAATCCAGCTGGTCTCTGGTGCTCTGCCTTAATTCTTCGGCAACTATCGCACATAGCCACATGCTCTGCGATTTCCCTCTTCATTCCGTACCACCAGAATTTCTTCTTCAGATCCTGATACATCTTCTCACTGCCAGGGTGAATCGAATAGGCTGTCTCATGAGCTTCCTTGAGAATCAACTCCCGAATGGACTGGACATTGGGAACACACAAGCGGTCTTTGAACCATATCACGCCTTCTGCGTCTTCTCGAAAATCTTTGCCTCTGCCATCTAGAATCAGTCGCCGGATCTCACTGATCTTCTCATCATTCTTCTGCGCTTCTTTGATTTCGCGCTCCAAGGTAGGTTCCAACTCGACCGTGACTCCTCGCGAATTGTTCAGAAATCCGAGACTCAACCTGTCGAACTCCTTGGCCAACTCATAAGGCATCGGACGAGCGACCATCAGATTGACTTGACTCTTTCTGCTCAAAGCATCTGCCACTATGTTTGCTTTGCCTGGATGGTAGTGGATCTCCAACTCATAGTCTTTGATCAGCTCTAACCATCTTCTTTGCCTCATGTTCAACTCTGACTGAGTGAATATGTACTTCAGACTCTTGTGATCTGTGTAAACATCGCATTTCTGTCCATACAGATAGTGCCTCCATGTCTTCAGTGCGTGAACCACTGCTGCCAACTCTAGGTCATGGATTGGGTAATTCTTCTCATGAACCTTCAGCTGTCGGGACGAGTAAGCCACAACTCTTCCCTCTTGCATCAACACGCATCCCAAACCTGTGTAACAAGCATCACAATACACCGAGAAGGGCCTGTGCACATCAGGCAAGACTAAGACAGGCGCTGTTGTCAACTTCTCTTTCAGCGCTTCAAAGGCTTCTTGGCATTTCTGGGTCCACTTGAACTCAACCATGTTGCCTAGCAACGCTGTCATTGGTTTCGCAATCTTCGAAAACCCTTCAATGAATCGCCGATAATATCCGGCCATTCCAATGAAGCTCTTGATTCCTCGAGCATCCGTTGGCGCTTTCCAGTTTAGAATGTCTGCCACTTTCTTCGGATCCACAGCCAATCCTTCTTTGTTGATTATGTGACCCAAGAACAGGACTTCACTGATCCAGAACTCACACTTGCTCAACTTTGCATACAACTGGTGCTCTCGCAATCTCTGCAATACCATCCTCAAATGATTTGCATGTTCTTCTTCGCTTTGAGAATAAACCAGAATGTCATCAATGAATACCACCACAAACTTATCGAGATAATCCATGAATACACTGTTCATCAAGTTCATAAAGAACGCTGGTGCATTGGTCAAACCAAAAGACATCACTGTGAACTCATACAAACCATACTTGGTAATGAACGCTGTCTTCGGAATGTCTGAAGGTCGAATCCTGAGCTGATGATAACCTGACCTCAGATCGATCTTGGAGAACACACTGGCTCCTCTCAACTGGTCAAACAGATCTTCTATTCTGGGCAAGGGATACTAGTTCTTGATCGTGACTTCATTCAAAGCTCGATAATCGTTACACATCCTTTTGGTGCCATCTTTCTTCTCCACAAACAGGACAGGGGCGGCCCAAGGCGAGGTGCTTGGCCGGATGTAACCTTTCTCTGACAGCTCATCAATCTGCTTCTTAAGCTCAACCAACTCTGGTCCAGATATTCTGTAAGCTCTCTTAAAGATAGGGGCGGTTCCAGGAAGAAGCTCTATGGCAAACTCAACTTTCCGCTCTGGTGGCATACCCGGTAAGTCCTTTGGAAACACATCTGGGAACTCGGACACCACCTTGATACTCTCAATTGGGTCTGCTTCACTGCTATCGACAGCCATCTGATAACAACTTCCTCTCTTCGGCTCAGGCGGGACTAACTCGGTCACCACTTCCTCTCCTAGTGGGGACACCAACTTGATTGTCCTTTTATCACAACTGATAACTGCCTGATACTTATCTAGCCAATTCATCCCTAGGATGACATCTATTTCCTGAGTACCCATTACTATAAGGTTAGCGGGAAACGCTATCCCCCTTATTTCCACACTTACATTCAAACATATGCTATCGGCTCGAATTCTACCACCGGCTGAGTCAATTTGAATGGGGGTTGACATGGTAGTAATTGGAAGATTATGTGCTTTCACCCATGATGCAGTAATAAAAGAATGCGTTGCTCCAGTATCAAATAACACTTCTGCAATATGGGAATCGACTGGGAACATACCTACTGTCATGCCGGGGGTCTCCTGAACTGCTTCAGCCTCCAAGTGATTCAATCTTCCATGATTATAGCGCTGCTGAGGGCGGTTGCCTGATCCAGGCTGGGACACATTCTGCTTTGCTGGGGCATTGGGGCCTGACTGCTGCTGGGCTGCTTTCTTTGGACATTGCATCACCCAATGGCCTTGCTCTCCACAGTGGAAACATGCTCTGTTTCCAATCTGAGATGGTGCTGTCTGACTGTTCTGCTGAGTTGCGGGGGCAGTAAGACGAGGTGCCTGCTGATTCTGCCTCTGAAACTGACCTCCTGACTGATTGCTCTGACGGTTCTGGTACTGGTGCTGAGGATACTTCCTTTGGAACTGCTGATGCTGCTGAGGTGGACGCTGATTCTGCCTGAACTGCTGAGGTTGATTGCCTAAAAAACAAGGACGACTGCTGCTTCCAGGCTGGGGTCCACTGAGAGCGCCTAGAGGGGGGGGGGGTGAATAGGTGATCCTGTGAAACTTTAAAACTTAAGCCACAAAAACTTGTTAAAGTGTTAGTACAATAATCACCAAGTGGCTAGAGAGGAGTCTCAACAAAACACAATACCACAAGAGATCAAACACAGAGATGACACAGTGGTTTATCCCGTGGTTCGGCCAAGACCAACGCTTGCCTACTCCACGTTGTGGCGTCCCAACGGACGAGGGTTGCAATCAACCCCTCTCAAGCGGTCCAAAGACCAACTTGAATACCACGGTGTTTTGCTTTGCCTTTCAATATCCCGTTTGCGAGGAATCTCCACAACTTGGAGCCTCTCGCCCTTACACTTGAGATTTACAAGAAATACGGAGTAAGGGATGAAAGCAACACACACAAATCCACAGCAAAATGCGCACACACACGGCCAAGAATCGAGCTCAAAAGACTATCTCAAAGTTCTCACTAGAATGGAGCTCGAATCACTGAGAATGACAAACGAATGCGCAAAGACTGAGTGTGGATGATCAAGAATGCTCTAAGGTTGCTTGGTGTACTCCTCCATGCGCCTAGGGGTCCCTTTTATAGCCCCAAGGCAGCTAGGAGCCGTTGAGAGCAAATCTGGAAGGCCAATCTTGCCTTCTGTCGTCGGGGGCACCGGACAGTCCGGTGCACACCGGACACTGTCCGGTGCCCGATTTCCTTCCTTAAATAGCGAAGACGACCGTTGGCAGACTTGGAGCCGTTGGCGCACCGGACATGTCCGGTGCACACCGGACAGTCCGGTGCCGTCTTCTAGCCGTTGGCTCGGCCACGTGTCCCGCGCAGATTGCGCGGCCGACCGTTGGCCCGGCCGACCGTTGGCTCACCGGACAGTCCGGTGCACATCGGACAGTCCGGTGAATTTTAGCCGTACGCCGTCGGTGAATTCCCGAGAGCGGCCACTTCGCGCCGAGTCAGCCTGGCGCACCGGACACTGCCCGGTGCACCACCGGACAGTCCGGTGTGCCAGACCGAGCTGAGCCTTGGCTGTACACAGCCATGTCTTTTGCACCTTTCCTCTTTTCTTCCTCTTTCTGTTTCTAACACTTAGACAAGTATATTAGTACACAAAACCAATGTACTAAGGCTTAGAAACATACCTTTACTTCATGATTTGCACTTTGTTCATCCATGGACATAAATTCACATTTAAGCACTTGTGTTGGCACTCAATCACCAAAATACTTAGAAATGGCCCAAGGGCACATTTCCCTTTCAATCTCCCCCTTTTTGGTGATTTATGCCAACACAACATAAAGCAACTAGAACAAGTGCAAACTCACTTCAAATAAAACTCAAATTTATTTTGATTCAATTTTGGCATATATGGATCATCCTTTGCCACCACTTGGTTTGTTTTTTGCAAATCAAACTCAAATCTCTATCTCTAAGTCAAACACACATGTTGAAGCATAAAGAGAGTCATTCCAAAAGAGATTGATCAAAGATTTCAAAAACTCCCCCTTTTCCCATAATTACTACTTCTCCCCACAAGAAGCCAACTTTTGACAAAAGAGACAATAAAAGAGTTTTGACAAACCAAACGCTCTACTCTACTATTTTCAAATTTCTCAAGTGGTAGCTGATCCATTTATTGCTTTGGCCTTTATTTTCTCCCCCTTTGGCATCAAGCACCAAAACGGGATCAATCTTGGCCCTTTAACCCCATTGCCTCACCAAAATCTTCAATTTAGAGCAAATGGCAATAAGAGTTCATGAGATGGACTTGGAATAAGTTACCCTCTCATCGGAGTGCAGTGGAAGTCTTTCATGGTCCAAGTCCACCTTTTCCCTTTCAATTCTCCTTCGAGACTAAATCAAGCAAACTCAAGCATATGGTTAGTCTCAAAGGGTCAAGTTGTAACACATCTCCCCCTAAACATGTGCATCACTTTGCAACGGACTTGTGAGGTCCAGGGAGTGTTTGTACAACTTGAGCACCATAATAAGCAACAAAATGCAGAATGGACATGATCAAAGGCATAAACACATGTATGCTACAATTCAATCCAAGTTCCGCGAATCTAAGACATTTAGCTCACTACGCAGCCTGCAAAAGGTCTTCTCATCTAGAGGCTTGGTAAAGATATCGGCTAGCTGGTTCTCGGTGCTAACATGAAACACTTCGATATCTCCCTTTTGCTGGTGGTCTCTCAGAAAGTGATGCCGGATGTCAATGTGCTTTGTGCGGCTGTGCTCAACAGGATTTTCCGCTATTCGGATAACACTCTCATTATCACATAGGAGTGGGACTTTGCTCAGATTGTAGCCAAAGTCCCTGAGGGTTTGCCTCATCCAAAGTAGTTGCGCGCAACACTGTCCTGCTGCAACATACTCGGCCTCAGCGGTGGATAGGGCAACGGATGTTTGTTTCTTAGAGTTCCATGACACCAGGGACCTTCCTAAGAATTGGCACGTCCCCGATGTACTCTTCCTATCGACCTTACATCCAGCATAGTCGGAATCTGAGTACCCAATCAAGTCAAAGTTAGACCCCTTTGGATACCAGATCCCGAAGCAAGGCGTAGCGACTAAATATCGAAGAATTCGCTTCACAGCCACTAAGTGACACTCCTTCGGATCAGATTGAAATCTAGCACACATGCATACGCTAAGCATAATATCTGGTCTACTAGCACATAAATAAAGCAAAGAACCTATCATGGACCGGTATGCTTTTTTGATCAACGGACTTACCTCCTTTGTTGAGGTCGGTGTGTCCGTCGGTCCCCATCGGAGTCTTTGCGGGCTTGGCGTCCTTCATCCCAAACCGCTTCAGCAAGTCTTGCGTGTACTTCGTTTGGGAGATGAAAGTGCCATCCTTGAGTTGCTTCACTTGGAACCCAAGGAAGTAGTTCAACTCGCCCATCATCGACATCTCGAATTTCCGTGTCATCACCCTGCTAAACTCTTCACAAGACTTTTGGTTAGTAGAACCAAATATTATGTCGTCGACATAAATTTGGCATACAAAAAGATCACCATCGCAAGTCTTAGTAAAAAGAGTTGGATCGGCTTTCCCAACCTTGAAAGCATTAGCAATTAAAAAATCTCTAAGGCATTCATACCATGCTCTTGGGGCTTGTTTAAGTCCATAGAGCGCCTTAGAGAGCTTACACACGTGGTCGGGGTACCGCTCATCCTCGAAGCCAGGGGGTTGCTCCACGTACACCTCCTCCTTTATTGGCCCGTTGAGGAAAGCGCTCTTCACATCCATTTGGTACAACCTGAAAGAATGGTGAGCGGCATACGCTAGCAAGATACGAATGGACTCTAGCCTAGCCACAGGAGCAAAAGTCTCCTCAAAGTCCAAACCTGCGACTTGGGCATAACCTTTTGCCACAAGTCGAGCCTTGTTCCTTGTCACCACTCCGTGCTCGTCTTGTTTGTTGCGGAACACCCACTTGGTTCCCACAACATTTTGCTTGGGACGAGGCACCAGCGTCCAAACTTCGTTGCGCTTGAAGTTGTTAAGTTCCTCCTGCATGGCCAACACCCAATCCGGATCTAGCAAGGCCTCCTCTACCCTGAAAGGCTCAATAGAAGAGACGAAAGAGTAATGTTCACAAAAGTTAACTAGTCGAGACCGAGTAGTTACTCCCTTGCTAATGTCACCCAAAATTTGGTCGACGGGATGATCCCTTTGAATCACCGCTCGAACTTGGGTTGGAGGTGCCGGTTGCGCTTCTTCCTCCATCACGTGATCATCTTGTGCTCCCCCTTGATCACACGCCTCCTTTTGATGAACCTGTTCATCATCTTTAGTTGGGGGATGCACCGTTGTTGAGGAAGAAGGTTGATCTCGTTCATCTTGTTCCTGTGGCCGCACTTCTCCAATCGCCATGGTTCGTATAGCGGCTGTCGGAACATCTTCTTCATCTACATCATCACAATCAACAACTTGCTCTCTTGGAGAGCCATTAGTCTCATCAAATACAACGTCGCTAGAGACTTCAACCAAACCCGATGATTTGTTGAAGACCCTATACGCCTTTGTATTTGAATCATAACCTAATAAAAACCCTTCTACAGCTTTGGGAGCAAACTTAGAATTTCTACCCTTCTTCACTAGAATGTAGCATTTGCTCCCAAATACACGAAAGTACGATACATTGGGTTTGTTATCGGTTAGTAGCTCATACGAAGTCTTCTTGAGGAGGCGATGAAGGTAGACCCTGTTGATGGCGTGGCAAGCCGTGTTCACAGCTTCCGACCAAAAGCACTCGGGGGTCTTGAACTCTCCAAGCATCGTCCTCGCCATATTGATCAGCGTCCTGTTCTTCCTCTCTACCACACCATTTTGCTGTGGTGTGTAGGGAGCGGAGAACTCGTGCTTGATCCCTTCCTCCTCAAGGAACTCCTCCAGTTGAAGGTTCTTGAACTCGGACCCGTTGTCGCTCCTTATCTTCTTCACCTTGAGCTCAAACTCATTTTGAGCTCTCCTGAGGAAGCGCTTGAGGGTCCCTTGGGTTTCAGACTTATCCTGCAAAAAGAACACCCAAGTGAAGCGGGAAAAGTCATCAACAATAACTAAACCATACTTACTTCCTCCTATGCTTAGATAGGCGACGGGTCCGAAGAGGTCCATATGTAGCAGTTCCAGGGGTCTTGATGTGGTCATCACATTTTTGCTGTGATGCGCTCCTCCCACCTGTTTACCTGCCTGACAAGCTGCACAAGGTCTATCTTTTTCGAATTGTACGTTAGTCAAACCTATCACGTGTTCTCCCTTTAGAAGCTTGTGAAGGTTCTTCATCCCCACATGTGCTAAGCGGCGATGCCACAGCCAGCCCATGCAAGTCTTAGCCATTAAGCATGCATCTAGACCGGCCTCTTCTTTTGCAAAATCAACTAAGTAAAGTTTGTCGTCTAGTACACCCTTAAAAGCTAGTGAACCATCACATCTTCTAAAGACAAACACATCTACATTTGTAAATAAGCAGTTATATCCCATATTGCATAATTGACTAACAGATAGTAAATTATATCCAAGAGACTCTACTAAAAACACATTAGATATGGAGTGCTCATTTGAGATTGCAATTTTACCTAACCCTTTTACCTTGCCTTGATTCCCATCACCGAATATAATTGAATCTTGGGAATCCTTATTTTTGACGTAGGAGGTGAACATCTTCTTCTCCCCCGTCATATGGTTTGTGCATCCGCTGTCGATAATCCAGCTTGAACCCCCGGATGCATAAACCTGCAAGGAAAATTTAGGCTTGGGTCTTAGGTACCCAACTCATGTTGGGTCCTGCAAGGTTAGTGCAAATATCCTTAGGGACCCAAATGCAAGTTTTGTCTCCCTTGCATTTTGCCCCTAACTTCCTAGCAATTATTTTCCTATCCTTTCTACAAATAGCAAAGCAAGCATTTAAAGCACAATAAATTGTAGAAGGTTCATTCACTACTTTCCTAGGAGCATGAATAATATTCT
The DNA here is from genome assembly GCA_029449295.1 of Zea luxurians. Lineage (NCBI taxonomy): Eukaryota > Viridiplantae > Streptophyta > Magnoliopsida > Poales > Poaceae > Zea > Zea luxurians. Next base: position 601,203 of record JAOPSE010000177.1, on the reverse strand, counting down.
TTCTAGGCACATGATGAATAGCATTTCTCCTAGACATATTTCTACCATGCATATAGGAAGAACTAGAAGCAAACATGGCATGAGAGTCAAAATCATCATAAGCATTATAACTCCTATAAGCATTTCTAGTTTGTCTCCTATCATGATATATAAAAGCATGGTTCCTTTTAGTACTACTAGCCATAGGAGCCTTCCCTTTCTCCTTGACGAAGATGGGAGCCTTATGGCTTGTTAAGTTCTTGGCTTCCCTCTTGAAGCCAAGCCCATCCTTAATTGAGGGATGTCTTCCAATTGTGTAGGCATCCCTTGCAAATTTTAACTTATCAAATTCATTCTTGCTAGTCTTAAGTTGGGCATTAAGACTAGCCACTTCATCATTTAGTTTTGAAATTGAAACTAAGTGTTCACAACAAGCATTAATATCAACATCCTTACACCTAGTGCAAATTTCAACATGTTCAACACAAGAGTTAGATTTACTTGCTACTTCTAGTTTAGCATTTAAATCATTGATTTCACCTTTTAAAGAAGAAATGGTTTCATTACAAGTAGAAAGTTCACAAGAAAGCATTCCATTTCTTTTAACTTCTAGAGCAAGTGAATTTTGTGCACTAACAAATTTATCATGCTCTTCATATAAAAGATCTTCTTGTTTCTCTAAGATTCTATCCTTTTCATTCAAGGCATCAATCAATTCATTAATCTTAGCTATCTTAGTTCTATCCAATCCCTTGAATAAACTAGAGTAATCTATTTCATCCTCACTAGACTCATCATCACTAGAAGAATCATAAGTATTCGCATTACGAGTGATTACCTTCTTTTCCCTTGCCATGAGGCAAGTGTGATGCTCGTTTGGGAAGAGGGCCAATTTGTTGAAAGCAGTGGCGGCGAGTCCTTCGTCGTCGGACGAAGAGCAATCCGAATCCCACTCCTTTCCAAGGTGTGCCTCGCCTTTGGCCTTCTTGTAAACCTTCTTGTTCTCTCTCTTCCCATTCTTCCCTTGCTCCTGGTCACTATCATTTTCGGGACAGTTAGCAATAAAATGACCAACCTTACCACATTTGAAGCATGAGCGCTTCCCCTTTGTCTTGGTCTTCTTTGGTTGCCCCTTGCGACCATTTAGCGCCGTCTTGAATCTTTTGATGATGAGAGCCATCTCTTCATCATTGAGCCCGGCCGCCTCAACTTGCGCCACCTTGCTGGGTAGCGGTTCCTTGCTCCTTGTTGCCTTGAGAGCAATGGGTTGAGGATCGTGGATTGGACCGTTCAACGCGTCGTCGACGTATCTCGCCTCCTTGATCATCATCCGCCCGCTTACGAATTTTCCGAGTACCTCCTCGGGCGTCATCATCGTGTACCTGGGATTCTCACGAATATTGTTCACGAGATGAGGATCAAGAACGATAAAGGACCTTAGCATTAGGCGGACGACGTCGTGGTCCGTCCATCGCATGCTTCCGTAGCTCCTTATTTTGTTGATGAGGGTCTTGAGCCGGTTGTACGTTTGGGTTGGCTCCTCTCCCCTTATCATGGCGAATCGTCCAAGCTCGCCCTCCACCAACTCCATTTTGGTGAGCATGGTGATGTCATTCCCCTCATGAGAGATCTTGAGGGTGTCCCATATTTGCTTGGCATTGTCCAAGCCGCTCACCTTGTTGTACTCTTCCCTGCACAAGGACGCTAACAGAACAGTAGTAGCTTGTGCATTTCTATGGATTTGTTCATTTATGAGCATAGAGTTATCCGAGCTATCAAACTTCATTCCAATCTCTACAATCTCCCAAATGCTTGGATGGAGAGAGAATAAGTGACTACGCATTTTGTGACTCCAAAATCCGTAGTCCTCCCCATCGAAGTGTGGAGGTTTGCCAAGAGGAATGGAAAGCAAATGCGAATTCGAACTATGTTGAATACAAGAATAATCAAATGAAAAGTTCGAATTGACCGTCTTTTTGTAGTCGTTGTCGTCGTCCTTTTGGGAAGAGGAAGATTCGTCGCTGTCGTAGTAGACAATCTCCTTGATGCGTCTTGTCTTCTTCTTCTTCCCTTCTTTGCGTCTGTGTCCCGAGCCCGAGTCGGTAGTCTTGTCGTCCTTTGGCTCGTTGACGAAGGACTCCTTCTCCTTGTCGTTGATCACGATTCCCTTCCCCTTAGGATCCATCTCTTCGGGCGGTTAGTCCCTTTCTTGAAGAGAATGGCTCTGATACCAATTGAGAGCACCTAGAGGGGGGGGGGTGAATAGGTGATCCTGTGAAACTTTAAAACTTAAGCCACAAAAACTTGTTAAAGTGTTAGTACAATAATCACCAAGTGGCTAGAGAGGAGTCTCAACAAAACACAATACCACAAGAGATCAAACACAGAGATGACACAGTGGTTTATCCCGTGGTTCGGCCAAGACCAACGCTTGCCTACTCCATGTTGTGGCGTCCCAACGGACGAGGGTTGCAATCAACCCCTCTCAAGCGGTCCAAAGACCAACTTGAATACCACGGTGTTTTGCTTTGCCTTTCAATATCCCGTTTGCGGGGAATCTCCACAACTTGGAGCCTCTCGCCCTTACACTTGAGATTTACAAGAAATACGGAGTAAGGGATGAAAGCAACACACACAAATCCACAGCAAAATGCGCACACACACGGCCAAGAATCGAGCTCAAAAGACTATCTCAAAGTTCTCACTAGAACGGAGCTCGAATCACTGAGAATGACAAACGAATGCGCAAAGACTGAGTGTGGATGATCAAGAATGCTCTAAGGTTGCTTGGTGTACTCCTCCATGCGCCTAGGGGTCCCTTTTATAGCCCCAAGGCAGCTAGGAGCCGTTGAGAGCAAATCTGGAAGGCCAATCTTGCCTTCTGTCGTCGGGGGCACCGGACAGTCCGGTGCACACCGGACACTGTCCGGTGCCCGATTTCCTTCCTTAAATAGCGAAGACGACCGTTGGCAGACTTGGAGCCGTTGGCGCACCGGACATGTCCGGTGCACACCGGACAGTCCAGTGCCGTCTTCTAGCCGTTGGCTCGGCCACGTGTCCCGCGCAGATTGCGCTGCCGACCGTTGGCCCGGCCGACCGTTGGCTCACCGGACAGTCCGGTGCACACCGGACAGTCCGGTGAATTTTAGCCGTACGCCGTCGGCGAATTCCCGAGAGCGGCCACTTCGCGCCGAGTCAGCCTGGCGCACCGGACACTATCCGGTGCACCACCGGACAGTCCGGTGTGCCAGACCGAGCTGAGCCTTGGCTGTACACAGCCATGTCTTTTGCACCTTTCCTCTTTTCTTCCTCTTTCTGTTTCTAACACTTAGACAAGTATATTAGTACACAAAACCAATGTACTAAGGCTTAGAAACATACCTTTACTTCATGATTTGCACTTTGTTCATCCATGGACATAAATTCACATTTAAGCACTTGTGTTGGCACTCAATCACCAAAATACTTAGAAATGGCCCAAGGGCACATTTCCCTTTCATCCACTGATCTTGCGCTTACGATCCTCCATCTCCTTACGCTTCCTTTCTGTCATGATTGCCCTGTCAATCAGGTGCTGGAATGTCGGGAAGGTATGATTCATCAGTTGGTACTGAAGAGGGTCAACCAAGCCTCTTAAGAAACGGTACTGTCGCTTGGCGTCGGTGTTGACATCTTCAGGAGCATAGCGAGATAGCTGCAGAAACCTGTCCCGGTACTCACTGACAGATGTTGACCCTTGCTTAAGGGCCAGGAACTCCTCCTTCTTCACTGTCATCAGACCTGCAGGAACATGGTACTGACGAAAGCTACCTCTGAACTCTTCCCAGGTGATGGCATCGGGGTTGGCATGGGTGGCGAGGTAAGACTCCCACCATGATTGGGCTGCTCCCCTCAACAGACGAGGACCATACAAGACTTTCTCCCTGTCATCACACTGAGCGGTATGCAACTCCCGCTCCACAGTGCGCAGCCAATCTTCAGCATCCATGGGGTCAGAAGAGTGAGCAAACGTTGGGGGATGACCTCTCATGAATTCAGCACGCTTGTCTCTGGGCATCTGAGGCATCTGAGGCTGGGGTGGAGCCTGCTGCTGTTGTTGCTGCTGCTGCTGCTGAATGGCGGCCAGAGTCTGACCGATGGCCTGAACTGCCTGAGTCTGCATCAGAAACATCTGCTCGATCGACATCGGGGGCGGGGGTGGCAGGTGCTGCTGCTGGGGCACCTCATCCTGCGGAGCAGCTCGCTCCTGCTGAGCACGCCTTCCTCCTCTGCGCCTATTCTCTGACATCTGCAGAACGCAACCACACATCAGAACTGATCTGGCAAATCTTGCAGCATAAGAAAAGAGTATAGAATTCCCCAACAGCACTGAACAGATGAGCATCTTCACTGATCTCCAACACAGACCACACAGCTTCTCAGATAAAGAGGAAAGTAGAATAAAGGGTTTCCCAACTATATAACTAACTCCATTAACATAATAGGTAAGCCAAAATGCAGGGGATACCCACACTCTGGTGACAATCATTACAAAGATCCAAACCAAACATAGTTCATCATGACAAACATAAATGCACAGGATATAGCAAACTACCCTGTCTAACTAAGACTAACTAAAAGCGGGACTAACGCTAAGACTGAAGCTTCTATGTATATATTTCGTATTAATTACAAGATCCAACTCTAACGAGCTATGGTTCTAGATTTATCTTGGTCTTGCAGTCGGGATTGCCATAAGACTGGAGTCCACGCCGAGGTGAGCGGTACGGGTGCTGAGTCCCAACGGGGGCGGGGGAACCATCATCCAAGTGACGACGTTCCGCGCGCTCAGCCCGCAGCAGGGCGATCTCAGCACGAGCCCTACTCAGCTCGTCTAATGCATGGTCCAGCTCCGTGTTTAGCACGGCGGCTAGGTTGACTGTGCTGCTCAACCTAGGATTATCCTCACCAGCAGGTGAAACAATCACGCCTCCTGTGCTGCCAGATGGACGGCGGGGGTAATACTTCAGGTCGAGACCGTCAGCTACCCCACCGAGAACCGAGCAGTAGTGCGAAAGCGCACGCCGTGCAGCATCCTGCATGGCTGCCTCAGCTGAGTCCCGCTCAGAGATAGAATAGTGCTCTGAGCAAGCCTCCGCGCCCTGGAGACTGTTCTCCGGACGGCGCACCAAGCAGGTCGCCTCCCAGCGGTCCGGGTAGACCCCGCGACTATGCTGGTAGACCACACAGCGATACTCGATGGACCAAGTACGCCGGTCAAGTGCCCGACGTAGCAGGGTGTCGAGCGCATCATGGAAGTGACACCCGCGAGCAGCGTCGCGAGTGATGGGTCGAGCAACCCATCCTTCCGGCTCATGGTCAGCAGGGAAGTCGGTGTCGTGGCTCGGGCTGTCGTCGCCATCTCCGTCGTCTGGGTCTCCTCCAGCAGCTACTCCAGAAGCTGGGGCGCCCAGTGGTGGTGTAGGGGGCGCCTCCAGGGGAAGCACAGGAGAGCAGCTCCTCACAGACTCTATCTCCTGCTGGAGCGAGAAAGAAGAGCCCTGCTGCTCCTGTCGTCGACGTTCCTGCTCCTCATGCAGGCGGTGGTGCAGTCTCTCCAAGTGGCTGGACTGTCCGGCCACGGGACGGCGAAGCGGACGCTCAGCAAGGCGGGAGGGTAAGAAGGGGATGACGGACTTTCGTGCAGTGTGTCTAAGTCGAGCCATCTACAAAAGATATCACAAGCAAAAGGGTGAGAACAGAATTAATATGACCAGCAAGTAATGAATCATAAATAAATGAAGGATCAGAATAAAACATAATTTTCAGCAAGGTATAATATATAGTAGAACATAGGTTTGGTCGGTATGACCAACTTTTGAAGGGATATCAAAGTCAAGGCAGGGACAGAGGTCTATAATCCTTAGAACGACCATTCTACTCTAGGTTAGCGGTCCTACAGTCAGCACGGCTTTGATACCACTTATGTCACACCCGGTTTTTAGAAGGTAAACCGAATGCGAACCATGTACGTGCCAGGATCAGTTATTCATGTACACAGCAGTTACATAACATGGACATCATCACACAGTGCTCAAATAGTATTAAAAGGGAAATAATAGTCGATTACATCATACGTCTGAGACGTCCATATAGTCCTTACAATAAATCAAAGTGCGGAAAAGAAACGTAGATAACACGGCCTTCACAGGCAGCCGACTGGGGGTTGCTGCTAACCCACACCTAGAACTCGTCGTAGTCTTGGAACTCCTGGAAGTCTCCTTCCATAGCTTCATCTTCTCCTGAGCAGTGGTTGCAATGCTGACAACCTGGGGGGGGGGTTTGGTGTGTAGAGCAAGGGTGAGTACACATCAACATACTCAGCAAGCATCCTGTTTGGCTGTAGTGGACTAGCTTTATGTGGGGATAAGTCAAGCAGTTGCTTTTAGTTGATCAGGTTATTACTTACTAGTAGAGAGCCAGGTTTTAACATTAACCCAAGTTATTAGCCCAATGTATCCTTTCCAAACGGAAAGAATACCACTTACCAGCACCATAATCATAACCAGAATCATCAATCTCATTGCCACCTGTACCAAAATATCTCTGATCAAGTATCACTAATCTCTAGAGCTCCCTTGGCCGCTCATAACCGCGAGCACGGCTGACATATCAGTTTCATAACACTCTGCAGAGGTTGTGCACTTTACCCATAAGCCGTGATTCCCTCTCTAGCCCGGGCTTGCAAGACCCTTATTCACTCCCAAGGTGAATGGCTAGGGATTCACTACGAAGCCTTTACAAAGATTCCTCGGGGCTGTAGCCACCCGTTAGGTTTCCTAAATGTACCGCACTCCTCCCCAAGGGACAAATCAACCTTGGCAGAGCGAGCCGCATACACCGAGCCCCATTGACGGCACAACGGCGAAGTGATCTACACCCCGGTTCCTCAAATTATTCAGCTAAGGGCGTCCCATTCCACCCTCATGGTTGCACTGTTTTCCCGGGCGGTCATCCATTGAACAGGTCCTTACGGAGAGGCACTCGAGAAATCGCTCGAGTCCCCTTAAATGCCACAAGTATGATCATAAATAAGAAGGGGAAAACAGCGTATCATAGATAATCACATCATGTTCATTGATTTGAGTTGAGCAATAGCATCAGACTAAGCAGTAATAATCTGACCCAAATAGGTAATCAAGGACATGGATAACAAAAGCTAGTAAATCCTTAGGTATAAATGTGTAATGCGGGAGGTGAATTAAAGAATGAATAGGATAGAAATAGGTCAAAGGACACTTGCCTCCACCAACCGACTGCTGCTCAGGGGCTTCTCCTGCGAATTCCTCGGGCTCTTCGACCGGATCGTTCTCTATGCGAGCGCAAACATACATACATCCACATATTTAATACAAAAAAAACAGTACACCATACAAGGGAACAAATAAAGTGAATATGCATCAAGTATGACATTCGATATCGCATTTATTATGGTTAGAAAGAAACGGGGAAAGGTCTCGCGGGGGGGGGGGGGGTTAAAGCTTATGCACTAATGATTAGTTACAATTGGTTCTTAACAAAAGAATTCTGTTATATGCACTAATGGAAACCTAGTCATTTTTAGTTGATCAACATTGAACTGGATAAACAATTGATTATATGAATCAACTAGCGTAACGAAATTCTAAATCAAGTTTCCTATTTCAATAACATGAACAATGATTAGCCTGCCTAAATAACAATGATAACAGAAGGTAGGATCAAATAAATAAAATAATAAAAAAAATAAAAAAGGGGGGGCGGTTGAACCGGCCGGGGGCGGCCGAGCTGGGCGGCTGGGCTGGGGGCGGGCGCGCAGGGGCGGTTGGGCTGGGGAGGGAGAGGAGGGGAGAGGGGAGAGGAGAGGAGAGGGGGAGGGCTCACCGGGGACGGGGACGGGCGGCCGAGCTGCAGGGGCGGCCGAGCTGCAGGGGGCGGCGGCCGAGCTGCAGGGGCGGGGCTAGGGCAGGGGGCGGCGGCTAGGGTGGGAGAGAATGGGAGAAAGAGAGGGAGAGGGAGAGGGGTAAGGGGAAGGGAGTGGGGGGCGGTTGGGCCGGCTAGGCCCAAGAGGGGGCGCGCGGGGGCGGCTGGGCCGACGGTGGGCGGCTGGGCCGGCCAGGGGCAGCCCACGGCGCGGGAGAGAGAAAAGGGAGGAGAGAGAGAAAGAAAAAGAAAAAGAAAGAAAAGGTTTCTTCTCATTTTCGAAATCCGATCTTCCTAGATGAATGCATTTACATTTTCAAACAATCCAAAAGAGTGCATGGTCCGGCATGGTGCATCAAACAACATAAAGCAATTTAGGGCTTTTCTTTATACGGGAATTCCAAACCGAATCCCGCTAGCTTTGGAAAAGGTCAAGGTCTAGCGAGGGGAAAAAGAAAAAGAAAAGGTAACGCCCGAATTTGGCGAGTGAAGAAAAGAAAAAATTCAACTGCAAAATTCGGGGCGTTACAATTACGATCCGAGGACCGAGGACATCGACGGAGATGTCCTCATGAGGGTCGGAGGAGGCAAGAGGCATGGGCGGTACTGGATTGCCGACGGGGCAATCGACTCGTCCTCCACTCCCACTCTCTCTCAGGTGCGAGCAAGGAGCACGAGCGCGAGCCCAGCCATACGACCTCGGCAGGACACCTCACAGCATCGTATCCAGCAACTCCAGGTTATTCCTTATCTATTCATCGTTCATTGATTTTTATATATCTTCTCTTTGCATTATCGTAACATTAGGGCGAAATATTACAGACTCAGCTAGATGATGAGAGGAGGCAACGTGAGGAGCTGGAGAAGAGGATGGCGGAGATGTTCGCGTACATGCAGAGCCTTGGCGCCGCACAGGGTCATGCTCCACCACCTCCGTTGTTCCCTGCAGTTGACCCTACAGAGTTCACTACTCCTGTGAGTATCAAAATTTTAGTACTGTATGATATTTATTCATATGTTCTCACACATACAATCTCTTCTCTGTGCAGGGTCAATCGGCGGCGTCGAACAACCCTCATGCTTCGTCCAGCCCTTCGCCGAACCAGTCCAGATGCCCACCTCGTTGATGATCTGTTTTGTGATGATCCAGACTTACCTTTATGAGTGTTGGTGATGTTAGTTAAACTTTATCTTGTGAGATACTTGGTGATGTTAGTGATGGCGCAGACTTATATCTGTTTTGTGATGATCCTTATATATATTTGTGAGACTTTAGTGATACTTTGTGATATATATGGTGTTGATGATAAATGTGTTCATTCTGTGATGTGATTGATATATAATGTGATGTGAATCATATATATCTTTTGTTTGTTTGGATGGAACAACAAAAGCAAATAAAAAAGGGACATTCTGGTCACTTTGCCGAGTGTAACACTCGGCAAAGGGGCGATTTGCCGAGTGCTATGACAATGGCACTCGGCAAAGAAGGCAACCTGGGAACCGGTAAAGCCATCTTTGCCGAGTGCTGACAATGGCACTCAGCAAAGAAGGAAACCTGGGAACCGGCAAAGACATCTTTGCCGAGTGCCATTGCCAAGGCACTCGGCAAAGGGACTGGCAAAGGGGCCCACTGGAGGGTTCTTTGCCGAGTGCCAGTCCACCAGACACTCGGCAAAGAAACCTCCTTTGCCGAGTGCCTACTAGAGCTCTCGGCACAGGGACTGGCTGTGGGGTCCACTGGACCAGTCTTTGCCGAGTGTCGCCGTAGGCACTCGGCAAAGGATCCGTCACCGTCACTTGGCGCCGTGACGGTGACTTTTCTTTGCCGAGTGCCCGACAAAAAGTACTCGGCAAAGATGCTGTTGCCGATGTACAGTTCGCCGAGCTTTCTTTGCCGAGTGTTACACTCGGCAAAGCCTTTGCCGAGTGTAAAATAGCCTTTGCCGTGTGTTTAGAACACACGGCAAAGGAGCTGATTCCGGTAGTGATGACGCTCAGCAAGAAGCAAGACGCAGGCACTGATCAGCAGGCCGTGCTGGATGCTCAGCTGCAGCTCTGGCACCACACCATCGCTTATGTCAAGTCCATGGCGCTCAAGGCCGCCGTAGACCTCCGTATAGCGGACGCCATCCACCGGCACGGCGGCTCAGCCACCCTCTCGCAGATAGTCACCAAGGTCACACTCCACCCATCCAAGATACCATGCCTGCGACGCCTCATGCGCGTGCTCACTCTCACCGGCGTCTTCAGCGTCAACGCCGGCGCCGGTGTCGACGAGCCCGTTTACGGGCTCACGCCGGCGTCTCACCTTCTGGTCGGCCCGGGGCTGAACCAGACCCCGTTCCTGACCTTGATGCTCAGCACTTTCTTCGTGTCCTCCTTCCTCGGCCTCGACGAGTGGTTCCAGCACGAGACGGGTCTGTCCCCATTCGAGCTGGCCAATGGCCGGGACATATGGACCCTGTCCGGCCACGACGCGAGCTTCGGCAAGCTCTTCGACGACGGGATGGTCGCGGACAGCGGTTTCATCATGGACGTCGTGGTCAAGGAGTGCGGCGACGTGTTCCGAGGGGTCGGCTCCCTCGTCGACGTCGCCGGCGGGCTCGGTGGTGCCACCCAGACCATCGCGAAGGCTTTCCCAGACGTGGCGTGCAGCGTGCTGGACCTCTCACACGTTGTCGCCAATGCTCCCACCGACACCACCGTGAAGTACATCGCCGGCGACATGTTCGAGAGCATTCCATCGGCAAACGTTGTCTTCCTCAAGGTATAGTACGCCCATATATATAAGGGATTTTTAACTTGTGCCCTCAGTTTTGGTGGTGTGCTCACTTAGCCCTTGTTCGTTTGTGCCGGATTGGTGGGTCGGAACGATTCCTAACCGGATTGCTTCTCTAATTTATATAAACTTTGATTAGCTGAAACAATTCCGGGTGCAATCCGACACAAACGAAGAAGGCCTTATACTCTTAGTCGTGTTTTTTGCTCAGCTGTGCCCTTCCGGTGCTATAGAACAGAAGGGCACAGCTGAGCAAAAAACACGACTAAGGGTATAAGTGAGCACATATATATAGTCGTGCTCTCGGTCAGGATCATGATGATATTAATTGTGACTATGAGTCACCTCCATTTATTTGGTTCCTTCCAGTGGATTCTGCATGACTGGGGTGATGCCGAATGCGTGAAAATACTGAAGAACTGCAAGAAGGCTATAGCGTCTCAAGAAGAAGGGAAGGTAGTGATACTGGATATGCAGTGCCGGCCCTGGCGGGGGTCGAGCAGTGCCCCCGACCAGGGCCCCCAAATTAATGGGGCCTCAGTTTAATTACTAAATAACAGTATATATATAGCCATATAGCGTATATTATATATATATATGTCTGTTAGCTTTATAAAACTTTTAAAGATCTAATTATAAGTCAACAACACGGTAACAACAAGAAAGAAGAATTAGACGTAACACATTAATCTTGATTTCTATATTCTAGTAGTAGTACCTCTTAGTCTCAGGTCTATCTGCCTAGGCTCTCAGTCGCAAACAAACAGGCGGTCGTGCCCTCTCCTCTCGGTAGCCAACACACGACATTGGGTACGACAGCGCTTTTGTCTTTCCCTACATAGCGAACACGAAACCAACATGACATAATCGATTGATCTCACAACGTATTACATCTATTTGATCATTGTTCGAGGTAACCTTCTTTTCAGTCGTCTGGACACATATATACCCCATGTTATATTTTAGTTACTTTGTATTTAATATAAACAATGTTTTCAAATATACATAAATATTGATTAACAATATATATATGCACTATAATTATGTGTAATAATTAATATTATCAAAGGGCCTCTATTATAAGTCTTGTTCCGGGCCTCTAAAATATCAGGACCGGCACTGTGGATATGGTTGTTGGAGCCGGGTCATCCGACGAGAAGCATGTGGAGACGCAAATCGTATTCGATCTCTTTATGATGTTTATCAATGGCACTGAGCGAGATGAGACGGAGTGGAAGAAGATCATTTTCGAAGCCGGGTTTAGCCGTTACAAGATCATACCTGTTCTCGGTGTTCGGTCGATAATCGAGGTCTACCCATAAAAATCTATGCAACTCAAGTATACTGTATGCGTGAATAATCTGCGTCTGAAATCAAAACTAGGTGTGAAGAAGTAAGCATACTGTATGCACGCGTGAATAAATCTGCGTGTGAAAAACTAGGTGTGTGATGAAGTGTTCTGCCATGTGCTTGCTTATTTAGTTGCTAAATATATCGCATGTACTCTTGTCTGTTCTAAATTATAATAAAATATAAAAGCTTTGAGCCTTTTTAAAGATAAACTAACAACGTATCATGTATAAAAGGTTCAACCTTTGAATTCAGAATCAAAGGCTAATCTAAATCCCACTTGATAATCTTGTGTTTTTTCTAAAGAACCCTCTCCTGGTAATCTCGTGCGGCGGCGGCTAGGTGGGATTTAGATTAGCCGATCTCAGCCGCCCGCTGAAGCATAAACGACACGGATAAGGAGATTCAACCGGTACACGCTGTTCTCATCTTATCCACCCATCACAAAACAGACGGCCACCCTCCATCTTCCTCACCCGATGACAGGACATGGCGGCGGTGCTCTACACCATTAGGGGTGGATAACGAGCCAGCTTGGCTTGGCTCGTCCGAGTTCGAGCTGGCTCGTTAAGCTAACGAGCCAGCTCGGCTCGGCTCGTTAAGGTAACGAGCCACAGAGTCAGCTCGGCTCGGCTCGTTTACGAGCTCGAGCTGGCTCGTTTAGCTCGCGAGCCAGAGCAGAAAAAAATAATATATATAATAATTACTTTTTAGTTAATTTCAAACTAATTTAACAATAGAAAATAATAATTATACTCAAAGTTTTACAAACCACATCAATGTAACACCAAATTAGCACAATTCATCACTCATTAATTCACAATTCACATACATGTTCATCAATTTAACCCATAATTATATTTGCATAGACCAAATTAACACATAGACATAGTCCATTAATCATTAGTTTAATTCATAGGCCATAGACACCTCACATATATATATCATATTCATCAATTATTCTATAAATGATATGCATATAGTTTTATTTTGCTGGAATATGGTAGCTCGTTTAGCTCGCGAGCTGGCTCGTTAACGAACCGAGCTGGCTCATTAACGAACCGAGCTAGAATGTCAGCTCAGCTCGTGCAAAAATCCAAACGAGCCGATCCGAGCCGAGCCGAGCTGACCATGAACCGAGCGAGCCAGCGAGCCACGAGCATTTCGTCCAGCCCTATACACCATGGCGGCGGCCAACGCCGGCGACACACCAACTCGCTCCCTGATGCCCTATTCTCTAATCCGAAGCGTTCTACACGATGCTCGGAGGCTTGCAAAACTAGTCGAGAGTGACTTACCGTCGATTGACGTCGCGACGATCTCTGCCCCGCACGCGGTGGCGGAAGACAGGCTACGGTGAGCAATCCTGGCCACCAACCGATTCCCGAGCTTCACAACTCTAAACCGATCGACACCACTCTATGAAAACCGATCGATATTAAACCAGTGCAAAATGAAACGGAAAGTTGATGCATTTCGATTCCAAACAGATATTGCCTATAAACAGTGAGATCTACGAGGATGGCGGATGGCCTATTTGCAAATGAACGCTCCACATGGCCCGTTAGAATGGCTGATGGGACCGAAACACGGATTAATAAGTTCGGAGACCGGAGGTGAATTTTACTGAATGGAGGATTTTCATTTCCATTCGAATCGCGCGAACGACGACGGCGCAGAAATGGATTTTGGCAATATCGTCACCGATGAGTTGCATTGCATCGGCCATCCGCTGTCTGTCTCGTGGTACAGGACGGTTGCGCCGCCGGTTCTGGCGGCTGTTGCTGTCTCGTGGTGCAGGCTTCCGTGATCACGCGGAAATCGACCGGCCGGCGGAGCAACAGGAACACTTCTCTGTTACGCCATGGTTCTTTTCTCGTGGTGCATGCATCTGCGTTAACCCTTAAACCAACCAGAACATTGCCTTTTACTGTGGAAAGCGACAGGTGGTCTGGTAACCTTCATTCAGGTTTTAGGGTTTAGGGTAATAATGAGTCGTCCTTTAGTATCATAGGTAATCTTGATAAGCTATAATACCAAATTTATGCTGAAGTAGTTGATGGCCCCATAGTAGACACTAGTTCATTGGCTGGTTTCCTATAATGTTTAGTATGCCTTTTTTGAGGTCTACTTTAGCTTATATTATTTCAATCAAACAGCTAGCTAGAGTTCCGGAGTGCTATAAACGGGAGCCTATATATGGAGAAGTTTTGCAGCCATGAGGCTCACAACAACTTAGCATAACAAAAGCCCTTGCCCACGCCATGACGCTCAGCAAGAAGCAAGGCGCAGGCACTGATCAACAGGCCGTGCTGGATGCTCAGTTGCAGCTCTGGCACCACACCATCGCTTATGTCAAGTCCATGGCGCTCAAGGCCGCCGTAGACCTCCGCATAGCGGACGCCATCCACCTGCACGGCGGCTCAGCCACCCTCCCGCAGATAGTCACCAAGGTCACACTCCACCTGTCCAAGATACCATGCCTACGACGCCTCATGCGCGTGCTCACTCTCATTGGCGTCTTCAGCGTCAACACCGGCGCCGGTGTCGACGAGCTCGTTTATGGGCTCACGCCGGCGTCTCGCCTTCTGGTCGGCCCGGGGCTGAACCAGACCCCATTCCTGACCTTGATGCTCAGCACTTTCTTCGTGTCCTCCTTCCTCGGCCTCGACGAGTGGTTCCAGCACGAGACGGGTCCGTCCCCGTTCGAGCTGGCCAATGGCCGGGACATATGGACCCTGTCCGGCCACGACGCGAGCTTCGGCAAGCTCTTCGACGACGGGATGGTCGCGGACAGCGGTTTCATCATGGACGTCGTGGTCAAGGAGTGCGGCGACGTGTTCCGAGGGGTCGGCTCCCTCGTCGACGTCGCAGGCGGGCTCGGTGGCGCCACCCAAACCATCGCGAAGGCTTTCCCGGACGTGGCGTGCAGCGTGCTGGACCTCTCACACGTCGTCGCCAATGCTCCCACCGACACCACCGTGAAGTACATCGCCGGCGACATGTTCGAGAGCATTCCGTCGACAAACGTTGTCTTCCTCAAGGTATAGTACGCCCATATATATAATCGTGCTCTCGGTCAGGATCATGATGATATTAATTGTGACTATGAGTCACCTCCATTTATTTGGTTCCTTCCAGTGGATTCTGCATGACTGGGGTGATGCCGAGTGCGTGAAGATACTGAAGAACTGCAAGAAGGCTATAGCGTCTCAAGAAGAAGGGAAGGTAGTAATATTGGATATGGTTGTTGGAGCTGGGTCATCCGACGAGAAGCATGTGGAGACGCAAATCGTATTCGATCTCTTTATGATGTTTATCAATGGCACTGAGCGAGATGAGACGGAGTGGAAGAAGATCATTTTCGAAGCCGGCTTTAGCCGTTACAAGATCATACCTGTTCTCGGTGTTCGGTCGATAATCGAGGTCTACCCATAAAAATCTATGCAACTCAAGTATACTGTATACGTGAATAATCTGCGTGTGAAATCAAAACTAGGTGTGAAGAAGTGAGTATACTGTATGCACGCGTGAATAAATCTGCGTATGAAAAACTAGGTGTGATGAAGTGTTCTGCCATGTGCTTGCTTATTTAGTTGCTAAATGTATCGCATGTACTCTTGTCTGTTCTAAATTATAATAAAATATAAAAGCTTTGAGCCTTTTTAAAGATAAATTAACAGTTTATATGTAAATATCTAACAAAAGTCATATATATACGTAGAAAAAATAAAGCTTGCCCAGGCAACTTTTTTTTTCCTCAGAGCAGTTCTAAACTCTTTTGTTACCTCGACGGGGCTCAAAGTGAATTATAATAAATCAAGTATGTACCCAATCAATGTTTGCCCAGCTCGGTTGGAGATTCTAGCCAGAACTTTAAACTGTCAGACAGGAGCTATGCCTTTCACTTACCTTGGTGTCCCTCTAGGCCTGTCAAAACCTAGAATCTGCCACTTTTTACCGCTTATTCAAAGGATTGAAAGGAGACTGTCCTGTACTTCTGCTATCCTCTCCCAGGCCAGAAGATTGGAGTTAGTTAACTCTGTTTTCTCTGCTCTCCGGACTTTCCTGATGTGCACTCTGAAAATTCCTGCCGCCACAGTCAAAACGATTGATGCCTTCTAAAGGCATTGTCTCTGGAGAGGAAACGATGTAACTCAAACAGATCAGCTCTGGCTGCTTGGAGCATGATTACTCAACCAAAGAGCAACGGGGGCCTTGGAGTGGTCAGATTGGAGACGCACAACAAGGCCTTGCTTTTGAAATTTGTGCACAAATTCTTCAATAATCATGACTTACCTTGGGTTAACCTTGTGTGAAATAACTACTACAGGATAGACAGACTTCCTGGTGGTCCAAATATTGGTTCCTTTTGGTGGAAAAGTCTGCTTAGTCTCGTCCAAGACTTCAAGGGATTGGTAGCCCCAACCGTTGGCAATGGGAGAACTATTCTTTTCTAGGAAGAACTGTGGAACAAGGGCATCCTGGCTCAGCAGTACCCAGAATTATTTTCATTTGCCTGCAACAGCAAACTCACTATCAAAGAAGCTAAGCTAAAAGTTCATCTCTTTGAGATTTTTCATCTTCCTCTATCTGTGCAAGCCTACGAACAGTATCTTGAATTAAACGAGGCTTGGGGACAAATCACGGTGACCAACGCAAAGGACACTTGGAAGCTCATTTGGGGATCTGAAACTTTCTCTACAAAAAGGACTTACAGGCATTTGATGGGCCAGACTCAAGTTCATCAGATTTACAGATTGCTATGGAAAAACAAATGTCAACCAAAACATAAAGTCTTTTTTGGCTATGGCTAAAAAACAGGCTCAACACAAGGAATATGCTAAAGAGGAAGAACATGACTCTCGAGTCTTACACCTGCGAGAACTGCATCTGGCAGAAGGAGAAAACCCTTTATCATCTCTTTCTCAGGTGCAACTTCGCGAAGGCCTGCTGGAATTCAATCTGTTTGATTCCCCCTAGAATTGCTAGTCCAGAGGAGGCTGCGGCAAATCTAAAACAGCAACTCAATGTCCCATTCTCTATGGAGATTATTATTCTCATGACCTGGAGCATTTGGAAGTGCCGTAATGCTTGGCTTTTTCAGAACAAAGATCCAACGATGCAGCAATGCAAGCATGAGTTTACAAAAGAGTTGCTCCTTGTCATTCATAGAGCTCTGGGTAGATTCGATTCTGCCATCCCAGCATGGCTTCAACAATGGCAGTAGAAAAGCAATGGCAGTAGAAACTCTCTCTAACCTCCTGTAACTTGTCTTCTTGTTTGTTCTAAACTTTGTTTTCTTTTTAATTTAAATAAAATTTTCAGTAGGGCCCCCTCCTGTTCTCTCAAAAAAATAAGACGTCTTATAACTTGAATTGAAATAGAGAGAGTATCTATATTTCTTATATAACCCACCAGTTAAAACATCATTAAGTACACACAACAAATTACACCTAGCCAAATTCTACCATTGAAACCAACGCTTCAGATCACTTCATTTACCTCCTCTCTTTTAATCAATCGCATCCCGCAGTCAGTGTTTTTTGGATCAACCCTCATCCCTCACTCGCATCTAGCCCCACATCCCCCACCAACATCCCATCCTCGAGATCACCCTCACACGCCTTGCCGGTACGATTAACGCCGCCACCACCCCATTCCTACATCTGCCTCGCCTAGTCGAACACCCCTCCACGATCCCCCTCAGCGACGATGAGAGCATCTAGAGGGAGGGATAAATAGGTGATCCTATAAAAATCAACTCTAAACAACACAAACTTGGTTTATAATGAGTGTTAGTGAAAGGGAAGACCAAGTTAGTATGAGTAGAGATGGAGAGACAAAGGAGAACTCTTCACTTGATTGCTCCTTTGAGATGTGTATCAAACTTAGGCGCAATAATACAATTGAATATGAGAACTCAAGAAGATGATAATCGCAATAAAGTAAATGGACAAGAGACACGACGATTTTATTGTGTGGTTCAGCCAATGTCTGCTCCACATTGTGGT
Organism: Zea luxurians; assembly: GCA_029449295.1. Classification (NCBI taxonomy): domain Eukaryota; kingdom Viridiplantae; phylum Streptophyta; class Magnoliopsida; order Poales; family Poaceae; genus Zea; species Zea luxurians. Next base: position 583,137 of record JAOPSE010000177.1, on the reverse strand, counting down.
GACCTCCTTCGGTCAAGGGTTGCACTAAACCTCTCTCAAGTGATCTAAAGATCAAACTTGAGTACCACACTTGTCTTCCTTATATCAGTTCCTAGTTGTGAGGAATCTTCACAAATTGGAGTCTCTCACGCCTTACACAAATTATCTCAATCAAAATAGACAAAGGATGGGAGTAGAAACACAAACAAGAACACAATCGCAACAACAACACGCACACAGGCCAAAAAGAGAGCGCAAGAATGAAAACGACAGAGTCACAACTCAAGAACACGCTCAAATCTCTCTCTAATGAATCAACGACGTGGTCGCAGAGTTTCAGAGCTATAGTGTGCTCAAAGTATGCTTGTGTACTGCTCCATGGCACCTAGGAGGTCCTTTTATAGTCCCAAGGGGCCTAGGAGTCGTTAGAGCTCCATTTGGAATGCCCTGGTTGCCTTCTGTCCATGAGTGCACCAGACTTTCAGGTGCACACCAGACACTGCATAGTGCAACGGTTGCATATCTCTTGATTGGCTACTTTCTGCTTCTAGGGGCACCTGTCACACCCGGGCTTTAAGGGACAAAGCCGAGTGCATCTCATACATGCGCTAAGAAGACAACATATATAATAACAGAGTGTATAGAGATAAATGTCACAATAACATTAGAGTATTTATTACATAGCGGAAGTCTTATTACAAAATAAAAGATAAATATAAAACGAACTAAGGATCATCCTTGGTGCCAATGTCAACTAGGAAATGCCACCTAGATCAGATCGAACTCCTCGCCTTGTGGATCCTCCTGAACCACCTGTTCTTCTCCTATGGGGGGTGTGAGACAACAAGGGTGAGCTCACACATGATCATAGCTCAACAAGTTGTGGGGAAACCAGTGGACATGAACTCACCAAAGGTAGGAGTTCGTGTGATGTGTAAGGCTAATCAACAACATGGGTTAAAGCTGAGCATTGCTTTTAATCAGTTGGTCAAAATTTTATTAGCAATTACTAGATGTAAGTAAATACCAAACCTTAAATAAAGTAATAGAACAAATTAATAAATAATCCCATGCATATGCAAATGACAAAATTAGATTTAAGTTACATAAATTAATCATGCGAGAGTCCTGAGCTGCTCATGACCGTGAGCTCAGCTAGTATACCAGTTTTGCACTCTGCAGAGGTTGTACCCTTTATCCACAAGTCATGTTACCCATCTGCCAAGGGATCGCGACTCCCATACACCTCTACCAAGGAATCGAGGCAAGGCAACACTACGAGGCCTTTACAAAGTTCCACTAGCTTTCGAAAACCCGCTACAGTTTATGGGAAGAGCACTTGCAAGAATCCCCCGTCTGACCGCCATCGCAGTAAAATCAACCCGAGAACCTCCTTGCATGCAACTCCCCTACTGCCCTTGCTGAGAGCACCTAGAGGGGGGGGTGAATAGGTGACCCTGTAAAACTTCAAAAACTTATAGCCACAAAAACTTGGTTAATTGTTAGCACAATAATTGCCAAGTGGCTAAAGAGGAATCCTCAACAAAACACAATAACCAACAAGGATCAATCACAGAGATGGCACGGTGGTTATCCCGTGGTTCGGCCAAGACCAACGCTTGCCTACTCCACGTTGTGGCGTCCCAACGGACGAGGGTTGCAATCAACCCCTCTCAAGCGGTCCAAAGACCTACTTGAATACCACGGTGTTTTGTTTGCTTTTTCTCAATCCCGTTTGCGAGGAATCTCCACAACTTGGAGCCTCTCGCCCTTACACTTGAAATTCACAAAGAACACGGAGCAAGGGAGGGATTAGCAATGCACACAAGACACAAGAATCAGAGTGTCAACACGCACACAAATCGCAACAAGAGCTCGCAACACGACTCAATGAGTTCACAACTCCACAAGAGCTCTATATGCTATCACAATGAAACGAATGCGCGAAATCGATGTCTTGGTGCTTAGAAATGTTGTAGGAATGCTTGGTGTACTCCTCCATGCGCCAAGGGGTCCCTTTTATAGCCCCAAGGCAACTAGGAGCCGTTGGGAGCAATCTTGGAAGGCTGATCTTGCCTTCTGTCGACTGGCGCACCGGACAGTCCGGTGCACACCGGACAGTCCGGTGCACACCGGACACTGTCCGGTGCCCGATTTCCTTCCTTAAATAGCGAAGCCGACCGTTGGCAGCCTGAGAGCCGTTGGCGCACCGGACATGTCCGGTGCACACCGGATAGTCCGGTGCCCCCTTCTAGCCGTTGGCTCGGCCACGTGTCCCGCGCAGATTGCGCGGCCGACCGTTGGCTCACCGGACAGTCCAGTGCACACCGGACAGTCCGATGAATTATAGCCGTACGTCGCCGGTGAATTCCCGAGAGCGGCCAGTTCGCTCGAACCAGCCTGGCGCACCGGACACTGTCCAGTGCACCACCGGACAGTCCGGTGCTCCCAGACTCAGCAGATTCTTGGCTGCTCGAGCCAAGACATTTCCAATTGGATTTTTCCTGTTTCCAGCACTTAGACACAATACATTAGTCCATAAAACAATGTACTAAGTCTGAGAAACATACCTTTATCCTTGATTTGTACTTTGTCCACCTCTTTACACTTAGGCACTTGTGTTGGACACTAAATCACCAAAACACTTAGAAATGGCCCAAGGGCACATTTCCCTTTCAATCTCCCCCTTTTGGTGATTTATGCCAACACAACATAAAGCAAATAGAACAAGTACACAAACAATTCAAATTAGAACTCAAAATTGTTTTGATTCAATTTGACATATATGGATCACTCTATGCCACCACTTGGTTTGTTTTTGCAAATCAAACTCAAATTCCTATCTCTAAGTCAAAACCACTTGTAGAGACATAAAGAGAGGTTTTCCAAAGAAATTTGATCAAGGATTTCAAAAACTCCCCCTTTTTCCCATAATCAACACTTCTCCCCACAAGAGGCCAACTTTTGACATAAAAGACAACAAAAGAGTTTTGACAAACCAAAAGCTCTAATCTACTATTTTCAAAATTTCTCAAGTGGTAGCTGATCCATTTATTGCTTTGGCCTTTATTTTCTCCCCCTTTGGCATCAAGCACCAAAACAGGATCAATCTTGGCCCTTTAACCCCATTGCCTCACCAAAATTTTCAAATAAGAACACAAAGGCAATAGGAGTATAAAGATGAACTTGGAAAAGTTACTCTTTCTCATCGGAGTGCAGTGGAAGTCTTGCATGGTCCAAGTCCACCTTTTCCCTTTCAATTCTCCTTGGAGACTAAAACAACCAAACTCAAGTACATGGTTAGTCTCAAAGGGTCAAGTTGTAGCACAGCTCCCCCTAAATATGTGCATCACTTGCAAAAAGGACTTGTGAGGTCCAGGGAGTGTTTGTACAACTTGAGCACCACAATAAGCAACAAAATGCAGAATGAACATGATCAAAGGCATAAACACATATATGCTACAATTCAATCCAAGTTCCGCGAATCTAAGATATTGAGCTCACTACGTAGCCTGCAAAAGGTCTTCTCATCTAGAGGCTTGGTAAAGATATCGGCTAGCTAATTCTCGGTGCTAACATGAAACACTTCGATATCTCCCTTTTGCTGGTGGTCTCTCAAAAAGTGATGCCGGATGTCAATGTGCTTTGTGCGGCTGTGCTCAACAGGATTTTCCGCTATTCGGATAGCACTCTCATTGTCACATAGGAGTGGGACTTTGCTCAGATTGTAGCCAAAGTCCCGGAGGGTTTGCCTCATCCAAAGCAGTTGCGCGCAACACTGTCCTGCGGCAACGTACTCGACCTCAGCGGTGGATAGGGCAACAGAGGTTTGTTTCTTAGAGTTCCATGACACCAGGGACCTTCCTAAGAATTGGCACGTCCCCGATGTACTCTTCCTATCGACCTTACATCCAGCATAGTCGGAATCCGAGTACCCAATTAAGTCAAAGTTAGACCCCTTTGGATACCAGATCCCGAAGCAAGGCGTAGCGACTAAATATCTAAGAATTCGCTTCACAGCCACTAAGTGACACTCCTTAGGATCGGATTGAAATCTAGCACACATGCATACGCTAAGCATAATATCCGGTCTACTAGCACATAAATAAAGCAAAGAACCTATCATGGATCGGTATGCTTTTTGATCAACGGACTTACCTCCTTTGTTGAGGTCGGTGTGTCCGTCGGTTCCCATCGGCGTCTTTGCGGGCTTGGCGTCCTTCATCCCAAACCTCTTTAGCAAATCTTGCGTGTACTTCGTTTGGGAGATGAAAGTGCCGTCCTTGAGTTGCTTCACTTGGAACCCAAGGAAGTAGTTCAACTCGCCCATCATCGACATCTCGAATTTCTGCGTCATCACCCTGCTAAACTCTTCACAAGACTTTTGATTAGTAGAACCAAATATTATGTCATCGACATAAATTTGGCACACAAAAAGATCACCATCGCAAGTCTTAGTAAAAAGAGTTGGATCGGCTTTCCCGACCTTGAAAGCATTAGCAATTAAAAAGTCTCTAAGGCATTCATACCATGCTCTTGGGGCTTGCTTAAGTCCATAGAGCGCCTTAGAGAGCTTACACACGTGGTCGGGGTGCCGTTCATCCTCAAAGCCAGGGGGTTGCTCCACGTACACCTCCTCCTTGATCGGCCCGTTGAGGAAAGCGCTCTTCACATCCATTTGGTACAACCTGAAGGAATGGTGAGCGGCATATGCTAGCAAGATACGAATTGATTCTAGCCTAGCCACGGGAGCAAAAGTCTCCTCAAAGTCCAAACCTGCGACTTGGGCATAACCTTTTGCCACAAGCCGAGCCTTGTTCCTTGTCACCACCCCGTGCTCGTCCTGTTTGTTGCGGAACACCCACTTGGTTCCCACAACATTTTGCTTGGGGCGAGGCATCAGTGTCCAAACTTCATTGCGCTTGAAATTGTTGAGTTCCTCCTGCACGGCCAACACCCAGTCCGGATCTAGCAAGGCCTCTTCTACCCTGAAAGGCTCAATAGAAGAGACAAAAGAGTAATGCTCACAAAAATTAACTAATCTTGAATGAGTAGTTACTCCCTTGCTAATATCACCCAAAATTTGGTCGACGGGATGATCCCTTTGGATCGTCGCTCTAACTTGGGTTGGAGGTGCCTGAGGTGCTTCTTCCTCTTCAATTTGAACATCCTGTGCTCCCCCTTGATCATGCGCCTCCACTTGAGGTACCTGTTCGTCATCCTGGGTTGGGGGATGCACCATAGTTGAGGAAGACGGTTGATCTTGCTCCAAATGTTCCTGAGGCCGTACATCTCCAATCGCCATGGTGTGTATCGCGGCCGTTGGAATGTCTTCTTCATCTACATCATCAAGATCAACAACTTGCTCTCTTGGAGAGCCATTAGTCTCATCAAATACAACGTCGCTAGAGACTTCAACCAAACCCGATGATTTGTTGAAGACCCTATACGCCTTTGTATTTGAATCATAACCTAATAAAAACCCTTCTACGACTTTGGGAGCAAATTTGGAATTCCTACCCTTCTTCACTAGAATGTAGCATTTACTCCCAAATACACGAAAGTACGATACATTGGGTTTGTTACCAGTTAGCAGCTCGTATGAGGTCTTCTTGAGGAGGCGGTGAAGGTAGACCCTGTTGATGGCGTGGCAAGCCGTGTTCACGGCTTCCAACCAAAAGCACTCGGGGGTCTTGAACTCTCCAAGCATAGTCCTCGCCATATCTATGAGCGTCCTGTTCTTCCTCTCTACCACACCATTTTGCTGAGGTGTGTAGGGAGCGGAGAACTCGTGCTTGATCCCCTCCTCCTCAAGGAACTCCTCCACTTGAAGATTCTTGAATTCGGACCCGTTGTCGCTCCTTATCTTCTTCACCTTGAGCTCAAACTCATTTTGAGCTCTCCTTAGGAAGCGCTTGAGGGTCCCTTGTGTTTCAGACTTATCCTGCAAAAAGAACACCCAAGTGAAGTGGGAAAAGTCATCAACAATAACTAGACCGTACTTACTTCCTCCTATGCTCAGATAGGCGACAGGTCCGAAGAGGTCCATATGCAGCAGCTCCAGAGGTCTTGACATGGTCATCACATTCTTGCTGTGATGCGCTCCTCCTACTTGTTTACCTGCTTGACAAGCTGCACAAGGTCTATCTTTTTCGAAATGAACATTGGTTAGACCTATCACGTGTTCTCCCTTTAGAAGCTTGTGGAGGTTCTTCATCCCCACATGTGCTAGGCGGCGATGCCACAACCAGCCCATGCAAGTCTTAGCCATTAAGCATGCATCTAGACCGGCCTCTTCTTTTGCAAAGTCAACTAAATAAAGTTTGCCGTCTAATACACCCTTAAAAGCTAGTGAACCATCACTTCTTCTAAAGACAGACACATCTACATTTGTAAATAGACAGTTATATCCCATATTGCATAGTTGACTAACAGATAGCAAATTATATCCAAGAGACTCTACTAAAAACACATTAGAGATAGAGTGCTCATTTGAGATTGCAATTTTACCTAACCCTTTTACCTTGCCTTGATTCCCATCACCGAATATTATTGAATCTTGGGAATCCTTATTCTTGACGTAGGAGGTGAACATCTTCTTCTCCCCCGTCATATGGTTTGTGCATCCGCTGTCGATAATCCAGCTTGAACCCCCGGATGCATAAACCTGCAAGGCAAATTTAGGCTTGGGTCTTAGGTACCCAACTCATGTTGGGTCCTACAAGGTTAGCACAAATATCCTTAGGGACCCAAATGCAAGTTTTGTCTCCCTTGCATCTTGCCCCTAATTTTCTAGCAACTATCTTCTTATCCTTTCTACAAATAGCAAAAGAAGCATTTAAAGCATGATATATTGTAGAAGGTTCATTTACTTTCCTAGGAACATTAACAACATTTCTCCTAGGCATATTATGAACAACATTTCTCCTACCAACATTTCTATCATGCACATAAGAAGAACTAGAAGCAAACATGGCATGAGAATCAAAGGCATTATATGCATTACAACTCCTATAAGCATTTCTAGATTGTCTCCTATCATGGTACATAAAGGCATGGTTCTTTTGCACACTACTAGCCATAGGGGCCTTCCCTTTCTCCTTGGCGGAGATGGGAGCCTTATGGCTTGTCAAGTTCTTGGCTTCCCTCTTGTAGCCAAGTCCATCCTTAATTGAGGGGTGTCTACCAATCGTGTAGGCATCCCTTACAAATTTTAGCTTGTCAAATTCATTCTTGCTAGTCTTAAGTTGGGCATTAAGACTAGCTAATTCCTCATTTAATTTGGAAATTGAAACTAAATGATCACTACAAGCATCAATGTCAAAATCTTTACACCTATTACAAGTTTCAACAATTTCTACACAAGAATTAGATTTACTAGCTACTTCTAGTTTAGCATTTAAATCATCATTAAAACTTTTTAACGTAGCAATAGTTTCATGACAAGAAGATAATTCACTAGATAGCATTTTATTCCTTTTAATTTCTAGAGCAAGAGACTTTTGTGCTTCTACAAATTTATCATGTTCTTCATACAACAAATCCTCTTGCTTTTCTAAAAGTATATTCTTATCATTCAAGGCATCAATTAATTCATTAATTTTGTCTACCTTGATTCTATCTAGGCCCTTAAACAAACATGAATAATCTATTTCATCCTCATCACTAGATTCGTCCTCACTTGAAGAAGCATAAGTAGAGTTTTGAGTACATACCTTCTTCTCTCTTGCCATAAGGCATGTGTGACGCTCGTTTGGAAAGAGGGCCGATTTGTTGAAGGCGGTGGCGGCGAGTCCCTCATTGTCAGAGTCGGAAGAGGAGCAATCCGAATCCCACTCCTTGCCTAGATGCGCCTCGCCTTTTGCCTTCTTATACTTCTTCTTCTTCTCCCTCTTGTTCCCTTGTTCCTGATCACTATCAATGTCGGGACAGTTAGCAATAAAATGACCAAGCTTACCGCATTTGAAGCATGAGCGCTTCCCCTTGGCTTTGGCCTTGCTTGGCTGTCCCTTGCGACCCTTAAGCACCGTCTTGAATCTTTTGATGATGAGGGCCATCTCTTCATCATTAAGTCCGGCTGCCTCAATCTGTGCCACCTTGCTAGGTAGCGCCTCTTGCTTCTTGTTGCCTTGAGAGCAAGGGGTTGCGGCTCGTTGATCGGACCACTCAAGGCGTCGTCCACGTACCTCGCCTCCTTGATCATCATTCGCCCGCTAACGAATTTTCCGAGGACTTCTTCGGGCGACATTTTGGTGTACCTGGGATTCTCACGAATATTATTCACCAAATGAGGATCAAGAACGATAAAGGACCTTAGCATCAGTCGGACGACGTCGTGGTCCGTCCATCGCGTGCTTCCGTAGCTCCTTATTTTGTTGATAAGGGTCTTGAGCCGGTTGTATGTTTGAGTTGGCTCCTCGCCCCTTATCATCACGAACCTTCCAAGCTCGCCCTCCACCAACTCCATTTTGGTGAGCAAGGTGACGTCGTTCCCCTCATGAGAGATCTTGAGGGTGTCCCAGATCTGCTTGGCATTGTCCAAGCCGCTCACCTTGTGATACTCGTCCCTGCACAAAGAGGCTAGCAACACAGTAGTAGCTTGTGCATTTTTATGAATCTGTTCATTAATAAACACAGGGCTATCCGAGCTATCAAATTTCATTCCACTTTCCACAATCTCCCAAATGCTTGGATGGAGAGAAAACAAGTGAGTACGCATTTTGTGGCTCCAAAATCCGTAGTCCTCTCCATCAAAGTGAGGGGGCTTGCCAAGTGGAATGGGGAGCAATTGAGCATTTGAGCTATGCGGAATGCGCGAATAATCGAAAGAAAAGTTTGAGTTAACCGTCTTTCGTCTGTCGTAGTCGTCGTTGTCCTTTTGGGAGGAGGAAGATTCGTCGCTGTCGTAGTAGACAATTTCCTTGATGCGCCTTGTCTTCTTCTTCCTCCCGTCTTTTCTTTTGTGGCCCGAGCCTGAGTCGGTGGGCCTGTCATCATTGGGCTCGTTGACGAAGGACTCCTTCTCCTTGTCGTCGATCACCATCCCCTTGCCCTTAGGATCCATCTCTTCGGGCGGTTAGTCCCTTTCTTGAAGAGAACGGCTCCGATACCAATTAAGAGCACCTAGAGGGGGGGTGAATAGGTGATCCTATAAAACTTCAAAAACTTATAGCCACAAAAACTTGGTTAATTGTTAGCACAATAATTGCCAAGTGGCTAAAGAGGAATCCTCAACAAAACACAATAACCAACAAGGATCAATCACAGAGATGGCACGGTGGTTATCCCGTGGTTTGGCCAAGACCAACGCTTGCCTACTCCACGTTGTGGCGTCCCAACGGACGAGGGTTGCAATCAACCCCTCTCAAGCGGTCCAAAGACCTACTTGAATACCACGGTGTTTTGTTTGCTTTTTCTCAATCCCGTTTGCGAGGAATCTCCACAACTTGGAGCCTCTCGCCCTTACACTTGAAATTCACAAAGAACACGGAGCAAGGGAGGGATTAGCAACGCACACAAGACACAAGAATCAGAGTGTCAACACGCACACAAATCGCAACAAGAGCTCGCAACACGACTCAATGAGTTCACAACTCCACAAGAGCTCTATATGCTATCACAATGAAACGAATGCGCGAAATCGATGTCTTGGTGCTTAGAAATGTTGTAGGAATGCTTGGTGTACTCCTCCATGCGCCAAGGGGTCTCTTTTATAGCCCCAAGGCAGCTAGGAGCCGTTGGGAGCAATTTTGGAAGGCTGATCTTGCCTTCTGTCGACTGGCGCACCGGACAGTCCGGTGCACACCGGACACTGTCCGGTGCCCGATTTCCTTCCTTAAATAGCGAAGCCAACCGTTGGCAGCCTGAGAGCCGTTGGCGCACCGGACATGTCCGGTGCACACCAGATAGTCCGGTGCCCCCTTCTAGCCGTTGGCTCGGCCACGTGTCCCGCGCAGATTGCGCGGCCGACCGTTGGCTCACCGGACAGTCCGGTGCACACCGGACAGTCCGGTGAATTATAGCCGTACGTCGCCGGTGAATTCCCGAGAGCGGCCAGTTCGCTCGAACCAGCCTGGCGCACCGGACACTGTCCGGTGCACCACCGGACAGTCCGGTGCTCCCAGACTCAGCAGATTCTTGGCTGCTCGAGCTAAGACATTTCCAATTGGATTTTTCCTGTTTCCAGCACTTAGACACAATACATTAGTCCATAAAACAATGTACTAAGTCTGAGAAACATACCTTTATCCTTGATTTGTACTTTGTCCACCTCTTTACACTTAGGCACTTGTGTTGGACACTAAATCACCAAAACACTTAGAAATGGCCCAAGGGCACATTTCCCTTTCACTTGCCCCTTTCGGGTAAGGTAGTCTTCCACTAGCTTTCCTAATTAGTTAGCCAAGGGGTACCATTCCTCCCTTGTGGTGGCACGTGTTTCTCAAGTTAGGCTCCATGTTCCAATTAACATTAATGATCTTGACATGAACATAAATAGAATAACAAAAGAATTGGAACATGGATATAATGAAAGATTATCCCAAAACCATGTAAAGAAATAGGAAAACTACCCAAGTGATTCAGGGATAGCAAGTTAAAATAGAATAACAATCTAGGGTGACCTATTGGGTCCCATCAAAATTAAACCTATGCATGAATAAGTGACATTAAAGAACATTATTGGGTATAAAAGTGGACATGGGCACAACTTGCCTTCAATGAGCTCCTGCTCAGCTACTTCTATCTGCTGGTCACCAGGATCCTCGGTCATAGGCTCTTCTACTCGCCACAATACAAACAAGCACAGTATATAGAGAAAATTAACATCACACCAAACATGTAAACAAAATACACAGTAATAATCTACACATTAAAATAAAAACCTAGGAACAAGAATCATAATTTTTGGAGTTATAGATTTTAAGTTATGAATTTTCAAAGGTTTTATATGCTTGGAATAGGATTAAATGAGAATTAAATTTTCTTACTGTTTTCATATCAAAACAGAGAATCTAAGTGATAGAGAATAATATTACAAAATTTTTTTAGAAACTGGAATAAAGTAATTTGGAGTTCATATGAATTTTGTATGATTTATTAAAGTTCTAGCATTTATTTTCTCATTAAAAACCATTTCCTGTTATTATTTATTCAATTCCTATGACCTCTGGACTGTGTGCATTAATACCAAATAGTGCAGGGGCTAAACCATAGTTTTTCCAAAGACCCAGGACACTGCACCATGGACCACGGGTTTATAACCCAGAACCCCGAGGACTCTTAAGTAAAACTGCCCCCACGAAGGGGTATCGGCCATGATGGGCTGCCCAGATCAGATCCGAGGGCCACAATTGAAACCGAGCATCGCTCAATCCTCTCACCTCTCGTGATCGCCCGATCCATAACTAACGATCACGATTTAAAAAGCCCTAGATCTAGTCTGATGCACACGACACCAGATCAACGGCCCAGATCTTAAAACAGTGAAGGGTTACGCTATGTCTAATCTGAGTCGTCCCGAGGGAGATCGACGGCCCTCAACCTATCTTCCCCAACTCGCGCCCAAACACGGCGGCGTTGGGTACACTGGACGGCGGCGCTCGCCGACGAGCGACGCGCGAGGCGATCAGGAGGTCTAACCCTACAGACACTTGCTTTAAACGTCAAGGAGAATGAGGCGGGCAAAACAACCAAGAGCTTACCGGCACAAATGACGCGAGGGGGCCAAACTACGGTGTGTCGCGGAAATGCGGCGGCGATGGGGTTCGGCGAGAAATTCCGGACACCAGACTCAACCTCCGGCCTTGATTCTTCACACACGCACTCCACGCGCGAAGCCGAACGCCCACGACTCCACACCAGCCACCTAACGACGGTGAAGGTGGAGACACGGGCACCGACGGCGGATGGCCCACACAGGACGGTTCTCTCGGCCACAAGGAGGACGATCGGCTTCGTGTGGCTTTAGGGCCTCGTGGTTATGCGTCCGCGTTTATACCCAACGCTCAGGCGAGGATGGTTACGCCCCCGGCGAAGTCGGCGCGCCGTTGGCGTCAACTGGATTCGCAAAAGGGGAGGTCGTGGCAAAACGAGTGGGCCCACCAATCGGTGACACGCGGGCATCGGATTTTGTAGGCGCGCACGGTATGACATGTGGGCCCCGCGAGACAGAGGGAGCGGGAGGAGCTGGGCCAAGCAGGAAAGGAGTAGTGGAGATGGGCCGAAATGCGTTTGCGCGAGCCCAACACTAATTTTCTCCTTTTCTTTTGTATTTTGTTTTCCTTTCTATTTTCCTTTTAGATTTTTCAAATTCAAATTTGGATTCAATTGTAACTGTGAACCTAAGCTCATTTTAAATGTATAAATTGTATCCCAACAATGTGGATGGTTTAACCCTATATATTATATATATATTCTCTATTTTTGTATAACCTTTTCTTCTCTAAACTCCAAATTTGAATTTTTTTATGTATTTCTTCCTACACCATTTTTTTATATTGTCACAAAATGCACATAAAATAAAAACCCAGCATGATGCATATTTTAGTGGCATAACTTTTTATTAGTTACTTGTCTTTAGACATGGTAAATACAATACAGCCATATACATAAAGGAAGTAACTCTTCTCCTTTAATATGATCTCTTACAAGTTTCAAGTTGGGTATCACAGCACCATACAGTTTGGTGGGTGGCAATGGACTGTCCGGTGCTCCTGTTGATCGTTGGCTCCTGCTAACGTGTCAAGTAGCCGTTGGTTGGCTGGCACACTGGACTGTCCGATGCTCCGCACGGACGTCCGATGAATTATAGCAGAGGGAGTCTGCCAATTCCCGAGAGCAGCCCGTACGGTCGGACTGTCACCAGACTGTCTGGTGGTTGGCACCGTACGGCCCGGATGCTCCTTTTTTCTGCCAAATCTCTTTTGCTCCTTTTTACTTGACTTCATATAGTCCCTAGTACTTACACAAATATGATTGGTACCTAAAATAATTGACTAAGTGCTAAAAGCATATCTTTTTCACATGGAACAACAAAGATTTGTAGTAATGCCCATTTCAAGCCTAAAAGTGTCTTTTTCTCAATTTGATTTAACTACATGTGCTCATGCTTATACAAGATAATGTTAGTCCAAAAACAATGTGTGAGCATTTACTCACAAAAACAAAATAGAAATGGTCCAAGAGCACATTTTCCTTTCAATCTCCTCCTTTTTGGTGATTTCAGGCTCGAGTCACAAGAAGAGGGACGGGAAGAAGAAGAGGCGCATCAAGAAAATCATCTACTACAACAGAGATGCCTCATCTTCTTCACCGAGGGACGACGACAACGACGACTCCTCGTCAAAGAAAAAGACGGTCAATCAAAATTGTTCTTTTGATTACTCTCGCATTCCCTATAATTCAAACGCGCATTTACTATCAATTCCCCTTGGAAAACCACCATACTTTGATGGAGAAGACTATTCATTTTGGAGTCATAAAATGCGTAGTCATTTATTCTCTCTCCATCCTAGTATGGGAAATTGTAGAAAATGGAATGCATTTTGATAGTACCGATAATCCTATGTTTATTAATGAGCAAATCCATAAAAATGCCCAAGCCACTACCGTTTTGCTAGCATCTCTGTGCAGGGATGAATACAACAAGGTTAGCGGCTTGGACAACGCCAAATAAATCTGAGACACCCTCAAGATATCACATGAGGGAAATTATGCCACCATGATCACCAAGACGGAGCTGGTGGAGGGCGAGCTTGGGAGGTTCGCGATGATCAGGGGAGAGGAGCCAACACAGACGTACAACAGGCTCAAAACCCTGGTCAACAAAATCCGAAGCTATGGAAGCACAAGATGGACGGATCATGATGTCGTCCGACGCATGCTCAGGTCATTTACTGTTATTGACCCCCATCTTGTCAATCTTATTCGTGAAAATCCTAGGTACACCAAAATGACGCCCGAGGAGATCCTCGGAAAATTTGTGAGCGGGCGCATGATGGTGAAGGAGGCGCGATACGTGGACGATGCGCTAAATGGTCCACTGCCCATCTACGAGCCACAGCCTGTTGCTCTCAAAGCAACTAGCAGCAAGGAGGCGCTACCAAACAAGGTAGCACAAGTGGAGGTTGCCAGGCTCAATGAGGATGAAATGGCGCTTATCATCAAGCGCTTCAAGACCGCGCTAAAAGGACGCAAAGAGTACCATAAGAAGAATAAAACAAGGGGAAAGCGCTCCTACTTCAAATGCGGTAAGACTGGTCATTTCATAGCTCAATGCCTCGATAATGATAATGACCAGGGACAAGAAAAGCAAGGGAAGAGGGAGAAGAAGAAGAACTATAGGAAGGCGAAGGGTGAGGCGCACCTTGGAAAGGAATGGGATTCTGACTGCTCTTCATCCAACTCCGACGATGAAGGACTGGCTGCCTCAGCATTCGACAAGTCTTCGCTCTTCCCCAATGAACGCCATACTTGCCTTATGGCTAAGGAGAATAAGGTACATATTCGAGATACCCCCAAGTACTCTTCTTCTAGTGATGAGGAATCTTCCAATGATGAAGTAGATTACTTTGATTTGTTTAAGGGGTTAGATAGAGCCAAAGTAGAGAAAATTAATGAATTAATTGATGCTCTTAATGAGAAGGATAGACTTCTAGAAAAGCAAGAGGACATTTTGTATGAAGAATATGATAAATTTGTTAGTGTTTAAAAATCCCTTGCTTTAGAAATTAAGAAAAATGAACTGCTATCTTCTGAAGTGTCTATCTGTCATGAATCTATATCTAGCTTAAAGAATTTAAATGATGAATTAAATACTAAGCTAGAGAAAGTTAATGAAACTAGTTCATGTGTAGAACATGTAATTATTTGCAATAAGTGTAAAGATGTCAATATTGATGAACATGCTGCCACTATTGCTAAATTAAACAATGAGGTTGCAAGTCTTAATGCTCAACTTAAGACTTGCAAAGATGATTTTGATAAATTAAAATTTGCTAGGGATGCCTACACTGTTGGTAAACACTCCTCAATTAAGGATGGACTTGGTTTTCGAAAGGAAACCAAGAACTTAACAAGCCAAAGGACTCCCGTTCTCAACAAGGAGAAAGGGAAGGCCCCTATGGCTAGTAGTCCTCAAAGGAACCATGCCTATATTTATGATAGGAAATTTACTAGTCGTGCTCATAATGATAGATGCTATGATCATGCTGTTTTACCTAGTTATCATACTTCTCATGCTATGGTTGCTTCTAGCTCCACTTATGATTATGGTAAAAATAGGACTAGGCGTAATCATGTTGTGTCTCATGCGCCTAGAAGAGTTTGCAATGGCCCTACTACTGTTTACCATACTTGCAATACTTCCTTTAACTTTTATGTAAGAATGCAAAAATAGTTGCTAGGAAGCTGGGATCCAAATGCAAGAGAGATAAGACTTGCATATGGGTTCCAAAAACTGTTGTGACTAACCTTGTAGGACCCAACAAGAGTTGGGTACCTAAAACCCAAGCTTAAATTCCTTGCAGGTTTATGCATCCGGGGGCTCAAGCTAGATTATCGACAGTGGATGCACAAACCACATGACGGGGGAGAAGAAGATGTTCACCTCCTACGTCAAGAACAAGGATTCCTAGGATATGATCATCTTTGGAGATGGGAATCAAGGCAAGGTCAAAGGCTTGGGCAAGATAGCCATCACTAATGAGCACTCAATAACAAATGTATTTTTAGTAGAGTTGCTCGGGTACAACCTTCTGTCTGTAAGTCAATTGTGTCACATGGGTTACAATTGTCTATTTACAAATGTTGATGTATCTGCCTTTAGAAGGAGTGATGGTTCATTAGCTTTTAAGGGTGTATTAGACAACAAACTCTATTTAGTTCATTTTTCGAAAGAGAATGCCGATCTAGATGCATGCTTAATAGCTGAGACTAATATGAGCTGGCTCTGGCATCGCCGTCTAGCACATGTTGGGATGAAGAACCTTCATAAGATTCTAAAGGGAGATCATGTGTTAGGACTAACCGATATCTATTTTGAGAAAGACAGACCATGTGCATCATGTCAGGCAAGGAAACAGGTGGGAAGCATTTATCATAGCAAGAATGTGATGACGACATCAAGACCACTAGAGCTTCTTCACATGGATCTTTTCGGACTCGTTGCCTACCTCAGCATCGAGGGAAGTAAGTATGGTCTTGTAATTATCGATGATTTTTCTCGCTTCACTTGGGTATTCTTTTTGCAGGATAAGTCAGAAACCCAAGGGACCCTAAAGCGCTTCTTAAGGAGAGCTCAAAATGAATTTGAGCTAAAGGTGAAGAAGATAAGAAGTGACAATGAGTTTGTCGGCGTTTCGGACCCGAGGGGTCCCTGGACCGATGAGTGAGATTGTCGCTGCGTGTCCCTACCTAGATGGGTTAGCGCGGGATGGAACACAAGATGCGGGGCAAGCCTTGTATTATCCTGCACCAGGGGTGCCGCTCATAGTAGGGGTTACAAGCACGTCGTGAGAGGGAGAGAAAGAGAGAGGGAGCTTGTTCGTCCGCTCCTTTCCCCCGCGCGAACCCCCCTTCAGGATGGCCCTAGACCTCCCTTTTATAGATGCAAGGAAAGGGTCCAGACATACAATGGGGGGTGTAGCTATGCGCTAACGTGTCCAGCAGAGAGATGCCTAAGCCTTGTGTACATGCCAACGTGGCTATCGGGGGAGAGCTTGAGCCCTGTACATATGATAGTGTGGCCATCGGAGGAGCGCCTAAGTCCTGTAGGAGCACAGCTGGCAGTGCGGCAAGGATCCTGCTGACGTCTCCTTGCTGCCGTAAGGGGCTGAGAGCCACCAGCGTCATGGTGCACGCGGGGCACCATCATTACCCGTCGCCGGGGTAAGCCAGATGGGACGCCGATCTTGTTCCTTGCAGCATGAGCAGGCTAGGGATAGGGTAATGATGTATCCCCTGTTGGCGCGGTCGGTCCGAGCCCAAGGTCGGGCGAGGCGGAGACTTCTCTTGAGGCCGAGGCCGGGGTCGGGCGAGGACGCGATTCCTCCCGAGACCGAGGTCGAGGCCGAGTCCGGGGGTCGGGCGAGGCGGAGACCTCCTCCCGAGGCCAGAGCCTGAGGTCGGGCGAGGCGGAGCTTCCTCCCGAGGCTGGAGCCTGAGGTCGGGCGAGGCGGAGCTTCCTGTTGCGCCCGAGGCCGAACTTGGTGGTTGATCGTGACTTGTTGTCAGCCTTTGCCTGGGTGGTTGGCACGACAGTCGGAGCAGGGCGAGCGGCGCTGTTTTCCCGTCATATCGGACAGTAAAGAAGAGGGGCGAAGTGACTGCGGTCACTTTAGCCTGGCCGACTGAGGTGCGTGTGTCAGGATACGGCGTCAGGCGTCCCCTGCATTGAATGCGCCTGCGAAGTGGTCAGTTGGTGAGGCGGTCCGGCCAAGGTTGCTTCACAACGAAGCCTGCCCGAGCCGGGCTTCGGGAGAGCCGAGGGGGTGCCCGCTGCCTGAGACGGCCCTCGGGCGAGGCGTGAACTCGCCTGGGACTACTGCTCCAGCCCGAGGCTGGGCTCAGGTGAGGCGCGTCCCTTGGGTAGACGAAGCCTTGACTTGAACCGCACCCGTCAGTTGGTCTGAGGGTGTTTACCAGCCGTGATTAGGAGTGTTGGGGGTACCCCTAATTATGGTACCCGACAGTAGCCCCCGAGCCTCGAAGGGAGTGTTGGTACTCGCTTGGAGGCTTTTTCCGCATTTTCGGTGAGGGGACCGACCTTTCTCGGTTTTTGCTTTGTTCTGATTGGTGCGCGCGAGCGCACCCGCCGGGTGTAGCCCCCGAGGCCTCGGAGGAGTGGTTTGACTCCTCTGAGGTCTGAATGCTTTTCGTGGTGCCTCAGCCGGTCTGATCGTTCCCTCATGCGGCCTGGCCGTAGCCCGGGTGAATGGTCAGGTTCCAAGTTATCAAGATTGTTTGTTGACACTGTCAACAGTTTGGCCATAGCCGGGTGCGAGAGCAGCCCCCGAGCCTCTGCACGGAGCGAGAGGACGATCAAGGACTTTCCCGACTTTTATCATACGCCCCTGCGTCGCCTTTCCACAAGGAGGAGGGGGGCAAGCGCCATGTTGCCCTCGGAGGGCACCGAACATGGTGTTTCCAGTGAGCTGCTAATGGGTGATTCGAGTGGACGCTCGTGCCCCGTTCATTAGGGGTCGGCTGGTGGCCCAGAGGCGCGCTCCAAAAGTACCTGCGGGTGATTCGCCGGACCCAGACCCCTTCGACAGGGTCCGAGGGCTCGATGCCTCCCTCCGGTGGGATTCCGTTACAAATCGTTCCCGCTGGTCTCGGAAATGTCCTAGGGTACCTCGGGAGTGTAGCCCGAGCCTCGGCCATGTATCAGACGTACCCAGAGTCATCCCTCACTCTGCGTGTTCTGGGGCGACTGTCGAATCCTTCAGAGGGGCCAGCCTACGAACCCCTGATCAGTAATGGGCACGGAGCCCGAGCGCTCTGGGGCGGCTGTCGAACCCTTTCGAGGGGCCAGCGTTAGAACCCCTGATCAGTAATGGGCTTGAAGCCCGAGTGCTCTGGGCGGCTGTCGAAACCCTTCCGAGGGGCTAGCCTTCGAACCCCTGATCAGTAGGAGGGCTCGGGGCCCGCTTCCTTCGCCGAGAAGGATCCTTTCCACAACATCCCCTTTCCTAGTTCTGTGTAGCAAGAGAGAGAGAGAGAGAGAGGAGGAGGGGAAGGATATGAATTTAAATAAGGTGGCGCACCTTTTTTGACGCGGTCATCATGGCAGAGGCGAAGCGACGCCCGCCTCGCCTGCCAGAGGTGTCGCCTGCTCCGCCGGGGAGTTAATGCGACAGGACGGGCGATTCGCGTGGCGCCCATTGCGTGTGCGAGCCGTTTGGGGAACGGAAAGATCGCTTTACCTTCGAGTTTTGAATTTCGCGGCGAGTTCGGGCGAAGTTTTGAACGGTTCTCGCTCGGGCCTTTATATACTCGGAAGGGGGCCGGCAGTGGTTCGTCACTCTGCCATTTGCGCATGCCTTTTGCTCTGGTTTTCGCAACCTAAGAGAATAGCCAGGGAAAAGGAAACTGCACACCTCATCCCCTCCGCCTCCACCACCTTCGTACGGTGATGGCTGACAGGGTGACCGTTGTCCCACCGCGCGACCCGTGGCCCTCCTCCACCGTCGTCGCGAAGGATCTGGAGGCCCTCGCCGCCGATGGTCTGCTCCGTCCCCTCTCCGGTGGGGCGCAGCCAGAGTGGATGGCCTCGAGCGAGGCCGTCCCTTCCCTGTCGCCGGGGTACGTGGTTAGCTTCATCGCCTTCCATGAGCGGGGGTTCGGAGTGCCAGCGAGCCGCTTTATGCGGGCGCTCCTGCACCACTACGGGGTGGAGCTGCACAACCTCAACCCCAACTCCATTGCGCAAGCGGCCATCTTCGCGGCGATTTGTGAGGGTTTTCTGGGGATCGAAGTTCACTGGGATTTGTGGACCCACCTCTTCTCCGCGGAGCCCTTCGCCTTGACGACGGATGCGAAGAAGGTCCGTATGGCGGTGCGGGCCGGTGGCTGCACCCTCCAGCTGAGGCAGGGGCACGCGTAGCAGTACATCCCTGCCATCCTTGTGTCTTCGAATAAGGGGTGGCAGCGCCGATGGTTTTATCTCCGGAACGACGACGGGAGGCTTCCATCGTTTTCTGAGCGAGTGGTGACCGTCGCCGGCAGCAACTGGCGTTGTGGTGCCACGCGCGAGAGACAGGAGAAGCTCCAGCCTATTCTGCAGGCTTTGCAGAAGTTACGAGATGGGGGCCTTACCGCTGCGGGGGTTGTTGCCGCTATCCATCGCCGGAGGGTGCTCCCTTTGGTAGAGCGGCGGTTGCAGCTCTCGGAGATGAGACCGGGGGTCGATCTAGAGGGCTTGCAGATGTCCTCGGCCTCCCTCCCCGACGACGACCTCCACAAGCGGGTAGCGGGTACGGTAGGGAGGCTGGATGCCGGCGCCCTTACCTAGCCTGCGATGCGTCCCGACCATGGGTATGTTTCCCTGGTAAGTATCCGATCCTTCTCCTGTACTGCGCCGAGTTGCCTTCGATTCTCACTGTTGGGATCTTTGCTCTTCTAGGGGTTAAGTTTTTATAAACCTGCCCCGCCGCGGGTCCCAGAGGACGCGGTGGACCGAGCCGCACGGAGGGTCACCACGGAGGAAGAGAAGAAGAAGAAGGACGCGAAGAAGGCTCGGGCTCGCGAGCGGATGCAAGCTCGGGACGCCTTGGAGAAGCGTCGTCGGAGACAAGAGAGGGACGAGCTCTCGAGGGAGCCGTCGCCGGAGACGCCCGACGACGATGGTGATGATGATGATGACGAGGATGACGACATGGTGGCCCATCTTGGCCTCAGCCTGGACCCTGGGCCGGGCCAGGGGTTGCCGTGCCAGCCTCCAAGTGGGCTGGTACCATCAGTGTCCGAGGCCGGGACATCGGGGTCCCAGTCCGAGGAGCGGAGGTAGGCCGAGGGGGCACCTGACCCCTTGGCCGAGGTAGCTGCGTTGACTCTGGGGGGTCAGGCCAACCCCTCTGTCCCCCAGGGGCAAGCGCCCGTGCCGGCTGTGCAGGAGGTCGATCCTCCGGCCGCTGCGGCGATGCCTGGGCAGGCCACTCCTTCGGCACCTCGGGCGCCCGAGGTGGGAGCGACGCCGAAGTCGGTAGCGGGGCAACCCTTGGCGGCGCCTGCAGGGACCGAGGCCCGAGGGGCCTCCCCGCAGGCACGATTGGCCTTGGTCCAGAGCGGGTAAGTGTCTGAGAATGCCTCTGTTTTGGCTTCTTTCGTCGCGTGTCTTGAACTTGCTTTCTCTCTTCCTTTCAGCAAGCGAAGGCAGGGCCTGACCGGCCTGACCCCCACGAAGGCCTTTAAGACGGTGCCAGCTTCTGCAGCCGGTGCCGCGGCGCTCCATGCCGGTTGGCTGGCCTCCGCACAGGATGCTCCCGAGCGAGGGGGCCCAGGCGGCACGAGCTGCCATGGGGCAAGCCTCCCAGGCCGACCCCTCCGTCGGGGCGGCCGTCGTGCCGGGGGAGGCTGCTGACGCGGCCGTGGCCCCGAGCCCGCCTGATGTGTCATCAGTGCCGGCGTCGACTCCTGCCGCGGTCGTTGCTGATTCGCCTATTCCTGGCCCTGAGGAGGGGGCTAACGCTGTTGCCGAGGTCGGCGACTGGAAACCCGCCACCTTAGCCGAGGGGGAGCCCAGCGCGTCGATGGCAATGGTGCCCGACGTGTTGACTGCAGGGGAACCCGACGCCTTGGCGGAGGAGCGCATAACGCCGCGGCCCGTCTCGGGGGGCGGCATCCTCATCCCCGCGCAGCGCAACCCCAATGAGTGGTGTGGGCAGGCGTTCTGGTTCTGGAGCCGTGGCGCCTTGAAACCCCTCCTCGTCCTCAACGATGAGCAGAAGGAGCAGTCTCGGGATGAGCTCCGCGAGTATGCCGAGGCGGCGATGGCGCCGCTTCGGTCGACCATGGAGATCCTTTCCAGGGACGTTCCCAGGGTCCTCCAGGTAAGGATTTCAGGTGCATACCTTGCGTGGCCAAGGCATTCTTTGTAATACCTTGTCTTCCTTGCTCAGGAACTGGCAGATGTAAGCATCGCCAAGTCGCTGTTCATCCGCCGCGAGAGCGGCAACTGGGGTTCGCTGCGGTCCTAGAGGGCCGCGCTTGCCAAGGCTAACGAGCGCCTGGCCCGACAGAGCACCGAGCTAGCGGACCTTTGGCTGCTCTGTGATGATCTGAAGGCGGAGGCAGCGGCGGCGTGGGCAGAGGCGGCGTTGGCACGGACGGAGGCACAGCAGCGGCAGCTGGAGCTTGGCCAGGCCATCGCCGAGCGGGACCAATCTCGGAGCTAGGCTGCCAAGGCCGTGGGCCGGGCTGAGGCCCTTGAGGGTCAGCTGGCCGAGGTGTCTGCTCGGGCCGGGGCCCTCGTGGTGGACCTGGCTGTGGCCATCGGATCTGCCTAGTCTGCCCAAGTCGTGGCCTCGCAGGAGCGTGCCCGGGCTGAAGGTATGTTTCGCCTGCTTTGCGACTTCAATTCAGCTTCATTCTTCGACTCGTGTCTGAAGAATTTTGATCGGCTATCTGCAGAGCTCGAGACGACTCTTAATGAGTCCGTCAAGGCGCATGCCCGGGCGGCTGAGCAAAATGAGGCCGACCGCGTGGCTATGTCCGAGGCTATCTCGGGCTTTTGCCGAGCCTTTGACCTTGACGACGTTCCCTCGGGTAGCTCCCCCCAGAGTCATCTGCGGGCCTTGGGCGGCCATGTGCGCAGCAGACTCCACGGGGCGCTGCACCACGGCATTAGGCGGGCCTTCGCCGTGCTCGCTTCCCACTACGACGTGGACTTGGAGCGGGTCAGCGAGGGGTACTGTTGTAGCATCCCAAAAATTCAAATCTTGGAATTTTCTCAAACTCGCTCTAAATTCAAAATGAATTTCAAATTTCATTTCAAAATGTTTGTTTGTGAGTTGATATCAACAAATAAAATTATAGTGGTCGATATTCTCTCTAAAATCTCATCAAAATATCCTACAAATATTTCCCCAGTGATCACCCTCAAACTCTTTCAGAAATACTGCCCAAATATTCCACCGATATATGTCCAAGTATTTTCTTCCTGAGAAATACCTTCAGAATCATTTTTCAAGTCCCTACAAATATTTTATCCATAACTTTCCTCATGCTCATACGTATACGTATGCCTCCAGTGTCATACGGTGAGCTCTACAAGCTAATTACACTCATATAAGACAAATCCATGCTAATCTCCCACTAATCCTCTCATCCTCCCACTAATCCCCTCATCCCTCCCCCTAATCCCCCCACCATGGCTATAAATAGAGGGGCAAGGGCCTCCTCTCATCCCACCCCAAGCCATTTCATGGCAACTCCCTCCCCCCCACACGCCCACTCCCACTCCACTTCCCACACAAGCACACACTAGAACAAGGATCGTTCGGTCGTTCTTCGATCGTTCGTCCACCTGTTCTTAGTTTGTTCGTTCGTTTGTCCGATCGTTCGATCGTTCGTCCGATCGTTCATGGTTCGTTCGTCCGTTCGTCCGATTGTTCGTCCGTTCGTTCGTCCAAATAATCTTTTTCCTGCCGTTATGCTGCCGAAATTCCGATCGTTCGTTCGTTCGATCATTCGATCTTTCATCGTTCGTTCATAGTTCCTATTCATCGTTCGTTCATCGTCACTATTCATCGTTCATCGTTCGTTCATACGAACTATTCACCATCACTATTCATCGTTACTGTTCATCGATCATCTGATTACCCCAAATTTCAACTACTCATCCGTCATGTTGTCCAGTCCACCTAAGGCCAACCAGACCCATATTCCAGTCATACGAACTCCGGTGGCTGTGATTTTCCTTCCAGTAGGGAACTTCCCATCTGGTCACCCATCTCAGATTTCTCCAAGTTGAGCACGCTTAACTTTGGGATTCTTTCAAGCTAGACTTTCAAAAAGAAAGGCGAACCATGTTTGTATGGATACGTGTTCAATCCTATAAAACCTAGCCCAAGATACCACAGCCCACTTGGACCAGAATACCACAGCATTCCAGGTATTTGGGTCCCGACTTACTGTTGTCTGATGAGACACAGTAGGTAGGAACAGTTTCCACCAACATAAACCTCTGCCCAAGAAAAGCCCAAAAATAATTCCTCGCACCCCGCTCAAAAATACATTTGTATTTTTGATTTTCCAAATAACTTTAAATATTCAAATTCTAGAATATTCCTTTCCTTTTCTTTTTCTCCCTATGATTATAAAATCCAAAACTCCTCCATCCAAACTCAGATTTCAGTCATTCTAGTTTTTAAAATTCTTGTCAAACTATTCCCTATCCAACCATGTCATCCCTTAAGCATGGTTTATATTCCAGAAAACTCCCAAAATACTCTTGTCCCATATTCTGTCTATAACTCTCCTGTCCATGCTAAGTCAGACGATTCTGTCGTCACTATTCTCACCAATAGTGAACTTCACTGAGCTACACCACATACACCCAGCTATAAATACACCCAGCTACCCTCTCCCACTCCACACACTCAACACCCTCAGCCAAGGCAAACACCCCACCCACTCAGTTACTCCGCTCTGCCGGCTACACGCACAGTGTCGCTTCGCCTCTAGTCCACCCTCCCGGTAAGCACCTCCGCTCCACCACTAGTAGTACCTCAACACCACATGACATAGATTCTACTCAAGACTCTGCCCATCCATATATCGCTATTCTGATCACTATACTAAATATTTGTTGGTATACTTGTTGGTTTGTATGTTTGCTTGTTCATGTTGCATAGTTATTGGAGCGTTCGTGTCGTCTCGTGGAGGCCAGATCTGCAAGTCTACGCCAGGCAGTGGAGCTAGAAGCCAGTTCCGCGAACTCCCCTTCCCCCATCGATGGATAAGCACGGCAAGCTCACTGGATCCCTTTGATGCATAAATTACCTATGCTTTTACAACCACAACCCTCAGCCTGTTATTTTATGCATGATATGATTTTGAGACAAGTTATTATGGCCACCCAGCCGCTTGCCGCAATCAATACTTGATGTATTTGTTACAAATGATTTGAGAAAAGGTATGAGTTTTCAAAAGAAAATGCTTTTCAAAATGTGTATGATGAAGGGTTTCCACCCTTATCACCTTTGAGTAGGGATGATCAGGGACTCCCTGGTTTAGGGGAGGGCCTAAGGTGATGGCTCAGCTGGTTTAGGCGTGAGCAGAAGGATTGTCCCCTCATATAAGGACCGGTTTGTCATCCTTCACTACCTGTACTCATGATAAGTACAACCACTCGAGACTATGTGGGCAGTCACTCAATCTGAACTCGTACGGTCCAACCCTAGGGTTATGAAGGCTGGGGAGCACCTGGAGGATAAGGAGGGGGAATGTTTTGTCCGGTTTGGGCATGGCGGTGGCCTGACTCCTTCTGGTATAACCGTTAAGGTTAGGACGTGCGAGGAAAGAAATTAAAGAGATTCGGCATTCGGGTCTCACGACGGTGAGATCGCAGAAACCGGACTAGTGGGTAAAGTGTACCCCTCTGCGCAGAGTTTCAAACCTATTCGAATAGTCCGTGTCCACTGGTATGGACAATTCTGGTGTGGTATGGCCATTAGTCTTTTGTTTTCAAAAAAAGGGGTGCGTTTGAGAAAAATGGTTTTTAAAAAGGTCCGGCGGTTTAGTTGTGAGCTATGGTGGACGGGAAGTCCAGTAGCTGTTTTCGAAAATGAAAACCAGTGGGAAACTGCTGAGATACCTGGATGGTTTAGTCTAGGGAATTTTGTTCTAATATTGAAAAACTTCCTGCTCCTTTGGGAGAGGATGCGCTTTGAAAAATACAAAATGTTTTACAAAACAACCCTGCATAAAATATTGCTGTTTCTGCAAAATATCCTGAGCTCCACATATTCCATGCATTATATCTGATTTCCCCATTCCGCGGGTGAAGGTGGGCTGCTGAGTACATTTGTACTCACCCTTGCTTATTTGTTGTTTTTCAGAAAAAGAAGATCGGGTAAGAGTTACGACTGTTCCCAACCTTGCCTATGGCTGTTGGACCGCTGATTTGCTTCGCTACGTATATCGGGCTGCTCCTGCCCCACTGTGATGATATGTCCTGAGTTGTGGACCAACTCTTAAAGTTGATCGCCACCTTTATAGGTTTGTCTTGTTTAAGTAGATCTGAAATCATCTGTTGTATAAATGTGTTTACTAGCCTCCTGGGACTAGTAATATCACATTTGAGTCCCAGAGGATTGGGGCGCTTCAGGTGGTATCAAAGCTGTTAGGTTGGCCACAGGACGTAACCCTTAGCCTGATCCAAAAGTTTTTGAGTCAAAACTATTTTCTTAAAAAATATCTTGCTCTTATCCCTTCATTTCAAAAATGGTTTCCTCCTTTCCTTCTCTCAGAAGTCAGATGGAGGTTCGCTGCCAAACCAGCTTTTGCCAGAATGAAGATAGTTTCCCCAAGTTGTTGAGAGCTTGCACAGTCCGCCTCGGAATCAGGAGCCAGCCAGAGTATGATGGTCGTGAATTCATCGAGCATGGCACGGAGAAGTGTGTCGTGACTGTATACATTGGATCCAGTCCGCGCCATGTGGAATGGAGTGTCACTGTTGCTGGGCACAGATTCAAAGACACCTGCCAAGTCGTCGCTCGCAAGGCATTGAGGGCCCTGTGTCAGATCTATGAAGAAGAAGTGGCCGACACCCCGCTCAGATTCTTTCCGCCCTTCCAGAGAGATCGTCCAGTCTGGATGGCCAGGATGCGTGCATTGGAAGGGCAGCAGCTGCTTGAGGACGACCCCTCAGTCGTGTACCTCACTGCCTACCTGCTCACCCTGGATGCACAGTATGATTTCTTGGCTCGGCACCACCGTCAGATGATTGCCCGAGCAGAAGATGCAGAGAAGCTCAACCGTAAGCTCCATGTGGATCTCACCACAGCTCAAGCCCGTGTAGCTGCCTTGGAAAGTCGTGAAGTCATTGTTGTTGAAGCCCTGAAGCAAGCCAAGGATGAGCACGTCCAGAAGTTGATGGAGGCCTACTTGGTAACCCATAACCAACGTAGAGCCCTGCGGATCCAAGAGCCCGCTTCATCCAACCCAGTTCAGCCCATCAAAGCTGAAGACCCCTAGATTCTTGAAGGTCACCCGGTCTCTACCAGAGGAGAGAAGAAGACTTGGGAACTACCGGAAGGAGCCATAGTCTTGGAAGGAATTCCAGTCTTCCCTCAGTCTATGGATAAGAAAGGGCACCCCGAGTCCTCCCAAGATCCCCCGCCAGAGTTGTTTGAGCCCCTCACCATGAAGAAGATTTCAGCACCGTCCCGTGAGATCAAGGAAGAAGCTGCAAGCACCCCGCCAGCACCGCCGCCCTCTGAGGAGCTACAAGAGCCAGTCCCGCTTGAAGAAGAGTTCAACCCCGTGCTGCCATCTCAGTCGCTGCCAGAAGAAGTCATCAACATCAGCTCCCTCTTGACCCATCCAGGAGATGTCTCAGATTGAAGTTGTGCGCCAGCCTTGCTAGAAGAGAAGCTGTCTGGTCTGAAGTTAGTTATGCCCAGTCCTCTGCATGCATTGGGTAGTGAAGTTTTTCTTCACTTTGGCTAGAGCCCTGCATGTATGAGAGGTAACCGTGTAGCCCCGTGTTTTGAAAAACTCTAATTGTGTGGCCCCCTAGGGCATTTCAAAATGATATTCGCTTGATGTTTTCTCCCCTTTTGAGTGCATATGTGATGCTTTAACGTTAGTGCTCATAAGTTGCATTTAACATAGTTCTCAATTCAGGAGCCAAGCAATAGTAGTTATGCTTAGCCCCCAAATCTGAGTAGTTCGTGCTTTGGAAAAACTCTATTCTTCCCTTATTCAAAACATTTGATTTGTTTGTGCTTATCATTGCTAAGCTTGTGTGTTTTCTTTTTGTTTTTCTTAAAAAGGTTTTCTCTAAAAACATAGATAACAAATTAGAGCTAATCCTCACCTTATGCTTCCATTCTCATCTTAACCCATCTCAAGAGAAAAGTGCCTTACCCAAGAAGATACCGAGAAGCTTACCCTTGAAGCCTGGAATAAGCTACAGAAGAAACCTATCCAACCGCTCAGTCAAAAGGACCGACCGTGAGAATCAAAGCACTGCCCCTGAGTCAAAGTGAGCAGAAAAAGAGGACAAAAGGAGTTATTACCATACAGAGAGGCAAAAGATTCTTGTAACCAGAGACCACAAACATCAGGGTCATTGACCCCACCACTCACTTGTGCCTCCTTCACGCGTACCCCGCCTCCACGCGCACTACCACCGCCCCACGCCCCCTTTGCAGCGCACTACCGCCACCCCCCTTTTTGCAGCGCACCCACCGCCGCCATTGTCGCCGGCAATAGGCCCCCTCCATCGCACCCGCTGCCGCATAACACCTGCTCCGTCATCACCACTCCGCAACCGAACACCACCGCTCGCCTATAAAACCCCCCACCAGCTCCCTCAACTCCCATCCCATGCAAAGCACACTCCAGATAAATCCCTTCTATCAAATCGCAAGCAACTCCATTTTCCACTCCCTCGCCCCTAAGATCAAAATGCTTGGTGATTCTTGGGTTGAAGACTGTTGCACATGGTTCATAGCCTTTGGTTTCCTCCTCTGTATGATGGTAATACTCTTTGATAGAATCCTCCAGTGGGAAGAGCAAAGAGAAAGAAAGGGTCAGTGAAAAGAAAAGGCGAAGAGAAGATAAGAAGAAGGTTCTCCCAGGATCAACCCTATGTCAGTCATCTCTCCGCAGTCTGCTCAAGCAGCAGTAGAAGAAGGCCCCGTAACACCCTTGTTATGTGGTACTTCAAGGAGTTCAAATCCCCGAGATTCAAGAGTTCTACCCTCATTCCTTTTAAGTGGGGTAGTGTCCCAGTAAGGTTCCTGCTGTGGAGAAAAAGAAGAAGGCACGTAGCAAGCTTGTGGAGGACCAGATCATCAAAGCATATAAGTTTCTGGATGAGAAGTGGTCACCCAAATTTTGTTGATGAAGCACTAGAAGACCAATCAAAGAAGAAATCCATGTGGGGGTTTGCAATAGGAAGGTTTGCGTGTTGGCATCGTTGCTTCTTCAATAAGCTAGCTGCCAAGCGAAACCTAGAAGCCTGAAGATGATCTTGAGTAGCCAGAATCAGCGTTTGCAATCAGCAACCAGATGCTCCTCAAGGCCAGATCTTGTTGAAGTTCCATCTCCTCGAAGAGTTGCAAAGTGAAGATATGTAGCTGAAGTAAAGCTATACCCATAACCCTTCTAAGCCGAATCTCGAGGACGAGATTCCTTTTAAGTGGGGTAGATTTGTAGCATCCCAAAAATTCAAATCTTGGAATTTTCTCAAACTCGCTCTAAATTCAAAATGAATTTCAAATTTCATTTCAAAATGTTTGTTTGTGAGTTGATATCAACAAATAAAATTATAGTGGTCTATATTCTCTCTAAAATCTCCTCAAAATATCCTACAAATATTTCCCCAGTGATCACCCTCAAACTCTTTCAGAAATACTGCCCAAATATTCCACCGATATATGTCCAAGTATTTTCTTCCTGAGAAATACCTTCAGAATCATTTTTCAAGTCCCTACAAATATTTCTCCATAACTTTCCTCATGCTCATACGTATACGTATGCCTCTGGTGTCATACGGTGAGCTCTACAAGCTAATTACACTCATATAAGACAAATCCATGCTAATCTCCCACTAATCCTCTCATCCTCCCACTAATCCCCTCATCCCTCCCCCTAATCCCCCCACCATGGCTATAAATAGAGGGGCAAGGGCCTCCTCTCATCCCACCCCAAGCCATTTCATGGCAACTCCCTCCCCCCCACATGCCCACTCCCACTCCACTTCCCACACAAGCACACACTAGCACAAGGATCGTTCGGTCATTCTTCGATCGTTCGTTCACCTGTTCTTAGTTTGTTCGTTCGTTCGTCCGATTGTTCGATCGTTCGTCCGATCGTTCATGGTTCGTTCGTCCGTTCGTCCGATCGTTCGTCCATTCGTTCGTCCAAATAATCTTTTTCCTGCAGTTATGCTGCCGAAATTCCGATCGTTCATTCGTTCGATCATTCGATCGTTCATCATTCGTTCATAGTTCCTATTCATCGTTCATCGTTCATTCATCGTCACTATTCATCGTTCATCGTTCGTTCATATGAACTATTCACCATCACTATTCACCATCACTATTCATTGTTACTATTCATTGATCATCTGATTACCCCAAATTTCAACTACTCATCCGTCATGTTGTCCAGTCCACCTAAGACCAACCAGACCCATATTCCAGTCATACGAACTCCGATGACTGTGATTTTCCTTCCAGTAGGGAACTTCCCATCTGGTCACCCATCCCAGATTTCTCCAAGTTGAGCACGCTTAACTTTGGGATTCTTTCAAGCCAGACTTCCAAAAAGAAAGGCGAACCATGTTTATATGGATACGTCTTCAATCCTATAAAACCTGGCCCAAGATACCACAACCCACTTGGACCAGAATACCACAACATTCCAGCTATTTGGGTCCCGCCTTACTGTTGTCTGATGAGACACATTAGGTAGGAACAGTTTCCACCAACATAAACCTCTGCCCAAGAAAAGCCCAAAAATAATTCCTCGCACCCCGCTCAAAAATACATTTGCATTTTTGATTTTCCAAATATCTTTAAATATTCAAATTCTAGAATATTCCTTTCCTTTTCTTTTTCTCCCTATGATTATAAAATCCAAAACTCCTCCATCCAAACTCAGATTTCAGTCATTCTTGTTTCTAAAATTCTTATCAAACTATTCCCTATCCAACCATGTCATCCCTTAAGCATGGTTTATATTCCAGAAAACTCCCAAAATACTCTTGTCCCATATTCTGCCTATAACTCTCCTGTCCATGCTAAGTCAGACGATTCTTTCGTCACTATTCTCACTAATAGTGAACTTCCTGAGCTACACCACATACACCCAGCTACCCTCTCCCACTCCACACACTCAACACCCTCAGCCAAGGCAAACACCCCACCCACTCAGTTACTCCGCTCTGCCGGCTACACGCACAGTGTCGCTTCGCCTCCAGTCCACCCTCCCGGTAAGCACCTCCGCTCCACCACTAGTAGTACCTCAACACCACATGACACAGATTCTACTCAAGACTCTGCCCATCCATATATCGCTATTCTGACCACTATACTAAATATTTGTTGGTATACTTGTTGGTTTGTATGTTTGCTTGTTCATGTTGCATAGTTATCGGAGCGTTCGTGCCGTCTCGTGGAGGCCAGATCTACAAGTCTACGCCAGGCAGTGGAGCTAGAAGCCAGTTCCGTGAACTCCCCTTCCCCCTTTGCCGGATAAGCACGACAAGCTCACTGGATCCCTTTGATGCATAAATTACCTATGCTTTTACAACCACAACCCTCAGCCTGTTATTTTATGCATGATATGATTTTGAGACAAGTTATTATGGCCACCCAGCCGCTTGCCGCAATCAATACTTGATATATTTGTTACAAATGATTTGAGAAAAGGTGTGAGTTTTCAAAAGAAAATGCTTTTCAAAATGTGTATGATGAAGGGTTTCCACCCTTATCACCTTTGAGTAGGGATGATCAGGGACTCCCTGGTTTAGGGGAGGCCTAAGGTGATGGCTCAGCTGGTTTAGGCGTGAGCAGAAGGATTGTCCCCTCATATAAGGACCGATTTGTCATCCTTCACTACCTGTACTCATGATAAGTACAACCACTCGAGATTATGTGGGCACTCACTCAATCTGAACTCGTACGGTCCAACCCCAGGGTTATGAAGGCTGGGGAGCACCGGGAGGATAAGGAGGGGGAATGTTTTGTGCGGTTTGGGCATGGCGGTGGCCTGACTCCTTCCGGTATAACCGTTAAGGTTAGGACGTGCGAGGAAAGAAAGAGATTCGGCATTCAGGTCTCACGACGGTGAGATCGCAGAAACCGGACTAGTGGGTAAAGTGTACCCCTCTGCGCAGAGTTTCAAACCTATTCGAATAGTCCGTGTCCACTGGTATGGACAAGTCTGGTGTGGTATGACAATTAGTGTTTTGTTTTCAAAAAAAGGGGTGCGTTTGAGAAAAATGGTTTTTAAAAAGGTCCGGTGGTATAGCCGTGAGCTATGGTGGACGGGAAGTCTAGTAGCTGTTTTTGAAAATGAAAACCAGTGGGAAACTGCTGAGATACCTGGATGGTTTAGTCTAGGGGATTTTGTTCTAATATTGAAAAACTTCCTGCTCCTTTGGGAGAGGATGCGCTTTGAAAAATACAAAATGTTTTACAAAACAACCGTGCATAAAATATTGTTGTTTCTGTAAAATATCCTGAGCTCCGCATATTCCATGCATTATATCTGATTTCCCCATTCCGCGGGTGAAGGTGGGCTGCTGAGTACGTTTGTACTCACCCTTGCTTATTTGTTGTTTTTCAGAAAAAGAAGATCGGGTAAGAGTTACGACTGTTCCCAACCTTGCTTGTGGCTGTTGGACCGCTGATTTGCTTCGCTGCGTATATCAGGCTGCTCCAGCCCCACTCTGATGATATGTCCCGAGTTGTGGACCAACTCTTAAAGTTGATCGCCACCTTTATAGGTTTGTCTCGTTTAAGTAAATCTGAAATCATCTGTTGTATAAATGTGTTTACTAGCCTCCTAGGACTAGTAATTGTATCACATTTGAGTCCCAGAGGATTGGGGCGCTTCAACAGTCTACCCGACGAAGACGAGGCTGCCTTAGCCGAGGTCCAGAGGCTTGACGCGGTCGTCGAGGGCCCGAGCGCGGTGCTGGCCTCCTCCTTCGAGGTGGACATCCTTCCGCCTGTGTTGTCGTCTGAGGCTGGGCCAAACTTCGCCGAAGGTGGAAACGGCGCCGAGGGCGCAGCTGCTTCCCCTGCCGATGCCTGATCCTGTTGGAGCAGTTTATTTGTAGCATGCGTGTGTTCTTTGCGGCCGCCGAGGCCTAAACACTTTCATCGTCGTATCATAGAGCTGTGTTTTCTTTCCTCTTGTTTCGTGCGCCATGACTTGTTCGTTGGTAGCAGAACCACTTATCCGAGTGAGGGTTACTTTTTGCGGAAGGTGATGAGTGGGGTATCTGTATCCCGGAGGTGTAGGAGTCCCTCGGCTCGGTCAGCCTTGCCGCTTACTTGTACTCTCGTCGTTTTTAGGATCCCGCTATCGATACAGAAGTCGAAAGCACGAAAGGTCGTTTTGGTAGAAAAAATTTTTCTGAGGAAAATTTTGACGCAGAGGGGGTTCCCCCCTTCTAGCCCCCGAGGGAGGGTCGGGCTTTGCTGAGGCAAGGCCGACCCTTCCTTGACGGTTAGACTTTATGTATGTAAAGAGAGCGTGGTACATGAACGACTTAAAACATCTTAAGGGTAGAAGCGACGTAGCTGTTGGATGTTCCAAGCATTGCTGTAGACCTCGCCTTGGTCGTTGGCCAGCTTGTATGTTCCGGGCTTCAAAATCTTAGCGATGATGAAGGGCCCTTCCCAGGGAGGAGTGAGCTTGTGGTGCCCTCGGGCGTCCTGTCGCAGACGAAGCACCAAGTCTCCCACTTGGAAGCCTCGGGGCCGAACGCTTCGGGCATGGTAGCATCGCAGCGACTGCTGGTACCGTGCCGAATGTAGTAAGGCAACGTCCCGAGCCTCCTTGAGCTGGTCCAGCAAGTCCTCTCGGCTGGTCTGGTTGCTTCAATCGTCGTATGTCCTGGTCCTTGGGGAGCCGTATTCTAAGTCCGTGGGGAGGATGGCCTCGGCCCCATAGACTAGAAAAAATGGCGAGAAACCCGTGGCCCGGCTCAGCATCGTCCTCAGACTCCAAACTACCGAGGGTAGCTCTTTCATCCACCGCTTGCCGAACTTGTTGAGGTTGTTGTAGATCTTCGGTTTGAGTCCCTGCAAAATCATACCGTTGGCACGCTCCACCTGCCCATTCGTCATGGGGTGAGCTACGGCGGCCCAGTCCACACGGATGTGGTGGTCGTCGCAGAAGTCCAGGAACTTTTTTCCGGTGAACTGCGTGCCATTGTCGGTGATGATGGAGTTTGGGACCCCGAATCGATGGATGATGTTGGTGAAGAACGCCACCGCCTGCTCGGACCTGATGCTGGTTAAGGGTCGGACCTCGATCCACTTGGAGAATTTGTCGATGGCGACCAGCAGGTGCGAGAAAGCCGTCGGGTACCTTCTGCAAGGGACCGACGAGGTCCAGACCCCACACAGCAAACGGCCAGGTAATGGGTATCGTCTGCAGGGCCTGAGCGGGCAGGCGTGTCTGCTTTGCGTAGAATTGACACCCCCGGCAGGAGCATACAATCCTAGTGGCATCGGCCACCGAGGTTGGCCAGTAGAAACCTTGTCGGAAGGCATTTCCCACGAGGGCTCGAGGTGCTGCATGGTGGCCGCAACCCCCGAGTGTATTTCTCGCAACAGCTCTTGTCCTTGGGCGATGGATATGCATCGTTGGAGGATGCCTGAGGGGCTATGGTGATAGAGCTCCTTTTCATCACCCAGCAAGACGAATGACTTGGCGCGCCGAGCCAGCCGCCGAGCTTTGGCCTTGTCGAGGGGAAGCTCTCCTCGGAGGAGATATTCCAGGTACGGGGTCTGCCAGTTCGGATCTGGCGCGACCCCATTTTGTTCCTCCTCGACAGGCAAGGCCTCTTCCTTGATGGCCAAGGGTACCTCGGATTCGGCCAAGGGTACCTCAGGCTCGGCCGAGGGTACCTTGGGCTGGGTCGAGGCCTCCTCGGGCTCGGGTGAGTCGTTGATCTTGACGGATGGTTGATGTAGGTCTCTGGAGAAGACGTCCGGGGGAACCGTCGTCCACCCCGAGGCTATCTTCGCCAGCTCGTCCGCAGTCTTGTTGTACCGTCGAGCGATGTGGTTGAGCTCCAGCCCATAGAACTTGTCTTCCAGGCGCCGGACTTCGTCGCAGTAGGCTTCCATCCTCCGGTCGCGGCAGTGGGAGTTCTTCATGACTTGGTCGATGACAAGCTGCGAGTCGCCACGAGCGTCGAGGCGCCGGACCCCTAGCTCGATGGCGATGCGTAGCCCGTTAACCAGAGCCTCGTACTCGGCCACATTGTTTGACGCTGGAAAATGGAGGCGAATGACGTAGCGAAGATGCTTTCCGAGGCGTGAAACGAAGAGCAAGACAGCGCCTGCTCCTGTTTTCATGAGTGACCCATCGAAGTACATGGTCTAGAGCTTGGGTTGGATTGGAGTTGTCGGTAACTGGGTGTCAGTCCACTCAACCAGGAAGTCTGCCAAGACCTGGGATTTTATGGCCTTCCGAGGAGCGAATGATAGCGTTTCGCCCATGAGTTCCACCGCCCACTTTGCTATCCTACCCGAGGTCTCACGGCACTGGATGATCTCCCCCAGGGGGAAGGATGACACCACAGTCACTGGATGAGACTCGAAGTAGTGTCGCAACTTTCGCCGTGTCAGAATCACTGCGTAGAGCAGCTTCTGGATCTGTGGGTAGCAGACTTTGGTCTCGGAAAGCATTTCGCTGATGAAGTAGACTGGCCTCTGGACGAGCAGTGCATGCCCTTCTTCTCGTCTCTCGACTACGATCGCGGCGCTGACCACCTGAGTGGTCGCGGCTACGTAGATCAAGAGGGCTTCTCCTGCAGCGGGGGGCACCAGGATGGGTGTATTTGTAAGGAGCGCCTTAAGGTTCCCGAGGGCTTCCTCGGCCTCGGGGGTCCAAGTGAAGCGCTCGGCCTTCCTTAACAGGCGGTACAGAGGCAAGCCTTTCTCGCCAAGGCGTGAGATGAAGCGGCTCAGAGCCGCAAGGCATCCCATGACCCTCTGTACTCCTTTCAAATCTTTGATCGGTCCCATGTTGGTGATGGCCGCGATTTTCTCCGGAATGGCCTCGATACCCCGCTCAGAGACGATGGATCCTAAGAGCATGCCTCGGGGGACTCCGAAGACACACTTCTCGGGATTGAGTTTCACGCCTTTCGCTCTCAGACACTTGAATGTCGTTTCAAGGTCAGAGAGGAGGTCGGAGGCTTTCTTCGTCTTAACAACGATGTCATCGACGTAAGCCTCGACCGTTCTGCCGATGTGTTCTCCGAACACGTGGTTCATGCACCTCTGGTAGGTGGTGCCTGCATTCCTCAAACCAAATGGCATTGTAGTGTAACAGTACATGCCAAAAGGTGTGATAAAAGAAGTTGCGAGCTGGTCGGACTCTTTCATCTTGATTTGGTGATAGCCTGAGTAGGCATCGAGGAATGACAGGGTTTCGCACCCAGCAGTGGAGTCCACAATTTGATCGATGCGAGGTAGAGGGTAGGGAACTTTCGGACATGCTTTGTTTAGACCAGTGTAGTCTACACACATCCTCCATTTCCCATCCTTTTTCCTTACAAGAACAGGGTTAGCTAACCATTCGGGATGGAATACCTCTTTGATGAACCCTGCCGCGAGTATCTTGTGGATCTCCTCGCCTATGGCCCTGCGCCTTTCTTCGTCAAAACAGCGTAGGGTTTGCTTCACGGGTCGGGCTCCAGCTCTGATGTCCAGTGAGCGCTCGGCAACATCCCTCGGTATGCCGGGCAAGTTCGAGGGACTCCACGCAAAGACTTCGGCGTTTGCGCGAAGAAAGTCGACGAGCACTGCTTCCTATTTGGGGTCGAGCTCGGAGCCGATCCGAACTTTTTTGCTGGCGTCGTTGCTGGGGTCGAGAGAGACGGACTTGACCGCCTCAACTGGTTCGAAGTTGTCGGCGTGCCGCTTCGTGTCGGGCGCCTCCTTGGAGAGGCGTTCCAGGTCGGCGATGAGGGCCTCGGACTCGGCGAGGGCCTCAGCGTACTCCATGCACTCCACGTCGCATTCGTATGCGTGGCGGTATGTGGATTCGACGGTGATGATCCCGTTCGGGCCCAACATCTTGAGCTTGAGGTAGGTGTAGTTGGGGACGGCCATGAACTTGGCATAGCATGGTCTTCCCAACACTGCATGGTAGGTTACTCGGAACCCGACGACCTCGAAGGTGAGAGCTTCCTTTCGGAAGTTGGAGGGAGTCCCGAAGCAGACGGGTAAGTCGATCCGTCCGAGGGGCAGGATTTGCTTCCCGGGCTCGATCCCGAGGAAGGGTGCCGCACCGGCCCGGACCTCGGACCTATCAACCTCCAAGAGTTCCAGGGTGTCAGCATAGATGATGTTAAGGTTGCTGCCTCCGTCCATGAGGACTTTGGAGAGCCTAACGTTGTCGATGATCGGATCGATGATGAGCGGGTACCTTCCTAGGCTTGGCACGAAGTCGGGGTGGTCGCCTCGGTCGAAGGTGATAGGCTTGTCGGACCAGTCTAGGTAGACTAGCGCTGCCACCTTCACCAAGCAGACCTCCCGGCGCTCCTGCTTGCGGTGCCGAGCCGAGGCGTTCGCCGCCTGCCCGCCGTAGATCATGAAGCAGTTGTGGACCTTCGGGAACTCCTCTTCCTTGCTGCCCTCCTTCTTGTAGTTGTCATGGCTCTTGCCATCTTCCGCCGGGGGCCCGGTCTTATGGAAGTAGCGCCGGAGCATGACACATTCTTTGAGGGTGTGCTTGATGGGCCCCTGATGATAGGGGCACGGCTCCTTGAGCATCTTGTCGAACACGCCGGCCCCTCCAGGAGGTTTCCGAGGGTTCCTGTGCTCGGCCGCAGCGACGAGATTCACGTCAGCGGCGTCGCGCTTCGCTTGTGACTTGTTCTTGGCCTTTTTCTTTGTGCCCCGCTGGGTGGACGCCTCGGGGGCATCTTTCTTCGGCTCTCCCTGAGGCTGCTTACCTTTTTGAAAGATGGCTTCGACCGCCTCTTGACCCGAGGCAAACTTGGTGGCGACGTCCATCAGTTCGCTCGCACGGGTGGGAGTCTTGCGCCCCAGTTTGCTCACCAGGTCTCGGCAAGTGGTGCCGGCGAGGAAAGCCCCAATGACATCCGAGTCGGTAACGTTGGGCAGCTTGGTGCGCTGCTTCGAAAACCGCCGGATGTACTCTCGGAGGGACTCCCCTGGCTGCTGGCGGCAGCTTCGGAGATCCCATGAGTTCCCAGGGTGCACGTACGTGCCTTGGAAGTTTCCCGCGAAAGCCTTGACCAGATCGTCCCAGTCGGAGATCTACGTAGGAGGCAGATGCTCCAGCCAGGCTCGGGCGGCGTCAGAGAGGAAAAGGGGTAGATTACGGATGATGAGGTTGTCGTCATCCGCCCCTCCCAACTGGCATGCCAGTCGGTAGACCGCAAGCCACAGCTCTGGCCTCGTCTCCCCCAAGTACTTGGTGATGGTAGTCGGGGCTCGGAAACGGGCAGGGAACGGCGCTCGTCGTATGGCCCGGCTGAAGACTCGTGGACCCGGTGGTTCGGGCGAAGAACTGCGATCCTCCTCGCTATCGCAGCGTCCCCCACGCCTGGGTTGGTAGCCTCGGCGCACCTTCTCATCGAGGCAGTTTCGACAGTCGAGATGGTGGTGCTCGTTGCCGAGGCGATCCCGGGCGGCAGGCGCCTCGTCCCGCGTGCGCTCGGGATGGACCGAGGCTTCCCGCATGCATCGGGAGGACACCGTGCGGTGCTCCGAGGGGTCAGCTCGCCTCCGAGAGGCGGAGCTCTCGGCTCGTCGAACTACGGTGCCTTCCAGGAGATCCTTGAGGTCGCCCTGGATACACCGTCCCTCGGTGGTGGATGGCTCCGGCATGGCTCGAAGTAGCATCGCCGCTGCAGCTAGGTCCTGGCCGGACCCACTGACGGCCGGGGGCAGCGCTGCCCTGGCATTGTCGATGATGCGGCGCCGGATGTCTTGGGCCCGATGACAGGCTTCTCCGGCGAGTGTTCAGCCTGCCCACTCGTGCTCGATGTTCTGTCGGAGCTGCACAAGCCGGCCTGCTTCCCCGTCGACCCGGGCCTGCATCTCACGGATTTGCTCGAGCTATATGTCCTGACCCCCCGCAGGGACTGGGACCACAGCTAGCTCCCGCGGGATGTCAACACGAGATGCGGGCCTAGGGGGATCGTCAACCTCCGGCATACCGAGGTGGTTGCCTTCGTTGTGATCTCCCTGATCGACGTGGAAACATTCACGACTTGGGCCGTAACCATCGTCATCAAGGTCATGGCCATCGTCAGAACAACCGGAGAGGCAGTGGTCACATGCGAACATGAAGTCCTGCATGGCACCGGGGTCATTGAGGCTAGAGAAATCCCAACCGGAGTCGGGGTCGTCCTCTTCCTCGGAACCCATCGGTCCGAAGGTTGAGACGGCTGTCAGTCTGTCCCAGGTCGACCACATGTGGTACCCCGGAAGGTTTGGATACGCCTTTACGAAGGCGCTCACCGTAGCGGGGTCGCTAGGTGGATCGAAGCTGAATCGAAAGGGTACGGGATGGAAAACGGACGGTACCTATTGGTCGATGGACGGTGGTGAAGTCGCGTCAGGGGCGGAGCACACCGTCATCTCAGGTACGAGGGTAACGCCTAGTAGATCCTTTGCGAGGGTGCTGGCGTCATCAGTCCGCTTGGGGCTGACACGTCGCGGGGAAGTGACACCCGCCGTCGTCTTAGGTGCAAGGACAATGCCCGACATGTCCCCTGGGGGAGTGCTGGCATCGTCGACTCGCTCTGGTGCGACAGCCGATAAGGTGTCTCCTCCTGCGTGGCCATGGTTGCCCCGTCTTTGCCTCCTCCGGCGAGGAGAGTGGCGGGGGCGACTGGAGTGCTCCTCTTCTGCCGCGGGGAGATGCTGTCGCCGAGCTCGCCGCCGCCGGGCGAGTCGAAGACCGTCGTTGTCGTCGCGCCGCGAGGGGAGGAGTACCATGTCGTAGCTGCCGTCGAGAGACATGAACTCGAGACTCCCGAAGCGGAGCACCGTCCCGGGCTGAAGAGGTTGCTGAAGACTCCCCATCTGGAACTCAACGGGAAGGCGTTCGTTAACACGCAGCAGGCCCCTACCTGGCACGCCAACTGTCGGCGTTTCGGACCCGGGGGTCCCTGGACCGACGAGTGAGATTATCGCTGTGTGTCCCTGCCTAGATGGGTTGGCGTGGGATGGAACACAAGATGCGGGGCAAGCCTTGTATTACCCTGCACCAGGGGTGCCGCTCGTAATAGGGGTTACAAGCATGTCGCGAGAGGGAGAGAGAGAGATAGAGGGAGCCTGTTCGTCCGCTCCTTTCCCCGCGCGAACCCCCCTTCAGGATGGCCCTGGACCTCCCTTTTATAGACGCAAGAAGAGGGTCCAGACGTACAATGGGGGGTGTAGCTATGCGCTAACGTGTCCGGCAGAGAGATGCCTAAGCCTTGTGTACATGCCAACGTGGCTATCGGGGGAGAGCTTGAGCCCTGTACACGTGATAGCGTGGCCGCCGGAGGAGCGCCTGAGTCCTGTAGGAGCACAGCTGGCAGTGCGGCAAGGATCCTGCTGACGTCTCCTTGCTGCCATAAGGAGCTGAGAGCCACCGGCATCATGGTGCACACGGGGCACCATCATTACCCGTCGTCGGGGTAAGCCAGATGGGACGCCGGTCTTGTTCCTTGCAGCCTGAGCAGGCTAGGGATAGGGTAATGATGTATCCCCTGTTGGCGCGGTCGGTCCGAGCCCAAGGTCGGGTGAGGCGGAGACTTCTCTTGAGGCCAAGGCTGGGGTTGGGCGAGGACGCGATTCCTCCCGAGACCGAGGTCGAGGCTGAGTCCGGGGGTCGGGCGAGGTGGAGACCTCCTCCCGAGGCCGGAGCCTGAGGTCGGGCGAGGCGGAGCTTCCTCCCGAAGCCAGAGCCTGAGGTCGAGCGAGGCGGAGCTTCCTGTTGCGCCCGAGGTCGAACTCGGTGGTTGATCGTGACTTGTTGTCAGCCTTTGCTTGGGTGGTTGGCACGGCAGTCGGAGCGGGGCGAGCAGCGCTGTTTTCCCGTCATATCAGACAGTAAAGAAGAGGGGCGAAGTGACTGCGGTCACTTTAGCCTGGCCGACTGAGGTGCGTGTGTCAGGATACGGCATCAGGCGTCCCCTGCATTGAATGTGCCTACGAAGCGGTCGGTTGGTGAGGCAGTTCGGCCAAGGTTGCTTCACAACGAAGACTGCCCGAGCCGGGCTTTGGGAGAGCCGAGGGGGTGCCCGTTGCCTGAGACGGCCCTCGGGCGAGGCGTGAACTTGTCTGGGACTACTGCTCCAGCCCGAGGCTGGGCTCGGGTGAGGTCGCGTCCCTTGGGTAGACAAAGCCTTGACTTGAACCGCTCCCGTCAGTTGGTCTGAGGGTGTTTACCAGCCGTGATTAGGAGTGTTGTGGGTACCCCTAATTATGGTACCCGACAGAGTCCGAGTTCAAAAATCTACAAGTCGAAGAATATCTTGAGGAGGAAGGCATCAAGCACGAGTTCTCCGCTCCCTACACACCACAGCAAAATGGTGTGGTAGAGAGGAAGAACATGACACTAATCGACATGGCGAGAACGATGCTTGGAGAGTACAAGACGCCTGAGCGGTTCTGGTCGGAAGCTATGAACACAGCTTGCCATGCCATAAATTGGCTCTACCTGCACCGTCTCCTCAAAAAGACTTCCTACGAACTCCTTACTGGTAACAAACCCAATGTCTCTTATTTTCGTGTATTTGGGAGAAAATGCTAGATTCTGGTGAAGAAAGGTAGACATTCTAAATTTGCTCCCAAGGTAGTAGAAGGGTTTTTACTAGGATATGACTCAAATACAAAGGCGTATAGGGTCTTCAACAAATCATCAGGATTAGTTGAAGTCTCTAGCGACGTTGTATTTGATGAGACTAATGGCTCTCCAAGAGAGCAAGTTGATCTTGATGATATAGATGAAGAA
Source organism: Zea luxurians (assembly GCA_029449295.1). NCBI lineage: Eukaryota > Viridiplantae > Streptophyta > Magnoliopsida > Poales > Poaceae > Zea > Zea luxurians. The sequence goes on along the minus strand of JAOPSE010000177.1, from coordinate 541,752 downwards.
GAAGTTCCAACGGCCCGCAATGCGCACGATGGCAATAGGTTATGTGTGACCACAGGAACTACAGGAGCAAGATCAACCATCTTCCTCGACAATGGTGCATCCCTCAACCCAAGATGATGAACAGGTACCTCAAGAAGAGGGGTAGGATCAAGGTGGAGCACAAGAAGAACATGTTATGGAGGAAGAAGCACCACGGGCCCCTCCAACTCAAGTCCGAGCGACGATCCAAAGACATCACCCCGTTGATTAGATTCTGGGTGACATCAGCAAGGGAGTAACTACTCGCTCACGATTAGCTAATTTCTATGAGCATTACTCGTTTGTCTCTTCTATTGAGCCTTTCAGGGTAGAAGAGGCCTTGCAGGATCCGGACTGGGTGTTGGCCATGCAGGAAGAGCTCAACAACTTCAAAAGGAATGAAGTCTAGAGTCTGGTGCCATGTCCAAAGCAAAACATTGTGGGAACCAAGTGGGTGTTCCGCAACAAGCAAGATGAGCACGGAGTGGTGACATGAAACAAGGCTTGACTCGTGGCAAAAGGTTATGCCCAAGTCGTAGGTTTGGATTTCGAGGAGACTTTTGCTCCTGTGGCTACGTTAGAGTCAATTAGGATTTTATTAGCCTATGCTGCTCACCACTCTTTCAGGCTATTCCAAATGGACGTAAAGAGTGCTTTCCTTAATGGGCCAATCAAGGAGGAGGTATATGTGGAGCAACCTCCTGGCTTTGAGGATGACATGTATCCCGACCATGTGTATAAGCTCTCTAAGGCGCTCTATGGACTTAAGCAAGCCCCAAGAGCATGGTATGAATTCCTTAGAGATTTCCTTATTTCTAACGCTTTCAAGGTTGGGAAAGCCGATCCCACTCTTTTCACAAAGACTTGCAATGGTGATCTTTTTGTGTGCCAAATTTATGTCGATGACATAATATTTGGTTCTACTAACCAAAAGTCTTGTGAGGAGTTTAGCAGGGTAATGACACAAAAGTTCAAGATGTCGATGATGGGCGAGTTGACCTACTTCCTTGGATTCCAAGTGAAGCAACTCAAGGACGGCACCTTCATCTCCCAAATGAAGTACACTCAAGATCTTCTCAAGAGGTTTGGGATGAAGGACGCCAAGCCCGCGAAGACACCAATGGGAACTGACGGATATCTCGACCTCAACAAAGGAGGTAAGTCCGTTGATCAAAAGGCATACCGGTCAATGATAGGTTCATTATTGTATCTTTGTGCTAGTAGACCGGACATTATGCTTAGTGTATGCATGTGTGCTAGATTTCAATCCGACCCCAAGGAATGTCACCTTGTGGCCGTTAAGCGAATTCTTAGGTATTTAGTTTCTACATCTTGTTTTGGGATATGGTATCCAAATGGGTCTACCTTTAACTTGATTGGATACTCAGACTCCGAATATGCCGGGTGCAAGGTTGATAGGAAGAGCACACCAGGGACATGCCAATTTCTAGGAAAGTCCCTGGTGTCCTAGAGTTCTAAGAAACAAACATCCGTTGCCCTATCCATCGCTGAGGCCGAGTACATTGCCGCAGGACAGTGTTGCGTGCAACTGCTTTGGATGAGGCAAACCCTCCAGGACTTTGGCTACAATCTGAGCAAAGTCCCACTCCTATGTGACAATGAGAGTGCAATCCGCTTGGCGGGTAATCCTGTTGAACACAGCCGCACTAAGCACATAGACATCCGTCATCACTTCCTAAGAGACCACCAACAAAAGGGAGATATTGATGTGTACCACATTAGCACCGAGAACCAGCTAGCCGATATCTTCACTAAGCCTTTAGATGAGAAAATGTTTTGCAGGTTGCGTAGTGAGCTAAATGTCCTAGATTCATGTAACTTGGATTGATCTATAGCATACATGTGTTCTATGCCTTTGATCATGTTACTTTGAGCATTTAAATCTGTTATTGTTTATTTGTGGTGCTCAAGTTGTACAAGTCATCCCCAGACCTCACAAGTCCATATGCGAATGATGCACATGTTAAGGGGGAGATAAACTACAACTTGACCTCTCGAGACTAACTTAGTTGTTTGAGGATACTTGAAGTAGTCTTGAAGAAACATTGAAAGGGAATATGAACTTGGACGACAACAAGACTGCCACTGCACTCCGGTATTAGTGTATTTAATTCCAAGTTCATACTAATGCTCTAGTTGCCTTTTTGCTCTTATTTGACATTTTGGTGAGGCAATGGGGTTGAAGGGCCAAAAATGATCCCGTTTTGGTGCTTAATGCCAAAGGGGGAGAAATTAAGACCAAAGAAAATGGATCAACCAACCACTTGTGAATTTTGAAAATAGTAGAGTTAGAATTTGTGATTTGTCCAAAATATTCTTATTGCAAAATTTGGTCGCTTATGGGGGAAAATTTTGATTACGGGAAAAGGGGGACTTTTTGGCACTTGATCAAATTTCACTCTTGGAATATCTCTTTGTTTGCACAAACAAGCGTGTTTGACTTAGAGATAGGAAAAGAATTTGATTTGCAAAAACAAACCAAGTGGTGGCAAAAAATGAACCAAATATGCCAAATCCTAAGTAAAAAGAATTGGTCTTCATTTGCATTGATGTTGCACTTCTTTTGTTGCCTTTTGATGTGTTGGCAAAAATCACCAAAAAGGCGGAGATTGAAAGGGAAATGTGCCCTTGGGCCATTTCTATAAGATTTTGGTGATTGAGTGCTCCACACAAATGCTTTGAGTGATAATTGTGCCAAAGACTCAAGAAGTGCAAATCAAGATTAAAGGTATGTTTCTAGACTTAGTACATTGTTTTGAAGACTAATGTATTGTGTCTAAGTGCTAGAAACAGGAGAAATCGCTTTGGAGATAAGTTGGCTGTGCTCAGCCAAAAGGCTGCTCGGTCTGGGTGCACCGGACTGTCCGGTGGTGCACCGGACAGTGTCCGGTGTGCCAGGACTAGTTCCGATGAACAGCCTGCTCTCGGGTCTCGACAGCGGCGTACGACTATAAATCACCGGACTGTCCGGTGGTGCACCGGACTGTCCGGTGAGTCGTCTGCGGCGGAGTCGCCGCTCTCGGGAAACAGTCAACAGCGTACGGCTAAAATTCACCGGACTGTCTGGTGAGGCACCGGACTGTTCGGTGAGCCAACGGTCGACCAGGCCAACGGTCGGCCACGCAATCCGCGCGTGACGCGTGGCCGAGCCAACGGTCAGATGGGGGCACCGGACTGTCCGGTGTGCACCGGACAGTGTGTGGTGCGCCAACGGCTCCAAATCTTCAATGGTCGGCTGCGCCAATTTAGAAAAGCAATCTGCACCGGACAGCGAACTGTGCATGTCCGGTGGTGCACCGGACTGTCCGGTGCGCCACCCGACAGAAGGCAAGAATTGCCTTCCTGGATTGCTTCCAACGGCTCCTAGCTGCCTTGGGGCTATAAAAGGGTCCCCTAGGCGCATGGAGGAGCATACCAAGCATTCTTTGATCAACTCTAAGCACCAAGACTCCATTTCCGCGCATTTGATTCTTTGTGATAGCAACTAGAGCTCCATTTTGGGTAGAGAACTTTTCGAGTTGTGTTGCGAGCTCAAGTGGTGACTTGTGTGCGTGTTTGTGCTCTGATTTTGTGTCTTGTGTGCGTTGCTCTCCCTCCCTTACTTCCGTGTTTCTTTGTGATCATCATTTGTAAGGGCGAGAGGCTCCAAGTTGTGGAGATTCCTCGCGAACGGGAGATAGTAAACGAAAGCAAAAACACCGTGGTATTCAAGTTGATCATTGGATCACTTGAGAGGGGTTGAGTGCAACCCTCGTCCGTTGGGACGCCACAACGTGGAGTAGGCAAGTGTTGGACTTGGCAGAACCACGGGATAAACCACTGTGCCTCTCTGTGTTGATTTCTTTGTGGTTATCGTGTTTAGCAAGAACTCCTCTCTAGCCACTTGGCTTTATTGTTCTAACACTTAATCAAGTTTGTGGCTACGAGTTTTAAGTTTTTACAGGATCACCTATTCACCCCCCTCATCTAGGTGCTCTCAGAAATTGAAAGGGAAATGTTCCCTTGGGCCATTTCTATGATTGTTTTGGTGATTAGATGCCCAATACACTGTTTTGCTGTTTTGAACTCTTATGTGCTAAATGAGCAAGAAGTGCAAATCAAAGGACAAGGTATGTTTCTAGACTTAGTGAATTATTTTTGAGTAATAACATGTTTATCTAAGTGCTAGAAATAGTGCCAAGAAGAGAAGAAAAGAGTTGAAAAGAGTTGGCTGTGTACAGCCAACACCAGCTCGGGCCTAGCTCACCAGACTGTCCGATGGTGCACCGGACAGTGTCCGGTGCCCCAAGCTAGCCGACGGTGAACCAAATGCTCTCGAAAAACGACAGAGTGACACAGCTATAAATCACCGGACTGTCCGGTGGTGCACCAGACTGTCCAGTGAGTCGTCAGCGACGAACTCGTCGCTCTCGGGAAAAGAAAAAGGCGACGTGGCTATAATTCACCGGACTGTCCGGTGGTGCACCGGACTGTCCGGTGAGTCAATGGCGCCTGCGGCCAATGATCGTCCGCGCGATCAACGCACGACACGTGGCCCGCTCCAATGGTTGGTTGGGCACACCGGACTGTCCAGTGTGCACCAGAAAGTGTCTAGTGCGCGAACTGGCCCGGAGGACCAACGGTCGGCTGTGCCCGGTATGGAAGGAAATCGAGCACCGGACTGCTACAGTGGCTATCCAGTGGCGCACCGGACTGTCCGGTGCGCCACTCGGCAGAAGGCAAGAATAGCCTTCCAAGTTGTTCTCCAACGGCTCCTAGCTGCCTTGAGGTTATAAAAGGAACCCCTAGGCACATGGAGCAGTACACCAAGCTTTGAAGAAACATCCTAAGACACCTAGACTCTGCATTCACGCAATCAGATCATCGTTCTTGAGATTTGAGCACTGTTCGAGTTGTAAACTCCTTACGCTGTGTTTGTGTGCTCACTTCTTCACTTGTGTGCGTGGTTGTGCTCCGGATTTGAGTCTTGCATGTGTTGCTCTCCCATCCTTACTCTGTGCTTTCTTTGTGATCAATATTGTAAGGGCGAGAGGCTCCAACTTGTGGAGATTCCACGCAAACTAGAAGGATACTCTGAAAGGAAAAAACCGTTGTATTCAAGTTGATCATTGGATCACTTGAAAGGGGTTGAGTGCAACCCTCGTCGATTGGGACGTCACAACGTGGAAGTAGGCAAGTGTTACTTGACCGAACCACAGGATAAAAATCGTGTGTCTCTTATGTTCCTTTTCTGTGATTGTTTTGTTCACAAGAACTCGCTTCATAGCTACTTAGTCTCACTAACACTTTAATAATCAAATTTGTGGCTATTTAGTGTTTGATTTCACAGGATCACCTATTCACCCCCCTCTAGGTGCTCTCAAATCACCATTTCAAGTCTTAGTGAAAAGAGTAGGATCAGCTTTCCCGACCTTGAAAGCATAAAAAATAAGGAAATTTCTAAGGTATCTATACCATGCTCTTGGGGCTTGCTTAAGTCCATAGAGCGCCTTAGAGAGCTTGTACACATGGTCAGGGTACCTTTCATCCTCAAAGCCAGGGGTTGCTCCACATACACCTCCTCCTTGATTGGTCCATTGAGAAAAGTGTTTTTGACGTCCATTTGAAAGAGCTTAAAGAATGGTGAGCAGCATAGGATAATAATATACGAATAGACTCAAATCTAACTATACGAGCAAAAGTCTCATCAAAATCCAAACCTACGACTTGGGCATATCCTTTTGCCACTAGTCTCACCTTGTTTCTTGTCACCACTCCATAATCATCTTGTTTAATGCGAAACACCCACTTGGTGCCCACAACATTTTTCTTTGGACGTAGCACCAGACTCCATACTCATTTGTCCTGAAGTTGTTGAGCTCCACTAGCATGGCCAATACCCAGTTCGGATCTTGCAAGGCTTATTCTACCATGAAAGGTTCAATAGAAGAAACGAAATAGTAGTGCTCACAAAAATTGGCGATATGTGAGCGAGTTGTAATTCCCTTGCTAATGTCACCAATAATTTGATCCACCAAATGATCCCTTTGAATGTTGGTGCGGACTTGGGTTGGAGGTGCATGCGGTACTACTTCCTCCTCCCTTCCTTCTTGTTCTTGTGCTCCTACTCCATGTTATGGTGACCTCCTTCGGTCAAGGGTTGCACTCAATCCCTCTCAAGTGATCCAAAGATCAAACTTGAGTACCATAGTTGTATTCCTTATATCAGTTCTCGGTTGTGAGGAATCTTCACAAATTGGAGTCTCTCATGCCTAACACAAATGATCTCAATCAAAATGGAGTAAGGATGGGAGTACAAACACACACAAGAACACAATCGCAACAACAACACACACAAGCCAAGAAGAGAGTGCACGAATGAAAATGATAGAGTCATAGCTCAAGAACGCGCTCAAATTTCTCTCCAATGAATCAACAGCGTGGTCGCGGAGTTTTGGAGTTGTAGTGTGCTCAAAGTATGCTTGTGTACTACTCCATGGCGCCTAGGAGGTCCTTTTATATTCCCAAGGGACCTAGGAGCCGTTGGAGCTCCATTTGGAAGGCCCTGATTGCCTTCTGTCCATGGTGCACTGGACTGTCTGGTGCACATCGGACACTGCACAGTGCAACAGTCGCATATCTCTTGATTGGCTAATTTCTGCTTTTGGGGTGCACCGGATTGTCCGGTGGGTGGCACCAAACTGTCCGGTGCTCCTGTTGACCGTTGCTCTAGCTGACGTGTCAAGTAGTCGTTGGCCGGCTGGCACACCGGACTGTTCGGCGCTCTGCGCGGACCGTCTGGTGAATTATAGTAGAGGGAGTCTGCCAATTCTTGAGAGCAACCCATACGGCCAGACTGTCACCGGACTGTCTGGTGCTATGCAGAACAGCCCAGATGCTCCTTTTTCATGCCAACTCTCTTTTGCTCCTTTTGAATTGACTTTATATAGTCCCTATGACTTAGACAAATATGATTAGTACCTAAAACAATTGACTAAGTGCTAGAATCATACCTTTTTCACTTAGAACAACAAAGATTTGTAGTATGCCCATTTCAAGCCTAAAAGTGCCTTTTTCTCAATTTGGTTTAACTACCTGTGCTCTTGCTCATACAAGATAATGTTAGTCCAAAAACAACGTGTTGGGCATTTAATCCCCAAAACAAAATAGAAATGGCCCAATGGCACATTTTCCTTTCAGACACACGAGAGCTTCGTGGCCTGAGACGAGCCTGCACTAGATCCGCAACGTGTGCCGGGGATGGCAACACACGGGAGCTCTGCGGCCCATGTTTAGCCAGCGTGAGCCCCGCAGTCGCGATAGCGGCAAGGGGTGGCTAAGTGGGAGCAGAGGAGCTAGGTGGTTTACTAGGCTACCTGTGGCGCAATAGCTGGTGCGACCCGCCTGCTGGGCTCCCCCGATCGTCTGGCTTCGAGCGCGATGGAAAGCCAGAGGGGATCTGCATTGGAGCGGTCCAGCATCGACGTGGGAGCAGGGCCAGAGGGGGTGCGTGAAGAGGGTGTCAGCATCATGAAGCGATCGCTGATTGGGAGGATGAAGAAGATGCAATTGCGTGGGATGGTGTGGGAGCAGGAAGAAACAATGCTGAAATCCTCAATGCAAGAAATTGTTTCTTTGGCATCAAGGATGACACGAGGACGACTGCATGACGAGCAACTCCCTAAGCGGGCAACGTGTTGTGCTGGCTCTTTGTCGAAATGCGCGTGGACGGTGACACGGCGAGCACCTCCTCCAGTGGGCATTTTACTAGTACTAGCATGTATCTCGTACTAACGCTACGATCCTAGAGAAGTGAGGGAGGGGTTGACGGTGGCGACATGGATGCAGGGTCAAGAATGCATTATTTGAGCGAGAAGGGCGAGAAACCACCTAATTTCTCGTTCCCGCCCACATTCGGGACATTTCTCGCTCTGGTTTTTGTGCCTTTTCAGTTCCAAATAAGTCATTTTTTTGGTCAGAGTGAAATTTTGGAACAATAAAAACGAAAATGTGAACCCTTCGCGGGGAGGAGCGAGAGTGAGGCTGGGGCGGTGAGGTCACAGGGGAGGGAGTGGGTGATGGATGATGGTTGAGGGATGATTCAAATAATATTGTACATTGGATTTTAGTGAGTAAAGGAGATATGGTTATCCAGCGATCTAAACCGTCGGTTTTGATCATGTGTTGATCGTGTGTTGCGGAGGATCGTTGTCGTCCTATGGTGTATTTATTTAGCTAGTTTGTACAGAACTTATATTATATAATAAAGATGTGACATTGATTTTTATAACATGAGTCATCATATGTGTGAGACTTGATCCTAGCATACATCTGAGACGCACCCGGGTTTGCCCTTAAATTCGGGTGTGACAATAATTTTGGACATCATTCATTCATTACACAGGCACCATTAATGATTGACACATTGTACAACTAAACCCTAATGCAGTAGCAACAGTTCACCAGATTCGGACGATCCTTGAGGACTCCTTGAGGACTGTGGTTTGAAGAAAGGCATTTGTGCATACTTGCTGTGACAGACTACAAAACTGTCTATTTTGCATGACTCCAACTTCAAACTTCAGGCTATAGTTGAGTGGAGAATTCCACTTTTTTTAGTAGGCCAACTTCATGAAGTTGGTGTAGCTCTAGTGCATTTTAAGCATGCAGGTTGGAACACCTCTTTTCTACTTTTAAACCACTCCAAAATAGACTTAGGGCAAGTACAATAACATTTACTTTTTCGTCTGTGACCAGCCACACATCATTAAATGAGAAAAATCCTACGTGTACAACAATTAGTGAGGAAAGAGAGTCAGGGCGTCTCTCGACTACGGCTCAAGCTCCCAGGGCGAGACAACAGCAAATCAACTGTCGTATGATGGAGTCGACGATACAATGAACCCGCTGCGAGACATGAATTAATTAGTTCATAGACAACACAAATGAACAAGCATTGTATAAATTGTCTATTTTATGGTCTCTTATATGATATGGCATATTTTTGTAGACACAACCATCTAAACATTGTACATGCCCTTAGACTGGAGCGGACCCAGAACAAAATGAGAGTGGGGACATACTTGTAAGAATGGACACCATAATACTAAAGCAGGGGCATCTAAGCGACGCTAAGCATGAGACTTTATGGTGAAAATTTAGACACTACTACTTCTAAGCAGAAATGAGCGGGGACCTAGACCCTCACTCAGACCTATATATGTAGGTCCGCCCCTATCCTTAGACATGGATATTTACCATCAATACCATCGATTACACAAGAAAACAGTTTGTTCTAATTTTTCTTTCCACTGCGCTACCCACAACCCACCTCGTTGTCACACCCGGGTTTCAGTGGTCCAAAGCCCGGGCGCGAACATAATCACCAGGTGTGTTGGGACCAAGTCTCACACATATGATGAATCATGGCACAGGATCGAATGTCACATCTTTACTATATAACAGGAGTTCTATACAAAATAAATAAATAATTACATTATAAGGAGACAACGGTCCAGCAACCCAAAGTTGACTGGGAGACGACGGCCTAGACCTCTCACGAACACATCGCAGCATCCTCCATGCGCATCATCCTGCGGTACCTGTTCTTGACCTGTGGGGGTGTGAGACAGCAAGAGTGAGCTCACATACGTTCATAGCTCAACAAGTTGTGGGGAATAATGTGCATGAACTCGCCAAAGGTGGGAGCTCACGTGAAGTGTAAGGCTTGCCAAAGAGGATGATTGAAGCTGAGCATTGCTTTTAAAGTTGGTCAAAATTTTATTAGCAATTACTAAGTATAAGTAAATACCAAACCCAATTAAGTAGTAGAACAAAAATAACATCACCTACGATGCAATGCATATGACAAATTAAATTTAGTTCCATAAATTAATCATGTGAGTGTCCGAGCTGCTCATGACCGTGAGCACGGCTAGTATACCAGTTTTACACTCTGCAGAGGTTGCGCATCTTTACCCACAAGTCATGTTACCCATCTGCCAAGAGACGGCCAATCCCATACACCTCTATCGAGGAGGCGAGGCAGAGTAACACTACGAGGCCTTTACAAAGTTCCACTAGCTTCAGAAAACCCGCTACAGTTTATAGGAAGCTCCAATGCAGAAATCCATCGCATGACCGCCATCGCAGCAAAATCATCCCAAGGGCCTCCCTACACTTACCACTACCCTACTGCCCTTGCCCCTTTCGGGTAAGGTAGTCTTTAGCTTTCCTAGTTAGTCAGCCAAGGGCGTCCCATTAAACCCTTGTGGTAGCACTGTTTTTCCGGGTGGTTCTCCATGTTCCAATTAACATAATGATCTTATCATGAACAGTAAATAATGAACATATAATAAAAAGTGTAATCATGAGTAATGAATATCTCTATACCCAAAACCACATAAAGCAATAGCATGTACTACCCAAAAAGTTAGTGGTAAACAAGGTATAAAGATAGTCAAACTAGGGTAATCTATTGGGTCCCATCAAAATTAACCTATGCAGATCATTATGATTAATCAGAACATGACTAGGTAAAAAGAAGTGATCAAGGGCACAACTTGCCTGGCACTTCAGATTCCAGGTACCAACTTGCTCTTCAGATGACACGTGTCCTCACCGCTAAACGTAGCAATACAGACAAACATGGTATATGCAAAATTAACATCACACCAAACATAAGAATAAACTACGTAATAATAATCTACGTGAAGCTACGAGATCGTGGATTCGAGAATCTAAAATCGGAGTTATGGTTAAGGAGTAATGGCATTCGGAAGGTCTACGTGATGAAGTAATTAAAACTAGGTCTTGAGTTGATTTTATAAAGATAATCTAAATAAATAATCTATTCAGCTTTAATCTTAATTATAACTTAACTAGAGATTATATCTTAATTAACTCATAATTATGGATATGTTAGCTTTGATTTAGAAGAGTTAATCTAGTGGACATAGGATAAATAGATATCTAATTATAAAAGTATGCAACATGGTATAATTAATGTTGTTACTGAGCAGAGAATATTTTTATGAAGCTAACGCAACTTGAACGGATCAATTCGGAGCTAAAACAACGGAGATATGATTTTCCGAAGTTTAGAGAATTATTTTCATACATAAAATACTTTTTATATTCATTTTATGAATTTTCTTGACCGCAGCCATTATTTTCTGAGAACGCAGGGTCCAATTTGTAAAGAAAAGGGTCACTCTGCAATATTAATCGAACTACTGTGGATAGCGGGTTTATTATGCAAACTATGAGGGGCTCTTTTGCAAGATCTAATAGCCGAAGCGGTATGGTTCAATAAGGACCGTTAGATCTATTTCGGATGGCTGACACGCGATCTAGATTTTATAAGACCGGGATCGAATCTCCAACGTCCATCTGTGATCAACGGCTCATAACCAATCTGGACGAACCAGCATCCATACCTAATCGTGGCCACACGCTTGGGATCCAACGCCCAGGGATCCATCGACTTGAATCGCTTTCACAACGTTTAATCCTGGTCATCCGTTGCTGGATCAACGGAGTCAGCGCCCATCACGCCATCACCCATCAACCCTAGACCGCGGCGGCGTCCCCAACTACGGTGGCGAACTGCGTACCCGTGACGGAGTAACGCCGACGAGCGAAAACAGGGTGACCTCGCGCTAGGAAATCGAGAACGGGATGTGGCTACACGGAGCGGGTACCATGGCAAAGAGAGTTAAGGGCTTCTTACTATGGATTGTGCACCAATAAACCCCAGCCCTAGTGTACGGCGGATCCGCGGCTGGACGGATTTGATGACCACGTAGTTGATGGGGAAACGAGTCGGTGTGGGGCGGGGAAGAAGGAGTCCGCGGTCAAGGCACTGCAGGGGCCATTGGAGGGAGCTCGCCATGGGGAACAGGGAGAGCGACCGCGCAGCCCTGGCAAGGAGCCACCCGTCGCGGGATGATAGCGCCTGCGCAACCATGGGAGCTGTTGCTAGGGGGATCGGCCTCAGTTTTATAGCATAGCGGCGGAGTCCGACCCCAAGAGCCTAGGCCGAGGAGGCCCAGGTCTGGCGGCGGCAATCGCGCGGTGGCCGTTGCGGGAGCAGCGCCGACGCCGGACGCCGTTGGGGGAGGGTGCGAACTGGTGGCCGGGTTTGTTGCAGTGCTGGATGAAGTTGATTTGGAGAAGAACCCCGTCGTCTACGATACTTCCTGATACGGGGTCCAACAGAGGGCAATGGCCATCGAGTTCTGCGCAAGTTTGTTGAGGGGAGGTGGATGGAGCTTCTAACAGACGGGGCCCGCAGAGCAGCTAGCGCCCAAGGGACCTGCGAGTGGTACCCGTGCGTCAGCCATAGAACTCAAGCGCACCATAGGATGAGTGGCTGATGGGCTGGAGTGGGCTGGCGAGGGGAAAGGATAAATGGGCCGACCAGGGTGTTTTTGGGCCTACGCGCAGGTCTGCCCCTTCCTCTCTTCTTTTTCTTTTTATTTCATTTAAACCTCTAATTTCAAATGGTCTTCAAATAAAGTTTAAATTCTGAACTTAATTATAATAAACAATCAAAAGTATATCAGTATGAGATGCAACTTTATTTATATTATTTATTTTATTCAATTATTGGGGCAAATGATTCAAGTGTGAAATGTTCAATTACACAATACATATAATAGAATCTTTATTACTCTTGTGGGTTAATTTAAAATTATGTTCCTATTTATTTAAGGGAGAGGACTTTCTAGTGTGTAATGTTCATTAAATTATATTATATATATATATTATATATATATTTAACTTAGTTCTTTTGGAGGATATTTCTAATCATATTATTCAACAAAGGTTGGTCTAAGTTATATGAGGGTATTTTAATCTCTGATTATAAAAGACTTTTGTTTAAATCTTGGAATACTATCAAAAAAACATTTTCTTTATTTTTTTATTCTACCAATTTTGGGCTTTACACTCGTGGACACTCTGGGGCCTGGGCCGCCTCCTCGCCTGCGTTGCCCTCGGCTAGCTGTTCTTCTTCTTCTCTCAAGATCTCTTTGCTCAGCTTCTTGTTCCTTGTCCAATCTCTAACCTTAATGCTTGTCTACCTACCCTGATGTTAACAAGGCCTTTCCATTCCATAAAGGAAAGTGTGCAACATTTTTTTGACCATGGTCAAAGTGATCAATGAAATGTGCGTGACAAGTAAAAAAGAGTTAAATAGACTATCTTTTTTATAAACGATACCCTCTAATTTTTCCTAGTTAAAATTTAAGCAATAGATAAACTATCTTATATGCAACTATAGTTTTAATTAAGTGTTGCTATCTCTATTGTAATGATTTATGTGACCTAGACCTCAAACCTATCCAATAGCCTAAACACTAATACACTAATCTATGAAGATAAACGACACAACCAAGATACACGTTATGCATACGGAAGATTAAAAGATAATAGGGATATAAACTCTCATCGACAACTCTGATATTTTACCGTGGCATCAAGAAGCGCGCCAGCCAGTCCTTAGTGCAGGAAATAAAAAAGTATTTAACTAGCTAAGAACTAGTTGTCCCAAAAGCCTATTTGGTAGTTGGATGTATTTTCTTATTCCGTGCCTGAGGATGTATTTCATATGGAAAGTATATAAAACATAAAAAATAGAGTTTAATCTTGAGCTCAAGAATACTTGATGTACTTATTAAATTAAACGATGTAAGCACTATGAATAGCAAATAAAAAAATAAAAAGGGAAAAACCACTGCATGTCTGGTCACGGGTAAAAAGGTAAAATGATGGGATATAATAGGTTACCTAGTCTTGTTTACCCTATGCCTTGCTTAAATATGGATTATTAATTCTTGGGTAATATTACTATTGCTATACTTAGTTTTGGGATTAATGATACATATGAATTATTATCATGCCTTATTTATATTGTTGGCTTTATTATTATGCATGATAAGATCATTTTGTTTAATTAGAAAATGGAGCGCCAACTCGAGAAAACAATGCAACAATAAGGGTGGCATGGGAGGCACTTGGCTAATTAATTAGGAAATGTAGTGTGTGAGAATCTTACCCGAAAGGGGCAAGCGGGAAGGAGTTATGCAAGTATAGTACTGTTTGTAATTACTGCGATGTGTTACAGATGGTGGAAAAAGGCATATACCCATTCTACCTAAAATTGTAGCGAGTTTTCTCATTTTAGTGGAACTTTGTAAAGACCTCATAGTGGATCTCTAGCCATTCACCTCGAAAGTGTCTAAGGGCCTTGCAAACCCTGCCTAGATAGGATACACGACTTGTGGGTAAAGATGTATGATTTTGTAGAGTGTAAAACTGATATATCAGTCATGCTCACAGCCATGAACGGCTTGGGCCTCTCGCGTGATTAATATATGGAAGTAAATTTAACCAGACATGCATTGCATTGTGGTTATCTCATTTATGATCTTGTATTTAATTGGGATTGTATTTACTTATACTTAGTAATTGCTGATAAAATTTTGACCAACAAAATTAAAAGCTAATGCTCAGCCTCAGCCTTATTCCTTGGTAAGCCTTACACTACACCTTTCCCCCACACTTGTTGAATGATGATCGTATGGGAGCTCACCCTTGCTATAATCACTACCTAGGTCGAAAGCAGGTACAACAAGAGGAGGATTATGAAGATGAGTTCAAAGAGATCTAGGTCGTCATCTCCTAGTCAACCGTGCTTGTGGAGACGTTATGTTAGCTCAGTGTATTTTATTTAGTTATTTTTGTAAATATATTTCGTTATGCAATAAAGATTATGACATTGGTTTCTATACACTGAGTCACCATATGTGTGAAACTTGATCCTGACACACATATCAGATGCATCATGGTTTGTCCTTAAATCCGGGTGTGAGAAGGCTGCTATTGAGCGAGAGGCAACCTCTTCGAGTGACGCACCATGTTACATCCAGCGTCGTCACCCACCTCATTAGATGATCGGGGAGCTTCACGAGCGAGTCACTCGCTCAAGGTCAAAACATATTTCTCACTTTTCTCACTTAGCTTTTGTTGCTTCTTTTGAGCCCCAGAATGTTAGACACGATTTGTCTAATTCTAACCGATTCAATGCTATGCATAAGGAGCTTAAAATTTTGAGAGAAATCAGGTTTGAGTTTTGGCGCCACATCCTTCAATCTGCCATCCCATCGATACCAAATGGGTTTTAAAAAACAAACATAGTGAGGATGCGATGGTAGTGCAAAACAAGGCGATGTTGGTAGCCCAAGGGTTTTGCCAGAAAGAGGGTATTGATTATGAGGAAACCTTTGCCCCTGTTGCCCGTTTAGAAGCCATTAGAACCCTTCTAACTTTTGCTGCTTCGAAGAGCTTTAAAATTTTTCAAATGGATGTCAAAAGTGCTTTACTAAATGAGTATATAAAGAAAGGGGTTTATGTGAGGCAACCCCCAGTTTTTAAAGTCCCAAGTTTCCAAACCATGTTTTCAAACTTCAAAAGGCTTTGTATGGTTTGAAACAAGCCCCTAGATCCTGGTATGATCGTTTGAAAAATTTCTTGCTTGCAAAGGGTTTTGAAATGGGATTTGTTGATAAAACTTCTTTTTTCCTGAAGCATGGCAATGATACTTTGTTGGTTCAGATTTATGAGGTTGATACCATATTTTGTGGTTCTTCTCGTACTCTTGTTTCCAAATTTTTAGATACTATGAGCAAGGAGTTTGAGATGAGCATGATGGGAGAGCTCACCTTTTTCCTTAGGCTACAAATCAAGCAGGCCCAAGACGCGACATTTGTGCACCATGGAAAATACACAAAGGATGTCTTGAAGAAGTTTGACATGGGTAAGGCGAATCCTCTTTCGACACCCATGTCCACCACAACAACTCTTGATGTCGATGAGGACTGGGAGCCCATGGATCAAAAGGAGTACAAGAACATGATCGGCTCCTCCTATACTTGATAGCTATGAGGCTGGACATAGACTTCACTTTGTGTTTGTGCGCTTGATTCCAGGTTTCCCAATGCACTTTCCACAAGCAGGCAGTCAAACAAATCATGAGGTACCTTCGATTCACTCCTGAGTTTGGATTATGGTATTGCTCGTCTTTCATCCTATCTTTATGTGGTTGTTTCGATGCTGATTTTGCGGAGTGTTGTCAGTGTTCGGGAGCTTCCTTGGTCTCATGATCTTCTCGCAAATAGTCTAGTGTTGCCTAGTCTACCATAGAGGCTGAATATATTGTTGTCACTAGCTGTTGCTTGCAATTGCTTTGGATGATGGACATTTTGCGGGATTTTGGCTTGAAGTTTTCGCATGTGCCTCTTCTTTGCGATAGGTCCATTTCTACCTGTTTTGGTGATTAAGTGCTCATCACACCACATTTTACTAACTAATTTGATATGAGCATGAGCACAGGTTCTAGCAAGAGCAAATTGAAGGGAAACAAGTCCAAATTAGTAAGAAATGAAGGCCAAAAGTACAACTTTTGGTAAAAGCTACAAAAACATGAGGTTTAAGTACTTGAATAAGTTGCACATACCTAATACTATGTTTCTTGCACCTTGGTTTAGCTACTAACTCTTCTATGCAACAAAAGTGACTTTTGGACTTAGTTTTGGCCATATTGCAAACCCTGAATAAACCAAGGAGAAAAGGTATGTTCCCTACACTTAGTCAATTGGATTAAGTGCTAACTATGCTTGTCTAAGTCGTAAGGAAGCTACCAAAGACAACCAAACAGGTCTGCAGAAGATTGGCTCAAAATAGACAAAGTTGAGCTAGTCTAGGCCTCACTGGATCGGTCCTAGGCGCACCAGACCGCCTACGTACATGAACAATGCACTCTCAGGAATTTTATTTTAAAATTCACCGGACCACTAATGTTCACGGTCTGGTGTACCACTAAACCACTTCTCCAACAACTCTACCCGGCGCAACAGCTAGCTGACATGACCGACCGGTCCAGTGGTGCACGGACCCGGTCCGATGCCAGTCAGACTAAGGAAAGGCGCCAATTAGATCCTAGACTGGGGGCACACAGGCCTAGTCCGGTGCGCCTAGAGACATGAAACTTTTGTGGCTTCCATATGAAGGAGGCAAAGGCTCCTAGGCCCCTGGGGCTATAAAAGGGATCCCTAGGCGCCTTCAACCAGTACCCAAGCATCTCAAGAGCACACCAACACTTTGAACCTCCTAGACCATGCATTCCAATGTTTTAGTGAGATCTAAGCACCGATTTTGAGTTGTAATTGCGATACTATGTTCTTGTGCTCATTTATTTGGCTTTCTTGCATATGTTGCTACATTGTGCTTGTGTGTGTGTATTCTATCTCCCTCCCTTACTCTAAGTTTTGATTGTGATCACTTTGTAAGGCTGCGAGAGACTCCAAGTTGTGGAGATTTCTCACAAATGATAATACTGTTATAAGGAAGAAACTGTGGCACTCAAGTTTGATCTTTGGATCAGTTGAGAGGGGTTGATTGCAATCCTTGTCCAAAGGAGGACACCACAATGTGGAGGTAGGCTTTGGCCAAACCACAGGTTAAAATCACTTTGTCTCATGTCTCATTTTCCTTATTACGATTTTTCCTTCTTCCTAAGCTCCTAAAATCACTTGTGATATTGCTCTTAGAATCATTCATATCTTGGAAGAGCAATCAAGTGAAGGGAAACTTGTCACACTTCTCACTCTCTCAAACTTGGTTGGATTTACACTAACTTCATTTTAGACCAAGTTTGGATTGTTTTTAGCTACTTTTGCAGGATCACCTATTCACCCCTTTAGGTGCTCTCAATGTACAATGTTGGTTTAGTGGTGAACTTCGCTTTTGATATGCTTAAAACTGAATCAAATGCTTATTCTTTACATATCTTGTGCATATGATCAGTTTGAACATCTATTAGCACGTGCATTAATGCTGCACATATTGCAACGCCACTTAGAGCATTTTTACAATCTAATAGCTATACTTCTGAAGCTCCTGCACTTTCTATATTTTCTGTATCCTTCCCTTGTTTTTGGGAGAACTTTGCATTTTTGATATATTTTGGGGGAGAAGTTTCTAGGTGTGAAAATGGGGAGAGATTTTGGGGAGTTCTCCATTCATACTCTTTTTGTCGAGGATGTCTAGCTATGAGGTTTTGAGATATGCTTTAGTAGGAGATGTTTCTGTAAGCAGGAGTTTTTAAGCCGTGGGGAGCTTTTGCTAGTTGTATTGAGTCTTCGCCTCTTTTTGGAGGAACTAGTTTTAATTTTAGCTTTTGTGCCGACTTTATGCTCTGATTTTGGGTTTGACTGTGGGCTAGTGGTGTTGAGCCCCTTTCCATCTCTTATTGAGGACTAGCCATGCTTTTCTTAGTTCTGTTGAACGATTTCCTATTTCTTTAGGGACTAAGATTTGCTTACTCTAAATGACTTTGGTGGTGCGGGTGGTGGTGGAGGTGGTGGCTGCTGTCGATCCTGGCGATTTTGATGGATTTGCGCTTGCATCTCTGTCATGGTGTTAGCCATCTGTTGTAGTAGTCGCATTTGAGCTGCAACCACGGCGTCAGTCCCAGCAAGCGGGGGATTCGAAGGAGGATTCATTTCCGGTTCTGGATTAGTTACTGCCCTTCTTCGTCGAATGCATGTAGGTAGATCAACACCTCCTCCCCTCTTGGTATTAATCATCTGGGTTAGAGACATAGGGTAAGATAGTTTTGCAAGAGAACTAATTAGTAGGCAGAACAGATAGCCTAATAGCTGGTCACGAGCTAAAGGAGATTAGACATAATTTTGGTTGGCGGTATTGTGTCTAGGTTGGGATAACTATGTTTATAAGACGAATCTCCAAGGAAAAGATAGAATCTGTTAAGATGAGATGAATCTGTGATACTAGATACATTTTAATGGGGGATAATCTAGGTTGTCTAGTTATTTTATAAACATTTTTATGCCTATATGTATATGCAGATGCAATTGTGGACATTACTTCACAACTCATCACACTCAATCATAGAACTAAATCAGACATTTTTCATAAGTACAAGCATTCAAGTGCATAGATACCTACAAAAATAGTTTTGTTTTTGTTCCTAAGATTAGGTCTCCTATTCCTAAGGATCACTTTAGGTACAGGATTTCAAAGTGTGAAATCCACTTTTGTCTTTAGAAGTGAAAAGGTAAGAGTAATCAGAGTAAAGCAGCAATAGATTGAGCAAAGATTAAGGAAAATGTAGAAAGAATCAGAGTAAAAGGTAAGTAGGTAAGGGCTGTCCAGTTCTATCAAGGTTACGTCCTACATTCAACATTCCTTTGATACCACTTCTGTCACACCCGGATTTAGGGGCCAAACCCGGGTGCGTCTCAAATGTGTGCTAAGATCAAGTCTCACACATATGATGACTCATGCTACAGAAATGAATGTCACATCTTTACTATATAATAGGAGTTCTATACAAAATAACTAAATAATTACATCATACGAAGACGACGATCTAGCAACCATAGTTGACTGGGAGACGACGGTCTAGATCTCTCACAAACTCATCGTGGCATCCATCATGCTCCTTATCTTGTGGTACATGTCTTTGACCTGGGGATGTGAGTACAACAAGGGTGATCTCACATACGTTCATCGCTCAACAAGTTGAGGGGAATTATGTGCATGAGCTCACTTACAGTGAAGCTCATGTGAAGTGTAAGGCTTACCAATGGAGATGGTTAAAGCTAATCATTGCTTTTAAAGTTGGTCAAAATTTTATTAGTAGTTACTAAGTATAAGTAGATACCAACCCAAATAAATAAGAGACCACAATTAATAATAACACCCAAAATGCAATGCGAATGACAAATTAAGTTTAATTCCATAAGTTAATCATGCGAGAGTCCTGAGTCACTCTTGACCGTGAGCACGGCTGATATACCAGTTTTACACTCTATAGAGGTTGCACATCTTTACCCACAAGTCATGTTACCCATTTGCCACGGGGTCATGAATCCCATACATCTCTATCGAGGAGACGAGGCAGGGTAGCACTACAAGGCCTTTCCAAAGTTTCACTAGTTCGAGAAAACCCACTACGGATTCAGGAAGAAGGAAGCATAGGAATCCCATGTTCGAAAAGCCATCGCAGCAGTTCGACCCGAGGACCTCCCTATACTCTACAGTGACGCCTCCCCACTTGCCCTTTCAGGTAAGGTAATATCTTCCTAGCTTTCCTAATTACTTGGCCAAGGGCGTCCCATTCCACCCTTATGGTAGTACTGTTATCTCAAGTTAAGCTCCATGTTCCAATTAACACAGTAGTTTTTTCATGAACAATAATTAAATCCACAACAATATTGGAACATGATCATAATTCAATATATCATTAATCCCAAAACCAGGTAGAGCAATAGCAATACTACCCAATAGTTCATTTGTTTCCAAGGTGTGGGATAAACAATACTAGGGAAACCTTTTAGGTCCCACCAAATTAACCTAAGCATGTCACAGTGATTAACAGGAATATTATTGTGACGGAACCTCCCAAGTCATTAGGCCCACCTACAGTTGTCCTTGTCCAACGAACCTCAGACAACCCTGTAGATGCCCCTGAATCACTTGACAAGTTCGGTATCTGCTTTTCTCACCTTTCCCAAGAGCGTTTTACCCGTCACGCAGACATTACAGACCATCGGAGATACAGAAATGCGGAAGCAATTACATAAACTTACATTTATTTGAAAGAAAGATAGAGTTAGTTATTACAGACCAGCATAAAAACACGAGTGCGGAGTACTTATTATTACAATACCAAGGGAGGTAAAAACTCCTCTCGATAAGTTCTTACATAAAAGTTTTTATGGAGGACTAGGTCCTCCCGCAGCTTCATTCTTGCTTTTCTTCATTTGACACCACCTTGGTACAAAAGCAACAAAAATTTGTTGATTCCTCACCTAAAAACAATAGGGAATAAAACCCTGAGTATGGAATTACTCAGCAAGTCTTACCCGACTAAAGAAAAGACTCTCAAGGGTATGCTGGTTATAAGGGAGTCAAGGTAAGGTTTCTCAATGATCAAAGACTCTGTTTTGCATAAATGCTTACTAAAAGTGGATCCTTAAAAATCCAATTTTATTGTCAAGTTAGGTAAAATTACCTGCATCTAGAGTTCTTTTTAACCTAGTTCAATCACTTAACCTGCACTAGCCAATTTCTTAACAAGTCCTTCATCTTTACTGGAGTTCTACGTATAGGTCAGTGGCCAAGTCTCCATAACCGCGGAGGTACGGCGATCTGAATCGATTATACTCAGCTGAGGATCTCCAATCACACGACATATGTAGCACTTAACCCTTGCATATGTCAACCCGCCATCGGGGTTCTTAAGACTAGATCTGGTTCACGCGAACCGAGAGCACAGATACACCACCGTCCAGCCTCTTGCCACGGAGGGTACACGCTACTCTCGCCATCGCTCCACGCCCATTCCATGTTATCTTATTCTGGCCTTAGTCTGCCCGAGGCAAGGCTTACCTATGACGAGGCATGTGACCAGTTAAAGGGTCCTCGGTCAGCAGGCCTACATCGAGACGGTCCTTAATCGACTCAGACGGAGACACTACACCAAGACTCTCCTCGTGCAAGTCACCCGCCCGATCTCAGCTTAATCATTTAAACCCAAAAATTGGTAACTGGCAGAGGTACATCTTTTCCGACGTTGAACCCATCATGGCCATGATGGATCCACCATCAAGTTTTATTTTCAAAAACATCCCTCCCACTTTGCCAATCATCTTTTGTAAAACAAAACCTTTTGTTTTGCTAGAGCAATACTAAGCATAGTAAAAACCTTTTGTAAAAGCAGGGTTTCAAGGAAGGTAATCAAGTTCAAGGAAGGTAATGCAGGAATTGTTTAAGCATTCAACTCCTATCACCTAATGCATTAATCAAGTGAGAAAGATTTTAAAAACATCAAGGAGGGTGGCAAATGCACCGGGGCTTGCCTTCGTTATAGGTGAGTCAGGCTCGGACCCGCAGATATCAAAGTAGAAACAATTTCCTGCCTGACATTCCGAAGGTGGTGGTGTCTTCTCTTATGTTACTTCGACTTCTTCGTTTTTTAAAGATAACCATATATATGTATATAAGAATGTATGCCATGAAATGCTCATGAGAGTGCAAAGATAATGAGAATTTATTATCTAAGGTTCTTGAATACAATTTTCCTTCACGGTTCTCTGGGAATCTAGGGTTTCCGGAGTTAGTAAAGGAATTCAAAGGGCAGGGGGTAAGGTTTTGGGTTCTAGTTATCAAACAAGGTCCAAATCCAACCAAACTCTACCCAAGGCTTCTAAATAATGTGTAGAGCTCATATAAAAAGTTTGGGCATTTTTGGGATTATCATCTATTTTCTAAAAATCCAGAAGCAATGCTTTAGACTATTTTAAATACCCCAAAATTCCCTATTTGACCTAAAAATCATGGTACTATTTTTATTAAATTCTATGGAAAATAAGGAATCTAACAAAATTGGTTTGACATTTTTAGGATTTTTATACCATTTTCTAGAATTGTTTTAGCTTCGGAATAAAAAGAAAAAGAGAAACTTGTGAATAGTACTGGGCTACATCTGGCCCAGATCGGCCCAGCAATAGCAGAAGCGCGTGCGCGCCCATGCCCGCGGGGCAGGTTTGCGCAGACGCCCTCAGCGTTTTGGATAACTTGAAGTGGGCTCTGTTACTGTTTTCCTAAGTCGCTGACAGTTTGCAGAAAAGACCCCCTGTTTCTATTCCTTTACACCGACCGATCCCCGACGGTGCTCCGCACGGGAAGCCCAACTCCGGCGAGCTAGACCGGCCGGAGGGGACCAAGACCGGTGCTAGTCTTCGGTTCACCCCTGATTCTACCCCAGAGGAGTATTTCCCCTCACTCAATTTTCGATTTGGAGCTCTACCGTACCCTGTCCACGGGGACAGTGCGGAGAATCTAAGGAACAGCGTGTTCCCGGCGACCCATGGCAGTCTAGTTCAATTGGATGATTTGGTGAGCATTAAGGACATGGGAGGGTGTTGGAACAATAGCACAGAGGGCGAGATCGGACCTGAGTTGAGCTGGCCACGGCGAGGTGTTCTTCGCGGCGTATTTGAACCGGGTTGGGGGAAATGCAAAATTTGAGCTCGCTGGTAATCGGCTGGGAGCAATACTGGGTGTGGTGGTGCGTGATGATGTTGCGAAGCTGACGGCGGGCTCAATTTATAGGCCAAGTGAGCGGTGGCCGGGAATTTGGGTTGAGCGCGGTGGCGGTCAGAGAAGAAGTGAGTCACCGGCATGGTGATTCGTGGCCTCCTTACCGTGACGGCCTTCCCGGCGATCATCAGACCAGTATGGCACCGGGGTTGCGACGTGGTAACTACGGAGGCACGTGGCGTTCGGTCGTCGGGCAGCCAACTCCGATGAGGATAACTTCGACCGACCGCACGGCAAGTGGATATGACGGCCGGAATAGTTTACTGGCTGGAGTTATCCACGT
Organism: Zea luxurians; assembly: GCA_029449295.1. Lineage (NCBI taxonomy): Eukaryota > Viridiplantae > Streptophyta > Magnoliopsida > Poales > Poaceae > Zea > Zea luxurians. The sequence goes on along the minus strand of JAOPSE010000177.1, from coordinate 518,258 downwards.
CGATGATATTTGTGTGACCCTGAGCGTTATCCAAACCATCCGAGCACAAATCGCGGCGACGATGGCACGAATCGCGGCGGAGGGAGTCGTTGGCGGTGAGAGCTGCTGTGCTGGCGTTCTGATCTACAGAGAACACTGTACCATGGTGTTTCTTCAGTCAGTTAGCCTGACAGTCAACATTTGAACTCGATTTTCTCTCAAATCTCTGTGGCATCTTGTCCAAAGATCTGCATCAAAGTTATAGAGCCACAATCCAGGTATAACTTTGCTACATAGGATTCCTACAAAAAGCCAATGGATCCTACTTAGAATTAAGCTTGAAGTTCATGCCATCTATCTGTCAGTCTGAATTTCAGACTTAATCAGCCTGACAGCCTGACTTTGAGTATGATTATCTCCAATTTTTTCACAACAACTTGGCTTACACTCTTAAGCAAAATTGCTCTCCTTAGATAGGTCTATAATTTTGATGTGGTGACCTAGGGCAAAAACCCTATAATTTGAAAGTTATAAAGCTCCAAAGTTGAGCTTATAACCTGAAATTCAGACTTAGTATAGAACTCAATTGGGGTCTATTTTGCAACTAAGTCCAAAATCCAAGATTTGGCTTACAAGTCCACACATTTGTGAACCAAATGACTTTATATGCTTTAACATTGTAGTTTTTACACTTTAGTCCAAATATGCACTGTTTTTGCACATAGGCCCCTAGGGTTTAGATTTAGGGTTTTCTAGGGTTTCAATTAGGGTTTCTAGTATCTCAGGGGTATAAATGTGATTCAAATTCATTCTTGGGAGCATTTTAGGATTATTCCACTAAAGCTTTTAGGTTGTCTCATTTTGGGTTATATTTTACCCATTTAAACCCTATTTAGGGTTAAGTATCCTATTCTAGGGTTCTATTTGCAAAACACCAAAACAATACAACTTGTTTGAACTTTTTACCTAGTGAATGAACTCTAGGTGTGTCAAACATATGTAATGCCAATGTTTATGATGTCATGCTCAAGTTTTAGTTACAGTAACACCAGGGGTGTTACATCCTTCCCCCCATAAAAGAATCTCGTCCCGAGATTAAAAGTCCTAGGGTAAGTAATGGAAAAGGAAATGCTTCACATTTTTATTTCCTTATTTTTGGTACAAGGCAGGGGTGGGTTTGGGACTCACTCCTTTATTACAACAATGTTGTACACTTTACAAATTACAAGAGGCCAAAAAGCCTGGGAAATTCTTATCTAAAAAGTCTTGAGTTTCCCATGTAGCCTCATCTTCGGAATGTTGGTTCCACTGTATCTTGTAAAACTTGAGAGTTTTTCTCTGGGTAATTCTGTCCTTTTGATCCAAGACTCGAATGGGATGTTCAGAATATGTCAAGTCTGGTTCAAGGACAACATCTGTTACTTCAATAGCCCGATCTGGAACCCAAAGACACTTCTTCAGTTGAGACACATGGAAAACATTATGCACAGCAGACAAAGTTTCGGGTAGTTGAATTCGATATGCCACTGGCCCATATCTTTCAAGAATGAGAAAAGGACCAATATATCGTGGTGCAAGTTTCCCTTTAACCCCGAAACACGACACGCCCTTCATTGGCGAAACCTTTAGGTAGACATAGTCTCCCTCGAGAAAATATAAGGGCATTCGTCGTTTGTCTGCATAACCCCTTTGACGTGCTTGGGCTTTCTTCATATTATGAATTATTTTCTGAACCTTTTCTTTAGTTTATTTTACCAGGTCAGGCCTGAAGAAGTACCTTTCACCTGGTTTAGACCAACTTAGCGGAGTACGACATCGTTGTCCATATAAAGCTTCAAAGGGTGCCATCTTGATGCTTTCTTGATAGCTATTATTATATGAGAATTCCGCTAACGGCGAACATTCATCCCATTTCTGTGAGAAGTCCAGCACACATGCCCGTAGCATATCTTCAAGTATTTGATTAACCCTCTCAGTCTGCCCACTTGTTTGAGGATGATAGGCCAAACTGTGGAGCAATTTAGTACCCAGGGATTTATGAAGTTCTTCCCAGAATTTGGATACGAATTGAGGTCCACGATCCAACACTATAGTCTTCGGAACCCCGTGCAAACTGAGAATACGAGCAATATACAATTGGGCATAAACAGCAACTGGGTGCACTGTCTTGACGGGTAGAAAATGAGCAATTTTCGTAAGTTGATCAACAATAACCCAGATAGAGCCATACCCTTTTGCGGTCCTGGGCAATCCCACAATAAAGTCCATACTTATATCTTCCCATTTCCATGTTGTTATTGGTAGAGACTGTAATGGACCGGCAGCTTTTAGGTGTATGGCCTTGACACGTCTGCAGATGTCACATCTAGCCACATAGCGTGCAATCTTGATCTTCATCTTTGTCCACCAATAATGTTGTTTTAGATCTTGATACATCTTAGTGCTTCCGGGATGAATAGAATAGCGACTAAGATGTGCCTCATCAAGAATTTGCTGGCAGACTTCTTCATTCTTCGGCACCACTATACGGTTATTAAACCATACCACACCTTGATTATCTTCTTGGAAACAATTGGCTTTTCCACCCTTTATCTTTTCACGTATGTGTTTCATACCCTCATCATTTTTCTGTGCGTCAATTATCCTTTGTAAGATGACTGACTCCAGCTTTAAGTGATTTTGAGAGCACCTAGAGGGGGGTGAATAGGTGATCCTGTGAAACTTTAAAACTTAAGCCACAAAAACTTGTTAAGTGTTAGCACAATGATTGCCAAGTGGCTAAATAGAAGTCCCAACAAAACACAATACCACAAGAGATCAAGCACAAAGGTGACACAGTGGTTTATCCCGTGGTTCGGCCAAGACAAACGCTTGCCTACTCCACGTTGTGGCGTCCCAACGGACGAGGGTTGCAATCAACCCCTCTCAAGCGGTCCAAAGACCCACTTGAATACCACGGTGTTTTGTTTTGCCTTTCACTATCCCGTTTGCAAGGAATCTCCACAAATTGGAGTCTCTTGCCCTTACAAGTATATGATCACAAATGAAACACAGAGTAAGGGAGGGAAGCAACACACACAAATCCACAGCGAAACGCGTACACACACGGCCAAGAGTCGAGCTCACAAGAGTATCACAAAGTTCTCACTAGAACGGAGCTCGAAACACTTAGAATGACAAACGAATGCGCAAAGACTGAGTGTGGATGATCAAGAATGCTCAAAGGTTGCTTGTGTATTTCCTCCATGCGCCTAGGGGCCCCTTTTATAGCCCCAAGGCAGCTAGGAGCCGTTGAGAGCAAATCCGGAAGGCCATCCTTGCCTTCTGTCGTCGGGGGCATCGGACAGTCCGGTGCACACCGGACACTGTCCGGTGCCCGATTTGTTTCCATAACTGGCGCTTCTGACCGTTGCCGACCGTTGAAGATCTGGGAGCTGTTGGCGCACCGGACATGTCCGGTGCACACCGGACAGTCCGGTGACATCTTCCGACCGTTGGCTCCGCCACGTGTCCCGCGCAGATTGCGCGGCCGACCGTTGGCCCGGCCGACCGTTGGCTCACCGGACAGTCCGGTGCACACCGGACAGTCCGGTGAATTTTAGCCGTACGCCGTCGGCGAATTCCCGAGAGCAGCCAGTTCGCGCCGAGTCAGTCTGGCGCACCGGACACTGTCCGGTGCACACCGGACAGTCCGGTGCTCCAGACCGAACTGACTCTTGGCTGTACACAGCCAAGTCTTTTTCTCTTCTTCTTCTTTCTGTTTCTAACACTTAGACAAGTATATCAGTACACAAAACCAATATACTAAGGCTTAGAAACATACCTTTACTTCATGATTTGCACCTTGTTCATCCATGGACATAAATTCACAATTAAACACATGTGTTGGCACTCAATCACCAAAATACTTAGAAATGGCCCAAGGGCACATTTCCCTTTCAATCTCCCCCTTTTTGGTGATTTATGCCAACACAACATAAAGCAACTAGAACAAGTGCAAACTCACTTCAAATAAAACTCAAATTTATTTTGATTCAATTTTGGCATATATGGATCATCTTTTGCCGCCACTTGGTTTGTTTTTGCAAATCAAACTCAAATATCTATCTCTAAGTCAAACACACATGTTAAAGCATAAAGAGAGTCATTCCAAAAGAGATTGATCAAAGATTTCAAAAACTCCCCCTTTTTCCCATAATCAACTACTTCTCCCCACTAGAAGCCAAAAGAGACATTTTCCCATAGTCAACTACTTCTCCCCACTAGAAGCCAAAAGAGACAATAAAAGAGTTTTGACAAAACCAAAAGCTCTACTCTACTATTTTCAAAATCTCTCAAGTGGTAGCTGATCCATTTATTGCTTTGGCCTTTATTTTCTCCCCCTTTGGCATCAAGCACCAAAACGGGATTAATCTTGGCCCTATAACCCCATTGCCTCACCAAAATCTTCAATTAAGAGCAAATGGCAATAAGAGATTATGAGATGGACTTGGAATAAGTTACCCTCTCATCGGAGTGCAGTGGAAGTCTTGCATGGTCCAAGTCCACCTTTTCCCTTTCAATTCTCCTTTGAGACTAAAGCAAGTAAACTCAAGCATATGGTTAGTCTCAAAGGGTCAAGTTGTAGCACATCTCCCCCTAAACATGTGCATCACTTTGCAGCGGACTTGTGAGGTCCAGGGAGTGTTTGTACAACTTGAGCACTATAATAAGCAACAAAATGCAGAATGAACATGATCAAAGGCATAAGCACATGTATGCTATAATTCAATCCAAGTTCCGCGAATCTAAGACATTTAGCTCACTACGCAGCCTGCAAAAGGTCTTCTCATCTAAAGGCTTGGTAAAGATATCGGCTAGCTGGTTCTCGGTGCTAACATAAAACACTTCGATATCTCCCTTTTGCTGGTGGTCTCTCAAAAAGTGATGCCGGATGTCAATGTGCTTTGTGCGGCTGTGCTCAACAGGATTTTCCGCTATTCGGATAGCACTCTCATTATCACATAGGAGTGGGACTTTGCTCAGATTGTAGCCAAAGTCCCGGAGGGTTTGCCTCATCCAAAGTAGTTGCGCGCAACACTGTCCTGCGGCAACATACTCGGCCTCAGCGGTGGATATGGCAACGGAGGTTTGTTTCTTAGAGTTCCATGACACCAGGGACCTTCCTAAGAATTGGCACGTCCCCGATGTACTCTTCCTATCGACCTTACATCCAGCATAGTCGGAATCTGAGTACCCAATCAAGTCAAAGTTAGACCCCTTTGGATACCAGATCCCGAAGCAAGGCGTAGCGACTAAATATCTAAGAATTCGCTTCACCGCCACCAAGTGACACTCCTTAGGATCGGATTGAAATCTAGCACACATGCATACGCTAAGCATAATATCCGGTCTACTAGCACATAAATAAAGCAAAGAACCTATCATGGACCGGTATGCTTTTTGATCAACGGACTTACCTCCTTTGTTGAGGTCGGTGTGTCCGTCGGTTCCCATCGGCGTCTTCGCGGGCTTGGCGTCCTTCATCCCAAACCTCTTTAGCAGATCTTGCGTGTACTTCGTTTGGGAGATGAAGGTGCCTTCCTTGAGTTGCTTCACTTGGAACCCAAGGAAGTAGTTCAACTCGCCCATCATCGACATCTCGAATTTCTGCGTCATTACCCTGCTAAACTCTTCACAAGACTTTTGGTTAGTAGAACCAAATATTATGTCATCGACATAAATTTGGCACACAAACAGGTCACCATCACAAGTCTTAGTAAAAAGAGTTGGATCGGCTTTCCCAACCTTGAAAACATTAGCAATTAAGAAATCTCTAAGGCATTCATACCATGCTCTTGGGGCTTGTTTAAGTCCATAGAGCGCCTTAGAGAGCTTATACACGTGGTCGGGGTACCGCTCATCCTCGAAGCCAGGGGGTTGCTCCACGTACACCTCCTCCTTTATTGGCCCGTTGAGGAAGGCGCTCTTCACATCCATTTGGTACAACCTGAAAGAATGGTGAGCGGCATACGCTAGCAAGATACGAATGGACTCTAGCCTAGCCACAGGAGCAAAAGTCTCCTCAAAGTCCAAACCTGCGACTTGGGCATAACCTTTTGCCACAAGTCGAGCCTTGTTCCTTGTCACCACTCCGTGCTCGTCTTGTTTGTTGCGGAACACCCACTTGGTTCCCACAACATTTTGCTTGGGACGAGGCACCAGCGTCCAAACTTCATTGCGCTTGAAGTTGTTAAGTTCCTCCTGCATGGCCAACACCCAATCCGGATCTAGCAAGGCCTCCTCTACCCTGAAAGGCTCAATAGAGGAGACAAAAGAGTAATGTTCACAAAAATTAACAAGTCGAGACCGAGTAGTTACTCCCTTGCTTATGTCACCCAGAATTTGGTCGACGGGATGATCCCTTTGAATCATCGCTCGAACTTGGGTTGGAGGTGCTGGTTGCGCTTCTTCCTCCAACATTTGATCATCTTGTGCTCCCCCTTGATCACACGCCTCCTTTTGATGAACCTGTTCATCGTCTTGAGTTGGGGGATGCACCGTTGTTGAGGAAGAAGGTTGATCTCGTTCATCTTGTTCCTGTGGTCGAACGTCTCCAATCGCCATGGTTCGTATAGCGGCCCTCGGAACATCTTCTTCATCTACATCATCACAATCAACAACTTGCTCTCTTGGAGAGCCATTAGTCTCATCAAATACAACGTCGCTAGAGACTTCAACCAAACCCGATGATTTGTTGAATACCCTATACGCCTTTGTATTTGAATCATAACCTAATAAAAACCCTTCTACAGCTTTGGGAGCAAACTTAGAGTTTCTACCCTTCTTCACTAGAATGTAGCACTTGCTCCCAAAAACACGAAAGTAAGATACATTGGGTTTGTTACCGGTTAGTAGCTCATATGACGTCTTCTTGAGGAGGCGGTGAAGGTAGACCCTGTTGATGGCGTGGCAAGCCGTGTTCACGGCTTCCGACCAAAAGCACTCGGGGGTCTTGAACTCTCCAAGCATCGTCCTCGCCATATCGATTAGCGTCCTGTTCTTCCTCTCTACCACACCATTTTGTTGTGGTGTGTAGGGAGCGGAGAACTCGTGCTTGATCCCTTCCTCCTCAAGAAATTCCTCCACTTGAAGGTTCTTGAATTCGGACCCGTTGTCGCTCCTTATCTTCTTCACCTTGAGCTCAAACTCATTTTGAGCTCTCCTGAGGAAGCGCTTGAGGGTCCCTTGTGTTTCAGACTTATCCTGCAGAAAGAACACCCAAGTGAAGCGGGAAAAGTCATCAACAATAACTAAACCATACTTACTCCCTCCTATGCTTAGATAGGCGACGGGTCCGAAGAGGTCCATATGCAGCAGCTCCAGAGGTCTTGACGTGGTCATCACATTCTTGCTGTGATGCGCTCCTCCCACTTGTTTACCTGCTTGACAAGCTGCACAAGGTCTATCTTTTTCGAAATAAACATTGGTTAGACCTATCACGTGTTCTCCCTTTAGAAGCTTGTGGAGGTTCTTCATCCCCACATGTGCTAAGCGGCGATGCCACAGCCAGCCCATGCAAGTCTTAGCCATTAAGCATGCATCTAGACCGGCCTCACCTTTTGCAAAATCAACTAAGTAAAGCTTGCCGTCTAGTACACCCTTAAAAGCTAGTGAACCATCACATCTTCTAAAGACAGACACATCTACGTTTGTAAATAAACAGTTGTACCCCATATTGCATAATTGGCTAACAGATAGCAAATTGTAACCAAGAGACTCTACTAAAAACACATTAGAGATTGAGTGCTCATTAGAAATTGCAATTTTACCTAACCCTTTTACCTTGCCTTGATTCCCATCACCGAATATAATTGAATCTTGAGAATCCTTATTTTTGACGTAGGAGGTGAACATCTTCTTCTCCCCCGTCATATGGTTTGTGCATCCGCTGTCGATAATCCAGCTTGAACCCCCGGATGCATAAACCTGCAAGGCAAATTTAGGCTTGGGTCTTAGGTACCCAACTTATGTTGGGTCCTGCAAGGTTAGCACAAATATCCTTAGGGACCCAAATGCAAGTTTTATCTCCCTTGCATCTTGCCCCTAACTTCCTAGCAATTACCTTCTTACCCTTTCTACAAATAGCAAAGGGAGCATTGCAAGCATAATAAATGGTAGAAGGTTTGTTCACAACTTTTCTAGAAACATGAGCAATATTTCTCCTAGGCATATGTACACCATTTCTCCTACACATATCTCTATTATGCTTATAGGAAGAACTAGAAGCAAACATGGCATGAGAATCATAAACATGTGAATCAAAATCATTATAAGCATTTCTAGCATGTCTCCTATCATTATACATAAAAGCATGGTTCCTTTTAGCACTACTAGCCATAGGGGCCTTCCCTTTCTCCTTGACGAAGATGGGAGCCTTATGGCTTGTTAAGTTCTTGGCCTCTCTCTTGAAGCCAAGACCATCCTTAATTGAGGGGTGTCTACCAACCGTGTAGGCATCCCTTGCAAATTTTATTTTATCAACTTCACTCTTGCTAGTCTTAAGTTGGGCATTAAGACTAGCCACTTCATCATTTAGTTTTGAAATTGACACTAAGTGTTCACTACAAGCATTAACATCAAAATCCTTACACCTAGTACAAATTTCAACATGTTCAACACAGGAATTTGATTTACTAGCTACCTCTAGTTTAGCACTTAAATCATTATTAACACTTCTTAAGGTAGCAATGGTTTCATGACAGGAAGATAATTCACTAGAAAGCACTTCATTTCTTTTAATTTCTAGAGCAAGAGAATTTTGTGCACTAACAAATTTATCATGCTCCTCATATAAAAGATCCTCTTGTTTTTCTAGTAATCTATTCTTATCATTCAAAGCATCGATCAACTCATTAATTTTATCTATCTTAGATCTATCTAAGCCCTTGAACAAGCATGAATAATCTATGTCATCATCATCACTAGTCTCACTATCACTAGAAGAAGCATAAGTGAAATCTTGAGTACTCACCTTCTTCTCCCTTGCCATAAGGCATGTGAGACGCTCGTTGGGGAAGAGGGAAGACTTGTTGAAGGCGGTGGCAGCGAGTCCTTCATTGTCGGAGTCGGAGGAGGAGCAATCCGAGTCCCACTCCTTTCCTAGATGTGCCTCGCCCTTTGCCTTCTTGTATTGCTTCTTTTTCTCTCTTTTGTTCCCCTTTTCCTGGTCACTTTCATTATCGGGACAGTTAGCGATAAAATGACCAAGCTTACCGCATTTGAAGCATGAGCGCTTCCCCTTTGTCTTGGTCTTGCTTGGCTGCCCCTTGCGACCATTTAGCGCCGTCTTGAATCTCTTGATGATGAGAGCCATCTCTTCATCATTGAGTCCGGCCGCCTCAATCTGTGCCACCTTGCTAGGTAGCGCCTCCTTGCTTCGTGTTGCCTTGAGAGCAAGAGGTTGCGGCTCGTTGATCGGACCATTCAAGGCGTCGTCCACATACCTCGCCTCCTTGATCATCATTCGCCCGCTAACGAATTTCCCAAGAACTTCTTCGGGCGACATCTTGGTGTACCTGGGATTTTCACGTATATTGTTCACCAAATGAGGATCAAGAACGGTAAATGACCTGAGCATTAGGCGGACGACGTCGTGGTCCGTCCATCGTGTGCTTCCGTAGCTCCTTATCTTGTTGATGAGGGTCTTGAGCCGGTTGTATGTTTGCGTCGGCTCCTCGCCCCTTATCATTGCGAACCGTCCAAGCTCACCCTCCACCAACTCCATCTTGGTGAGCAAGGTGACGTCGTTCCCCTCATGAGAAATCTTGAGGGTGTCCCAGATTTGCTTGGCGTTATCCAAGCCGCTCACTTTATGGTATTCATCCCTGCACAAGGAAGCTAGAAGAACAGTAGTAGCTTGTGCATTTTTATGAATTTGTTCATTAATGAACATGGGACTATCCGAACTATCAAAGTGCATTCCACTCTCTACAATCTCCCATATACTAGGATGGAGAGAGAATAGATGACTACGCATTTTGTGGCTCCAAAATCCGTAGTCCTCTCCATCAAAGTGTGGGGGCTTGCCGAGTGGAATGGAGAGCAAATGTGAATTTGAACTTTGCGGAATACGAGAGTAGTCAAAAGAAAAGTTCGAATTAACCGGTTTCCTTCTCTCGTAGTCGCTGTGGTCGTCTTTTTGGGAAGAAGTAGACTCATCGCTGTCGTAGTAGACGATCTCCTTGATGCGCCTTGTCTTCTTCTTCTTCCCTTCCTTCCGTCTATGACCCGAGCCGGAGTCGGTAGGCTTGTCGTCCTTCGGCTCGTTGACGAAGGATTCCTTCTCTTTGTCGTTGATCACGATACCCTTCCCCTTAGGATCCATCTCTTCGGGCGGTTAGTCCCTTTGTGAAGAGAACGGCTCCGATACCAATTGAGAGCACCTAGAGGGGGGGTGAATAGGTGATCCTGTGAAACTTTAAAACTTAAGCCACAAAAACTTGTTAAGTGTTAGCACAATGATTGCCAAGTGGCTAAATAGAAGTCCCAACAAAACACAATACCACAAGAGATCAAGCACAAAGGTGACACAGTGGTTTATCCCGTGGTTCGGCCAAGACAAACGCTTGCCTACTCCACGTTGTGGCGTCCCAACGGACGAGGGTTGCAATCAACCCCTCTCAAGCGGTCCAAAGACCCACTTGAATACCACGGTGTTTTGTTTTGCCTTTCACTATCCCGTTTGCAAGGAATCTCCACAAATTGGAGTCTCTTGCCCTTACAAGTATATGATCACAAATGAAACACAGAGTAAGGGAGGGAAGCAACACACACAAATCCACAGCGAAACGCGCACACACACGGCCAAGAGTCGAGCTCACAAGAGTATCACAAAGTTCTCACTAGAACGGAGCTCGAAACACTTAGAATGACAAACGAATGCGCAAAGACTGAGTGTGGATGATCAAGAATGCTCAAAGGTTGCTTGTGTATTTCCTCCATGCGCCTAGGGGCCCCTTTTATAGCCCCAAGGCAGCTAGGAGCCGTTGAGAGCAAATCCGGAAGGCCATCCTTGCCTTCTGTCGTCGGGGGCACCGGACAGTCCGGTGCACACCGGACACTGTCCGGTGCCCGATTTGTTTCCATAACTGGCGCTTCCGACCGTTGCCGACCGTTGAAGATCTGGGAGCTGTTGGCGCACCGGACATGTCCGGTGCACACCGGACAGTCCGGTGACATCTTCCGACCTTTGGCTCCGCCACGTGTCCCGCGCAGATTGCGCGGCCGACCGTTGGCCCGGCCGACCGTTGGCTCACCGGACAGTCCGGTGCACACCGGACAGTCCGGTGAATTTTAGCCGTACGCCGTCGGCGAATTCCCGAGAGCAGCCAGTTCGCGCCGAGTCAGTCTGGCGCACCGGACACTGTCCGGTGCACACCGGACAGTCCGGTGCTCCAGACCGAACTGACTCTTGGCTGTACACAGCCAAGTCTTTTTCTCTTCTTCTTCTTTTTGTTTCTAACACTTAGACAAGTATATCAGTACACAAAACCAATATACTAAGGCTTAGAAACATACCTTTACTTCATGATTTGCACCTTGTTCATCCATGGACATAAATTCACAATTAAACACATGTGTTGGCACTCAATCACCAAAATACTTAGAAATGGCCCAAGGGCACATTTCCCTTTCAGATTTGAAGTCCCATGCTGAATCATACCCAGGTTCAAATTCTCCATCTCCTGGCATAATGTAATGTCAGAAGTCCTCATTGTTAGACAATGGCAGGAAGCCTTGCGACTGAGTGCATCTGCCACTACATTTGCTTTACCCGGGTGATAATGGATCTCCAATTCATAATCCTTGATTAGCTCGAGCCATCGTCTTTGTCTCATGTTGAGTTCAGACTGGGTAAAGATATATTTCAAACTTTTGTGGTCTGTATAAATATGACAGACATTTCCTAGTAGATAATGACGCCATATCTTCAGAGCATGAACCACTGCAGCTAGTTCCAGATCATGAGTAGGATAATGCTCCTCATGCCGGCGTAACTGCCTTGAAGCATACGCAATTACTCGGCCTTCTTGCATTAATACGCAGCCGAGACCACTGCTAGATGCATCACAATACACATCAAATGGCTTGTTAATATCCGGTTGAGCCAATACTGGAGCAGTGGTTAATAATGTCTTCAATTTCTCAAAAGCTTCATTACAGTTTGAAGACTAATTGAATCTAGTATCATTCTTCAATAGACTCGTGATTGGCTTCACAAGTTTAGAAAAATCTGGTATAAATCGGCGGTAATAACCAGCTAGTCCAAGGAAACTTCGGACTTGGTGAACAGTGGTTGGGGGTTTCCATTCCAAAATGTCCTTGACTTTGCTGGGATCTACCGCAATCCCCCTGGCAGATAGAACATGTCCCAGAAATTGAATTTCTTCCAGCCAAAATGTGCACTTACTGAACTTGGCATATAATTGATGTTCTCTTAAGCGCGTTAATACGACCCGTAAATGTTGAGCATGCTCCTCTTCATTCTTTGAATATATCAAAATATCATCTATGAAGACCACCACAAATTTGTCCAACTTGGGCATGAATACCGAGTTCATCAGATAAGTGAAGTGGGCAGGAGCATTCATCAGTCCGAAAGACATTACCAGGTATTCAAATAATCTGTACCGCGTAGTGAATGCGGTCTTTGGTATATCCTCGGGCCGAATACGGATCTAATGATAGCCCGATCTGAGATCAATCTTGGAGAATACCCTCGCTCCAGTCAGTTGATCAAATAGAATGTCAATTCGTGGAAGAGGGTACTTGTTCTTGATAGTGACCTCATTCAGGGGTCGATAATCCACACACATCCGTAAGGTTTGATCCTTCTTTTTGACGAATATGGCTGGACAACCCCATGGTGACGAGCTTGGCCGGATGAATCCTTTCGATAGTAGATCTTGTAACTGAAGCTTTAGCTCCGCCAGCTCATTTGGAGGCATACGGTACGATCTTCTAGAAATGGGAGCCGTACCGGGCTTCAATTCAATTACAAGCTCTACATCTCTCTCAGGTGGCAATCCAGGCAAATCCTCTGGAAAGACATCTGGGAACTCACATACTACCGGAATATCCTCGACCTCCGGTATAATGGTTTTATAAAGTCTGCCAGTAATTTTGTTTGGAATGGGGATAGACAAGAGAATTTCTTCTTGATTATGACTCAACCTGATGGTTCTCTGATCAGTGTTGAGGGTTGCTTTATGTCGGGCCAGCCAATTCATGCCCAAAATCACATCTATGTCTTGGCCTTTCAGAACTATCATATTAGTAGGAAAGTCCCGTCCGGCCAATGTTACGGGCACTTGATAGGCCACTTCTCTAGTAAAAATTTGTCCCCCAGGTGACTGAATTTTAAACCCCTCTTTTGATTCATGGTAAGAAATGCAATGTTGCTCCACAAATTTCTTGCTGATGAATGTATGGGAAGCACCAGAATCAAAGAGAATAATTGCGGGATGATTGGCCACAAGGAACGTACCCATCATGACTGGTTCACCATCCGGTGTAGTGGCCACTTGTGTATAATATATGCGTCCCATCTTCTTTGTATTTTTTCCCATAGTATTTCCCTTGGCTTGAGATGAATTCCCAGATCCTTGTGGATTGTTTGACTTGTTTTGCTTCGGATAAGGGCAATCCTTGATAAAATGCCTAGATTTTCCACAATTAAAACATCCTGTCGATGAACTGGGAATAGCAGGGAATCGAGTGCCAGGGGCACCCGGCTGACTTGTTGTTGTAGGGGCAGTGTTGGGACGGATGAATACTGGCTGTTTAAATGGGAAGGAGGGTGGACGTGCTGTAGAACGACCCTGATTAACAGGCCGAATAACAAACCGTTGCCTTTTTTTAGGGCCCTGAGTAGGCCTGTTTCCGCCACTCCCCTTGATCTTTCTAGAACTTGCATATTTAGATTCGACTGCCAACGCTGTGCTGACAGCCCTTCCGTAGGTAAGATCAATGCAAGTAGCCATTTTTCTTTGCATCCTGTCATTTAGTCCTTGCATGAAACAATTCTTCTTCTTCAGATCGGTGTTAACTTGATCGATTGCACACTGTGACAGATGATTGAATTTATTGAGATACTGATTAACAGTATCCCCTCCTTCCTTCAGCTTCATAAATTCTTCTTGTTTCATGTGAAGTACACCTTCTGGTATGTAATGTTCGCGGAAGGCCAACTTAAATTCTTCCCATGTTATCTGATGATTGGCCGGTTGAACGGCCATAAAATTTCCCCACCAGGTGCTGGCAGGGCCGCGCAGTTGCTGGGCTACGAACAAGGGCTTCTGGGTTTTAGAACATCACAAAAGTCCAAACTTTTGCTCGATGACACGAATCCATTCGTCTGCCTCTAAAGGGTCTTCGGCTTTGACAAACAGCGGTGGACGCGTTTCGGAGAAGTCTAAATAGGATGTCTCACGGGGCCCTTGCGGATAGCCCCGTCCGCCTTGTTGAAATTGCTGACCCGCCATTTCCCGTAGGAAACGTGTATTATCCGCTGTCGCATTTACCAAGGCGGCGATAGCCTCGGCAAGTGTGAGAGGGACTAGAGGTGGATTTGGGGTGGACTCCCTCCCACTGGAGGTTCCGGCTACATCCTGTGATCGGGTCTTGGACGGCATCTGTGGCAACAAACATTTGGAAAAAAATATAATATGCCAAAGGAAAACCATCCAATTTACATTACTAAAAAGAGTAATGTTACAGACTCGAATTTATACAACAGGAGTACAGTACCCATTATACAATAACACCACTAATTTTACAACTATACTATTCCTACTTCCTATCACTCTTAGTAGCTTCACTGTCGGGCGTAGGAGACCATTCGTCGACCAACTTCATGGAGGGAGGGGGCCTAAAAAGGTCCAGTTCACCACCAAAAGCTTCTCCCGCTTCGTGAGAAGGTCCGGCTTCTGTCCCGACAGGATTTGCAGGTACGCTGGGGTGCAATTGCGAATACAGTACATGAACTTCTTCATGTAGGGTATTGCAATATGTCTGCAGATTATCAATAGCTGAGCTAAGTTCTTCGACTCGGGCTCGCGCCTTTGCCTCCTTAGCCCAGGCAAGCGAACAAGACTGAACCGCCCAGTCGAGCGCTAAATCTCGATCAGCGAGCTGATCCTGCAGGCGGCGGATGTGGCTTCTTAATTCATTTATTCTGTCATCATCCGTGACCCATATGTTAGTCCTGCGTTGAAGTTCCGCTTGAAGCTGATTTACTTGGGCTTCAAGATCCCCGATCGGATCGTTACTCCCACTACTACTATCCTCATGTCTGGGAGCGAGTTGATGACGGGGTACACCAATTGGGCCAGTTGACTTGCGCGCGGTTTTCCTCATGCGCGGCGGTATTTTTCTAAGGGGGAAATTTTATTAGTATAGTTCTTAGCATGATACATGTATAATTACATAACCAACCTTAGTTGATTCACACCTTCTATATATTGCACTCTTCCTATCTGGTCTTTCATATAGATTCTTCAGATATAGTGGGTAAGAATGGAAAAAAATTTCTAGATAAGTCTTTAGAAAATCCTTTTGAAGATGCCTCATAATATCTGCAGAGAAGGGCTTCGCTCCGATACCAGCTGTGATGGAACCTCCCAAGTCATTAGGCCCACCTACAGTTGTCCTTGTCCAACGGACCTCAGACATCCTTGTAGATGCCCCTGAATCACTTGACAAGTTTGGTATCTGCTTTTCTCACCTTTCCCAAGAGCGTTTTACCCGTCACGCAGACATTACAGACCATCGGAGATACAGAAATGCGGAAGCAATTACATAAACTTACATTTATTTGAAAGAAAGATAGAGTTAGTTATTACAGACCAGCATAAAAACACGAGTGCGGAGTACTTATTATTACAATACCAAGGGAGGTAAAAACTCCTCCCGATAAGTTCTTACATAAAAGTTTTTATGGAGGACTAGGTCCTCCCGCAGCTTCATTCTTGCTTTTCTTCATTTGACACCACCTTGGTACAAAAGCAACAAAAATTTGTTGATTCCTCACCTAAAAACAATAGGGAATAAAACCCTGAGTATGGAATTACTCAGCAAGTCTTACTCGACTAAAGAAAAGACTCTCAAAGGTATGCTGGTTATAAGGGAGTCAAGGTAAGGTTTCTCAATGATCAAAGACTCTGTTTTGCATAAATGCTTACTAAAAGTGGATCCTTAAAAATCCAATTTTATTGTCAAGTTAGGTAAAATTACCTGCATCTAGAGTTCTTTCTAACCTAGTTCAATCACTTAACCTGCACTAGCCAATTTCTTAACAAGTCCTTCATCTTTATTGGAGTTCTACGTATTGGTCAGTGGCCAAGTCTCCATAACCGCGGAGGTACGGCGATCTGAATCGATTATACTCAGCTGAGGATCTCCAATCACACGACATATGTAGCACTTAACCCTTGCATATGTCAACCCGCCATCGGGGTTCTTAAGACCAGATCAGGCTCACGCGAACCGAGAGCACAGATACACCACCGTCCAGCCTCTTGCCACGGAGGGTACACGCTACTCTCGCCACCGCTCCACGCCCATTCCGTGTTATCTTATTCTGGCCTTAGTCTGCCCGAGGCAAGGCTTACCCATGATGAGGCATGTGACCAGTTAAAGGGTCCTCGGTCAGCAGGCCTACATCGAGACGGTCCTTAATCGACTCAGACGGAGACACTACACCGAGACTCTCCTTCTCGTGCAAGTCACCCGCCCGGTCTCAGCTTAATCATTTAAACCCAAAAATTGGTACCTGGAAGAGGTACATCTTTTTCGATGTTGAACCCATCATGGCCATGATGGATCCACCATCAAGTTTTGTTTTCAAAAACATCCCTCCCACTTTGCCAATCATCTTTTGTAAAACAAAACCTTTTGTTTTGCTAGAGCAATACTAAGCATAGTAAAAACCTTTTGTAAAAGCAGGGTTTCAAGGAAGGTAATCAAGTTCAAGGAAGGTAATGCAGGAATTGTTTAAGCATTCAACTCCTATCACCTAATGCATTAATCAAGTGAGAAAGATTTTAAAAACATCAAGGAGGGTGGCAAATGCACTGGGGCTTGCCTTCGTTGATAGGTGAGTCAGGCTTGGACCCGCAGATATCAAAGTAGAAACAATTTCCTGCCTGAGATTCCGAAGGTGGTGGTGTCTTCTCTTCTGTTACTTTGACTTCTTCTTCGTTTTCTAAAGATAACCATATATATGTATATAAGAATGTATGCCATGAAATGCTCATGAGAGTGCAAAGATAATGAGAATTTATTATCTAAGGTTCTTGAATACAATTTTCCTTCACGGTTCTCCGGGAAACTAGGGTTTCCGGAGTCAGTAAAGGAATTCAAAGGGCAGGGGGTAAGGTTTTGGGTTCTAGTTATCAAACAAGGTCCAAATCCAACCAAACTCTACCCAAGGCTTCTAAATAATGTGTAGAGCTCATATAAAAAGTTTGGGCATTTTTGGGATTATCATCTATTTTCTAAAAATCCAGAAGCAATGCTTTAGGCTATTTTAAATACCCCAAAATTCCCTATTTGACCTAAAAATCATGGTACTATTTTTATTAAATTCTATGGAAAATAAGGAATCTAAACAAAATTGTTTTGACATTTTTAGGATTTTTATACCATTTTCTAGAATTGTTTTAGCTCTGGAATAAAAATAAAAAGAGAAACTTGTGAATAGTACTGGGCTACATCTAGCCCAGATCGGCCCAGCAATAGCAGAAGCGCGTGCGCGCCCACGCCCGCGGGGCAGGTTTGTGCAGAGGCCCTCGGCGTTTTGGATAACTTGAAGTGGGCTCTGTTACTATTTTCCTAAGTCGCTGATAGTTTGCAGAAAAGACCCCCGGTTTCTATTCCTTTACACCGACCGATCCCCAACGGCGCTCCGCACGGGAAGCCCAACTCCAGCGAGCTAGACCGGTTGGAGGGGACCAAGACCGGTGCTAGTCTTCGGTTCACCCCTGATTCTACCCCAGAGGAGTATTTCCCCTCACACAATTTTCGAATTGGAGCTCTACCGTACCC
The DNA here is from genome assembly GCA_029449295.1 of Zea luxurians. Taxonomy (NCBI): domain Eukaryota; kingdom Viridiplantae; phylum Streptophyta; class Magnoliopsida; order Poales; family Poaceae; genus Zea; species Zea luxurians. The sequence continues at coordinate 500,192 of JAOPSE010000177.1, read as the reverse complement.
TGTCCACGGGGACAGTGCAGAGAATCTAAGGAACAGCGTGTTCCCGGTGACCCGTGGCAGTCTAGTTCAATTGGATTATTTGGTGAGCATCAAGGACATGGGAGGGTGTTGGAACAATAGCACAGAGGGCGAGATCGGACCTGAGTTGAGCTGGCCACGGCGAGGTGTTCTTCGCGGCGTATTTGAACCGGGTTGGGGGAAATGCAAAATTTGAGCTCGCTGGTGATCGGCTGGGAGCAATACTGGGTGTGGTGGTGCGTGATGATGTTGCGAAGCTGACGGCGGGCTCAATGGTACAGAGAACATTGTACCATGGTGTTTCTTCAGTCAGTTGGCCTGACAGTCAACATTTGAACTCGATTTTCTCTCAAATCTCTGTGGCATCTTGTCCAAAGATCTGCATCAAAGTTTTAGAGCCACAATCCAGCTATAACTTTGCTACATATGATTCCTACAAAAAGCCACTGGATCCTACTTAGAATTAAGCTTGAAGTTCATGCCATCTATCTGTCAGTCTGAATTCCAGACTTAATCAGCCTGATAGCCTGACTTTGAGTATGATTATCTCCAAATTTTTCACAACAACTTGGCTTACACTCTTAAGCAAAATTGCTCTCCTTAGATAGGTCTATAATTTTGAGTGGTGACCTAGGGCAAAAACCCTATAATTTGAAAGTTATAAAGCTCCAAAGTTGAGCTTATAACCTGAAATTCAGACTTAGTATAGAACTCAATTGGGGTCTATTTTGCAACTAAGTCGAAAATCCAAGATTTGGCTTACAAGTCCACACATTTGTGAACCAAATGACTTTATATGCTTTAACATTGTAGTTTTTACACTTTAGTCCAAATATGCACTGTTTTTGCACATAGGCCCCTAGGGTTTAGATTTAGGGTTTTCCAGGGTTTCAATTAGGGTTTCTAGTATCTCAGGGGTATAAATGTGATTCAAATTCATTCTTGGGAGCATTTTAGGATTATTCCACTAAAGCTTTTAGGTTTTCTCATTTTGGGTTATATTTTACCCATTTAAACCCTATTTAGGGTTAAGTATCCTATTCCAGGGTTCTATTTGCAAAACACCAAAACAATACAACTTGTTTGAACTTTTTACCTAGTGAATGCACTCTAGGTGTGTCAAACATATGTAATGCCAATGTTTATGATGTCATGCTCAAGTTTTAGTTACAGTAACACCAGGGGTGTTACAATTATTAGGTAAAGAAGAGTGATCAAGGGCACAACTTGCCTGTGAATTGAGATCTCAGGTACTTCACCAAACTAGTCTTTAGTTTTCCTGTGACCTCACTACTACTCATAGCAATACATACAAATAAACAAGAAGTACATAAAAATAACAGTACATTAAACATGAGAACAAACAACGTAAGAATATTCTACGTGTTGTACGAGATCGTAGGTTCGAGAACCACTAAAATCGGAGTTACGGTTAAAAAGATATGATTTTCCAAAGATTTAGGAGATTAAACAATAAAAAGATATATTATATGTTAATTAATATAAATCATGTGAGAAATAATTAATTATACATTAATCCGAGATATAATTTGATTATAGGTTGTATCTTTAGTCAGGTCATAATCATGGACAATTAACTTTGATTAGTAAGATAAATCACTAAACATAGGATAAATAATCTCTAATTATAAAAGTAAGTAATATGTTGTAAATAATGATGTTATTGCGTAGGCAATTTTATTACGAAGCCAACGCAACTTGAACGAAATAAAATGGTGTTAAAACGAATTAATTGTGGAATTTCTAATTTCTCAGATTTATTTTATACCTGAAAATCAATTTCTGGAATTTATTTATGAAATTTAATAGAATTTGGACCGAGAAAACAAAATACCGAGAGATCAGGGTTCAAACCCTAAATTCCAGGACCTATCTGTGATAATCTTATAACTGTTGTGGGTGGTAGGTTGGTTTTAATGAAACTCGAGGGCTCTTTTAGAAATAGACCTCGACCGAAGGGATATGCTCGGTCTGAGCCATCCGATCCACGGTCAGCGGCCCAGATTAAATCCCGCCGAAGCGGTATGCTCTATCTTAATCGGAGCCGCACGATCACGAATCCACGCACAGCTACTGTCCACGCCTTGGATCAAATTCCATACCATGGATGCATGACCCAACGACAACCGTGCTCTCAGCCGAACCGGTATGGCTCGCTCTAATCCCGAGCCGTCCATCCCCATATCGGCAGCCCGGCCTTATCTTCCTCACGCGCCGGGCACCGAGCAGAACCGGGTGGAGCACGGCCGCGCAGCACACCGGCGATAGCTGACCCAGCAATCAGGTGTACTTAATGGACTACGGTGAGGCAACACACGATGTGTAGACAGAAGCGAAACGGCCGGTGGAATTCTTACCGGGGATTATGGCGTAGAGGCTCCCGGCTGCGGCGTGGTGCGGCTCCGCGGCGACTCAATCGCACCGGCGAGCAATTCAGCACGGATGGGATCACCACCGCGTGCGATAGCGTACGAAAAGGTACCACAGTCGCCACCGATCACTCGCGAGTACATGCCGAGGTTAGGGCGACGGTGAGGGCAAAGCTCAAGAGCGGCGGATCCCTTTCCACGACGATGAGGCCCACTGCACCGTATGATTTCATGGCAGCTTCGGATTTGTCGTTCTATGGATGAGGGAGGTCGAGGACGACACGTTTATATACCCCAGAGACCGAGCTTGGATGAGCGCAGGGCGAGGAGAGGATCTCGCGGACTGTTGGGATACCGCCGCCGCGGTGCTTAACAAAGGAAAGAAGGACCTGGCAGACAGGCCCCACGCGATAGAGATGTATGGATCCGGCGCGCGCGTATGGGTGGCCGACAAGCGGGCCCCGTAGGCTAGTGTGATGCCCAGAACGGGAGCGCGCTAGTGGGTACAGTGGGCTAGCGGAACGGTGAGCCGGATGGGCCGAGGGAGGGAATCGGCCTAAGTCGAGGCTGCTTGCTTCTTTTTTTTCTTTTCTATTTCTTTTGTTTTCATTTTCCTTTCCCTTTTCTAATTCCCTTTACAATGCACAAGTAATTAAAGTATAGTTTTAAGTTTGCAAGTATAAATGCACAAGTAATAAAACCCAGTATGATACAAGATTATTCCATTTAATTATTTATTATCTGGGTTCATTCATTAAAGAAGTGCTTTCAATATGGAGGTCATATACACAAAAGATACTTATACTAAGAAAATCATTTTCCATATCTCATATTAAATATTTCAATGAATAGTTCTAAATTATTTTATTTGGATAAGGATTTCTGATTTGTTTTCTATTAAGGCAAAGGTTCCTGGTCACATAATCTATGATTATTAGTTTCACTTAAATATTTGATAATCTTGCTATGTTCCTCTCTTTTAACCCAAATTCTAGTTCAAGGTTCAAGATCATCATTTATCTATTTTAGGGGTCATCTTTATAATAATGTATTTTAATCCATAACTTTTAGAAGAAATCCTCTAAGTCATAAAATAGAATCTTAGAGCATCTCCAAGAGATTCCTAAAAAATTATCCCTAAAAAGTAGTTTTGATAGCAGTCTAAAACCATTTGAGCGTACAGTTTATGTGTTATGTCCAACAATACACCTAAATATAGACGTAAACTTTTACATAGGCCATGATCTGTTCAGCCCATATTTGTTTATGGGCCATATTCATTCACATCTCACGCCTTGTTGAGCCCATAGTTCAAAGCCCACGACGTGATCAACATATATGCGGTCAATCCATTGATGCAAATGCAACTTCTGATTGTTTTCTTTTGCATGCACCGACGCCACCTAGTTCTACAGCGGAGAAGATTTCCTGTATCGTGGTAGAAGATTCCTCCACCTCGCTTGTGAATTTCCTCTACTGGCTGAATTCCAGGTACTTTAATAAAATTTTTCTTTAATAATTCAAGTATATTGATTGCACTTGCACATCATGCCATCACTAGGGCCTTTGAAGTTTATAGATTGGCGCATATGAATTAAATATACCGATTGGTAAATAGCCCTTGTGGTGATTCAAAAATGGTTTTAATAATTTTGATAGGATGAGTCGGCGATCTCTATTGCAACAACAATTAGATTCCTCCTCATCTGATGATGACGATGAGTTTTTTATAACCATAGCACAAATTTTAAAAGAACACAATAATGAATCAAAGCATGGTGGTTCTATCATCGGCCATAAAGTTGTTCGTCGTAAGAGAGAAGCTGCACACCAAAGATTATATGAAGATTACTTCTCAAACGATCCTACATATGGACCAAAATTCTTCAGACGAAGGTTTATACAAAATACCAACTTATTGTGTTACCATCATGTCATATATTATATACTATATAATTTTTTTATCCAATGTGAAGGTTTAGAATGAGTCGTCCACTATTCTTGCGCATTATGAATGGAGTACAAAATCATGATAATTACTTCGTACAGAAAAGAAATGCAGCTAATGTACTTGGTTTGAGTTGTTTACAAAAGGTAATTGCTGCATTTCATATGCTTACTAATGGGGTAGCCGCTGAAGCCACGGATGAGTACATTTGTATTAGAGAAAGTACCGCTATCGAGAGTCTGAGAAATTTTGTTAAGGCAGTGGTCAAAATTTTTGAAAATGAGTACTTGAGATCACCTAATCAGAATGACACAAGTCGCTTACTAGAAATTGGAGTGGGGAGAGGTTTTCCTGGTATGCTGGGCTCCATAGATTACATGCATTGGAAGTGGAAGAACTGCCCAACAGCACATCATGGTATGTTTTCTGGTCATGTTCGAGAACCTACAATTATCTTAGAAGCGGTCGCATCTAAAGATCTTTGGATTTGGCACGCCTTTTTTGGTTTACCCGGATCTCACAATGATATCAACGTTCTACAACGCTCTCCACTATTTGCAAAGTTAGCTGAAGGTCAAGCACCAGAAGTGAATTATAACATAAATGGTCATGTGTCACACCCGGTTTTAGAAGGCAAACCGAATGCGAACCATGTACGTGCCAGGATCAGCAATTCATGTACACAGCAGTTACATAACTGGACATCATCACACGGTGCTCAAATAATAACATAAAAGGGTAATACTAGTCAATTACATCATGATGTCCGGGACATCCACATAGTCTTTAACAATTATCAAAGTGCGGAAAAGAAATGTAGATACACACGACCTACACAGGCAGCCGACTGGGGGTTTGCCGCTAACCCACGCCTAGAACTCATCGTACTCTTGGAACTCCTGGAAGTCCTCCTCCACGACTTCATCTTCACCTGAGCAGTGGTTGCAACGTGGACAACCTGAGGGGGTTTGGTGTGTAAAGCAAGTGTGAGTACACATCAACATACTCAGCAAAATGTCCCATTTGGCTATAGTGGACTAGCTTTATGTGGAGTTAAGTCAAGCAGTTGCTTTTAGTTGGTCAGGTTATTATTTACTAGTAGAAAGCCAAGTTTTAGCATTAACCCAAGTTATTAAACCAAATGTACCCTTTCCAAATGGAAAGAATACCACTTACCATTACCATAGTCATAACCAAAATCATCATCCTCATCAGCACCTGCAAACTATACATCTTTGATCAAGTATCTCTAATCAATGGAGCTCCCTTGGCCGCTCATAACCGCGAGCATGGCTGATATATTAGTTTCATAACACTCTGTAGAGGTTGCGCACTTTACCCACAAGCCGTGATTCCCTCTTGCCTCGGGCCGATCAAACCCTTAAACACTACCAAGATGAATAGGCAGGGTTTCACTACGTAGCCTTTACAAAGATTCCCTGAGGCTGTAGCCGCCCGTTAGGTTTCCTAAATGTACCGCACTCCTCCCCAAGGGGCAAACCAACCTTGGCAGAGCGAGCCGCATACACCGAGCCCCATTAACGGCACAACAGCGAAGCGAACTACACCCCAGTTTCTCTAATTATTCAGCTAAGGGCATCCCACTCCACCCTCATGGTTGCACTATTTTCTCGGGCGGTCATCCAACGAACTAGTCCTTATGGAGAGGCACTCGAGAAACAGCTCAAGCCCCCTTAAATGCCACAAGTATATCATCATAATCAAAAGGGAAAACAACATATCATAGATAATCTCATCATGTTCATTGATTAATGTGAAGCACTAGCATATAGCTAAACTGAAATAACCCAACCAAAATAGGTAAACAAGGAAAAGATAAACAAAAGCTAGTCAATCCTTAGGTATAATTTGTGTAAATGCGCAGAGTGAATTATAAGAATGAGTAGGACATAGATGGGTCAAGGGACACTTGCCTTCACCAACCAGCTGCTGCTCAGGGTCTTCACCTGCAACTCCTTCGGACTCCACCAACTGACCGTTATCTATACGAGTTTCAAACATACATTCCACAAATTTAATACAAAAGAACAGTACACCAAACAATAGAATGCAATAAATAAACAGACGTTCAACGCAGGGCTCACACCTATGACTAAGCGAGAAAGGGAAAGTAACGGTCGAGGCTACGGCTGAAAGCTCTTGTCGGCGTTCCGAGACCGGGGGGTCCCTGGGCCGACGAGTGAATGTCGCCGCGTGCCCCAGCCCAGATGGGTCGAGCGCGAGGGCGAGCGCGAAGGGGGGAGAGCGAGGCGGCCGGAGACCGGCGTGAGAGAGGTGGGAATCTCGCGGCCTTCGTGTTCGTCTCGCGCCCAGGTCGGGTGTGCTTGCAGTAGGGGGTTACAAGCGTCCACGCGGGAGAGGGAGCGAGCGGCTCCAGGCGAGCGCCTGTTCTCGTCCTCGTCCCCGCGCGGCCAACCTTCTCTAAGAGGGCCCTGGTCCTCCCTTTTATAGACGTAAGGAGAGGATCCAGGTGTACAATGGGGGGTGTAGCAGGGTGCTACGTGTCTAGCGGAGGTGAGCTAGCGCCCTAGGTAAATGCCGTTGTGGCAGCCAGAGAGATCTTGGCACCCAGCTGGTGTGATGTCGTGGCCGTCGAAGGAGCGATGGAGCTTGGCGGAGGGACAGCTGTCGGAGCGGTTGAGCCCTTGCTGACGTCCTCTTGCTTCCGTAAGGGGGCGGAGAGCCGCCGTCATCACAGAGCATGCGGGGCGCCATCATTGCCTATCTGGCGGCGCGAGCCAGATGGGACACCGGTCTTGTTCCCTGCGGCCCGAGTCAGCTCGGGGTAGGGTGATGATGGTGCCTCCTGTCGACGTGGCTGGTCTACGCCCTAGGTTGGGCGATGTGGAAGCTCCTCCGAAGCTGAGGTTGAGTCCGAGCCCCCGGGTCGGGCGAGGCAGAGATCGTCGTCTTCTGGGGCCGAGCCCAAGTCCGAGCCCTGGGTCGGGCGAGGCGGAGATCGTCGTCTTCAGGGACTTAGCCCGAGTCCGAGCCCTGGGTCGGGCGAGGCGGAGATCGTCGTCTTCTGGGACTTAGCCCGAGTCCGAGCCCTGGGTCGGGCGAGGCGGAGATCGTCGTCTTCTGGGACTTAGCCCGAGTCCGAGCCCTGGGTCGGGCGGAGCGGAGTTCGCCGTCTTCCAGGACTTAGCCCGAGTCCGAGCCCTAGGTCGGGCGGAGCGGAGTTCGCCATCTTCCGGGACTTAGCCCGAGTCCGAGCCCTGGGTCGGGCGGAGTTCGCCGTCTTCCGGGACTTAGCCCGAGTCCGAGCCCTGGGTCGGGCGGAGCGGAGTTCGCCGTCTTCCGGGACTTAGCCCGAGTCCGAACCCTGGGTCGGGCGAAGCGGAGCTTCCTATGGTGCCTCCGGCAAGGCCTGACCGCTTGTCAGTCTTACTCTGTCCAGTGGCACTGTAGTTGGTGTGGCGTAGGCGGCGCTGTCCTTTTGTCAGGCCGGTCAGTGGAGCGGCGAAGTGACGGCGGTCACTTCGGCTCTACCGGCGGGGGGTGCGTGCCAGGATAAGGGTGTCAGGCCACCTTTGCATTAAATGCTCCTGCGACTTGGTCGGTCGGTGCGACGACTTGGTCAGGGTTGCTTCTTAGCGAAGGCAGGGCCTCGGGCGAGCCGGGAATATGTTCGCCGCTAAAAGGGGGGCCTCGGGCGAGACGGAAATCCTCCGGGGTCGGCTGCCCTTGTCCGAGGCTAGGCTCGGGTGAGGCGTGATCGTGTCCCTCGAATGGACTGATCCCTGACTTAATCGCACCCATCAGGCCTTTGCAGCTTCATGCTGATGGGGGTTACCAGCTGAGAATTAGGAGCCTTGAGGGTACCCCTAATTATGGTCCCCGACAGTAGCCCCCGAGCCTCGAAGGGAGTGTTTGCACTCGCTTGGAGGCTTTCGTCGCACCTTTTTGCAAGGGGACCAGCCTTTCTCGGTTGCGTTTTGTTCCGGTGGGTGCGCGCGAGCGCACCCGCCGGGTGTAGCCCCCGAGGCCTCGGAGGAGTGGTTTCACTCCTTCGAGGTCTTACTGCCTCACGTAGTGCTTCGGCTGGTCTGGTCGTTCCCTCATGCAAACTGGTCGTAGCCCAGGTGTACGGTCGGGTCCCAAGTTCTCGGGCTGGTATGTTGACGCTGTCAACGGTTCGGGCGGAGCCGGGTTTGCGAGAGCAGCCCCTGAGCCTCTGCACAGAGCGAGAGGGCGGTCAGGGGTAGACTCGGCTTTTTTACATACGCCCCTGCGTCGCCTTTCCGCAAGGAGGAGGGGGGAAAGCGCCATGTTGCCCTCGATGGGCGTCGAACATGGTGTCTCCGACGAGCTGCAAGCGGGTAATCCGAGTGGACGTCCGTACCCCGTTCGTTAGGGGTCGGCTAGGGGCCCAGAGGCACGCCCAAAAGTACCTGCGGGTGATCTGCCAGACCCGGTCCCCTGGCGATGGGGTCCGAGGGCTCGATGCCTCCCTCTGGTGGGATTCTGTTACAAGATCATTCCCGCTGGTCTCGGAAATGTCCTAGGGTACCTCGGGAGCGCAGCCTGAGCCTTGGTTATGTATCGAACGTACCCATGGTCATCCCTCGCTCGGCGTCTGAGGCGGCTGTGAACCCTTCGGGGGCCAGCCTTCAAACCCCTGATCAGTATTGGGCGCGGAGCCCGAGCAGCCTGAGGCGGTCGTTGAACCCTTTCGAGGGGCCGGCCTTCGAATCCCTGACCAGTAGTGGGTGTAGGGCCCACGCAATCTGAAGCGGCTGTTGATCCCTTCCGGGGGGCCAGCCTTCGAACCTCTGATCAGTAGGGGGGCTCGGAGCCTGGTTCCTTCTCGGGGAAGGATCCTTTTCGGGGTATCCCCCTTTCCCGGTCCCTGTTGCAAGAGAGAGAAAGAGGAAAAATGGAAAAGGATACGAAATCGAACGACGCGGCGTACCTTTTTGGACGCGTTCATTTTGGCGAAGGGGAAGCGTCGCCTGCTTCTCCTGCTAGAGGCGCCGCGTGTCCCGTCGTGGAGTTAATGTGACGGGGCGAGTGGTTGGAGAGGCGACCGTTGCGCGTGCTCGAGCCGTTCGAGGAACGGATCACGGGCGCGTCGTCTTCATGCCGTGAGAGAGGGTTCTCTCGCTGCCCCCGGATGGGACGTAAGCTTGGCTGACGACGCGACCGCTGCGCCTGCTCGCCTGCCACCACCATTACTGCCGGCCCACTTCTGGCCGTGTTGACCATCGCGCCAGGCTGGCGCTGCTGGGCCGCGCGCCGGGTCGCCTCGAGTCGCGGTATTGGTTCCGCAGTCGAGGAGGTGCGGTGGTGGCGCGGGTGGCGATGCAGTTACTCACACGTAGCAAACGGCGCACCGGTTGCACGACGCGTGGGCCTGGGCCTCTATGCCAGGCGTGTTGGGAGTCGGAGGAGCGCGCCCACTTGGCGCGGTTGCATGCCGCCTGCATGGCTGCCCACCCTTTCGCCCGTTGGTCTGGGCAAAAGTGGAGGGTCGCTTGTAACCGCTGGGCGGTTGTGTGCACCGCGTGCGGCGGTTTGGCTTCTTCTGCCCTGAGTTGGCTTGCATGACGTGTGGGACCCAGTCCCCGCACCATAGGGGAGGACCTCGGAGTGTGTTGGAGAAGACTCAGCCCGTGACGGCTGGGGGCGCGAGTAGGGAGAACCGTCCTTAAAAGGAGGGTGACCCCTTTGGAGGGCGACCATGTCTTCGCGCTCCCTTATGCATCGTGTCTTTCCACCTTCCAGGCCCCCGGATGGGGGAGATCCGCCGTCTTTCCGCCTCGTCGTTGGGGGAACGCAACTCCACGGGAGTTGGTACCTTCCAGCCATCGTTCGGCTTCAAGGATTTTTATCATGCAGCCCGGCTGCACCCCTCCACCGGCGGTCACCCAAGACGGTGACCTCTAGCTTGATGGTGGGGGAGAGCGAGCCGGGCTACGATCTTGGTCCCACCCTCAGCTTCAAGGATGTTCATCATCCTCGCTGGGGTGGTGGCCGGGCTGAGCCGGAGCTCTACCTTCCGCGCGGGCTCGTGGGTCACCCTCTCCCGCGGCGTTCGAGGGAGAGGGCGCTCGCTGGCCCTGCGGGCGGGTCGGACTTCGACAACGCGGGGCCGGTCGACGGCGGGCGTCGTCAGCCCTAGCGCGTCGGGCTCGTCGGGTTGGCCCCCGGTGCCTCCCCCCGCTGGAAAGTGGCTGCCGCGCCGTGTGCACGGGAGGACCGCCCAAGATGTCACGCGCTGCTAGGGCGGCGTTCATGTTCTGGGGCAGTCCTGCCTTCGCACCGGTACGGTGCCTCCGCGGGGAGGTCGGTGCCCCGCTCGTCCAGGAGGATCCGAGCGGGGATCTGCCGGCGGGCTGACGGCCCCCATCGTCGGTGCCGAGGCAGAGGCGGCTCGAGAAGTCCCCGTCGCCGATGGGATCACCGCCACCATCCCCGCTCCGGGCCTCCAGCTCTTTGTACTTGTCCTCGCCCCTCGAGCGTCGGTCGTGGGCGAGGGCAAGGCTGCAGCGGCATTCGCCCTGAGGCCATTACCGCTGCGGCTTGGCCACCCGTAGAGGGGGTCGCTGTCACTGCTGCTGGAGTGGGCGAAGGCGAGCCGTCCGTCGGTCTTCTGTTGCTCCGCAGGCCTCTCCCCCGTCGAGTGGGGTTGTTCGTACCTGCGGAGGTGGAACCGGAGTTCCGTTTGTAATGGCACCTTGAGTGCCGGTGTTTTTGTTCATTGTGGCTGTCGGGGCCTGAACATGTATGTAGTTTCGGCACGGAGCCGTGTATTTTCCTCCTTTCCGAGCACTAAAACTCGCCTATTGGTTGTCCGAACCGCTTCACCAAGCGTGAGTCGCCCCGTGTACAGGCGACGAGTGAGGTATCCGTATCCCGGAGGCGTAGGAGTCCCTTGGCTCGGTCGGCCTTGTTGTCCGAGGCTTCTCTAACTTAGTTAAAGGAACCCCTCGGCCGCTCTTCGATGAGCCGAGGCCAGGGGTAGCGGCGTCAACATGGGCAGAGGCAGAGTTGGCTTGAAAAGGAAACCTGGTTGGCCGGAGCCTGGCCGGGTCGTCCGTCGGCGGGACCAACGCCGGAATTGACCAGCCGAGGCCTCGGGTCGGGCTGACGTCCTCGGAGGGCAGCTGGCCGAGGCCCCGGGGTGACCGACTGAGTCGCCTGCTCGGGCCGGATTGACGTCCTGGGAAGGTAACTGGCCGAGGCCCCGGGACGACCGGCCGAGCCGCCTGCTCAGGCCGGATTCCCGGAGAAGACCCTAGCGGCGATGGCCCGGGCGTGGTGATGACGTCGTCCTCCAGAATGGCCCCTCCCAGGGAGGCGCGAGCTTGTGCCGCCCTCGGGCGTCTTGTCGCAGCCGAAGCACCAGGTCGCCCACCTGGAGGTCTCGGGACCGGACCCCTCGGGCGTGGTAGCGTCGCAGGGACTGTTGGTACCGTGCCGAGTGTAGCAAGGCCTGGTCCCGAGCCTCCTCCAGCTGGTCCAGCGAGTTTTCTCGGCTGACTTGGTTGCTTTGGTCGGTGTAGGCCCTCGTCCTCGGGGAGCCATATTCTAAGTCTTTGGGCAAGATGGCTTCGGCCCCATAGACTAGAAAGAACGGCGTGAAGCCCGTGGCTCGGCTCGGCGTTGTCCTCAGACTCCAGACCACCGAGGGGAGTTCCTTCATCCATCGCTTGCCGAACTTGTTGAGGTCGTTGTAGATCCGAGGCTTGAGCCCTTGTAGAATCATGCCGTTGGCACGCTCCACCTGCCCATTCGTCATGGGATGAGCCACGGCGACCCAGTCCACCCGGATGTGGTGATCCTCGCAGAAGTCCAGGAACTTCCTGCCGGTGAACTGGGTGCCGTTGTCGGTAATGATGGAGTTCGGGACCCCGAAGCGATGGATGATGTTGGTGAAGAACGCCACCGCCTGCTCGGACCTGATGCTGTTCAGGGGTCGGACCTCGATCCACTTGGAGAATTTGTCGATGGCGACCAGCAGGTGCGTGTAGCCCCCGGGTGCCTTCTGCAAGGGGCCGACGAGGTCCAGACCCCACACCGCAAAAGGCCAGGTGATGGGTATCGTCTACAGAGCCTGAGCGGGCAGATGGGTCTGTCTCGCGTAGAATTGGCACCCTTCGCAGGTGCGGACGATTCTGGTAGAGTCAGCCACCGCCGTCGGCCAGTAGAAGCCTTGCCGAAAAGCGTTCCCGACAAGGGCTCGAGGCGCTGCGTGATGGCCGCAAGCCCCCGAGTGTATCTCTCGCAGGAGTTCCTGACCTTCGGCGATGGAGATGCATCGCTGGAGGATGCTTGAGGGGCTGCGGTGGTAGAGCTCCTTCTCATCTCCCAGCAAGACAAACGACTTGGCGCGCCGCGCCACCCGCCGAGCCTCGGCTCGGTCGAGGGGTAGCTCTCTTCGGTGGAGATATTGCAGGTACGGGGTCTGCTAGTTTTGATTAGGCGTGACCCCGCTTTGCTCCTCCTCGACGCGCAGTGCCTCACCCTCGGGGGCCGAGGGTACCTCGGACTGAACCGAGGGCGCCTCGGGTCGAGCTGAGGGTGCCTCGGACTGAGCCGAGGGCGCCTCGGGTTGAGCCATGGGCGCCTCGGACTGGGCCGAGGGTACCTCGGGCTCGGACGTGTCGTCGATCTTGACGGAAGGTTGATGCAGGTCTCGGGAGAAGATGTCCGGGGGAACCGTCGTTCGCCCCGAGGCTATTTTAGCCAGCTCCTCTGCAGTCTCGTTGTAGCGCCGAGCGATGTGGTTGAACTCGAGCCCGTAGAACTTGTCTTCCAGGCGCCGAACCTCATCGCAGTAGGCCTCCATCTTCGGGTCGCGGCAATGGGAGTTCTTCATGACTTGGTCGATGACGAGCCGCGAGTCACCACGAGCATCGAGGCGTCAGACCCCTAGCTCGATGGCGATCCGCAACCCATTGACCAGGGCCTCATATTCGGCCACATTGTTGGACGCCGGGAAGTGGAGGCGTAGCACGTAGCGTAGATGCTTTCCGAGGGGTGAGATGAAGAGTAGGCCTGTGCCGGCTCCTGTCTTCATCAGCGACCCGTCGAAGAACATGGTCCAGAGCTCCGGTTGGATCGGAGCCGTCGGTAGCTGGGTGCCGACCCATTCAGCCACGAAGTCCGCCAAGACCTGGGACTTAATGGCTTTCTGAGGAGCGAACGAGATTGTCTCGCCCATGATCTCCACCGCCCACTTTGCAACCCTACCCAAGGCCTCTCGGCACTGGATGATCTCCCCCAGGGGGAAGGATGACACCACAGTTACCGGATGAGACTCGAAGTAGTGTCGCAGCTTCCGTCGCGTTAGGATCACCGCGTACAGCAGCTTCTGGACTTGTGGGTAGCGGATCTTGGTTTCGGACAGTACCTTGCTGACAAAGTAGACTGGCCTCTGAACGGGCAGTGCATGCCCCTCTTCTTGCCTCTTGACCACAATCGCGGCGCTAACCACCTGGGTGGTCGCGGCGACGTAGACCAGGAGGGCTTCTCCGGTAGCTGGGGGCACCAAGATAGGCGCCTTTGTGAGGAGCGCCTTCAGGTTCCCGAGGGCTTCCTCGGCCTCAGGGGTCCAAGTGAAGCACTCGGCCTTCCTTAAGAGGCGGTACAGAGGTAGACCTCTTTCACCGAGGCGTGAGATGAAACGGCTCAGAGCCGCGAGGCATCCCATGACCCTCTATACGCCTTTCAAGTCCTTGATGGGCCCCATGCTGGTAATGGCTGCAATTTTTTCTGGGTTGGCTTCGATGCCCCGCTCGGAGACGATGAACCCCAAGAGCATGCCTCGGGGCACCCCGAAGACACACTTTTCGGGATTGAGCTTGACGCCTTTTGCCTTGAGACATCGGAATGTCGTTTCAAGGTCGGAAAGGAGGTCGGAGGCTTTCCTCGTCTTGACTACGATGTCATCGACGTAGGCCTCGACCGTGCGGCCAATGTGTTCACCGAACACATGGTTCATGCACCGCTGGTACGTCGCGCCCGCATTCCTCAAACCGAACGGCATGGTGACATAGCAGTACATGCCGAAGGGTGTGATGAAAGAAGTCGCGAGCTGGTCGAACTCTTTCATCTTGATTTGATGATACCCCGAGTAGGCATCGAGGAAAGATAGGGTTTCGCACCCAGCAGTGGAATCCATGATCTGGTCGATGCGAGGCAGAGGGTAGGGAACCTTCGGACATGCTTTATTGAGACCAGTGTAGTCTACACACATCCGCCATTTCCCCCCTTTCTTTCTCACAAGCACAGGGTTGGCAAGCCATTCGGGATGGAATACCTCTTTGATGAACCCTCCCGCCATTAGCTTGTGAATCTCCTCGCCTATGGCTCTGCGCTTCTCTTCGTCGAATCGGCGCAGCGGCTGCTTGACGGGTCGGGCTCCGGCTCGGATGTCCAGCGAGTGCTCGGCGACATCCCTCGGTACGCCGGGCATGTCCGAGGGACTCCACGCGAAGACGTCGGCGTTCGCGCGGAGAAAGTCGACGAGCACTGCTTCCTATTTGGGATCGAACCTGGAGCCGATCCGAATCTGCTTGGAGGTGTCGCCGCTGGGGTCGAGGGGGACGGACTTAACCGTCTCCGCTGGCTCGAAGTTGCCGGCGTGACGCTTCACATCTGGCACCTCCTTAGAGAGGCTCTCCAGGTCGGCGATGAGGGCCTCGGACTCGGCGAGGGCCTCGGCGTACTCCACGCACTCCACGTCGCATTCGAACGCTTGTTTGTACGTAGGGCCGACGGTGATGACCCCGTTGGGGCCCGGCATCTTGAGCTTCAGGTAGGTGTAGTTGGGGATGGCCATGAACTTCGCGTAGCATGGCCTCCCTAGTACCGCGTGGTAGGTCCCTCGAAACCCGACCACCTCGAACGTCAGGGTCTCCCTTCGGAAGTTGGAGGGTGTTCTGAAGCAGACGGGAAGGTCGAGCTGTCCGAGGGGTTGGACGCGCTTCCCGGGGATGATCCCATGGAAGGGCGCAGCGCCTGCCCGGACAGAGGACAGATCAACACGCAGGAGCCCGAGGGTCTCGGCGTAGATGATGTTGAGGCTGCTGCCTCCGTCCATGAGGACTTTGGTGAGCCTGACGTCGCCGATGACGGGGTCGACGACGAGCGGGTATTTCCTCGGGCTCGGCACATGGTCGGGGTGATCGTCTCGGTCAAAGGTGATGGGCTTGTCGGACCAGTCTAAATAGACTGGCGCCGCCACCTTGACCGAGCAGACCTCCCGGCGCTCTTGCTTGCGGTGCCGAGCCGAGGCATTCGCCGCTTGCCCACCATAGATCATGAAGCAGTCGCGGACCTCGGGGAACTCTCCTGCCTGGTGATCTTCCTTCTTGTCGTCGTCGCGGGCCTTGCCACCCTCCGCGGGTGGCCCGGCCCTGTGGAAGTGGCGCTGAAGCATGACGCACTCCTCAAGGGTGTGCTTGACCGGTCCCTGGTGATAGGGGCACGACTCCTTGAGCATCTTGTCGAAGAGGTTGGCACCTCCGGGGGGCTTCCGAGGGTTCTTGTACTCGGCGGCGGCGACAAGGTCCGCGTCGGCGGCGTCGCGTTTCGCTTGCGACTTCTTCTTGCGCTTCTTCTTGGCACCGCGCTGAGTTGACGCCTCGGGAGTACCTTCCGATGGGCGGCCCTGGGGCTGCTTGTCCTTTCGGAAGATAGCCTCGACCGCCTCCTGGCCGGAGGCGAACTTGGTGGCGATGTCCATCAGCTCGCTTGCCCTGGTTGGGGTCTTGCGGCCCAGCTTGCTCACCAGGTCGCGGCAGGTGGTGCCAGCGAGGAACGCGCCGATGACATCCGAGTCGGTGATGTTGGGTAGCTCGGTGCGCTGCTTCGAGAATCGCCGGATGTAGTCTCAGAGAGACTCTCCCGGCTGCTGTCGGCAGCTTCGGAGGTCCCAGGAATTCCCGGGGCGCACATACGTGCCCTGGAAATTGCCGGCGAAAGCTTGGACTAGGTCGTCCCAGTTGGAGATCTGCCTCGGAGGTAGGTGCTCCAACCAGGTGCGAGCGGAGTCGGAGAGGAACAGGGGGAGGTTGCGGATGATGAGGTTGTCATCGTCCGTTCCACCTAGCTGGCAGGCCAGACGGTAGTCCGCGAGCCACAGTTCCGGTCTCGTCTCCCCCGAATACTTCGTGATAGTAGCCAGAGGTCGGAACCGGGTCGGGAACGGCGCCCGTCGGATGGCTCGGCTGAAGGCTTGCGGACCGGGTGGTTCGGGCGAGGGACTCCGATCCTCCCCGCTGTCATAGCGTCCCCCACGCCTAGGGTGGTAGCCTCGGCGCACCCTCTCGTCGAGGTGGGCCCGTCGGTCGCGGTGGTGGTGCTCGTTGCCGAGGCGACCCGGGGCCGCAGGCGCGGTGTTGCGCTTGCGCCCGGTGTAGACCAAGGCTTCCCGCATGAATCAGGAAGTCACGGCATGAGGTTCCGAGGGGTACCCCTGCCTTCAGGAGGCAGAGCTCTCGGCCCGTCGGATCGCGGCGCCTTCCAGGAGATTCTTGAGTTCTCCCTGGATTCGCCGCCCTTCGGTGGTTGATGGCTCTGGCATCGCACGAAGAAGCATTGCTGCTGCCGCCAGGTTCTGGCCGACCCCACTGGATGCGGGTGGTGGCCTGAGCCTGACGTCGTCGGCGATGCGGTGCTGGAAGCCCTGGGGTAGATGACGTTTTTCTCCGGCCAGAGGTTGGCCCGCCCATGCCTGCCTGACGTCCCGACGGATCGGCTCCAGCGCTCCTGCTCCCTCGTCGAGCCTGGCCTGCACCCCGCGGATTTGCTCGAGCTGTGGGTCATGACCCCCCGCCTGAACGGGGACCACAGCTAGCTCCCGTGGGATGTCAGCCTCAGGCACCAGCCTAGGGAGGTCACCGTCCTCAGGCATGCCGAGATGGCTGCCTTCGGGGGGACCCCTAGATCGACGTGGAAGCATTCGCGACTTGGGCCATGATCCTCGTCGCCGAGGCTTTGGCCACCGTCGGAACAGTCGGAAAGGCAGTAGTCGCATGCGGTCATGAAGTCTCGCATGGCACTGGGGTTACCAAGTCCAGAGAAATCCCAACAGATGCTGGGTTCGTCGTCTTCCTCGGACCCAGAGGGCCCGTAGGTCGAGACGTCCGTCAGCCGGTCCCAAGGTGACCGCACACAAAAACCCCAGAGGGTCTGGATTTGCCTCTATGAGAGCGCCCGCCAAAGCGAAGTCGCTAGACGGGTTGAGGCTGAACCCAAAAGACGCGGGATGGGAATCGATCGGTACCTTTTGGTCGACGGGCGGCGATAAGGTCGCGTCGGGGACTGACTGCACCGTCGTCTCAGGTACGAGGGTGACATCCAGTAAGCTTTTCGCGAGCGTGCTGGCGTCGTCCGCTTGCTAGGATTGGCGTGTCGCAGGGAGACGGCGCTCGCCTTCATCTCAAACGCGAGGTCGACGCCTGGTGCGCCCCCCGTTGGGGTGCCGGGACCGTCGACTCGCTCGACAGCCGACGAGGCGCTGTCTCCTGCTTGGCCTTGGTTGCCCCGCCTCCTCCTCCGTCGACGGGGGAGAGGACGGGGTGAGCTCGAAGGTTGCTCTTCCACCATGCGGGGAAGACGTCGCCGATTCCGCCGCCGGCAGGCGGGTTGTCGGCCGCCACTGTTGTTGTCGCACGACGGTGGAAGGAGTATCATGTCGTAGCTGCCGTCGAGGGACATGAACTCAAGACTCCCGAAACCGAGTACCGTCCCGGGTTGGAGAGGTTGCTTGAGACTGCCCATCTGGAGCTTGACGGGAAGCTATTCGTCAACACGCAGCAGGCCCCTACCTGGCACACCAACTGTCGGCGTTCCGAGACCGGGGGGTCCCTGGGCCGACGAGTGAATGTCGCCACGTGCCCCAGCCCAGATGGGTCGAGCGCGAGGGCGAGCGCGAAGGGGGGAGAGCGAGGCGGCCGGAGACCGGCGTGAGAGAGGTGGGAATCCCGCGGCCTTCGTGTTCGTCTCGCGCCCAGGTCGGGTGCGCTTGCAGTAGGGGGTTACAAGCGTCCACGCGGGAGAGGGAGCGAGCGGCTCCAGGCAAGCGCCTGTTCTCGTCCTCGTCCCCGCGCGGCCAACCTTCTCTAAGAGGGCCCTGGTCCTCCCTTTTATAGACGTAAGGAGAGGATCCAGGTGTACAATGGGGGGTGTAGCAGGGTGCTACGTGTCTAGCGGAGGTGAGCTAGCGCCCTAGGTACATGCCGTTGTGGCAGCCGGAGAGATCTTGGCACCCAGCTGGTGTGATGTCGTGGCCGTCGAAGGAGCGATGGAGCTTCGCGGAGGGACAGCTGTCGGAGCGGTTGAACCCTTGCTGACGTCCTCTTGCTTCCGTAAGGGGGCGGAGAGCCACCGTCGTCACAGAGCATGCGGGGCGCCATCATTGCCTATCTGGCGGCGCGAGCCAGATGGGACGCCGGTCTTGTTCCCTGAGGCCCGAGTCAGCTCGGGGTAGGGTGATGATGGCGCCTCCTATCGACGTGGCTGGTCTACGCCCTAGGTTGGGCGATGTGGAAGCTCCTACGAAGCCGAGGTTGAGTCCGAGCCCTGGGTCGGGCGAGGCGGAGATCGTCGTCTTCTGGGGCCGAGCCCAAGTCCGAGCCCTGGGTCGGGCGAGGCGGAGATCGTCGTCTTCTGGGACTTAGCCCGAGTCCGAGCCCTAGGTCGGGCGAGGCGGAGATCGTCGTCTTCTGGGACTTAGCCTGAGTCCGAGCCCTGGGTCGGGCGAGGCGGAGATCGTCGTCTTCTGGGACTTAGCCCGAGTCCGAGCCCTGGGTCGGGCGGAGCGGAGTTCGCCGTCTTCCGGGACTTAGCCCGAGTCCGAGCCCTGGGTCGGGCGGAGCGGAGTTCGCCGTCTTCCGGGACTTAGCCCGAGTCCGAGCCCTGGGTCGGGTGGAGTTCGCCGTCTTCCGGGACTTAGCCCGAGTCCGAGCCCTGGGTCGGGCAGAGCGGAGTTCGCCGTCTTCTGGGACTTAGCCCGAGTCCGAGCCCTGGGTCGGGCGAAGCGGAGCTTCCTATGGCGCCTCCGGCAGGGCCTGACCGCTTGTCAGTCTTACTCTGTCCAGTGGCACTGTAGTCGGTGTGGCGTAGGCGGCGCTGTCCTTTCGTCAGGCCGGTCAGTGGAGCGGCGAAGTGACGGCGGTCACTTCGGCTCTGCCGGCGGGGGGTGCGTGCCAGGATAAGGGTGTCAGGCCACCTTTGCATTAAATGCTCCTGCGACTTGGTCGGTCGGTGCGGCGACTTGGTCAGGGTTGCTTCTTAGCGAAGGCAGGGCCTCGGGCGAGCCGGGAATATGTTCGCCGCTAAAAGGGGGGCCTCGGGCGAGACGGAAATCCTCCGGGGTCGACTGCCCTTGTCCGAGGCTAGGCTCGGGTGAGGCGTGATCGTGTCCCTCGAATGGACTGATCCCTGACTTAATCGCACCCATCAGGCCTTTGCAGCTTCATGATGATGGGGGTTACCAGCTGAGAATTAGGAGCCTTGAGGGTACCCCTAATTATGGTCCCTGACAGCTCTCTTGTGGGTTTTGGTGTTTGGATGACAACCCAGTTAAAGGACTAACAAGTGTGCTAAGTATTGAACAGGTGCTTAATGCAAAGCTAATAGGGTTCAACACAAGTGAACAAGTGTGATGGTCCCAAGACTGAATTATCTATAGATAATGAACAGTGCTTAAGCGAGACTCGGTGTGCGTAACTCAGAGACAACCGATCAAGCCCAAGGATGGAGGCAAGAAGAGCTTCGAGGTACCGAGTGCACGGGAGAAGATCAAGGAGACCAGGAACCCAAAGCCGGGGGTGAAGAAGAAGACTTGCAAAGTCAAGGTTGATCGAGTTAAGAGTTATGGTGCATCAAGGATCACTACATAAGGACATGACTTACAACCAATGAGGTAACATCTACAGTTATGTGGTGTAAGTCATAAGGCTCAAGATCAAGCTCGAGAAATGAACAAGGGAGTTGGAGCTCAGATATGTCAATCTAGATCAAGTCAAGTTGACTTAATGGTTTAGAGTTCAACATCGACCTCAAACATGCCAAATTGGGTAAAACGATGAAAAAGGTTAAATATGTAAGGTTTGAGTGTTCAACCATGTTGCATACACCTCTTACTACAAGTTTAGTGCTTTGGTTTGCTCTCTAACTCTTTCTGTAGAGAAAGTACCATTCTGAGCTCTGCTAGAGAAGAAACAGAAAAGCTAGGAGAAGAACAAGAAAGATGTAAGGTTCTAGGACTAAATCAATTGGATTATACTCTAAATGTGTTTGTTTAAGTCTCAGGAAAATCCTCCCAAAAATTGAAGTCAAACGGAGAAAGAACGGAAGAAAAATCACTTAGTGTGCTGTTGGCTGGTGCACAGGACAATGAATAGTAGCTGTCCGGTGCATAGGACAGTGAATAGTAGCTGTGTCCGGTGCACAGGACAGTGAATAGTAGCTGTGTCCGGTGCACAGAACAGTGAATAGTAGCTGTGTCCGGTGCACAGGATAATTAATAGTAGCTGTGTCTGGTGCACAGGACAGTGAATAGTGACCTGTCTGGTGCACAGGACAGTGAATAGTAACCTGTCCGGTGCACCAACGACTAGCTGTTCCAGAGAAGGAAACTGTCAATCAGATCTGTTACTGTTCACTGTCTGGTGCGCCACCAGACAGTCTGGTGCACTCGCAACCAGGGAAGGCTGGGAGCTTCCAAATGAAGCTCCAACGGCTCCTATGCCCTTTGGGGCTATAAAAGGGACCCCTAGGCGCCTCAAACAAGTACACAAGAGCAGCCAACAAGTGCATACATCATTTGGATCAATTCTTTCTCTCCCTCTCTTGTGTATCTCTCTAGTTTATGTAGAGGCAAAGTTATAAGCCTTTAGAGAGAGGGGAAGTGCTGCTGAGAGCTAGAGCAAAATCTTGAGCGCATTGTTACTCTGTCGGAGTGCTGTCGAGAAGATTGTAAGCAGCCACGACATTGTTGTAACTGATATCAACATAGTGGAAGGCTCTATCTGTTGCACTGACAGATCTGAGCAAACGGAGGAAGGAGTTGAAATAGACTCCAAGCCAAGGTGTGGCTAACTCCAACGAGGACTAGGCAATCATTTCAGGCTTGGCCGAACCTCGGGATAAATCCCTGTGTCTGTGTGCTCTGCTCTATGTTGTGTGCTGTTTCTCTGTCTTATTTGCTGTTTATACTTGCACTTCAATATTTATATGTGGTTCAAGATGTCTTCGAAGTGCAGGGTATTTTAAGACAGGAACTTCAATTCCGCTGCAACCTACTCGAAGGGCCTTTCATTCCACTGCGATCCAGCCTTCGAGTAGAGTAAGAATTTCTAGTTTTAAAGTAATAATTATTATCCGCCTATTCACCCCCCTCTAGGCGACATCCAGATCCTGTTCCCGGGCATAGGGAACTTTCAATTGGTATCGGAGCTAGGCCTCTCCAGTGTGGGCTTAGCCGTCCAGAGATGACGATGTCGTCACAAGAGGTAACTCTAGAACTTCTTCTAGGCGATGGTTCTAATTATAAATCTTGGTATGTCTCTATTTATAATGCTTTCATGCATATTGATCTTGATTTGAGATAGATCTTTAGTAGAAGTAGTTTCCCTCTGATATTAGTAAAAACGTTCTAATGCTGAACTAAGATGTCTATCTCTCAATCACCATGCTTGCAACATCTTAGTTGACTCTCTTTCTAGAGGTGCTTATTTTGCCATCATGAGTAGTGATAGTGATTTATTTGTTGATGCTCATGATCTATGGACTAGAATTAAAATAAAATATTCTGAGTCCAATTGTACTACTTCTACTCCCTATGTTGCTTGTGGTACTAACCTTTCAAAGGGAGAAGAAAAACGATGACAACCAAACGATGAATCCACCTCACCGATAGGTTTGTCTTCCACTAGTTATAAATGTCTTATTGCTAACAATGATAGTGGAGACGAAAGCGATGATGAGGAGGAATATGAGGATGATAGTGAGGATGAGTCTTCATCACCACAAGGTACATTTTCCTGTACTGCTTCCACTAATAATAATGATAGGGAAAATGAGACCGGCGATGTGGAAGAAGAGGAGATTCGCCGGTTCTACACCCATCTCAACAAAGAAGACAAAGTGCTCTTGGTTAAGATGTTGAGGAGGACCAAGGAACAAGGCGAGACGCTTCTCAGGCTAGAGGAGACTCTCATCAAAACCAACGATAGCCTGGAGAAGATGTAACACCCCGGGCATTAAGGGAAAAAGCTGGGTGCATCTCATACATGCGCCAAAGAAGACAACATATATAATCACAGAGTGTATAGAGATAAATGTCACAATAATCAGAGTACTTATTACATAGCGGAAGTCTTACAAAATAAAAGATAAATATAGCAGGATCTAAAATCCATCCTTGGCGCCAGAAAGTCAACTGGGAGATGCCACCTAGATCGAATCGAACTCCTTGATATGTGGCTCCTCTTGAACCACCTGATCTTCTCCTCTGGGGGGTGTGAGACAGCAAGGGTGAGCTCACACATGTTCATCGCTCAACAAGTTGTGGGGAATAATGTGCATGAACTCACCAAAGGTGGGAGCTCATGAAGTGTAAGGCTTACCAAAGAGAATGGTTAAAGTTGGGCATTGCTTTTAAAAGTTGGTCAAAATTTTATTAGCAATTACTAAGTATAAGTAGATACCAAACCATAATAATAATAGAACAAAATTAATAACAAATCCCATGCAAATGCAAATGACAAATTGAGTTTAGGTTCCATAGTTTAATCATGTGAGGGTTCGAGCCGCTCATGACCGTGAGCACGGCTAGTATACCAGTTTTACACTCTGCAGAGGTTGCACATCTTTACCCACAAGCCATGTTACCCATCTGCCAAGGGGTCATGAATCTCATACACCTCTACCAAGGAAGCGAGGCAGGGTGACACTACGAGGCCTTTACAAAGTTCCACTAGCTTCAGAAAACCCGCTACAGTTTATAGGAAGCTCCGGTGTAGGAATCCCTCGCCTGACCGCCATCGCAGCAAAATCAACCCAAGGACCTCCCTACACTGACCACTCCCCTACTGCCCTTGCCCCTTTCGGGTAAGGTAGTCATCCACTAGCTTTCCTAGTTAATCAGCCAAGGGCGTCCCATTAAACCCTTGTGGTAGCACTGTTTTCCCGGGTGGTCGCTCCATGTTCCAATTAACATAATGATCTTATCATGAACATAAATAACATAATAGAATAATTGGAACATGGATGTAATGAAATATTAACCCAAAAACCGTGTAAAGCAATAGCATAGCTACCCAAGTGATTCAGGGATAAACAAGGGAAAATGATAAACAGACTAGGGTGACCTATTGGGTCCCATCAAAATTAAACCTATGCATTGAATAGTGATAATAAAGAAACATTATTGGGTAACAAAAGTGGATCAAGGGCACAACTTGTCTGGCACTTAAGATTCCAGTTACCAGGGTGATTCTTCGGATCCTCGTGACCGCACTGCTAGTCATAGCAATACAAACAAATATGGCATAGATAAAATCAACATCACACCAAACATGAGAACAAATTGAATAACAATAATCTACGCGAAGCTACGAGTTCGCGGGTTCGAGAACTACTAAGATCGGAGTTACGATTAAGGAGTTATGATTTTATAAAAGAACTGTGTGATTAAAATATTAAACTATATTATAATTTGGTTAATATAAATCATATGAGAGGTCATTCTACAAATAATTATCTCAACTTTAATCTAAGTTATAAATTTACCATAAATCATATTCTAGTAGATTATAATGATAAGCAGATTAAAAAGACTAACCAACATAGGGTAAATAAAGCTCTAATTATAAAATAATGAGACATGATATAATAAATGGTGTTATTGCATAGTAAATATTTATACGAGACTAACACAACTTGAACGGATCAAATCGGAGTTAAAACGGAAACGTTATGAATTTTCCAAAGTTTTTATGTATTTGATATGTGATTAATTAGGAGATCAATTTTATTATTGTTTTCATGTCAAAACAGTGGTACTAACTGATAAACAATAATATTATAAAATTATAAAAATTAGAATGGATTGATTTGGACTTCATATGAATTTTATATGAATTAAACAAATTCTAGCATTTATTTTCACATTAAAAATTATTTTCTAATCACTTTTATTGAATTTTATAAATCTCTGGACTGGGCACACTAATATTAGAAAGTGCAGGGGCCCTGGCGCAATGTGTACCAAGACCCAGAGAACCCAGGCGATGGACCGCGGGTTGAATAGCAAGTTTTTCGGGGTCTCTTTTAGAAGTGTGCTCAGCTGAACCTATCTGGGCGAGTATGAGCCGTCAGATCCCGATCAGACGACCACCGCCACTCCGACCAAAACGTTTTCTGAGGATCTAATCCTAGCCGTGAAGTAGCCGGTCAATGGTGGAGATAGGATCAGGTCGGACCGTTCCCATCCACTAATCCTGGCCGCCCATCCGTTTGAGATCCTACGGCTACCGATCGCCTTCCCTACGACCGAGCAGAGCGCCGGCGTGCACATAGCACGGCGGAAGCTTCACCGGAGCAATCCCAATCTAGCGCTCCAAGACCCCTATTCTCAAATCAAGTGGTGCTAGACGCTGTCTGGGCCCTATTGAACAACAACGCGTTGACGTACCGGTGATTGAAGAGGTAACCGAGCTCGCCCATGGCGATCGGCGGATTTGTGGCGACGTGATGACTCCGACGTGGAATCCCCGTGGCGACAAGGCTTTCCCCCAGCCGTAGGTGCCCCACACAACCTTCTTGAGCTCCGCGCTTTCCCCCGAGTGGGTCCCCCTAGCCGGACCGACAGCCAAGGCGAGAATCAATCACAACTCACATCTCTCTCTCTCAGGTAGAACTCTCCGCACTCTCTGCAGGCTTCGGCCATCACCACGGCAACACCTCCCTCCGATGAACGATTCCCATCAAGAGCGCTACCTAGTTCGAGTATGCAGGACGACTACGCAACCTAGTGATGAGGGCGGAGATTTGGAGGTGATTTACCGGAGGATGGCAGCGCAGGGGCTCCGTTCCACGTGATGGCGCCTCTCCGCCATGGTTCTTGGACTCCGGCGAGCACCCACTTGACCTCCCACCGATGACACTGCAAGCTTCAAGGCCCGCCGCCAATCCCGCAGCGCAGTCGTTTTACGAACGGTCGACGGCGTGGACTGGAGTACACGCGCCACCGGGAGATTCTCTCTCTCACATGGTTTTGGTTTAACGCAGAATGCAGGGTCCTAATGGCGCGGCAGTTCACCATTGAGGTATGCACTAGCCGAGACTTGGGGTCCAAGGGGGAAAGTGTCCACGGTAGTTATACCCTGAAGCCAGGAAGATCCGGTCGTAGTCTCCGGCTGCAGGGATTGCGGCACAATCGCAACAGAACGAAGGGGATAGATCCGACGAGATGGCCCCACACGGCAGCGACCGCAGAGTTAAGGGCGCGCGCTCAAAGAAAAAGGCTGACGGGTCGGTCCATGTGCCAGCGAGATGACCGGGTCGTTAGTGGGTGCGAATAAACGACTGTCAAATGGGCCCCACAGCACAAAGATGCGAGCGAGCGCGATGGAAGTGAGGCTGGCGGCTAGGGTTTTGCTCAGTGGCAACACGCGCGCGGGAGCTAAGATGGGCCCAGCGGTGGAGAGGAGGAAAAGAAGGAGATGGGCCAAGTTGGAAAGAAATCGGCCCAGCAGATGCTTCTTCCTTTTTTTCTTTCATTTTATTTCCTGTTTTATTTTCCTTTTATTATTTCCCTTTATGAATTCCAAACTTGAATTCAAGCTTTTGTGGCGAATTTGTACCCAGGTTTGGTGTATATAACTTGTACATACAACTCAGAGAATAAATTTGTTTATTTATAAATTTATTTGGTATTGTGTAATATCTTTCTCCTATTTTATATCCCAATTTCAATTTGGGGGTCCAATTCAAATCTCAATCATTATTATATTTTGATTTATGTTATTATTATTTTTGTTGAATGCATAAACAAATCAAAACTCCAATATAATGCAATAGAGGTATATTTATTTTAATTTATTTATTTGCTTGGTAGATGTTTGAATTATGAAACACTGATATTATTTTCTTTCTTTTTTTAGAAAAATAATATTTTGAATGTGGGATAAGAATTAAAAGTTACTTGAAAATTAAATACTCATGTAATTAAATGCTTATAGTGCATCATTTAATGATATGTGTAATCATTTATTTGAATAGAAGACTTTTCTATCTCTTCTTTTCTAAAATAATTCTTGGTTTTCAAAATTCAGTCCTCACTTTTCAACTCTCAAGTATAATTTTAGATATCTGAGTTTACTATTTTATTTCTTCGTATATTTATTTTATTTTATTTTTTTATACAGATTTTAGGCCTTACAGAAGATGACCAAAGAACATGAGGTGCTAAAGTGCTCTCATGATAATTTGGTCCAACGGTATGAATCTGTTTTATTTGAGCAAAGAAATAATCATGATATATTATCTGATGTTGCTCAACTTAAAACTAAGAATTCTATGCTTAAGAGTCAAGTAGAAATGATAAATTTAGAAAAACTTGCTCTAAGTGAAAAATATGATATGCTATCTTATTCTCATAATGAATTAGTTGATGACCATATCATGCTTGATATTGCTCATGAGGTAGTAATTACTAGTTTAAACTCATGTGAACTACATTCTTGCATAAGTGATCAATTAGTTAAAATATCATCATGTGCTGACCTCTACTGCCCCAAGAAAGGCCAATCTTTGATTGAGCAACAAGTTGTAGGGTCAAAAAGAAAATTGCTTGGGAACAAGAAATAAAGACAATTGAGGAGAAGACGCTATGCTCGACTTCCTCAAGATATCTACGAACGCGTGGTGAAGAAGCTTGAGGAAGGAGAAACCACAACAAGGGTCAAACTCTACGAGAAAGAAGTTCCTAAGGCAATAAGTGAAGCAATCAACATGAAACAAGAAAAAGGTAAATATTCAATTAGTCATGTTGTTTGCACTGATCATCTCTCTATGTTATCCAAGAGCAAAAAGGGAAGAGGAAAACGGAGGTGCTTCAAGTGCAAGGAATTAGGCCACTTCATTGCGTCTTGTCCACACAAAGACAAGGATGAAGGAATGAGGAGATGTTTTGGATGCAACTATAAGGACCATATGATCACTTCATGTCCGCTCATGAAGAATCAAAGACATGCACCCTCCAAGACGACCCTCACTAAGAAAAAAGACAAACAACAAGTGTCATGTCAGGTTGAGCGACGCTTCTGCTACATGTGTGGTGAGCATGGTCATCTACCTAAGGTATGTAAGAAGGGTAAGGTTCCTAAGCAAGTAAATTTATCTCAATCTTATTCGCTTAGGAGACCCAAATCATACACTTGTGCTAGATCAGTAATGAGATCACCTAGAACTAGCACAATTGCTATTTGGGTACCAAAGGCTCTTTTAGATGAACGTTATGGACCCATCCCGAGATGGGTACCAAACTGTGCCAACTAGACCATGCAGGTGCCTCGAGATGGACTGGAGACCCTAGGAGAGCTTAAGATGGTTAATTCAAACTCTACGCTTAAGTTGTCAATTTTATTGTCTATTTATTAACCCAAGGTAGAATTATTGTGCAATACTAATCCCATGTTCATCTCGAGTTAAATAAGTTGTAGAGGTCCTTAATCATTATTGGTGAATCAAACAAAGGACTTTGATGAGAATCTGCAACTTGCTCTCCAAAGGACGGTACCCGTGTATCTTAAGTGCATTATTTCTAATCAGTATTGCTTTTAAGTTGGATTGTCGTGCTATACCTATCCTTGGAGTAGTTATGTTTTTGAGATTGCTTGTGTTGAATATCTTTCAATTAATGATCCATGATTTCCAATATCATAATCATGCTTGCTCAATCGTGACTGTGTGCTTTATAGGTTATATCTCTTGAATCATTCAATGGGTAGCTTTTCAATTAATATATCCACCATGATTAACTCTCTTAGTGTATGTGGATAAACCTGTATCTTTCTATAAGTCATGCTATGTGGTTTTTAATGATTAACTTATGTGCAAGCATGATAGTTTTGTTTAGTCCATGTTCACATGATTACTTTGTCTTGGTACCCTGTGTATACCAAAACAAGAAATTCATGTTGTGTCTCTAATGCACCCTCTCGAGCTATGAGGTGCATGAGCAAAAGGAGCCCTAAATTGGTGACAACAGGTGCTCTCACTCCACAATACCTAAAAGAATGGATCTCATGGCATTTAGGTAAAAGGCAAAGGTATGGAAAATGGAACTATGCAATTTCATTAAATATCTTGAAGTTCCGTTGATTGTGATCATAGCTATATTCTTGCCTTTCAATTGGTAGTATCTTGACTTAGGTGCTCTATGCTTTAAAATGTTGTTTCCTTTGGTGTGCCTAAGAAAATACTTCTTAATCATGGTGTGCTTAGACATTGTGCTTTATATGCATGATCTTGTCGTTTTTCAATTGGTATATGTGTTGCAATGATCATCATGTGTGAAGCGTGCCTAAGTTGCTTTTAAAATGTTATATATCTTGAGGCATGCATTGTTTCCACTAGTCATAAGTTGTATTATGTCATCTATTCAATTGGTATCTTTTTGTGATGCAATTGATATATTATGCCTAGACCAAGGTATGTTGTGATCCCCTCTAGTTCCGAGGACGCTAGAATGTGCAAGGTGCAAGTCATTCAAATACTTGATGCACAACTTTAGGGGGAGCACACATAACTTGTGTCTTTTGAGACTAACTGTTTCTTGAGTGATCCTATATAGTATCAAGGTGGAAAAGGGAAGATGAGCAAGAAATGGAGCAATCAGGACCTGGGTACCTCCACAAGTCGAGTAATTGGTATCTAAAGTTGTGAATAATTGCATATTTAAAGATTGCTCATGCTCTATAATAGTTGGTGATCCTAGATGCTTATCTTTAAATATCATGGAGCTATGATAGTGATGATCTTTCAATCGGTAGCCTTGGTAGTGTGCTTCAATTGGTATCTTTTGGTAATCACTAGAATAGAAGCTTCATCTTGTGCCACAATACTATAACTTGTTCTAAGTTTGGTGTCTTAGCAACAAGAAAAGGTCAGAATAAAGGATCAAGCACAAGTGTGAAGGAGCTCCCTAGAGATAAAACTTTCAAGATGGAAATCTTAAATTGATGACAAAAGAAACTCCGCCTACTTAGATGGAAAGTACACCATAATAATGGTAAAGGTACAAAAGGAGGTATTGACCTTTTTGCGTATTTATACCTTAATTTTTCTCAAATGCTTGTGTTGCATATGTTTAATGTGTAAAGGGGAGTAATGTTAGTGTGTTGCATTTTACCCTGCTGTCCCTTGACATCAT
Organism: Zea luxurians; assembly: GCA_029449295.1. Classification (NCBI taxonomy): domain Eukaryota; kingdom Viridiplantae; phylum Streptophyta; class Magnoliopsida; order Poales; family Poaceae; genus Zea; species Zea luxurians. The sequence goes on along the minus strand of JAOPSE010000177.1, from coordinate 470,416 downwards.
CCTATGTTCTTGCTTGAATATGGTTTTGGTGTTTGATGTCAAAGGGGGAGAATTTGTGCATTAAAGCTTACCTCGACCTGAGAGGAAAACTTATCTTAAGTGTGAAGAGGGTGAAGATTAATTTTTGTGTGTGCTAAAGGACTCAAAGGGGTTTCCTTGAGGTCCTATGATCTTAAGGAAGAATGTGTTAGTTTTGTTGATAATACTGATCATATGCTTCTTGTTGTATTATATGGTGATAATACATAATTAGTGCTTCCGATGATATGAATCAATTGGTAAGAATGTGTTAGTTTTTTTATAATACTAATCATATGCTTCTTGTTGTATTATATGGTGATAATACATAATTAGTGCTTCCGATGATATGAATCAATTGGTATATATTGTGTTTGTCCTGTAATAGATATCCATTTGGTTCTGGTGCTTTAAATTGGTATCTTAACGGTGAATAGTGGTAGGTTGATATTCCTATGGTATATCCATTTAATTGGTGTTTAACTCTGATTCTGTGCATTTGTGTGTTATACGCATCACGGTTTAATTATTGACACAATGCATCCCACAGGTGCTAAGGTGTAGTAATGCTTCGAATTAGCCTAAGTATGTGCAATTTGGCATATAAGGCCAAAGTTAAGATTTTAATGTAAGCACATATTTAGGGGGAGCATTCTATAAACTTAGAATTCAAAATTTGTGCTTCAAATCTTATTCTTGTGTAAGTTTTAATTGTGTTGCCATCAATCAACAAAAAGGGGGAGATTGAAATGAACAAGGGAGTTGGAGCTCAGATATGTCAATCTAGATCAAGTCAAGTTGACTTAATGGTTTAGAGTTCAACATCGACCTCAAACATGCCAAATTGGGTAAAACGATGAAAAAGGTTAAGTATGTAAGGTTTGAGTGTTCAACCATGTTGCATACACCTCTTACTACAAGTTTAGTGCTTTGGTTTGCTCTCTAACTCTTTCTGTAGAGAAAGTACCATTCTGAGCTATGCTGGAGGAGAAACAGAAAAGTTAGGAGAAGAACAAGGAAGATATAAGGTTCTAGGACTAAATCAATTGGATTATACTCTAAATGTGTTTGTTTAAGTCTCAGGAAAATCCTCCCAAAAGTTGAAGTCAAACGGAGAAAGAACGGAGGAAAAATCACTTAGTGTGTTGTTGGCTGGTGCATAGGACAGTGAATAGTATCTGTCCGGTGCACAGGACAGTGAATAGTAGCTGCGTCCGATGCACAGGACAGTGAATAGTAGCTGTGTCCAATGCACAGGACAGTGAATAGTGACCTGTCCGGTGCACAGGACAGTGAATAGTAATATGTCCGGTGCACCAACGGCTAGCTGTTCCAGAGAAGGAAATTGTCAATCAGATCCGTTACTATTCACTGTCTGGTGCGCCACCAGACAGTCCGATGCACCCGCAACCAGGGAAGGCTGGGAGCTTCCAAATGAAGCTCCAACGGCTCCTAGGTCCTTTGGGGCTATAAAAGAGACCCCTAGGCGCCTCAAACAAGTACACAAGAGCAGCTAACAAGTGCATACATCATTTAGATCAATTCTTTCTCTCCCTCTCTTGTGTATCTCTCTAGTTTGTGTAGAGGCAAAGTTATAAGCCTTTAGAGAGAGGGGAAGTGCTGCTGAGAGCTAGAGCAAAATCTTGAGCGCATTGTTACTCTGTCGGAGTGCTGTCGAGAAGATTGTAAGCAGCCACGACATTGTTGTAACTGATATCAACATAGTGGAAGGCTCTATTTGTCGCACTGACAGATCTCAGCAAACGGAGGAAGGAGTTGAAATAGACTCCAAGCCAAGGTGTGGCTAACTCCAACGAGGACTAGGCAAGCATTTCAGGCTTGGCCGAACCTCGGGATAAATCTCTGTGTCTATGTGCTCTGCTCTGTGCTATGTGCTGTTTCTCTGTATTATTTGCTGTTTATACTTGCACTTCAATATTTATATGTGGTTCAAGATGTCTTCGAAGTGCAGGGTATTTTAAGATAGGAACTTCAATTCCGCTGCAACCTATTCGAAGGGCCTTTTATTCCACTGCGATCCAGCCTTCGAGTAGAGTAAGAATTTCCAGTTTTAAGGTGATAATTATTATCCGCCTATTCACCCCCTCTAGGCGACATCCATATCCTTTTCCAGGGCATAGGGACCTTTCAACGGCCGACGAGCGATCACGTCACACAATTATAAATTAAAATACTCGTCTAAACAGAACGGTGTTAATTTAGCCATCGCGTTTAGCATAGGGTAAAGTCATGTTCCATGTTTAATTATTATGAACAGATAAAGGTAAATTAAAAGAATTGTCGCGCGGCAAAACGCGCGACACAACACTTAAATTGAATTAAGAAATAAACGACCCGTCGCGCGACGGAGCACGCAACGAGACACTTGCATTAATTATAAAGAAACGTTAAGCGTCGCGCGACGAAACGCACGACGGCATACATCATCTAAACTGAATTTAAAACGAAACGTCGCGCGACGAAGCGCGCGACACAGCTCATTAATAAAGATGAATTTAAAATAAATCGTCCCACGACGAAGCGCGTGACGCAGCTCATTAATAAGTGTAAATTTAAAATGAATCGTCGCGCGGCGAAGCGCGCGACGCAGCACATCGACTAAACTAAAATTAAAAATGGATTAAACTGAAAGTTGAATGTCGCGCAACTACGGTCGCGTGCACGGGAACGCGCTGCGCGCGCCGAGGCACGAGCAGCCGGGGGCAGGGGCACAGCCACCAGGGCGCGAGAGCACAGGGCCGCGAGGCGCGGGGCCGCTGGGGCGCACAGCCGCAGGGGCGCGGGGGCCGCTGGGGCGCAGGGCCGCCTGGGTGCGCAGCCGTAGGGGCGTGGGGGCCGCCGGGGTACGCAGCCGCAAGGGCGTGGGACCGCGGGGGCGAACCACCGGGCAGGGGCGCGAGCACGCAGGGCCGCTGAGGGCGAGCCGCCGTCGGGCAGGGACACGGGGCTACGGGGGCGCGACGCCGCCAGGGCGCGGAGGCGAGGCTGCCAGGACGTGCGTGCAGGAAAGAAAAAAAGGAGGGGCGCGCAGGGAGCACGCGCGGGGGAGAAGGAAGGGGAGGGGAGGGGAAGAGTGAAAGGGAAATGTGCCCTTGGGCCATTTCTAAGTATTTTGGTGATTGAGTGCCAACGCAAGTGCTTTTGTGTTGATCTATGCAATGTGGTGGACAAAGTGCAAATCAAGTCAAAAGGTATGTTTCTAGACTTAGTACATTGTTTTATGGACTAATGTATTGTGTCTAAGTGTTGGAAACAGGAAAGATTGAATTGGAAATGAGATGGCTATGTTCAGCCGAAGTCAGCTCGGTCTGGGTGCACCGGATTGTCCAGTGGTGCACCGGACAGTGTCCGGCGGTGCACCGGACAGTGTCCGGTGTGCCAGGCTGACTCTGGTGAACTTGCTACTCTCAGGACTTTGACGACGGTGTACGGCTATAAATCACCGGACTGTCCGGTGGTGCACCGGACTGTCCGGTGAGCCATTCATAGGGGAACTCATCGCTCTCGGGAGTTGATTAACGGCGTACGGCTAAAATTCACCGGACTGTCCGGTGGTGCACCGGACTGTCCGGTGAGCCAACGGTCAGCCGGGGCAACGGTCGGCCGAGGATTCCGCGCGTGACGCGTGGTCGAGCCAACGGTCACATTGGTGCACCGGACTGTCCGGTGTGCACCGGACGGTGTCCGGTGCGCCAACGGCTCTCAGACTCCAACGGTCGGCTTCGCCAAATAAGGAAGGATATCTGCACCGGACAGTGTCCGGTGGTGCACCGGACTGTCTGCGCCAGTCGACAGAAGGCAAGAACTGCCTTCCAGGAGTGTTCTCAACGGCTCCTAGCTGCCTTGGGGCTATAAAAGGGACCCCTAGGCGCATGGAGGAGAACATCAAGCATACTCAAAGCATTCCTAAGCACCAAGACTTCGATTCCACGCATTTGTTTCTTCGTGATAGCATCTAGAGCTCTTGTTGAGTTGTGAACTCGTCGGGTTGTGTTGCGAGCTCTTGTTGCGACTTGTGTGCGTGTTGACATTCTGATTTTGTATCTTGTGTGCGTTGCTCATCCCTCCCTTACTCCGTGCTTCTTTGTGAACTTCAAGTGTAAGGGCGAGAGGCTCCAAGTTGTGGAAATTCCTCGCGAACGGGATTAAGAAAAGCAAAGCAAAACACCGTGGTATTCAAGTGGGTCTTTGGACCGCTTGAGAGGGGTTGATTGCAACCCTCGTCCGTTGGGACGCCACAACGTGGAGTAGGCAAGCGTTGGTCTTGGCCGAACCACGGGATAACCACCGTGCCATCTCTGTGATTGATCTCTTGTGGTTATTGTGTTTTGTTGAGACTCCTCTCTAGCCACTTGGCGATTATTGTGCTAACGCTTAACCAAGTTTTTGCGGCTTAAGTTTCAAATTTTACAGGATCACCTATTCACCCCCCCTCTAGGTGATCTCAATTGGTATCAGAGCCGTTCTCTTCACGAAGGGACTAATCGCCTGAAGAGATGGATCCTAAGGGGAAGGGAATCGTGATCAACAATAAGGAGAAGGAGTCCTTCGTCAACGAGCCGAAGGATGACAAGCCTACCGACTCGGGCTCGGGCCATAAACGGAAAGATGGGAAGAAGAAGAAGACAAGGCACATCAAGGAGATCGTCTACTACGACGACAGCGACGAATCTACTTCTTCCCAAAAGGACGACTACGACTACGAGAAACGAAAGACGGTTAACTCAAACTTTTATTTCGATTATTCGCGTATTCCGCTTAGCTCAAATTCACATTTACTTTACATTCCTCTCGGCAAGCCTCCACACTTTGATGGGGAGGACTACGGATTTTGGAGCCACAAAATGCATAGTCACTTGTTTTCTCTCCATCCAAGCATATGGGAGATTGTTGAGAATGGAATGAAGTTTGATAGCTCGGATAGTCCTATATTTATTAATGAACAGATTCATAAAAATGCACAAGCTACTACTGTGTTGTTAGCCTCCTTGTGCAGGGACGAGTACCATAAAGTGAGCGGCTTGGACAATGCCAAGCAGATCTGGGACACCCTCAAGATCTCTCATGAGGGGAACGACGTCACCTTGCTCACCAAGATGGAGTTGGTGGAGGGCGAGCTTGGACGATTCGCGATGATAAGGGGCGAGGAGCCAACCCAAACATACAACCGGCTCAAGACCCTTATCAACAAAATAAGGAGCTACGGAAGCACGCGATGGACGGACCACGACGTCGTCCGCCTAATGCTAAGGTCCTTCACTGTACTTGATCCACATTTGGTGAACAATATTCATGAAAATCCTAGGTACACCAAGATGTCGCCCGAAGAAGTCCTTAGAAAGTTCGTAAGCGGGCGAATGATGATCAAGGAGGCGAGGTACGTGGACGATGCGTTGAACGGTCCAATCCATGAGCCTCAACCCATTGCTCTCAAGGCAACGAGGAGCAAGGAGGCGCTACCTAGCAAGGTGGCACAAGTTGAGGCGGCCGGGCTCAATGATGGAGAGATGGCCCTCATCATCAAGCGCTTCAAGACGGCGCTAAAGGGTCGTAAGGGACAGCCAAGCAAGACCAAGACAAAGGGGAAGCGCTCATGCTTCAAATGTGGTAAGATTGGTCATTTTATTGCTAACTGTCCCGATAATGAAAGTGACCAGGAAAAAGGGAACAAACGGGAAAAGAAGAAGAACTACAAGAAGGCCAAGGGCGAGGCACATATTGGAAAGGAGTGGGATTCAAATTGCTCCTCTTCCGACTCCGACAATGAAGGACTAGCCGCCACCGCCTTCAACAAGTCATCCCTCTTCCCCAACGAACATCACACATGCCTCATGGCGAAGGAGAAGAAGGTATGTACTCGGGATACCACTTATGCTTCTTCAAGTGATGACGATTCTAGTGATGACGATGAAATAGACTATTCTAGTTTATTTAAAGGTTTAGATAGAATTAAAATTGGCAAAATTAATGAGTTAATTGATGCCTTGAATGACAAGAATAGGTTGCTAGAAAAGCAAGAGGATTTGTTGTATGAAGAACATGATAAATTTGTAGAGGCACAAAAATCTCATGCTTTAGAAGTTAAAAGAAATGAAATGCTTTCTTATGAACTATCTACTTGTCATGAAACCATTTCTACTTTAAAAGGTGTGAATGATGATTTAAATGCTAAGTTAGAAAAATCTAGTAAATTAACAACTTGTGTAGAACATGTTGTAATTTGCACTAGGTGTAAAGATTTTAATGTTGATGCTTGTAGTGAACACCTAGATTGCATTTCTAAATTAAATGATGAAGTAGCTAGTCTTAATGCCCAACTTAAGACTAGCAAAAGTGAATTTGATAAATTAAAATTTGCAAGGGATGCCTACACGATTGGTAGACACCCCTCAATTAAGGATGGACTTGGCTTCAAGAGGGAAGCCAAGAACTTAACAAGCCATAAGGCTCCCATCTTCGCCAAGGAGAAAGGGAAGGCCCCTATGGCTAGTAGTGTGCAAAAGAACCATGCCTTCATGTATCATGATAGGAGACATTCTAAGAATGCCTTTAGAAGTTATAATGCTTTTGATTTTCATGCTATGACTGCTTCTAGTTCCCATGTTATGCATGATAGAAATGTTGTTAGGAGAAATGTTGTTCATAATATGCCTAGGAGAAATGTTGTTAATGTTCCTAGGAAAGTTAATGAACCCTCTACAATATATCATGCTTGCAATGCTTCATTTGCCATTTGTAGAAAAAATAAGAAGGTGATTGCTAGGAAGTTAGGGGCCAAATGCAAGGGAGACAAGACTTGCATTTGGGTCCCTAAGACAATTGTGACTAACCTTGTAGGACCCAACAAGAGTTGGGTACCTAAGACCCAAGCCTAAATTTGCCTTGCAGGTTTATGCATCCGGGGGTACAAGCTGGATTATCGACAGCGGATGCACAAACCACATGACGGGGGAAAAGAGGATGTTCTCTTCCTACGTCAAGAACAAGGATCCCCAAGATTCAATAATATTCGGTGATGGGAACCAAGGCAAGGTAAAAGGGTTAGGTAAAATTGCTATTTCATCCGAGCACTCTATTTCTAATGTGTTTTTGGTTGAGTCGCTTGGATATAATTTGTTATCTGTTAGTCAATTATGCAATATGGGATATAATTGTCTATTCACAAATGTAGATGTGTCTGTCTTTAGAAGGTGTGATGGTTCACTAGCTTTTAAGGGTGTACTAGACGGCAAACTTTATTTGGTTGATTTTGCAAAAGAAGAGGCCGGTCTAGATGCATGCTTAATTGCTAAGACTTGCATGGGCTGGCTGTGGCATCGCCGCTTAGCACATGTGGGGATGAAGAACCTTCACAAACTTCTAAAGGGAGAACACGTGATAGGTCTAACTAACGTACATTTCGAAAAAGATAGACCTTGTGCAGCTTGTCAAGCAGGGAAATAGGTGGGAGGCTCTCATCACACCAAAAATGTGATGACCACATCAAGACCCTTGGAGATGCTTCATATGGACCTCTTCGGACCCGTCGCCTATCTAAGTATAGGAGGAAGTAAGTATGGTCTTGTTATAGTTGATGATTTTTCCCGCTTCACTTGGGTATTCTTTTTGCAAGATAAATCTGAAACCCAAGGGACCCTCAAGCGCTTCCTCAGGAGAGCTCAAAATGAGTTTGAGCTCAAGGTGAAGAAGATAAGGAGCGACAACGGGTCCGAGTTCAAGAACCTTCAAATGCAGGAGTTCCTTGAGGAGGAAGGGATCAAGCACGAGTTCTCCGCTCCCTACACACCACAACAAAATGGTGTGGTAGAGAGGAAGAACAGGACGCTCATCGATATGGCGAGGACGATGCTTGGGGAATTCAAGACCCCCGAGTGCTTTTGGTCGGAAGCCGTGAACACGGCGTGCCACGCCATCAACCGAGTCTACCTTCACCGCCTCCTCAAGAAGACTTCGTATGAGCTTCTAACCGGTAACAAACCCAATGTGTCTTACTTTCGTGTATTTGGGAGCAAGTGTTATATTCTTGTGAAGAAAGGTAGAACTTCTAAATTTGCTCCCAAAGTTGTAGAAGGGTTTTTATTAGGTTATGATTCAAATACAAAGGCGTATAGGGTCTTCAACAAATCATCGGGTTTGGTTGAAGTCTCTAGCGACGTTGTATTTGATGAGACTAATGGCTCTCCAAGAGAGCAAGTTGTTGATCTTGATGATGTAGATGAAGAAGACATTCCAACGGCCGTAATGCGCACCATGGCGATTGGAGATGTGAGGCCACTGGAACAAAAGGAGCAAGATCAACCGTCTTCCTCAACTATGGTGCATCCCCCAACCCAAGATGACGAACAGGTACCTCAAGTGGAGGCGCATGATCAAGGGGGAGCACAAGATGTTCAAGTTGAAGAGGAAGAAGCACCTCAGGCACCTCCAACCCAAGTTCGAGCGACGATTCAAAGGAATCATCCCGTCGACCAAATTTTGGGTGATATTAGCAAGGGAGTAACTACTCGCTCTAGATTGGTGAATTTTTGTGAGCATTACTCCTTTGTCTCTTCTATTGAGCCTTTCAGGGTAGAAGAGGCCTTGCTAGATCCGGACTGGGTGTTGGCCATGCAGGAAGAGCTCAACAACTTCAAGCGTAATGAAGTTTGGACACTGGTGCCTCGTCCCAAGCAAAATGTTGTGGGAACCAAGTGGGTGTTCCGCAACAAACAGGATGAGCACGGGGTGGTTACAAGGAACAAGGCTCGACTTGTGGCAAAAGGTTATGCCCAAGTCGCAGGTTTGGACTTTGAGGAGACTTTCGCTCCTGTGGCTAGGCTAGAATCAATTCGTATATTGCTAGCATATGCCGCTCACCATTCTTTCAGGTTGTACCAAATGGATGTGAAGAGCGCTTTCCTCAATGGGCCGATCAAGGAGGAGGTGTACGTGGAGCAACCCCCTGGCTTCGAGGATAAACGGTACCCCGACCACGTGTGTAAGCTCTCTAAGGCGCTCTATGGACTTAAGCAAGCCCCAAGAGCATGGTATGAATGCCTTAGAGACTTTCTAATTGCTAATGCTTTCAAGGTTGGAAAAGCCGATCCAACTCTTTTAACTAAGACTTGCGATGGTGATCTTTTTATGTGCCAAATTTATGTCGATGACATAATATTTGGTTCTACTAACCAAAAGTCTTGTGAAGAGTTTAGCAGGGTGATGACGCAGAAATTTGAGATGTCGATGATGGGCGAGTTGAACTACTTCCTTGGGTTCCAAGTGAAGCAACTCAAGGATGGCACCTTCATCTCCCAAACGAAGTACACACAAGACTTGCTAAAGCGGTTTGGGATGAAGGATGCCAAGCCCGCAAAGACGCCAATGGGAACTGACGGACACACCGACCTCAACAAAGGAGGTAAGTCCGTTGATCAAAAGTCATACCGGTCAATGATAGGTTCTTTGCTTTATTTATGTGCTAGTAGACCGGATATTATGCTTAGCATATGCATGTGTGCTAGATTTCAATCCGATCCAAGGGAGTGTCACTTAGTGGCCGTGAAGCGAATTCTTAGATATTTAGTCGCTACGCCTTGCTTCGGGATCTGGTATCCAAAGGGGTCTAACTTTGACTTGATTGGATATTTAGATTCCGACTATGCTGGATGTAAGGTCGATAGGAAGAGTACATCGGGGACGTGCCAATTCTTAGGAAGGTCCCTGGTGTCGTGGAATTCTAAGAAACAAACTTCCGTTGCCCTATCCACCGCTGAGGCCGAGTACGTTGCCGCAGGACAGTGTTGTGCGCAACTACTTTGGATGAGGCAAACCCTCCGGGACTTTGGCTACAATCTGAGCGAAGTCCCACTCCTATGTGATAATGAGAGTGCTATCCGAATAGCGGAAAATCTCGTTGAGCATAGCCGCACAAAGCACATTGACATCCGGCATCACTTTTTGAGAGACCACCAGCAAAAGGGCGATATCGAAGTGTTTTATGTTAGCACCGAGAACCAGCTAGCCGATATCTTCACTAAGCCTTTAGATGAGAAGACCTTTTGCAGGCTGCGTAGTGAGCTAAATGTCCTAGATTCGCGGAACTTGGATTGATTTATAGCATACATGTGTTTATGCCTTTGATCATGTTCCTTCTGCATTTTGTTGCTTACTTGTGGTGCTCAAGTTGTACAAACACTCCCTGGACCTCACAAGTCCTTTTTGCAAGTGATGCACATATTTAGGGGGAGCTGTGCTACAACTTGACCCTTTGAGACTAACCGTGTGCTTGAGTTTGCTTGTTTTAGTCTCAAAGGAGGTTTGAAAGGGAAAAGGTGGACTTGGACCATGAAAGACTTCCACTGCACTTCGATGAGAGGGTAACTTATTCCAAGTTCATCTCATGTACTCTTATTGCCTTTGTATTCTTATTTGAAGATTTTGGCGAGGCAATGGGGTTCAAGGGCCAAGATTGATCCCGTTTTGGTGCTTGATGCCAAAGGGGGAGAAAATAAAGGCCAAAGCAATAGATGGATCAGCTACCACTTGAGAAATTTTGAAAATAGTAGATTAGAACTTTTGGTTTGTCAAAACTCTTTTATTTTGTCTTTTGTCAAAAGTTGGCCTCTTTTGGGGAGAAGTGTTGATTATGGGAAAAAGGGGGAGTTTTTGAAATCCTTGATCAATTTTCTTTGAAATACCTCTCTTTATGTCTCTACAAGTGAATTTGACTTAGAGATAGGAATTTGAGTTTGATTTGCAAAAAGAAACCAAGTGGTGGCAAAGAGTGATCCATATATGCCAAATATGAATCAAAACTATATTGAGTTTTCATTTGCATTGATATTGCACTTGTTCTAGTTGCTTTATGTTGTGTTGGCATAGATCACCAAAAAGGGGGAGATTGAAAGGGAAATGTGCCCTTGGGCCATTTCTAAGTATTTTGGTGATTGAGTGCCAACGCAAGTGCTTTTGTGTTGATCTATGCAATGTGGTGGACAAAGTGCAAATCAAGTCAAAAGGTATGTTTCTAGACTTAGTACATTGTTTTATGGACTAATGTATTGTGTCTAAGTGTTGGAAACAGGAAAGATTGAATTGGAAATGAGATGGCTATGTTCAGCCGAAGTCAGCTCGGTCTGGGTGCACCGGACTATCCGGTGGTGCACCGGACAGTGTCCGGTGTGCCAGGCTGACTCTAGTGAACTTGCTACTCTCGGGACTTCGACGGCGGTGTACGGCTATAAATCACCGGACTGTCCGGTGGTGCACCGGACTGTCCGGTGAGCCGTTCACAAGCGAACTCGTCGCTCTCGTGAGTTGATTAACGGCGTACGGCTAAAATTCACCGGACTGTTCGGTGGTGCACCGGACTGTCCGGTGAGCCAACGGTCAGCCGGGGCAACGGTCGGCCGAGGATTCCGCGCGTGACGCATGGCCGAGCCAACGGTCACATTGGTGCACCGGACTGTCCGGTGTGCACCGGACAGTGTCCGGTGCGCCAACGGCTCTCAGACTCCAACGGTCGGCTTCACCAAATAAGGAAGGATATCTGCACCGGACAGTGTCCGGTGGTGCACCGGACTGTCCGGTGCGCCAGTCGATAGAAGGCAAGAACTGCCTTCCAGGAGTGTTCTCAACGGCTCCTAGCTGCCTTGGGGCTATAAAAGGGACCCCTAGGCGCATGGAGGAGAACATCAAGCATACTCAAAGCATTCCTAAGCACCAAGACTTCGATTCCACACATTTGTTTCTTCGTGATAGCATCTAGAGCTCTTGTTGAGTTGTGAACTCGTCGGGTTGTGTTGCGAGCTCTTGTTGCGACTTGTGTGCGTGTTGACATTCTGATTTTTTGTCTTGTGTGCGTTGCTCATCCCTCCCTTACTCCGTGCTTCTTTGTGAACTTCAAGTGTAAGGGCGAGAGGCTCCAAGTTGTGGAGATTCCTCGCGAACGGGATTAAGAAAAGCAAAGCAAAACACCATGGTATTCAAGTGGGTCTTTGGACCGATTGAGAGGGGTTGATTGCAACCCTCGTCCGTTGGGACGCCACAACGTGGAGTAGGCAAGCGTTGGTCTTGGCCGAACCACGGGATAACCACCGTGCCATCTCTGTGATTGATCTCTTGTGGTTATTGTGTTTTGTTGAGACTCCTCTCTAGCCACTTGGCGATTATTGTGCTAATGCTTAACCAAGTTTTTGCGGCTTAAGTTTCAAATTTTACAGGATCACCTATTCACCCCCCCTCTAGGTGCTCTCAAAGAGAGAGAGGGAGAGGGAGCTCACCTCGGGGTCCAAATCCAGTGATCACTGTCTCCAAAACCTAGGGCACCACGGGGGAGAAAGAGAGAGGTGGAGGAGAGGAGGTTGCTGCGCGGGAAAATCAAATGAGAGAAAGGGAGAAGAGAGAGAGAGGAGGGGCGCGCATGGGGAAGGCACGGGTGCCAGGGGCGCGCCGGGCTAGGCCGGGCCGGGCCAGACCGGGCAGGGCTGGGTCGTGGGCCGGGACAGAAGCCCACAACACGCGCGACCACAGATTGGACTCCAATCACAAACCGAAATCCGAAACGAGACGAGTCGCTACACCCATGACAACTTAGATTTTTGTTTACACGTAATACAGACACCAGTCGCTACACCGCTTTGAAATTGGGAAGAAGAAGCGAAACGAAAGAGAAAAGAGAGTAACGCCTGAATTTGGTGAGTAAAAGGAAGAAAAAATTCTACCCCCAAATTCAGGGCGTTACAAACCTATCCCCCTTAAAAGAATCTCGCCCTCGAGATTCAAGGTTGGCCAGCAAAGAGTTCAGGATACTTGGCCATCAGATCATCTTCACGCTCCTAGGTTGCTTCTTCCTCGGAGTGGTGACTCCATCTGACTTTGCAAATTCTGATAGTTTTCCTCTGGGTGACTCTGTCTGCAGTCTCAAGAATCTACGTTGGCTTCTCTATATAGGTCAAGTCCTCCTGGACCTCTAGACCTTCCACTGGCAACTGTTCTTCTGGCACACGCAGACACTTCTTCAACTGAGACACATGGAAGACATCATGCACTGCGGACAAACCTTCTAGTAGACTGAGCTGATAGGCCACTTCTCCGCGCCTTGTGAGAATCTAATACGAACCAACATAGCGGGGTGCTAGCTTGCCTTTGACTCCGAATCTTCTTACTCCTCTGATCGGTGATACTTTCAAATAGACAAAATCTCCAACTTCGAAACTCAGCTCTCTCCTTCTTGTGTCTACATAGCTTTGTTGCCTTGATTGCGCTATCTTTAGATTCTCCCAAACCATCTTGATGTTCTTTTCAGCTTCGAGCAGAATGTCTGGCCCGAACACTTGCTTTTCTCCAGGCTGATCCCATTGCAATGGAGTTCTACAACTCCTCCCATAAAGCGCCTGAAATGGTGACATCTTCAAGCTGGCCTGGTAACTGTTATTATAGGAGAACTCTGCATAAGGTAACCTCTTGTCCCACCCGGACTGATCTTGCAACGCATAGGCTCTCAATATATCTTCAAGGATTTGATTAGTTCTTTCAGTCTGACCGTCTGTCTGCGGATGGTAGGCTGAACTGAAATTTAAATGTGTACCTAAAGCTTCATGCAACTGCTGCCAGAAATGAGAGGTGAACTGCGTTCCTCTGTCTGACACTATCTTCTTTGGCACACCATGGAGACAAACGATCCGAGACATGTACAACTCCGCCAATACTACACTACTATAGTGGGTCTTGATAGGTATGAAGTGGGCTAACTTGGTTAAGCAGTCCACTACTACCCAAATGGAATCGTAGCTGGCTCGGGTGCGAGGCAATCCGACTATGAAGTCCATCCCGATTTCATCCCATTTCCACTGAGGAATTCGCAATGGTTGCAACAATCCAGCTAGCCTCTGATGCTCTGCCTTGATCCTTTGACAACTGTCACATATAGCCACATGCTCTGCGATCTCCCTTTTCATTCCGTACCACCAGAATTTCTTCTTCAGATCCTGATACATCTTCTCACTTCTAGGGTGTATAGAATAAGATGACTCATGAGCTTCCTTGAGGATCAACTCCCGAATGGACTGGACATTGGGAACACACAAACGGCCTTTGAACCATATCACACCTTCTATATCTTCCCGAAAGTCTTTACCTCTTCCTTCCAGAATCAGCTGCTGAATTTCACTAATCTTCTCATCATTCTTCTGTGCTTCTTTGATTTCCCGCTCTAAAGTGGGCTCTAACTCAATGGTTACTCCTCGCATGCTGTTCAGAAATCCGAGGCTCAACCTGTCAAACTCTTTGGCCAACTCATAAGGCATCAGATGAGCGACCATCATATTGACTTGACTTTTCCTGCTCAAAGCATCTGCCACTATGTTCGCTTTGCCTAGATGGTATTGAATCTCCAATTCATAGTCTTTGATCAACTCTAACCATCTTCGTTGCCTCATATTTAGCTCTGACTAAGTGAATATGTACTTCAGACTCTTGTGGTCTGTGTAAACATCACACTTCTATCCGTACAGATAGTGCCTCCATGTTTTCAGTGCATGAACCACTGCTGCCAACTCTAGGTCATGGATTGGGTAATTCTTCTCATGAACCTTCAGCTGTCGGGACGACTAAGCCACAACTCTTCCCTCTTGCATCAATACGCATCCCAAACTAGTGTAACAAGCGTCGCAATACACTGAGAAAGGCTTGTGCACGTCAGGTAAGACTAAGACAGGTGCTGTAGTCAACTTCTCTTTCAGCGCTTCAAAGGCTTCTTGGCATTTCTGGGTCCACTTGAACTCAACTTTGTTGCCTAACAAAGCTGTCATTGGTTTCACAATCTTCGAGAACCCTTCGATGAATCGCTGATAATATCCGGCCATTCCAATGAAGCTCTTGATTCCTCGGGCATCTGTTGGCGCTTTCCAGTTTAGAATGTCTACCACTTTCTTTGGATCCACAGCTAATCCGTCTTTGTTTATTACGTGACCCAAGAATAGGACTTCATTGATCTAGAACTCGCACTTATTCAACTTTGCATACAACTGGTGCTCTCGCAATCTCTGCAATACCATCTTCAAATGATCCACATGATACTCCTCACTTTGAGAATATATAAGAATGTCATCAATAAATACCACCACAAACTTGTCAAGATAATCCATGAATACACTGTTCATCAGATTCATGAAGAAGGCTGGTGTATTTGTTAGGCCAAAAGACATCACAGTGAACTCATACAACCCATACATGATAATGAATGCCGTCTTCGGAATGTCTGAAGGTCGAATCCGGAGCTGATGATAACCTGACCTCAGATCTATCTTTGAGAACATGTTGGCTCCTCTCAACTGGTCGAACAAATCTTCTATTCTAGGCAAGGGGTACTTGTTCTTAATCGTGTCCTCATTCAGAGCTCGATAATCGATGCACATCCTTCTAGTGCCATCTTTCTTCTCCACGAACAGGACAGGGGCGGCCCAAGGCGAGGTGCTTGGCCTTATATAACCCTTCTCTAACAACTCATCAATCTGCTTCTTGAGTTCGACCAACTCTGGTCCAGATACTTTGTAGGCTCTTTTAGAAATGAGTGCCAGGAAGAAGCTCTATGGCAAACTCAACTTTCCGCTCAGGTGGCATGCCTGGTAAGTCTTTCGGAAACACATATGGGAATTCTGACACAACCTTGATAATCTCGAGTGAATCTGGCTCCTTGCTATCGATAGCCACCTGATGACAACTTTCTTTCCTTGGTTCAGGTGAGACTAGCTCGGCTATCACTTCTTCTCCTAGTGGGGACACCAATTTGATTGTCCTCTTATCACAGGTGATAATTGCTTGGTACTTATCTAGCCAATTCATCCCTAGGATGACATCTATTCCCTGAGTACCCATTACTATGAGATTAGCAGAAAACACTATCCCCCTTATTTCCACACTTACATTCAAGCAAATGCTATCGGCTCAGATTCTACCACCGGCTGAGTCAATTTGGATGGGGGTTGACATGGTAGTTACTGGAAGATTATGTGCTTCTACCCATGATGCAGTAATAAATGAATGTGTTGCTCCAGTATCAAATAACACTTCTGCAATATGGGAGTCGACTAGAAACATACCTACTGTCATGTCGGGTATTTCCTGAACTACTTCAGCCTCCAAGTGGTTCAGTCTCCCATGGTTATAGCATGGCTGGGAGCGGTTGCCTGCTCCAGGCTGGGGCACATTTTGCTTTGCTGGGGCACTGGGGCCTGACTGCTGATGGGCTACCTTCTTTGGACATTGCATCACCCAATGGCCTTGCTCTCCATAATGGAAACATGCTCTGCTTCTGCCCTGAACTGGGGCTGCTTGACTGCTCTGGTTGGTTGCTAGGGTGGGGAGGCGAGGTGCCTGCTGATTCTGCCTCTAGAACTGACCTCCTCCTGACTGATTGTTCTGGCAATTCTGCTGCTGGTCCTGAGGATACTACCTTTGAAACTGCTGCTGAGGTGGACGCTGATTCTGTCTGAACAGCTGAGGTGAGTTGCCTAAGAAACGGGGGCGATTGCTGCTTCTAGGCTAGGGTCCACCAATCTTACGCTTGCGATCCTCCATCTCCTTGTGCTTCCTCTCTGTCATGATCGCTCTGTTGATCAGGTGCTGGAATGTGGGAAAGGTGTGATTCATCAGCTGATACTGCAGAGGGTTGACCAAGCCTCTCAGGAAACGATACTGCCTCTTAGCGTCGGAGTTGACATCTTCAGGGGCATAGCGGGACAGCTGCAGAAACTTGTCTCGGTACTCACTAACAGACATAGGCCCTTGCTTGAGCGTCAGGAACTCCTCCTTCTTCACTGAGACCTACGGGAACATGATACTGGTGGAAATTGTCTCTGAATTCCTTCCAAGTGATGGTGTCGGGGTTGACATGGGTGGCGAGATAGGACTCCCACCAAGACTGAGCTGCTCCTCTTAACAGACGGGGACCATATAGAACTTTCTCCCTGTCGTCGCACTGAGCGGTGTGCAACTCCCGCTCCATGGTACGCAGCCAATCTTCAATGTCCATGGGGTCAGAAGAGTGAGCGAACACTAGGGGATGACCTCTCATGAATTCAGAACGCTTGTCTCTGGGCATCTAAGGCATCTGAGGCTGAGGTGGTGCCTGCTGCTGCTACTGCTGTTGAATGGCAGCCAGAGTCTGACCAATGGCTTCAACTGCCTGAGTCTGCATTAAGAACATCTGCTCGATGGTCATCGGGAGTGGGGGTGGCAGCTGCTGTTGCTGGGGTGCCTCTTCCTGTGGGGCTGTCTGCTCCTGCTGAGCACGCCTTCCTCCTCTGCGCCTATTTTCTGACATCTGCAGAATGCAATCACACATCAGAACTAATCTTGCAACTTGCAGCATAAGAAAAAGAGTATAGAATCCTTCCACAATACTGAACAGATGAACATCTTCACTGACTTCCAACACAGGCAAACACAACTTCTCAGATAAAGAGGAAAGTAGAACAAAAGGGCTTCCCAACTAGATAACTAATTTTATTAACATTTAATAGGTAAACCAAAGTGCAGGGGATACCCACACTCTAGTGACAGTCATTACAAAGATCCAAATCCATCATAGTTCATCATGACAAACATAAAACCACAGGATAAGCAAACTACCCTGTCTAACTAAGACTAACTAAGAGTAAGACTAATGCTAAGACTATAACTTATATATATATTTTTTGCATTAATTACAAGGTCTGACGCTGACGACCTATGGTTCTAAATTTATCTTGGTCCTGTAGTCGGGGTTACCATAAGCATGGTGTCCACGCTGAGGTGAGCGGTACGGGTGTTGAGTCCCGACGGGAGCGGGGGAGCCATCCTCCAGGTGACGATGCTCCACACGCTCAGCCCACAGCTAGGCGATCTTAGCATGAGCCCTACTCAGCTCATCTAATGCATGGTCCAGCTCCATGTTTAGCACGACGGCTAGGTTGACTATGCTGCTCAACCTAGGATTGTCCTCACCAACAGGCGAGACAACCACGCCTCCTGTGCTGCCAGATGGGCGGCGGGGGTAATACCTCAGGTTGAGACCATCAGCTATCCCACCGAGCACTGAGCAGTAGTGCGAAAGCGCACGCCGTGCGGCATCTTGCATGGCCACCTCAGCTAAGTCCCACTCAGAGATAGAGTAGTAGCAGATCTCCGCACCCTAGAGACTGTTCTCCGGACGGCGCACCAAACAAGTCACCTCCCAGCGGTCCGGGCAAACCCCGCGACTGTGCTGAAAGACAACACAGCGATACTTGATAGACCAAGTGTGTTGGTCGAGTGCCTGACGTAGCAAGGTGTCGAGCGCATTGTGAAAGTGACACCCGCGAGCGGCGTCACGAGTGATGGGTCGAGCAACCCATCCTTCCAGCTCCTGGTCGATTGAAAGGTCGGTGTTGTGGCTCGAGCTGCTATCGCCACCTCCATCACCGGGGTCTCCTCCAGCAGATACTCCAGCGGCTGGGATGCTCAGTGGTGGTGCAGGGGGCGCCTCCAGCAGGAGCACAGGGGAGCAGCTCATTACAGACTCTATCTCCTGCTGAAGCGAGAAAGAAGAGCCCTGCTGCTCCAGCTCCTATCGTCGACGCTCTTGCTCCTCATGCAGGCGGTGGTGCAGCCTCTCCAAATGGCTAGACTGACCAGTCACCGGACGGCGAAGCGGACGCTCCGCGAGACGAGAAGGCAAGAAAGGAATGACTAACTTCCGTGCAGTGTGTCTAAGACGAGCCGTCTACAAAAGACACCATAAGCATAAGAGTGAGAACAGAACTAATATGACCAACAAGTAAACCATAAATAAATAAGGAATTAGAATAAAACAAAATTTTCAGCAAGGTATAATATATGTAGTAGAATATAGGTTTGGTTGGTATGACCAACTTTTGAAGAGGTATCAAAGTCAAGGTGATGATAGGGGTCTATAATCCTTAGAACGACCAATCTACTCTAGATTAGCGGTCCTACAGTCAGCATGGCTCTGATACCACCTATGTCACACCCGGCTTTAGAAGGCAAACCGAATGCGAACCATGTACGTGCCACGATCAGCAATTCACGTACACAACAGTTACATAACTAGACATCATCACACAGTGCTCAAATAATAACATAAAAGGGTAATAATAGTCGATTACATCATGATGTCCGGGACATCCACATAGTCTTTAACAATTATCAAAGTGCGGAAAAGAAACGTAGATACACACGGCCTACATAGGCAGCCGACTGGGGGTTTGCCGCTAACCCACGCCTAGAACTCATCGTACTCTTGGAACTCCTGGAAGTCCTCCTCCACGACTTCATCTTCACCTGAGCAGTGGTTGCAATGTGGACAACCTGGGGGGGTTGGTGTGTAAAGCAAGGGTGAGTACACATCAACATACTCAGCAAAATGTCCCGTTTGGCTGTAGTGGACTAGCTTTATGTGGAGTTAAGTCAAGCAGTTGCTTTTAGTTGGTCAGGTTATTATTTACTAGTAGAAAGCCAGGTTTTAGCATTAACCCAAGTTATTAACCCAAATGTACCCTTTCCAAACGGAAAGAATACCACTTACCATTACCATAGTCATAACCAAAATCATCATCCTCATCACCACCTGCAAACCATACATCTATGATCAAGTATCTCTAATCAATGGAGCTCCCTTGGCCGCTCATAACTGTGAGCACGGCTGATATATCAGTTTCATAACACTCTGCAGAGGTTGCGCACTTTACCCACAAGCCGTGATTCCCTCTTGCCTCGGGCCGATCAAACCCTTAAACACTACCAAGGTGAATAGGCAGGGTTTCACTACGTAGCCTTTACAAAGATTCCCTGAGGCTGTAGCTGCCTATTAGGTTTCCTAAATGTACCGCACTCCTCCCTAAGGGGCAAACCAACCTTGGCAGAGCGAGCTGCATACACCGAGCCCCATTAAAGGCACGACGGCGAAGCGAACTACACCCCAGTTCCTCTAATTACTCAGCTAAGGGCGTCCCACTCCACCCTCATGGTTGCACTATTTTCCCAGGCGGTCATCCAACAAACCAGTTCTTACGGAGAGGCACTCGAGAAACAGCTCGAGCCCCCTTAAATGCCACAAGTATATCATCATAATCAAAAGGGAAAACAGCGTATCATAGATAATCTCATCATGTTCATTGGTTAATGTGAAGCACTAGCATATAGCTAAACAGAAGCTAGTCAATCCTTAGGTATATTTTGTGTAAATGCGGGGAGTGAATTATAAGAATGAGTAGGACATAGATGGGTCAAGGGACACTTGCCTTCACCAACCAGCTGCTGCTTAGGGTCTTCACCTGCAACTCCTTTGGACTCCGCCAACTGACCATTATCTATACGAGTTTCAAACATACATTCCACAAATTTAATACAAAAGAACAGTACACCAAACAATAGAATGCAATAAATAAACAGACGTTCGACGCAGGGCTCACACCTATGACTAAGCGAGAAACGGAAAGTAATGGTCGAGCGGCCGACGAGCGATCACGTCACACGATTATAAATTAAAATACTCGTCTAAACAGAACAGTGTTAATTTAGCCATCGCATTTAGCATAGGGTAAAGTCATGTTCCATGTTTAATTATTATGAATAGATAAAGGTAAATTAAAAGGATTGTCACGCGGCGAAACGCGCGACACAACACTTAAATTGAATTAAGAAATAAACGACCCGTCGCGCGATGGAGCGCGCAACGAGACACCTGCATTAATTATAAAGAAACGCTAAGCGTCGCACGACAAAACAGACGACGACATACGTCATCTAAACTGAATTTAAAATGAAACGTCGCGCGACGAAGCGCGCGATACAGCTCATTAATAAAGATGAATTTAAAATAAATCATCACGCGACGAAGCGGGCGACGCAGCTTATTAATAAGGGTAAATTTAAAATGAATCGTTGCGCGGCGAAGCGCGCGACGCAGCACATCGACTAAACTAAAATTAAAAATGGATTAAACTGAAAGTTGAACGTCGCGCAACTACGGTCGCGTGCGCGGGAACGCGCTGCACGCGCCGGGGGCACGCGAGCCGCGTCGGGGCATGCGAGGCCACGCCGGGGCACGAGCCGCCGGGGGCGCGGGCACGGCCACCAGGGCGCGAGGGCGCGGGGTCGCTAGGGTGCGAGGGCGCAGGGCCACGGGGGCGCAGGGCACGAGGCTGCCGGGGGCGTGCAGGGCGTGGGGCCGCCGGAGCGCGGGGGCCGCCGGGGCGTAGGGCCGCCGGGGCGCGCAGTCGCAGGGGAGCAGGGGCCGTCGGGGCACGCAGCCACAGGGGCGAGGTGTCGTGGGGGCAAACCAACGGGCAGGGGCGCGGGGCCGTGGGGCGAGTCACCGGGGCACGAGCGCGCGGGGCCGCTAGGGCGCGGGTGTGCAGGGCCACCGAGGGCGAGCCACCGCCGGGCAGGGACGCGGGGCCGCGGGGGTGTGGGCCGCCAGAACGCGCGTGCAGGAAAGAAAAAAAAGAAGGGGCGCACAGGGAGCACACGCGGGGGAGAAGGAAGGGGAGGGGAAGAGAGAGAGGGAGAGGGAGCTCACCTCGGGGTCCAAATTCGGCGATCACCGTCTCCAAAACCTAGGGCGCCACGGGGGGGAGAGAGAGGTGGAGGAGAGGAGGTTGCTGCGTGGGAAAATCAAATGAGAGAAAGGGAGAAGAGAGAGAGGAGGGGCGTGCATGGGGAAGGCACGGGCGCCAGGGGCGCGCCGAGCCAGGCCGGGCCGGGCTAGGTCGCGGGCCAGGACAGAAGCCCACAACACGCGCGACCACAGACCGGACTCCAATCACGAACTTAAATCCGAAACGAGACGAGACGAAAACACGATTAAACACGACATCAGACAAAAGAAATATGCTTCGGTATGATGCAACACCCACGACAACTTAGATTTTTGTTTACACGTAATACGGACACCAGTCACTACACCGCTTTGAAATTGGGAAGAAGAAGTGAAACGGAAGAGAAAAGAGAGTAACGCCTGAATTTGGTGAGTAAAAGAAAGAAAAAATTCTATCCCCAAATTCAGGGCGTTACATCATGCTTACAAAATGGGGTATTATCTTGCAGATGGTATATACCCATCATGGGCCACATTTGTAAAGACTATATCACAACCATAAGGAAATAAGAATAAATATTTTGCAAAAGCATATGAGGCAGTAAGAAAGGATGTTGAACGAGCCTTTGGAGTCCAACAAGCTCGCTTCGCCATTGTTCGGGGACCTGCTCGTTTATGGGACATGGAGGCATTAGCATACATAATGAAGTCCTGTGTAATCATGCATATTGAAGATGAGGGAGATGTCGATCCAGAAGAATGATTTGATTCCCTAGAACACAATGTTCGACCTTCTCATTCTACGACACCTGACCTTATGGAATTTATCAAGACACACAAGAATATAAGAGACAATGAAGTTCATCATCAATTACAAGAAGATTTAGTGGAGCACCTCTGGCAGCATAAGCCAGATACATATTGAGTAATATTTTATTTTTTTATTGTAACTAGGATTTATTAATCAGTGTGCCTTAGCATAATAGTGAATACTGCTTCGAACAGGTTCACTATGTCCCAAACAAAGCCCATGCACAAAACAGATGCTGCCACTTGAAACTTCGAAGAGGTGAACCATTACTACATAGCTGTTGTCACTTGCACAGACCAGTGAGATTTGTAGAAAGCAAATTGTTTAGACATAAATAGGTAATCTGGTCCAACATAACAATAACCTAGGCAATATAACTAAAAAGTTTGTAGAAAGAAATTGTCTCCATGAAATGAAACTACAAGTAAACAAACCAAATGTTTAACTAAATTCGATCGCGCGACGACGTATTATTTCGCTATGAAGACTTTTGTAGTACCGTTGTTGTTCTCCATCCATTGCACTAATGTCAAGAGTCATAATTCTTTCCTCCTCTAGCATTCTCTTCAGCTGAAACTCATCTTGCTCTGTTACGGCCCTGGATCGCTCTATTTGAAGCCTCTCCTTCTCGATTTCTAGTGATTTGTTAAATCTTTCTTCCTTCCTAACTTCTTTGTCTGTATCAGCTTCTTTCTTTTTCTCCCATAGATGATCAACTGCCTCAATGCATTTGCTTAGCCTTCTTCCTGCCAGGAGGCCTCTTAGGTGCATCACCCACAAGACATGCATCCTCAGTGTTGACAGCACTTACATTGTCAGCAGTACAGTTACCACTTAAATCTATAATGGCAGCTGATGCTTTATGTTTGTTGTTAGCACATTTAGTTGAAGCTAACTGGTTCATCTTCTCATCCCACTTTGGCTCATTTCGTAAAATGTTCCAGCAATGCAGGAATTGAAATGCCTTTTTATCTTTATCCTCTTCCTTGTACAAAGTGCATGCGTCAGTGAGCTGCACATATTACATGTTAGTGATAGCCATGAAAATTAATAAAATAGAAATACTGCCACATAAACTACCTTATTTTCAAATGTCTTTCCACTTTCATTTCTACCCTCAATTCGAGAAATACATCCACAGAACTTATTCACTGACTCTTGGATAGTAGACCATCGATGCATAAGGGAATTTTGGCTTCTGTCGAGAACAATTTCCTTCTCGGCATGGAAGAAGTCATATATCCTTGCCCAATAAGCCGTACGCTTTTGATTTTTACCATCAACTGGATCAGTACCAATGGTCAACCAAGCCCTCACAAGTAACAAGTCCTCCTTGTCACTAAAGTTCTTCAACCTTTTCTTGTTTACTCTCCTGGAGTCAGTTGTGCCTGTATTAGGTGATTCTTGTCCCTCAGGTGGACTGCCGAAACCATCCCACCCCATACAGATGTTGTGTTCAGACCCATTGAGCAACGTTGTAAAAAATCATTTCCATCCATAGAAACAGACAACCTACAACAAGATGTATGCAAACATAATTTCTCAGGTGGCATTCATTATTCCAAAATGTATGATAATATTGAAAGGGAAATGTGCCCTTGGCCCATTTCTATAATTGTTTTGGTGATTAAGTGTCCAACACAAATGTTTTGAACTCTTTATGTGTTAAACAAAGAAAAAGGTGCAAATCAAAGACAAGGTATGTTTATAGACTTAGTGAATTGTTTTTGAGTACTAACATGGTTATCTAAGTGCTAGAAACAGTGTCGAGAAGAAAACAATTGAATTGCAAAAGAGTTGGCTATGTGCAGCAAACTCCAATTCGGCCTAGCACATCGGACTGTCTGGTGCGCCAGGCTGGTCCGCTGTGAACTCGCCGCTCTCGGGATTCGACGGTGGCGTACGGCTAAAAATCACCGGACCGACCGGTGGTGCACCGGACTGTCCGGTGAGCCAACAATTGCCAGCGCCAACGTCGGTCGCGAAATCTGCGAGCGATGCGTGGCAGCTCCAACGGTCGGCAGGGTGCACCGGACTGTCCGGTGTGCACCGAACAGTGTTCGATGCGCCAACGGGCCCGAAGGTGCAACGGTCGACTGTGCCCGTTTTGGAAGGAAATCGCGCACCGGACAGGCTATAGTAGCTGTCCGGTGGCGCACCGGACTGTCCGGTGTGCCACTTGACAGAAGGCAGGAATTGCCTTCCAAGATTTTCTCCAACGGCTCCTTGCTGTCTTGGGGCTATAAAAGGGGCCCCTAGGCGCATGGAGGAGATACCCAAGCATTCACTAAGCATCCTAAGACTCCAAGACTCCAACTCCACGTATTTGATTCTCTGTGTTAGTGATTTGAGCTCCATTTGAGTTGCGAACTCCGTGTGTTGTGTTTTTAGCTCAAGTCGTGACTTGTGTGCGTGGTTGTGCTACGTATTTGAGTCTTGTGTGTGTTGCTCTCCTAACCTTACTCTTGTGCCTTCTTTGTGATCTCTATTGTAAGGGCGAGAGGCTCCAACTTGTGGAGATTCCTCGCAAATGGGAGAAAGACTATAAGGAAGAAAGTCGTGGTATTCAAGCTAATCATTGGATCACTTAAAAGGGGTTGAGTGCAACCCTCGTCCATTGGGATGCCACAACGTGGAAGTAGGCAAGTGCTACTTGGCCAAACCACGGGATAAAAATCACGTGTCTCGTGTGTTGCTTTCTTGTGATCGTTTTGTTCGCACGAACGTGTTTTATAGCCACTTGATTTAACTAACACTTTAATAATCAAGTTTGTGGCTATTTAGTGTTTGATTTTACAGGATCACCTATTCACCCCCCTCTAGGTGCTCTCAATTGGTATCAGAGCCGTACTCTTCACTTAAGGGACTAATCACCCAAAGAGATGGATCCTAAGGGAAAGGGGATGGTGGTCAATGACAAGGAAAAGGAGTCCTTCCTCAACGAGCCTAGAGACGACAAGCCAACCGACTCAGGCTCGAGTCACAAGAAAAGAGACGGGAAGAAGAAGAGGCACATCAAGAAGATCATCTACTACGACAGTGATGCCTCGTCTTCTTCACCACACGACGACGACTCCTCATCAAAGAAGAAAACAGTTAATCAAAACTATTCATTTGATTATTCTCGTATTCTGTACAATTCTAATGCTCATTTGCTATCAATTCCACTTGGGAACCCCCCCCCCCCACTTTGATGGAGAAGACTATTCTTTCTGGAGTCATAAAATGTGTAGTCATTTATTTTCTCTCCATCCTAGTATCTGGGAGATTGTTGAAAACGGAATGCACTTTGATAGTACTGACAATGTCATGTTTATTAATGAGCAAATTCATAAAAATGCCCAAGCCACTACTATTTTGCTAGCATCTTTGTGCAGGGATGAATACAACAAGGTTAGCGGCTTGGACAATGCGAAGCAGATCTGGGACACCCTCGAGATATCTCATGAGGGAAACGACGCCACCATGTTCACCAAAATGGAGTTGGTGGAAGGCGAGCTAGGGAGATTTGCGATGATCAGGGGAGAGGAGCCAACACAAACCTACAATAGGCTCAAGACCCTGGTCAACAAAATACGAAGCTACGGAAGCACAAGATGGACGGATCATGATGTCGTCCGACTCATGCTAAGGTCATTTACTGTAATTGACCCCCATCTTGTCAATCTTATTCGTGAAAACCCCAGGTACACCAAGATGACGCCCGATGAGATCCTTGGAAAATTTGTGAGCGGGCGCATGATGGTGAAGGAGGCTCGATACGTGGACGATGCTCTAAACGGTCCACTACCCGTCTATGAGCCTCAACCCATTGCTCTTAAGGCAACTAGTAGCAGGGAGGCGCTACCAAGCAAGGTGGCTCAAGAGGAGGCTGTTGACCTCAACGAAGATGAGATGGCACTCATCATCAAACGTTTCAAGACCGCACTCAAGGGATGCAAAGAGCACCCCAACAAGAATAAAACAAGGGGAAAGCGCTCCTGCTTCAAATGCGGTAAGACTGGTCATTTTATTGCTCAATGTCCTGATAATGATAATGACCAGGGACAAGAAAAGAGTGGGAAGGAGAAAAAGAAGAACTACAGGAAGGCTAAGGGCGAGGCGCACCTTGGAAAGGAATGGGACTTGGACTACTCCTCTTCCGACTCCGACGACGGAGGACTTGCTGCCTCAGCCTTCGACAAATCCTCACTCTTCCCCAACGAACGCCATACATGTCTTATGGCCAAGGAAAAAAAAGGTACGTATTTGGGACACACCCAAATACACTTCATCTAGTGATGAAGAATCCTCCAATGATGAAGTAGATTACTCTAGTTTATTTAAAGGTTTAGATAGAGCCAAAGTAGAGAAAATTAATGAATTAATTGATGCTCTAAATGAAAAAGATAGACTGCTAGAAAAGCAAGAGGACATTTTGTATGAGGAACATGACAAACTTGTTAGTGTGCAAAAATCTCTTGCTTTAGAAACTAAGAGAAATGAAATGCTATCCTCTGAGTTGTCTGCATGCCATGAATCTGTCTCTAGTTAAAAAATTTAAATGATGAATTAAATGCTAAGCTAGAGGAAGTTAGTAAAACAAGTTCATGTGTAGAGCATGTTAGTATTTGTAATAGATGTAAGGACTTCGATGTTGATGCATGTGATGAACACCTAATTTCTATTACTAAATTAAATAATGAGGTGGCAAGTCTTAATGCTCAACTTAAGACTTGTAAAATTGATTTTGATAAACTAAAATTTGCTAGGGATGCCTACACTGTTGGTAGACACCCCTCAATTAAGAATGGGCTTAGTTTTCGAAAGGAAACCAAGAACTTAACAAGCCAAAGGACTCCCGTTCCCCACAAGGAGAAAGGGAAGGCCCCTATGGCTAGTAGTCCTCAAAGGATTCATGCATTTATCTATGATAGAAAAGTTGCTAGTCGTTCTTATTATAATAAGAGTTATGTTCATACTGCTTATAATGATTCACATGCTATGTTTTCCTCTAGCTCTACTTTTGTTCATGGTAGAAGTAGGCCTAGGAGAAATCATGTTGTATCTCATGCTCCTAGAAAAATGTGTATTGGACCTTCTACCATTTACCATACTTGTAATGATTCTTTTGTACTTTCACGTAAAAATGCAAAAGTAGCTGCTAGGAAATTGGGATCCAAATGCAAGGGAGATAAGACTTGCATATGGGTTCCAAAAACTGTTATAACTAACCTTGTAGGACCCAACAAGAGTTGGGTACCTAAAACCCAAGATTAAATTGCCTTGCAGGTTTATGCATCTAGGGACTCAAGTTGGATCATCGACAGCGGATGCACAAACCATATGACAGGGGAGAAGAAAATGTTCACCTCCTATGTCAAGAACAAGGATTCCTAGGATACGATTATCTTTGGAGATGGGAATCAAGGCAAGGTCAAAGGTTTAGGAAAGATAGCCATCACAAGCGAGCACTCCATATCGAATGTATTTCTAGTAGAGTCGCTTGGGTACAACCTTCTGTCTATAAGTCAATTGTGTCACATGGGTTACAATTGTCTTTTTACAAATGTTGATGTATCTGTCTTTAGAAGGAGTGATGGTTCATTAGCTTTTAAGGGTGTATTAGACGAAAAACTCTACTTAGTTGATTTTTCAAAAGAGGAGGCCGATCTAGATGCATGCTTAATAGCTAAGACTAGTATGGGCTGGCTGTGGCATCGCCGTCTAGCACATGTTGGGATGAAGAACCTTCATAAACTTCTAAAGGGAGAACATGTGTTAGGACTAACCAATGTTTGTTTCGAAAAAGATAGACCTTGTGCAGCAAGTCAGGCAGGGAAACAGGTGGGAAGCACTCATCACAGCAAGAACATGATGACAACATCAAGACCACTAGAGCTTCTTCACATGGACCTCTTTGGACCCGTTGCCTATCTTAGCATCAGGGGAAGTAAGTATGGTCTTGTAATTGTTGATGATTTTTTTCCGCTTCACTTGGGTGTTCTTTTGCAGGATAAATAAGAAACCCAAGGGACCCTAAAGCGCTTTCTAAGGAGGGCTCAAAATGAATTTGAGCTAAAGGTGAAAAAGATAAGGAGCGACAACGGGTCCGAGTTCAAGAATATGCAAGTTGAGGAGTATCTTGAGGAGGAAGGCGTCAAGCATGAGTTCTCCACTCCCTACATGCCACAGCAAAATGGTGTAGTAGAGAGGAAGAACACGACGCTAATCGACATGGCGAGAACGATGCTTGGCGAGTTCAAGACACCCGAGGGGTTTTGGTCGGAAGCTGTGAACACAGCCTGTCATGCCATAAACCGGCTCTATCTGCATCGCCTCCTCAAGAAGACCTCCTACGATCTCCTTACCGATAACAAACCCAACGTTTCCTACTTTCACGTATTTAGGAGCAAATGCTACATTCTAGTGAAGAAAGGTAGACATTCAAAATTTGCTCCCAAGGCAGTAGAAGGGTTTTTACTAGGGTATGACTCAAATACAAAGGCGTATAGGGTCTTCAACAAATCATCAGGATTAGTTGAAGTCTCTAGCGACGTTGTATTTGATGAGACTAATGGCTCTCCAAGAGAGCAAGTTGATCTTGATGACATAGATGAAGATGATGTTCCAACGGTCCCGATGCACACGATGGCGATCGGTGATGTGCGACCACAGGAACAACAGGAGCAAGATCAGCCATCTTCCTCTACAATGGTGCATCCCCCAACTCAAGATGACGAACAGGTACATCAAGAAGAAGGGCATGATCAAGGGGAGCACAGGAAGATCAAATGATGGAGGAAGAAGCACCACAGGCCCCTCCAACCCAAGTCTGAGCAATGATCCAACGACATCACCCCGTCGACCAGATTCTGGGTGACATCAGCAAGGGCGTAACTACTCACTCAAGATTAGCTAACTTTTGTGAGCATTACTCGTTTGTCTCTTCTATTGAGCCTTTCAGGGTAGATGAGGCCTTGCAGGATCCGGATTGGGTGTTGGCCATGCAGGAAGAGCTCAACAACTTCAAGAGAAATGAAGTTTGGAGCCAGGTGCCACGTCCAAAGCAAAATATTGTGGGAACCAAGTGGGTGTTCCACAACAAGCAAGACGAGCACGGGGTGGTGACAAGAAACAAGGATCGACTTGTAGCAAAAGGTTATGCCCAAGTCGCAGGTTTGGATTTCGAGGAGACTTTTGCTCCTGTGGCTAGGCTAGAGTCTATTTGAATTTTATTAGCCTATGCCGCTCACCACTCTTTCAGGTTGTTTCAAATGGACGTAAAAAGCGCTTTCCTCAACGGGCCAATCAAGGAGGAGGTATATGTGGAACAACCCCCTGGCTTTGAGGATGACAGGTATCCCGACCACGTGTATAAGCTCTCTAAGGCGCTCTATGGACTTAAGCAAGCCCCAAGAGCATGATATGAATGCCTTAGAGATTTCTTAATTGCTAACGCTTTCAAGGTTGGGAAAGCTGATCCAACTCTTTTTACAAAGACATGCAATGGTGATCTCTTCGTGTGCCAAATTTATGTTGACGACATAATATTTGGTTCTACTAATCAAAAGTCTTGTGAGGAGTTTAGCAGGGTGATGACACAAAAGTTCGAGATGTCGATGATGGGCGAGTTGACCTACTTTCTTGGGTTCCAAGTAAAGCAACTCTAGGACGGCACCTTCATCTCCCAAACGAAGTACACACAAGATCTTCTCAAGCGGTTTGGGATGAAGGACGCCAAGCCCGCGAAGACACCTATGGGAACCGACGGGCATGTTGACCTCAACAAAGGAGGTAAGTCCGTTGATCAAAAGACATACCGGTCCATGATAGGTTCATTGCTTTATTTATGTGCTAGTAGACCGGACATTATGCTTAGTGTATGCATGTGTGCTAGATATCAATCCGACCCCAAGGAATGTCACCTTGTGGCCATTAAGCGAATTCTTAGATATTTAGTTTCTACGCCTTGCTTCAGGATCTGGTATCCAAAGGGATCTACCTTTGACTTGATTGGATACTCAGACTCTGATTATGCTGGGTGCAAGGTTGATAGGAAGAGCACATCGGAGACGTGCTAATTCTAGGAAGGTCCCTGGTGTCCTAGAGTTCAAAGAAACAGACATCCGTTGCCCTATCCACCGCTGAGGCCGAGTATGTTGCCGCAAGACAGTGTTGCGCGCAACTACTTTGGATGAGGCAAACCCTCTAGGACTTTGGCTACAATCTGAGCAAAGTCCCACTCCTATGTGACAATGAGGGTGCAATCCGCATGGCGGATAATCCTGTTGAACACAGCCGCACTAAGCACATAGACATCCGGTATCACTTCCTGAGAGACCACCAGCAAAAGGGAGATATCAAGGTGTATCATATTAACACCGAAAACCAGCTAGCCGATATCTTCACTAAGCCTTTAGATGAGAAAAGGTTTTGCAGGTTGTGAAGTGAGCTAAATGTCCTAGATTCGTGTAACTTGGATTGATCTATAGCCTACATGTGTTCTATGCCTTTGATCATGTTACTTTGTGCATGTCAATCCATTCTTGTTATTTATGGTGCTCAAGTTGCACAAGTGATCCCTGGACCTCACAAGTCCATATGTGAATGATGTGCATATTAAGGGGGAGACATGCTACAACTTGACCCTTTGAGACTAACCTGTTTGTTTGAGTACTCTTGATGTAGTCTCAAAGGTGCATTGAAAGGGAAAATGGACTTGGACGATGCAAAGACTTCCACTGCACTCCAATATTGGTGTATTTAATTCTAAGTTCATTCTTATGCTCTATTTGCCTTTTGCTCTTAATTGACATTTTTGGTGAGGCAATGGGGTTAAAGGGCCAAAAATGATCCCGTTTTGGTGCTTAATGCCAAAGGGGGAGAAATTAAGGCCAAAGCAAATGGGTCAGCTACCACTTGTGAATTTCAAAAATAATAGAGTTAGAATTTTTGATTTGTCCAAAATGCTCTTATTGCAAAATTTGGTCTCTTGTGGGGGAGAATTTTGATTGTGGGAAAAAGGGGGAGTTTTTAACACTTGATCAATTTCACTCTTGGAATATCTCTCTTTGTGCCCAAACAAGCATGTTTGACTTAGAGATAGGAAAATGAATTTGATTTACAAAAACAAACCAAGTGGTGGCAAAGAGCGATCCAAATATGCCAAATTAAAGTCAAAAACAATCTGGTCTTCAATTGCATTGATTTTGCACTTCTTTTTGTTGCTTTTTGATGTGTTGGCATAAATCACCAAAAAGGGGGAGATTGAAAGGGAAATGTGCCCTTGGGCCATTTCTATAATTGTTTTGGTGATTAAGTGTCCAACACAAATGTTTTAAACTCTTTATGTGTTAAACAAAGCAAAAGGTGCAAATCAAAGACAAGGTATGTTTCTAGACTTAGTGAATTGTTTTTTAGTACTAACATGGTTATCTAAGTGCTAGAAACAGTGCCGAGAAGAAAACAATTGAATTGCAAAAGAGTTGGCTATGTGCAGCAAACTCCAATTCGGCCTGGCACACCGGACTATCCGGTGGTGCACCGGACAGTGTCCGGTGCGCCAGACTGGTCCGCTGTGAACTCGCCGCTCTCGAGATTCGACGGTGGCGTACGGCTAAAAATCATCGGATCGTCCGGTGGTGCACCGGACTTTCCGGTGAGCCAACGGTCGCCAGTGCCAACGATCGGCCACGAAATCTGTGAGCGACGCGTGGCAGCTCCAACGGTTGGCAGGGTGCACCGGACAGTGTCTGGTGCGCCAATAGGCCCGGAGGTGCAGTGGTCGACTGTGCCCGTTTTGGAAGGAAATCACGCACCGGACAGGCTACAGTAGCTATCCGGTGGCGCACCGGACTGTCCGGTGCGCCACTCGACAGAACGCAAGAATTGCCTTCTAAGATTGTCTCCAACGGCTCCTTGCTGCCTTGG
Source organism: Zea luxurians (assembly GCA_029449295.1). Taxonomy (NCBI): domain Eukaryota; kingdom Viridiplantae; phylum Streptophyta; class Magnoliopsida; order Poales; family Poaceae; genus Zea; species Zea luxurians. The sequence continues at coordinate 438,098 of JAOPSE010000177.1, read as the reverse complement.
GGCTATAAAAGGGGCCCCTAGGCGCATGGAGGAGACACCTGTCACACCCGGTTTTAGAAGGCAAACCGAATGCGAACCATGTACGTGCCAGGATCAGCAATTCACATACACAGCAGTTACATAACATGGCATCATCACACAGTGCTCAAATAGTATTAAAAAAGGGAATAATAGTCGATTACATCATATGTCTGAGACATTCACATAGTCTTTACAATAAATCAAAGTGCAGAAAAGAAATGTAGATAAACACGGCCTTCACAGGCAGCCGACTGGGGGTTGCCGCTAACCCACACCTAGAACTCGTCGTAGTCTTGGAACTCTTGGAAGTCTCCTTCCACGGCTTCGTCCTCTCCTGAGCAGTGGCTGCAATGCGGACAACCTGGGGGGGGGTTTGGTGTGTAGAGCAAGGGTGAGTACACATCAACATACTCAGCAAGTATCCTGTTTGGCTGTAGTGGACTAGCTTTATGTGGAGGTAAGTCAAGCAGTTGCTTTTAGTTGGTCAGATTATTATTACTAGTAGAGAAAGCCAAGTTTTAGAGTTAACCCACGTTATTAACCCAAACGTACTCCTTTCCAAACGGAAAGAGTACCACTTACCATTACCAGAGTCAAAACCAAAAACCATCAATCTCAATGCCACCTGTAACCCGAACATCTCTGATCAAGTACCACTAATCACTGGAGCTCCCTTGGCCGCTCATAACCGCGAGCACGGCTGATATATCAGTTTTCCATACACTCTGCAGAGGTTGTGCACTTTACCCACAAGCCGTGATTTCCCTTTCTGCTCGGAGATCATGACTCTCCATTGATCACTACCAAGGTGACCCAGCAGGGCATCACTACGTAGCCTTTACAAAGATTTCCTGGGGCTGTAGCCGCCCGTTAGGTTTCCTAAATGTACCGCACTCCTCCCCAAGGGACAAATCAACCTTGGCAGAGCGAGCCGCATACATCGAGCCCCATTGACGGCACAACGGCTAAGCGAACTACACCCCGGTTCCTCTAATTATTCAGCTAAGGGCGTCCCACTCCACCCTCATGGTTGCACTGTTTTCTCGGGCGGTCATCCAACGAACAGGTCCTTACGGAGAGGCACTCGAGAAACCGCTCGAGCCCCCTTGAAGGTCACAAGTATAACATCATAATAAAAGAGGGGAAAACAGCGTATCATTGATAATTCTCATCATGTTCATTTATTAGAGTTGAGCAATAGCACAAGACTAAGCAATAATAATCCGACCCAAATAGGTAAACAAGGACATGGACAACAAAAGCTAGTCAATCCTTAGGTATAAATATATAATGCGGGAGGTGAATTAAAGTATGTATAGGACAGAGATAGGTCAAGGGACACTTGCCTCCACCAACCGACTGCTGCTCAGGGGCTTCTCCTGCGAGTTCTTCGGGCTCCTCAACCAGATCATTCTCTATGCGAGCGCAAACATACATACATCCACACATTTAATACAAAAGAACAGTACACCATACCATAGGATGCAATAAATAAACAGACGTTCCACGCGGGCTCGCAATTACGGTTAAGAGAGAAAGAGGAAAAGACAGTCGAGAAACGATCACGTTACCTTATTATGAATTAAATCACTCGCTCAATTGAAAGGCATTAATGTAGACACTACGTTTAGCATAAAGTAAAGTCATGTTTCATGTCTAATCATTATAAGAAGATGAAGATAAATTAAAAGGATTGTCGCGCGGCGAGACGCGCGACATAGCACTTTAAATTGAATTAAGGAAATCAACGACTCGTCGCGCGACCGAGCGCACAACGAGACACTTTGCATTAATTATAAAGAGACATTAAGCTTCGTGCGACGAAACGCACGATGGCATACGTCAACTGGACTGAGTCTAAAGTGGAACGTCACGTGAATACACGCGCGACGTTACACATTAAACAACCTGAAATTAAAATAGATCGTCGCGCGACGAAGCGCGCGACACAACACTTTAATGAATATAAACTAAAAGAATCGTTGCGCGATGAAGCGCGCGACGCAGCACATTAATTTGAAACTAACTAAAAATCAAGAATAATCACCGCGCGCGTGGGGTTGCACACGCGGGAACGCGTTAGGGGTAAACGGGGGAGCGCGAGGCCATGCCAAGGCCACGCGAGTCAGCCGGGGGGCTGGGACACCGCGCGCAGGGGGCCAAGGCCGCGCGCAGGGGGCTGCGCGCCGGGGGCAGGGGCCGCGCCGGGGCCAGGGCCGCGCCGGGGGCAGGCCGCGTCGGGGGCAAGGGCAGGCGGACCACGCCGGGGCCGGGGGCGCCGCCGCGGGGAGGGGGCAGGGGCGGGCGCCGCCACGGGGCCAAGGCGGGGGGGGCGCCACCGCGCATGGGGCCAGGATGGGGGCGGGCGCCGCCTCGCACGGGGGCCGGGGCGGGGCCGGGCGCCACCGCGCACGGGGCTGGGGCAGGGGGGGCGAGCGCCGCCGCGGGGAGGTCGGGGCGAGCGCCGCCGCGGGGGAGGGGGTAGGGGGCGAGCGTCGCCGCGGGCAGGGGCACACGTGTAGGGGAGAGAGAGGGGGGCGCGCGGGGAAGAGAAGGGGAGGGAGAGGGAGAGAGAGGAGAAGGGAAGGGGAGGGGAGCTCACCTCGGGGTCCAAATTCCGGTGATCGCCGTCTCCAATCCCTAGGGCACCACGGGGAGAGAGAGGTGGAAGAGGGAGAGGGAGGTTGCTGCGCGGGAAATCCAAATGAGAGAGAGAGGAGAGGAGGGGCGCATGGGGGGTGTGGGCGCCAGGGGCGCGTAGGGCCGGACCGGGCCGGGCTAGGCTGGGTTGGGTTGGGCCGAGCCACTTCGCGGGTCGAAACCCACGACACGCACGACCATCAAACAGACTCCCATCGCGAACCGAAAACCGAGACGGAACGAGACAAACACGCAACATCAGACAAAGAAATGTGCTTCGGCATGATGCAACACCCATGACACTTAGGTTTTGGTTTATACATGACACGGACACCTGTCACTATACTGGTTTGAAATTAGGAAGAAGGAGCGAAACAGGAAGAGAAAAGAGAGTAACGCCCGAATTTGGTGAGAGAAAAGAAGAAAAAATTCTACCCCCAAATTCAGGGCGTTACAAACCTATCCCTCTTAAAAGAATCTCGCCCTCGAGATTCAGGGTTGGCTAGCAAAGAGCTTAGGGTATTTGGCCATCATATCATCTTCACGCTCCCAGGTTGCTTCTTCCTCAGAGTGATGATTCCATCTGACTTTGCACATTCTAATGGTTTTCCTTCGGGTGACTCTATTTGCCGTCTCAAGGATCTGCGCTGGCTTCTCAACGTAGGTCAAGTCCTCCTGGACTTCAAGACCTTCCACTGGCAACTGCTCTTCTGGCACACGCAAACACTTCTTCAACTGAGACACATGAAAGACATCATGCACGCAGACAAGCCTTCTGGCAAACTGAGGATTTGATATGGACCGATGTAGCGGGGTGCTAGCTTGCCTTTGACTCCGAATCTTCTGACTCCTCTGATCGGTGACACTTTCAGATAGACAAAGTCTCTAACTTTGAAACTCAGCTCTCTTCTTCTTGTGTCTGCATAGCTTTGCTGCCTTGATTGCGCTATCTTCAGATTCTCTCGGACCATCTTGATGTTCTCTTCAGCCTCAAGCAAAATGTCTGGTCCAAACACTTGCTTTTCTCCAGGCTGATCCCATTGCAACGGAGTTCTACAGCTCCTCCCATAGAGCGCCTGAAATGGTGACATCTTCAAACTGGCCTGGTAACTGTTGTTATAGGAGAACTCTGCATAAGGCAATCACTTGTCCCATCCAGACTGATCTTGCAACGCATAGGCTCTCAACATGTCTTCAAGAATTTGATTGGTTCTTTCGGTCTGACCATCTGTCTGTGGATGATAAGCTGAACTGAAATTCAGATGTGTGCCCAAGGCTTCATGCAATTGCTGCCAGAAATGAGAGGTGAACTGCGTTCCTCGGTCTGACACTATCTTCTATGGCACACCATGAAGACAAACGATCCGAGACATGTACAACTCTGCCAATACTGCACTGCTGTAGTTGGTCTTGACAGGTATGAAGTGGGCTGACTTGGTTAAGCGATCCACCACTACCCAAATGGAATCGTAGCTGGCTCGAGTACGAGGCAATCCGACTATGAAATCCATGCCGATTTCATCCCATTTCCACTGAGGAATTTGCAACGGTTGCAACAATCCAGCTGGTTTCTGGTGCTCTGCCTTGATTCGTCGACAACTATCACACATGGCCACATGCTCTGCGATTTCCCTCTTCATTCCGTACCACCAGAATTTCTTCTTCAGATCCTGATACATCTTCTCACTACCAGGGTGAATTGAATAGGCTGTCTCATGATCTTCCTTGAGGATCAACTCCCGAATAGACTGGACATTGGGAACACACAAGCGGCCTTTGAACCATATCACACCTTCTGCATCTTCCCAAAAATCTTTGCCTTTGCCTTCCAGAATCAGTCGCCGGATCTCACTGATATTCTCATCATTCTTCTGCGCTTCTTTGATTTCCCGCTCCAGGGTAGGTTCCAACTCAATCGCGATTCCATGCGAATTGTTCAGAAATCCGAGACTCAACCTGTCAAACTCTTTGGCCAACTCATAAGGCATCAGACGAGCGACAATCAGATTGACTTGACTCTTTCTGCTCAAAGCATCTGCCACTACGTTCGCTTTGCCTGGATGGTAATGAATCTCCAACTCGTAGTCTTTGATCAGCTCCAACCATCTTCGTTGCCTCATATTCAGCTCTGACTGAGTGAATATGTACTTCAGACTCTTATGGTCTGTGTAGACATCACATTTCTGCCCATACAAATAGTGCCTCCATGTCTTCAATGCGTGAACCACTGCTGCCAACTCTAGGTCATGGATTGGGTAATTCTGCTCATGAACCTTCAGCTGCCGGGATGAGTAAGCCACAACTTTTCCCTCTTGCATCAACACACATCCCAAACTAGTGTAACAAGCATCGCAATACACCGAGAAGGGCTTGTGCACATCAGGCAAGACTAAGACAGGCGCTGTAGTCAACTTCTCTTTCAGCGCTTCAAAGGCCTCTTGACATTTCTGGGTCCACTTGAACTCAACCTTGTTGCCTAGCAATGCTGTCATTGGTTTCGCAATCTTCGAAAACCCTTCAATGAATCGCCGATAATATCCGGCCATTCCAATAAAGCTCTTGATTCCTCGAGCATCTATTGGCGCTTTCCAGTTCAGAATGTCTGCCACTTTCTTCGGATCCACATCCAATCCTTCTTTGTTGATTATGTGACCCAAGAACAGAACTTCACTGATCCAGAACTCACACTTGCTCAACTTTGCATACAGCTGCTGCTCTCGCAACCTCTGCAATACCATCCTCAAATGATCTTCATGCTCTTCTTCGCTTTGGGAATATATCAGAATATCATCAATGAATACCACCACAAACTTGTCAAGATAGTCCATGAATACACTGTTCATCAAGTTCATGAAGAAGGCCGGTGCATTTGTCAAACCGAAAGACATCACAGTGAACTCATACAACCCATACTTGGTAATGAATGCCGTCTTCGGAATGTCTGAAGGTCGAATCCTGAGCTGATGATAACCTGACCTCAGATCTATCTTGGAGAACACGCTGGCTCCTCTCAACTGGTCGAACAGATCTTCTATTCTGGGCAAAGGGTACTTGTTCTTAATGGTGACCTCATTCAGAGCTCGATAATCGATACACATCCTTCTGGTGCCATCTTTCTTCTCCAAAAATAGGACAGGGGCGGCCCAAGGCGAGGTGCTTGGCCGGATGTAACCTTTCTCTGACAACTCATCGATCTGCTTCTTAAGTTCGACCAACTCTGGTCCGGATATTCTGTAAGCTCTCTTAAAGATGGGGGCGGTGCCAGGAAGAAGCTCTATGGCAAATTCAACTTTCCGCTCTGGTGGCATACCTTGCAGGTCCTTTGGAAACACATCTAGAAACTCAGACACAACCCTGATACTCTCAATTGGGTCTGCTTCCCTGCTATCGATAGCCATCTGATAACAACTTCCTTTCTTCGGCTCAGGCGGGACTAACTCCATCACCACTTCCTCTCCAAGTGGGGACATCAACTTGATTGTCCTCTTATCACAACTGATAATTGCCTGATACTTATCTAGCCAATTCATCCCTAGGATGACATCTATTCCCTGAGTACCCATTACTATAAGATTAGCGGGAAACGCTATCCCCCTTATTTCCACACTTACATTCAAACAAATGCTATCGGCTCGAATTCTACCACCGGCTGAGTCAATTTGAATGGGGGTTGACATGGTAGTTATTGGAAGATTATGTGCTTCTACCCATGATGCAGTAATGAAAGAATGAGTTGCTCCAGTATCAAATAACACTTCTGCAATATGGGAGTCGACTGGAAACATACCTACTATCATGCCGGGGGTCTCCTGAACTGCTTCAGCCTCCAAGTGGTTCAGTCTCCCATGGTTATAGCGCGGCTGAGAGCGGTTGCCTGCTCCAGGCTGAGACACATTCTGCTTTGCTGGGGCATTGGGGCCTGATTGCTGCTGGGCTGCCTTCTTCAGACATTGCATCACCCAATGGCCCTGCTCTCCACAGTGGAAACATGCTCTGTTTCCAACCTGAGCTGGTGTTGCCTGACTGTTCTGCTGGTTTGCTGGGGCAGGAAGACGAGGTGCCTGCTGATTTTGCCTCTGGAACTGACCTCCTCCTGACTGATTATTCTGGCGATTCTGATGCTGATGCTGAGGAAACTGCCTTTGAAACTGCTGCTGCTGAGGTGGATGCTAGTTCTGCCTGAACTGCTGAGGTTGATTGCTTGAGAAACGAGGGCGATTGCTGCTTCCAGGCTGGGGTCCACTGATTTTGCGCTTGCGATCCTCCATCTCCTTACGCTTCCTCTCTGTCATGATCGCTCTGTCAATCAGGTGCTGCAATGTTGGGAAGGTGTGATTCATCAGCTGATACTGCAGAGGGTCAACCAAGCCTCTCAGGAAACGATACTGCCTCTTGGCGTCGGTGTTGACATCTTCAGGAGCATAGCGAGACAACTGCAGAAACCTGTCCCGGTACTCACTGACAGACGATGACCCTTGCTTAAGAGCCAAGAACTCCTCCTTCTTCACTGTCATCAGACCTGCATGCACATGGTACTGACGAAAGTTACCTCTGAACTCTTCCCAGGTGATAGTGTCAGGGTGGGCATGGGTGGCGAGATAAGACTCCCACCATGACTGGGCTGCTCCTCTCAACAGACGGGGACCATACAGGACTTTCTCCCTGTCATCACATTGAGCGGTATGCAACTCCCGCTCCACAGTGCGCAGCCAGTCTTCCGCATCCATGGGGTCAGAAGAATGGGCAAACGTTGGGGGATGACCTCTCATGAATTCAGCACGCTTGTCCCTAGGCATCTGAGGCATCTGAGGCTGAGGTGGGGCCTGCTGCTGCTGCTGCTGAATGGTGGCCAGAGTCTGACCAATAGCTTGAACTGCCCGAGTCTGCATCAGAAACATCTGCTCGATGGACATCGGGGGCGCGGCGGCAGATGCTGTTGCTGGGGTACCTCATCCTGCTGAGTTGGCCGCTCCTGCTGAGCACGCCTTCCTCCTCTGCGCCTGTTCTCTGACATCTGCAGAACGCAACTACACATCAGAACTGATCTTGCAAATCTTGCAGCATAAGAAAAGAGTATAGAATTCTCCGCAACACTGAACAGATGAGCATCTTCACTGATCTCTAACACAGACCAACACAGCTTCTCAGATAAAGAGGAAAGTGGAATAAAAGGCTTCCCAACTAAATAGCTAACTCCTTTAACATATAACAGGTAAACCAAAATGCAGGGGATACCCACACTCTGGTGACAGTCATTACAAAGATCCAAATCAAACATAGTTCATCATGCCAAACATAAATGCACAGGATATAGCAAACTACCCTGTCTAACTAAGACTAACTAAAAGCGAGAGTAACGCTAAGACTATAGCTTCTATGTATATATTTCGTATTAATTACAAGATCTGGCTCTGACGATCTATGGCTCTAAATTTATCTTGGTCTTGCAGTCGGGGTTGCCATAAGACTGGTGTCCACGCCGAGGTGAGCGGTATGGGTTCTGAGTCCCGACAGGAACGGGGGAACCATCATCCAGGTGATGACGCTCCGCGCGCTCAGCCCGCAGCTGGGCGATCTCAGCACGAGCCCTACTCAGCTCATCTAATGCATGGTCCAGCTCCGTGTTTAGCACGGCGGCTAGGTTGACTGTGCTACTCAACCTAGGATTGTCCTCACCAACAGGTGAGACAATCACGCCTCCTGTGCTGCCAAACGGACGGCGGGGGTAATACTTCAGGTTGAGACCATCAGCTACCCCACCGAGCACTGAACAGTAGTGCAAAAGCGCACGCCGTGCGGCATCTTGCATGGCCGCCTCAGCTGAGTCCCGCTCAGAGATGGAATTGTGCTCTGAGCAGACCTCAGCACCCTAGAGACTGTTCTCCGGACGACACACCAAGTAGGTCGCCTCCCAGCGGTCCGGGTAGACCCCACGACTATGCTGGTAGACCACACAACGATACTCGATAGACCAAGTACGCCGGTCAAGTGCCCGACGTAACAGGGTGTCGAGCGCATCGTGGAAGTGACACCCGCGAGCAGCGTCACGAGTGATGGGTCGAGCAACCCATCCTTCCGGCTCCTGGTCAGCAGAAAAGTCGGTGTCGTGGCTCGAGCTGTCGTCGCCACCTCCGTCGTCTGGGTCTCCTCCGGCAGCTACTCTAGAGGCTAGGGCGCCCAGTGGTGGTGCAGGGGGCGCCTCCAGGGGAAGCACAGGGGAGCAGCTCCTCATAGACTCTATCTCCTGCTGGAGCGAGAAAGAAGAGCCCTGCTGCTCCTGCTCCTGTCGTCGACGCTCCTGCTCCTCATGCAGGCGATGGTGCAGCCTCTCCAAGTGACTGGACTGACCGGCCACGGGACGGCGAAGCGGACGCTCCACGAGACGAGAGGGTAAGAAGGGGATGACAGACTTCCGTGCGGTGTGTCTAAGACGAGCCATCTACAAAAGACACCGTAAGCAAAAGAGTGAGAACAGAACTAGTATTACCAGCAAGTAATGAACCATAAATAAATGAAGGATTAGATTAAAACACAATTTTCAGCAAGGTATAATATATAGTAGAACATAGGTTTGGTCGATATGACCAACTTTTGAAGGGATACCAAAGTCAAGGCAAGGACAGAGGTCTATAGTCCTTAGAACGACCATTCTACTCTAGGTTAGCGGTCCTACAGTCAGCCTGGCTTTGATACCACCTATGTCACACCCGGTTTTAGAAGGCAAACCGAATGCAAACCATGTATGTGCCAGGATCAGCAATTCACGTACACAGCAGTTACATAACATGGACATCATCACACAGTGCTCAAATAGTATTAAAAAAGGGAATAATAGTCGATTACATCATATGTCTGAGACATCCACATAGTCTTTACAATAAATCAAAGTGCGGAAAAGAAACATAGATAAACGCGGCCTTCATAGGCAGCCGACTGGGGGTTGCCGCTAACCCACACCTAGAACTCGTCGTAGTCTTGGAACTCTTGGAAGTCTCCTTCCACGGCTTCGTCCCCTCCTGAGCAGTGGCTGCAATGCGGACAACCTGGGGAGGGGGGGTTTGGTGTGTAGAGCAAGGGTGAGTACACATCAACATACTCAACAAGTATCCTGTTTGGCTGTAGTGGACTAGCTTTATGTGGAGGTAAGTAGGGCAGTTGCTTTTAGTTGGTCAGATTATTATTACTAGTAGAGAAAGCCAAGCTTTAGAGTTAACCCATGTTATTAACCCAAACGTACTCCTTTCCAAACGGAAAGAGTACCACTTACCATTACCAGAGTCAAAACCAAGAACCATCAATCTCATTGCCACCTGTAACCCGAACATCTCTGATCAAGTACCACTAATCACTGGAGCTCCCTTGGCCGCTCATAACCACGAGCACGGCTGATATATCAATTTTCCATACACTCTGCAGAGGTTGTGCACTTTACCCACAAGCCGTGATTTCCCTTTCTGCTCGGAGATCATGACTCTCCATTGATCACTACCAAGGTGACCCAGCAGGGCATCACACGTAGCCTTTACAAAGATTTCCTGGGGCTGTAGCCGCCCGTTAGGTTTCCTAAATGTACCGCACTCCTCTCCAAGGGACAAATCAACCTTGGTAGAGCGAGCCGCATACACCGAGCCCCATTGACGGCACAACGGCTAAGCGAACTACACCCCGATTCCTCTAATTATTTAGCTAAGGGCGTCCCACTCCACCCTCATGGTTGCACTGTTTTCCCGGGCGGTCATCCAACAAACAGGTCCTTATGGAGAGGCACTCGAGAAACCGCTCGAGCCCCCTTTAAGGTCACAAGTATAACATCATAATAAAAGAGGGGGAAACAGCGTATCATTGATAATTCTCATCATGTTCATTGATTAGAGTTGAGCAATAGCACAAGACCAAGCAATAATAATCCGACCCAAATAGGTAAACAAGGACATGGACAACAAAAGCTAGTAAATCCTTAGGTATAAATATGTAATGCGGGAGGTGAATTAAAGTATGTATAGGACAGAGATAGGTCAAGGGACACTTGCCTCCACCAACCGACTGCTGCTCAGGGGCTTCTCCTGCGAGTTCTTCGGGCTCCTCAACCGGATCGTTCTCTATGCGAGCGCAAACATACATACATCCACACATTTAATACAAAAGAACAGTACACCATACCATAGGATGCAATAAATAAACAGACGTTCCACGCGGGCTCGCAATTACAGTTAAGAGAGAAAGAGGTAAAGACTGTCGAGAAACAATCACGTTACCTTATTATGAATTAAATCACTCGCTCAATTGAAAGGCATTAATGTAGACACTACGTTTAGCATAAAGTAAAGTCATGTTTCATGTCTAATCATTATAAGAAGATGAAGATAAATTAAAAGGATTGTCGCGCGGCGAGACGCGCGACATAGCACTTTAAATTGAATTAAGGAAATCAACGACTCGTCGCGCGACCGAGCGCACAACGAGACACTTTGCATTAATTATAAAGAGACGTTAAGCTTTGCGCGACGAAACGCACGACGGCATACGTCAACTGGACTGAGTCTAAAGTGGAACATCGCGTGAATACACGCGCGACGTTACACGTTAAACAACCTGAAATTGAAATAGATCGCCGCGCGACGAAGCGCGCGACACAACACTTTAATGAATATAAACTAAAAGAATCGTCGCGAGATGAAGCGCGCGACGCAGCACATTAATAAACACAAATTTAAATTGAGTCGTCGCACGACGAAGCACGCGACGCAACACATTAATAGAATCTGAAATTAGACAAACTCGTCGCGCGACCAAGCGCACGACGCAGCACACTAACTAACGGAGTTTGAAACTAACTAAAAATCAAGAATAATCACCGCGCATGTGGGGTTGCACACGCGGGAACGCGTTAGGGGTAAACGGGGGAGCGCGAGGCCATGCCAAGGCCACGCGAGTTAGCCGAGGGGCTGGGACGCCGCGCGCAGGGGGCCGAGGCCACGCGCAGGGGGCTGCGCGCCGGGGGCAAGGGCCGCGCCGGGGCCGGGGCCACGCCGGGGGCAGGCCGGGGAGGGGGCAGGGGCGGGCGCCGCCGCGGGGTCAAGGCGGGGGGGGGGGGGGGCCGCCGCGCACGGGGCCGGGACGGGGGCGGGCGCCACCGCGCACGGGGGCCGGGGCGGGGGCGGGGGCGGGCGCCGCCGCGCACGGGGCCGGGGCAAGGGGCGGGGGGGCGAGCGCCGCCGCGGGGGAGGTGGGGCGGGCGCCGCCGCGGGCAGGGTCACGCGCACAGGGGAGAGAGAGGGGGGCGCGCGGGGAAGAGAAGGGGAGGGAGAGGGAGAGAGAGGAGAAGGGAAGGGGAGGGGAGGGGAGCTCACCTCGGGGTCCAAATTCCGGTGATCGCCGTCTCCAATCCCTAGGGCACCACAGGGAGAGAGAGGTGGAAGAGGGAGAGGGAGGTTGCTGCGAGGGAAATCCAAATGAGAGAGAGAGGAGAGGAGGGGGCGCATGGGGGGTGTGGGCGCCAGGGGCGCGCAGGGCCGGACCAGGCCGGGCTGGGCTGGGTTGGGTTGGGCCGAGCCACTTCGCGGGTCGAAACCCACGACACGCACGACCATCAAACAGACTCCCATCGCGAACCGAAAACCGAGACGGAACGAGACGAACACGCAACATCAGACAAAGAAATGTGCTTCGGCATGATGCAACACCCATGACACTTAGGTTTTGGTTTATACATGACACGGACACCTGTCACTATACTGGTTTGAAATTAGGAAGAAGGAGCGAAACAGGAAGAGAAAAGAGAGTAACGCCCGAATTTGGTGAGAGAAAAGAAGAAAAATTCTACCCCCAAATTTAGGGCGTTACAACACCCAAGCATTCACTAAGCATCCTAAGACTCCAAGACTCCAACTCCACGCATTTGATTCTCTGTGTTAGTGATTTGAGCTCCATTTGAGTTGCGAACTCCGTGTGTTGTGTTTCTAGCTCAAGTCGTGACTTGTGTGCGTGGTTGTGCTGAGTATTTGAGTCTTGTGTGTGTTGCTCTCCTAACCATACTCTTGTGCCTTCTTTGTGATCTCTATTGTAAGGGCGAGAGGCTCCAACTTGTGGAGATTCCTCGCAAACGGGAGAAAGACTATAAGGAAGAAAGCCGTGGTATTCAAGCTGATCATTGGATCACTTGAAAGGGGTTGAGTGCAACCCTCGTCCATTGGGACGCCACAACGTGGAAGTAGGCAAGTGCTTCTTGGCCGAACCACGGGATAAAAATCATATGTCTCGTGTGTTGCTTTCTTGTGATCGTTTTGTTCGCACGAACGTGTTTTATAGCCACTTGATTTAACTAACACTTTAATAATCAAGTTTGTGGCTATTTAGTGTTTGATTTTACAGGATCACCTATTCACCCCCCTCTAGGTGCTCTCAAATGTGTCCTTGAATTACATAAAATATATAATAGCTAGGTATAAGAAATACCCTGTACAACAACAAAATATAGGTGAATCAAAGACCATAGACATATTTCAATCCCTTGTACGTAGGCAGATCATGTACAAAGATGATTCTAGAAACAAATGGCAAGCAACACACATGAGTTCAATGGAACATGAATCAGGGATAAAGACAAGCAAACGTTTAGAGACTAGTGCACGTACTCGTTAGACTATATGCCGTAAAGAGCTCAAGGCAGCTGAGACTTCGGACATGGAAACCACAATAGAAAAATCAGAACTGGAGTGGACAATACCAGTGGCTGGGACGGCAGTGTGTGGCTGTGCGTGGTTGTGCGATGTGGCGAACGCAGCAGCGCGGTGGGGAGAAGTGGAGGGTTGAGGCGGCAGAGCGTTCGGCGGCGCAGAGATTTTATGGAAGAAACATGGAGACGCAGCGCCTGCAACCCGTGACGAAAATAATTGAATGGACCGGCGGGAGACCTGAGATGGGCGGGTGGGAAACGTTTTGGGGAACCAAAATGTCCCCTATTTATAGCTACAAAATGGGAATTTTCTGGGGCTATCAAAAAGTTGGGGAAGGTTTAGGAGACCTGTTGGAGGCTTGATTTTTCTTATTTATCTTTAATTTTAAGTTAGGGGATATTTTAAGAGACCTATTGGAGATGCTCTTAAAGTGTTACATTTAGGGGTGAAAACGGACGGATACGGACGGATAGTAGCTCATCCTGTATTCTACCCTAATGTATTTAAAACAGATTCAAGATCGGATACGGATAGTTAGAAATGGAACGGATACGGATATAGGGACCGGATATTTATCCGGGCGGATAAGTGACGGATACAGATATTATTTGATCGGATATCGGATACTTGTCGGATAATGCATTAATTGGTTATCATAAAATATTCTTGTTCGACCACGAAATTGCAAGTAAATTATCAATACTAATAAACATTTAATAGAAGATAATCTCAAGTTCCCACATAAAAATGGTAAAGTGAAGTATTGATTATGTTGAAACTTGGATACTTAGAGTGATTTCACGTGTAACTCACGCAATAAGTGGAAATAAAATAGAAGAAACGTTGACATCCTGTGGATTTTATGGTCCCATTATTTTTTATGACTATATGTGACCATATGTTGTACCTTCGTATAATTTCATGGATTTCTGAGGTTATTTGTACATTATTAATTTCTTTCTACATAAAATCATCAAAATATAATTAAAATTCATAAAATACACTAGTTTTGACCCAAAATTGCAAAAAGCTTACCAAAACAAATAAATATTCTATTCAAGTATAACCTCAAGTCCCCACATGAAAATGATAAGTGAAATATTGATTATGTTGAAACTTCGATACATAAGATGATTTCACGTGTAACTCACGCAATAAGTGGGAGTGGAATGGAAGAAACATCAACATCTTGTGGATTTTATAGTCCAAATGTTTTTTAGAACTATATGTGGATATATGTTGTGTCCCCGTAAAAATTCATGAATTTTTAGGCTATTTGGTGTATTATTAATTTCTTGTTGTAGAAAATCATCAAAATACAATTAAATTCATAAAAATATTGTAGCGTCGACCGAAAATTGCAAATAAGTTACCAATATTAATAAATAGTTTATAAAAAGATAATATTAAGTTCCCACATGGAGATAATCTTAAGTCCCTACATGAAAATGATAAAGTCTATTATTTTGATATAAATTTAGACATTATTTCAATAATTTTGGCCTAAAGATATGTTTAAACAAAAATGTGATGTACTACAAAGTTATAGATCTCTTCAAGCTTTACAATGTTCATTTAAACTTTATCTTCATCCAATTTCATATGTAAAAGTTATGATTTTATAACTATATTATTATGCAGAAAAAGAAAAAAACGGATGCCCGAATTCCGGGTACCCGTATCTGACCTGAATATCCGGGTATTTACCGGATAGTACTCGCTCCGTATCCGACCCGAATCCGAAGCTGCACTATCCGGGTATTACCCGTATCCGTCCCTAATATAAAAATACCTGAATCCGTATAAAAAACGGGTATTTGCACTATCCGTATCCGGTATCCGGCGGGTATACTCTACCTGTTTTCGCCCCTAGTTACATTTACTATGTATTCTTGGTTACCGTTACTAATGGTCCATTCTTTAGTATTAGTTTGTGGCTAAAATCGGTACTAAAGAAGAGACAGAACCAGTACTAAAGTATTGTCATCTAGTACTAAAGTTACGGAACATTAGTCTCAGATTTGAACTACCAGTTGGGCATCGGGTACTGTAACTGTTCCCAGCCGTTAATCATTGCATATTCTCCGTAGTGACACATGTCTTTGATGTTTAGTTTCCGTGCCAAACTGACAATGCATGAGATAAGCTTTGGCACAATTTGTCGTAGAGTCCACCTTGTGAAGTTGTGATGGCAATTGTTCGCGTCAAGGGACTATGATGTGGAATTTGGTGCTCATCTTTCCTCGTGGCGTGAAATAATTCGTGTACGCCGTAGCATTTTCATATGACTCCCAGCAATCAAGGGCCTCTAGAACACATGAAAGATCAAACGCGGGAATAACGTGGAGAATTTCGATAGAACTACTTGTGCAAAAGGGAGCATTGAGAAACACAGAATTTATAAAGAGTGAGCCGTTTGGATAGTGGAGGACCGATCAGACGACGATGTGAATCAGAGCCAATTAGATTTTACTTTCAAACACTAAAAATAAACACTTTACTTCAATTGTGATGAAACAAGCGCTGAAACCAAGAACACAACAACGAATAAGTGATCTCATGATTATAAAATGTACCTAATACTCACATGAGACCAGCAAAACAAACAGATCACAAATCGGACACCGAAAAATCCAAAACGGTCTAAAACAGTATCGTGAACAAGTGATTTTTCAGCAGTACGAAATTCTATTCTGGGATCCAAAACTGGACCAAACGAACTTCGATTGAGATGAAATTTTATACACACTTGAGAAAATATGTTTCCAAGGTCTCTACAAATTTTGAGCTCAATCGGACTTGTGAATCAACCGCAGATTTAAAATTACAACCAGAAATTAGAGTTTTATTGGGGTTTTCTAGAACGAGTTCAAACTGAGTTTTTCTCAAATTTTGACCAAAATCTGCAACAACTAGGTATATGATGTGGTCCGAGGAGTGCAACTCATCACCAATCAATCCTAAAACAAATCCTCTCAAAAGAATCAAAGGCTTTACACAAAAAAACACAAGAGGAGGAGAAGAAAAAGAACTAGTGACCAAAACAACTCCAAATTTCAGCAAGTATGTAAAACTGAGATAGAGATGTAAACAAATGTTGTGGGCCGTATCGGTGACCCTTACTCAGATTAAACTTTCAGATCACCAGATCACAGTCGACACTACAAAATTGATGTGGATTCCTCAGCTCAATAGATGTCTACCTAGAGAGAAAACTATGAGCTCTAAATGAGTAGTCTCAAACAAATGACAGCTAAGTGATACTGAACTAACTAGGCCCCCTCTATTTATAGAGGGTTATTCTCACTTCCTAAACTACCCCTATTTACATAGAGTCTCTTCACTCCACCGGGGGCAAAATGGACCAACTCCTAGGTTTTCAATCCGACGGCCACGTCCTTCACACGGATTTGCTTCGCCTTGACGCACCCTCCGCGATCACGCCCCGTGCCGCCATCGGTTCCCTCCGGAACCGCCACCGCCGAGTTTTGAGGCCTAAATTCAGCAAAACTCGTCATCTGTAGCGCTGGGGGGTTTTGAGGCCCAAACCACCAAACCTCCACGACAAGTCAACCTTGTGTTTATAATCTCCCCCTTGACAAGTGCATTGTCAACACCACCATATGAGCATATGTAAACAGAAAGAGGAAGAAGGGAAACTAACTCAAATGACCAAAAGCCAGATAAAAACCAGACAAGTCATTTAGAATAAGCAAAACTTGGTCCCTAAAGAAATGGGCAATGGCTCAACACGACCAAGAAAGAAAAGGCTAGCCCTCAATAAGAGGCAAAAGCAGGGCTCAACACCACTAGCCAGAAGCCAAAATCTCATCGGAGCACAAAAAGCTTTATCAGAGCATAAAAACCAATTCATAGCATAAGATCAGCACAAAAGCTAAAATCAAAGCTAGTTCCTCTAGAAAGAGGCAAACGGCTCAACACAACTAGCAAAAGCTCCAAAAAGCTCAATTCTCCTCCCCCTGTCATAATACTCCCAAAAATCTCCCCTAGAGACCAACAGCTCCAAATAACATATCTCGCCCTCTTGAATGAGAAAAAGCCTGAAAGACCAAATTCTCCCCCTACATAGAGGAACCGGGAAATCTCAAAATCTCTCCCACTTGTTGACAAGTAAACTCATCAAGCACAGACAAGGGTAGAAAGAAAAACTCCCCCTCGATAAGTGAACCCCCTGAGAAAAAGCAGAAATGCAATAGAGAGTAGGAAATAGAGAAAATGCATGAGCTTCAAGAATATACCAGTTAGAGTGTAAAAATGCTCTAAGTGGTGTCGTGCTAAGTGTGCAGTAATAAATGCACGTGCTAGCAGATGCTCAAACTGATCGTATGCATAAGATGTGTGAAGTGTAAGTATTTTGATTCAGGGTTAAACATTTTGAAGAGGTGTTCACCACAAAGACAACACTAAGCATATAGTAAGCAGGAAATCAACTAAGTGCCAATTACAGGTAAACAAGATGAACTACCCCCAAACAGTGATCAATCATCATGCTAGAAACATATCTGAAATAGATACCATTTGAAATTTTCAAGATTTATCAGATTTTGCAGCGGATTCCAAATTTCATTGAAAAGCATGTGAGTGCGAGATGTTGTAAGCATTGTCTTTGTCTAACTTTTCAACTGGGTGTAGCCTATGCAGAAAAGAAGTCAGAAGCTAAAAACACTGGTTTTGATCTTCCACTACACTGCTCAAGTTCATCCAAAAGTGCAAATGGAAGCAGTCTCGATACAGTGATGTGGTGACAAATGTAAACCCATCTTAATCATTTTGATTATCATTTATCTAGATTTTGAATTTTTAGCACAGTCTGAATAAATCAAGACAAATGAATGACTCAAAGCATGAGACATAGCCACCTAGCATACTAGTAATAGCAAAAAGGATTTCAACATATCCTACACATGCGATTTCAACATATCCTACACATGCTAGGTGCCAATCTTAATGGTGAACAATTTTAGATTGAGCAAGTAACAATCAAGTTCACAATTATGAAAACTGCTTAGCTCAACAATATTGTATCAATATGAGCAAAAGGAGCCTAAGCATGCCATAGCATTATCATGTACACAAAGAACATACTACTAGGAGCATAATCACATTCTAGCAGTTATACAAGTGAAACTCAATATGACATGCAGATATAATACAAAAGAAAATGAAAGCAAAAATGATAAGAAAAGACCAAAAGGGAGCTCTCTAATAAAAAATGGAAACAAACACCCAATTCCCCTCGCAAATGAACAAAAGTTTTTTTTATCAAGGGGTTTGGTCAAAATGTCAGCAAGCTGACGAGTGGTATCAATGTAGCGCAATTCAATGTCACCTTTCTCATAATGATCACAAAGAAAGTGAAAGCGAACATCAATGTGCTTGGTCCTCGAATGCAACACATGATTCTTGGAACTCGTGCTAGCGCAAAGCAGAGACACATGATGAAAATCCAAACCAAAATCTCGCAAGGTAGACATCATCCAAAGTAACTGCGAACAACAGCTAGCGGCAGCAACATACTCAGCATATATGGTAGACAGGGCAACACTAGACTATTTTCGAGAAGACCATGAAACCAACAAAGTACCCAAAAACTAACAAGTCACACAAGTAGACTTGCACTCCAAAAGGCAACCCGCAAAATCAACATCAGACTAACTGCACAAAGATAGAACGAACGGTGAGGAGTCCCACAAACCAAACTTAGGAGTGAAACATAGGTACCTCATAATCCATTTCACATCTTTTCTATGAGATGTGTGTGGGGAAGCCTAGAAACGAGCGCACAGACACACTGCAAAGTGTATGTCCGGCCTCGTCGCAGTCAAATACATGAGAGAGTCAATCATACTCATGTACTCCTTCTGGTCCACGGGTTCGCCATCCTCGTCAGTGTCAAGTGTCGTCGAGGTGGACATGGGCATCGAAAGAGGCTTGCCCTCACCCATGTCGAACTTCTTCAAGATGTCCTTTATATACTTGCCTTGATACACAAAGGTCCCGTCTCGAGTCTTCTTGATATGCCACCCAAGAAAGAAGTTCAGCTCGCCCATCATGCGCATCTCAAATACCCTGCTCATAAGATCTGAAAATCTAGACACAAGAGCATTAGAAGAACCACCAAAGATGATATCATCCACGTAAATCTGGACAAAAAGGGTGTCATTATTATGCTCAAGGAGAAAAAGTGGTTTGTCCACATAGCTCATTTTAAAACTCTTAGAAAGCATAAAAGATTTCAAACGCTCATACCAAGCTCTAGGGGCTTGTTTGAAACCATACAAAGCTTTATGGAGTTTAAAAAATGTGGTTTGGAAACTTGGAACTCTTAAAACCAAGGGGCTGCCTAACATACACCTCTTCCTCTTTATACCCATTCCAAAAAGCACTTTTGACATCCATTTGAAAAGCTTAAAAACCTTTGAAGCAGCAAAGGCTAAAAGGATCCTAATGGCCTCTAAACGGGCAATAGGGGCAGAGGTCTCCTCAAAATCAATTCCCCCTTTTTGGCAATACCCTTGGGCAACCAACCTCGCCTTGTTTCTCACTATCAAACCACCCTCACTTTGTTTGTTTTTGAAAACCCATTTTGTACCGATGGGATGGCAGTTAGAAGGAGGTGGCACCAAAACCCAAACCTGATTTCTTTCAAAAATTTCAAGCTCCTCATGCATAGCATTAACCCAGTTAGGATCAGATAAAGCATGTCCAACATCTTGGGGCTCAAAAGTAGCAAAAAAGCTAAGTGAGCAAAATGAGAAATCTATTGTGACCTGGAGCGAGTGACTCACTCGTGAAGCTCTCCGATCATCTGCTGAGGTGGGTGACGGCGCTGAATATGTTGTGGAGCCTCCCTTGAGGAAGCGGTCTCCCCTTAAGAGCAGCCTCAACTCCTCTAGTCTCAGTAGGAGTTGGCTCGAGCGGACCCTAAGTGGTGGAAGAAGTGGGGTCGGGTCCGTCAGCCGTAATAGTGGAAGCAGGCTCGATTGGGGCAGCCGGTGGAGTTGGCTCGAGAGCAACCCAATCGGCGTCGTCGTGCTCCTTCTCCACAAAGATGGTTTGTCCCATCTGATCTGGACCTATAGGCTCAAAGACAGGGGATGGACAAGGTGCAATCTCATCGAATGTAACCTCACAACTCTCCATAATGTGGTTAGTCTCTAGGTTAAGAACACGATAAGCACGAGAATGTAATGCATATCCCAGAAAAACCCCATCAGAAGACTGAGACTCAAACTTGTCCAAATTACCCTATTTCAGCACGAAACATCTGCAGCCAAACACCCTAACATGGCGGACCTTGGGTGGCTGTCCAAATCGCAGCTCATAAGAAGTTTTGTTCTGAAAAGCCCGAAGTAAGATGCGATTGGACACATGGCAAGCAGTGTTGATCGCTTCAGCCCAAAAACGCCTAAGAGTCCCATGCTCATCAATCATCGTCCTTGCCATCTCAACAAGGGACTGATTATTGCGTTCAATAATGTCATTCTGCTGGGGCACATACGGAGAGGAAAACTGATGCTCAAGTCCCAAAGAAGCACAAAAGGTTGCAAATTGAGTATTTTTGAATTCCATGACATTGTCACTGCGTATAGCTTTCATGGCATTTTTAGGAAACTCATTATGCAACATAAGAATCAAATCTCGAGCATGAGTAAAAGCTTCATCCTTTGCAGCCATAAAGAACACCCAAGAGTATCGAGAGAAGTCGTCGACAACTACAAGCACATACCACTTTCCTCCAAAAGAGCAAACCCTATCTAGACCAATAATGTCCATGAAGCAATTCACCAGGATGAGAGGTCATCACCTTGGTGACTGGGGAATGGGAAGCAATTCACCAGGAATGAGAGGTCATCACTCAAGGGCAGACTGCAAACCCTCAAAAGTGCACACTACGCAGGTGCAGGGGCACTCACTAAGGTAGCCTTCTCACGCAAAGCTATCCTAGCGTCTCTCTCTGCTAGCTCAGTCTGCAAGACAGGACAAATGGTACACGCACCCAATAGGATAGACCTAGATCTCATCTCGTCGTGCTCATCTAGCAAGGTGTCGTACTTAGTCTGCAAAGTGGTGATGTTCGACATGTGTAGAGTGCACTAATCACATTCAGTCTTGTCGGACACCATAACTGAAGCTCTAGCAGACTCAAGTTCCCTAAGCGTGCTCTCATACTTGGATCTAAACTCTCTCCTCTCATCAGCATCCTGCCTAAGCAAATTATCCGGACTAGCCAAAGCAGCGTTCAACCCTTCTATCTTAGCAGAAGGTAGTACCTCAGAAGTAATGTCGTCGGCGATGTCTTTATCGTCACTGGTGCCTACCGCGTCCTCACCAATTGCCATGGTGTAGAAGCCTTCCGCGGTGTCAGCGATGAAGCATAGCCCGTTCAGCTTGTCCTCGACCTGTCTCTCAGTCTCCTCATCGCTCAAGAAAGATACGACATCGTCGGAGTCGTGGATGAGGTCACTGAGGGAGGCGAGGAAGGCACGCTCCTTGATCTTTGCCTTCTGAAGGTACTTCTTTTTGAGCCTCCTTGTTGAATCCTCCCTTGGACTTGTACTTGCTGAAGGAGTACTTGCCCTTGCGCTGACCAGAGTGATGATCGCATGGGTCGGACTCCTCTTTGCCCTTCTTGGGGCAACTGGCAACGAAGCGGTCGGGATCGCCACAGTTATAGCATCCGTCCTTGGACCTGCCACACTGTCGACTCATATGATTGTTATGGAACCGCGTGAACCGGCTGGCCACAAGTGCTAGCTCCTCATCCCTAAGGCTCTCCACCTGCTCCTCTATAATAGACAATAAAGAAGATAGAGCAAACATAGCAGGTGAGGAGTTAGAAGCAGAACTACCTCCAGAAACCAGTGCCATGGTGGGTGCACAGGGTTCTCAATCTTGGCCCGAGTCTGGTGGTCAATCTCTGTGGACTTGAGCTGCTGAAGAGCTCGTCCACGATGAGAATCTCGTAGTTGGGTGACTCGATGATCGCCGAGACCTTCACCTTCCAAACCCTCCGATCTAGAGCATGTAGTAATTTCGGCGCTCTCTCATGATCGTTATAGGGTAACTGTGCCTTGTTGGCACACATCTTGTTCACGATTGACTAGAACCTGGAGAACATATAATCGATGGTCTCTCTAGCCAACTGTGTAAGTTCTCGTACTCTCGCCATTACGTCTCAAACAGTCTGGTCTTCATGGAATCTCTCGAGGGTAGACCAGATCTGATGAGCCGTAGTCAGATGTCCAACTTGCTCAAACTCACCAAACGAGAGACACGGGAAAAAGCGTTTCGAGCTTTGTTGTTCAAATCGTAGAACTCCATTTGAATTGGAGTGATCCGATCACTTGTAGCATCAAAATTCGCATCGAGGCAAATTTTCCAAACCCAGTAACTGATGCTCTGAAGATACGCAGACATGCAAATCTTCCGGTATGGGTAATTGGTCCCATCGAAGAACGGAGGTTTGCCAAGACCTCGTTCCATGTCACCTACGTGGATTTCGAACCGATTAGGGAAGAGAAATCCTTAACCGCCTCTGATACCAATTATAGGACCGGTGAGGCGACCAGAGGGGGGTGAATGGGAGTCAATCATATTTTGCTTCAAAACACTGAAAATGAACACTTTACTTCAATTGTGATGAAGCAAGCGCTCAAACGAAGAACACATCAGCGAATGAGTGATCTCATGATTACAAAATGTTTCTAATACTCACATGAGACCAGCAAAACAAACGGATCCCAAATCGGACATCGAAATGTCTGAAATGGTTCAAAGCAGTATCACGAATAAGTGTTGTTTTTAGCAGTACGAAATTCTATTCTTAGATCTAAAATTGAACTATACGAACTTCGATTGAGATGAAAATTTTACCACACTTGAACAAATATGTTTTCAAGGTCTCCACAAATTTTGAGCTCAATCCGACATGGTTACAGAACCATAATCTCACACTCTGGTCAGTCCACTGACTACCCCAAAGTGCTACCCGTTGACAATCACTCATCATCAACCCGAACCACAAGGGAAAGTCAACCTTATGTTCGCAGATAGAGCATAGGAAAGAAATTAGAAAGATAGATGAATTCTAATAGTCATACAATATTGATCTTCGAATGCTCCACTTCTAGGCCACTTTAATTTAGTGCACATTTGCCTTGATCCTAGGCAAAGAGATGTCTTCCCTTGAGGTGGTCGAATCATCCATTCCAAAGGCACGAACAGTTCTCGGTCCTATATATATAAAAAATGAAATCTTCTATTTTCCCTATGAAAATCCTTCAATAGGAGCCATGGCATTTCGAACAAGCTATCTCAAAATAGTGCCCCAAATATTAAAATACTACACCATTTAAAATTTTTAGAGCACTAAAGACAAATTGAGCTACAACAACTAAACTCTAAATCATGTATTTTATAAAGTAAATTACATTATTAGGAAATAAAATGTTGAGAATATGATGTAGAAAACAAGTATAAGGCACTAATATGGAGTGTATTATATTTAGGTCACTTTGTGGTGTGCTTTTTATTTTTTTATAAAAAATTATAAAATAAGTCACTGTTAAAACTGTTTTTATGAGTTAAGTCCATAATTTTAAGATATGACATAGATTATACTCTAAACCCTAGTGTCCAGGGGCAGACCCAGCGGGTAAGGTTGGGTAGACGTCCGATTAACTTAAAATTTAGTCTAAAAATAAACTACTTTCCAGCGTTTAAACCAAAAGAAATAAATCTATACATCTTCCAACCTAATTTAATAAATTATATGTAGTATAAGACAACTTGATTATTTTCTGCTTGTACAGAATTGACAAAAACTATATATATGAACCAAATTCTAAATGGTATTACATATGTCAAAGAATTTTATCCTTGACTACCCGCCACTGCTAGTCTCACATGTTAAATGATTATCAGAGCGCGCAATCACTAGACTGCGAGTCTATATATGGAGGCATTTTGTGCCTAAGAGGCTCACAATCGGAGTGGATCAACAATAGCTCCCCTTGTTTTTTTTAAAAAAAAAAGAAAGCACGAGCTCAGCGCCATGGCGACCGCCAACGTGCAACACACAAGCACTAACCAGCAGACCATGCTGGATGCTCAGCTCCAGCTCTGGCACCACACCATCGGCTACGTCAAGTCCATGGCGCTCAAGGCCGCCGTAGACCTCCGCATAGCGGACGCCATCCACCAGCATGGCGGCTCAGCCACCCTGCCACAGATAGTCACCAAGGTCACACTCCACCCGTCCAAGATACCTTGCCTGCGACGCCTCATGCGTGTTCTCACTCTTACCGGCGTCTTCAACGTCCACGCCGGCGGTGATGAGCCCGTTTACGGGCTCACGCCAGCGTCCCGCCTTATGGTCGGCCCGGGGCCGAACCTGACTCCGTTCCTGACCTTGTTGCTTAGCACTTTCTTCGTGTCCTCCTTCCTCGACCTCAACGAGTGGTTCCAGCACGAGACGGGCCCGTCCCCGTTCGAGCTGGCGAATGGCCGGGACATATGGGCCCTGTCCGGCCACGACGCGAGCTTCGGCAAGCTCTTCGACGACGGGATGGTCGCGGACAGCGTTTTCATCATGGAAGTCGTGGTCAAGGAGTGCGGCGACGTGTTCCGAGGGGTCGGCTCCCTCGTCGACGTCGCCGGCGGGCTCGGTGGCGCCACCCAGACCATCGCGAAGGCTTTCCCGGACATGGAGTGCAGCGTGCTGGACCTCTCACACGTCGTCGCCAATGCTCCCACCGACACCACCGTGAAGTACATCGCCGGCGACATGTTCGAGAGCATTCCTTCGGCAAACGTTGTCTTCCTCAAGGTACGTACGCCCATATATATATATATAGTCGTGCGCTCGCTCGCTCAGTATTGTGATGATATTAATTGTGACTATGAGTCACCTCCATTTATTTGGTTCCTTCCAGTGGATTCTGCATGACTGGGGTGATGCCGAATGCGTGAAGATACTGAAGAACTGCAAGAAGGCTATAGCGTCTCAAGAAGAAGGGAAGGTAGTGATACTGGATATGGTTGTTGGAGCAGGGTCATCTGACGACGAGAAGCATGTGGAGACGCAAATCGTATTCGATCTCTTTATGATGTTTATCAATGGCACTGAGCGAGATGAGACGGAGTGGAAAAAGATCATTTTTGAAGCCGGGTTTAGCCGTTACAAGATCATACCTGTTTTCGGTGTTCGATCGATAATCGAGGTCTACCCATGAAAATCTATGCAACTCAAGTATACCGTATGCGTGAATAATCTGCGTGTGTGAAGAAGTGTGTGCACCGTATGCGTGAATAATCTGCGTGTGAAAAACTAGGTGTGAAGAAGAGTGTTCTGCCATGTGTTTGCTTATTTAGTTGCTAAATCTATTGCATGTACTCTTGTCTGTTCTAAATTATAATAAAATATAAAGGTTTTACGTTTGAGATTTTTTAAGATGAATTAACAGTGTATGTAAATGTTTAACAAAAGTCATATGTAGAAAAAGTAAGACACATCTTATAATTCGAATTGAAATGGAAAGAGTACTATAATTCATTATTAAAGTGTTTGGTTTGCGAAATAAGTTAGTCTATCTTATTCTTAATTCTCAATTTTTTGTTTGGTTTGTGAATCCATCACCAGCTCATTTCTTATAGTTAGTTAATATACTAACATGAGTAAATAGAGTCATCCCACCAAATTTGAGAAATTGGCTCATGATGTAATACCTTATCTTGAATAGAGTGATTACTCAAATCAAACAGCTACAATAATAGGAGTTGCGGGTCCTCATTGACGTGTGTTGTAAAACGATTTGATCAGCACCGGATTTGCTGCAGTTTTTACTCTTCAGGTTTTATATACATCACTAAAAGCAAATAGATGCAAAGGGCACATTATGGCTTAACCAGACAACCAGTCATTCAAAGTGGGAAACGCTGATTGAATGGTCGGAAATGGGTCGAGTCGATCGGAAACGATGGGCTGGCCTAAACATCTCCAACAGTGACTTATCTTACTATCCTCAATTGAATTATAGTGCTCAAGTTAGAAAAACTGCTCCAACATTGCCCTATTTTACAAAAATTATCAAAAAATATTGGTCACCTTCTGAAGGACACAAATATACTCCACTTTATTCGGCTGTCTCATATCTAGATCTAAACGGGAACGCTTCACAAAACTTCCCTTTCCAAACGAACGGAGTAGATTAACATATTTTGGTTAATCACTTGATTTTGGGGTTTGCTGGTGGAGCTTAATTTTTTATTGGTGCCCTAAATTCTATCAAATATATTTATTTTAAATTTTTAGGTACTTTTATAGGCTATATTGTTGGAGATGCTCTAAACATGTAATCAAATGTGTAGGAGTAGGACACATATACCTAACCTATACTCGTACTCATATACGCTCGTGTGTATGAATCTGTATCCATACCTATACTCGTTGGGCCACTATCCGACGGATACCCGATACCTGCCCGCTAGGATTTCAACATTCAGCACCAACAACATTTTCATCACATTTGAACAGTTTCATCGTTCCAACAGCATCAAACAACAATTTTCAACACCAAACAATATATTGCAGATGGAAACTGGAAAATAGAAATTTTGGATAGTGTATTGAATAAGAATGACTCACATATCATATACCCATCGGATAATGATATGAATACTGGATATCCATACCTACAAAAAATTTACCTGCCATCTCTAGAACTATTTGTCTCTAACAAGAATTGAAAAGCAAGATTATAGGGATCAAATTAGAGGAGAGAAAGAAAATAATACATTCATTAACATATATATGATGCGATTGACTTTAGGCTTGTGACACTTAGGCCGTTTAAGCGATTTAAAATTCTATATTTTAAACAAATATTCTGAATAAGACGATTGATTAATTTTTTGTTTTGAAAAATGTCAACCGTGTTTAGGCTTGAACCTACGTGCCTACCTATGAAAGGCGAGCGACTCTGTTATAAGACGGAGTCAGGCCACAGCCGGGCCCACACGTAAGCTAGCCGCCGGCGGCGCCTACGTGTCCGTGGATGTCACGGCAGAGGATCCTACCGGGCTATCAGAGACACCCGATTCTGCATCCCAACAAATTCATCACAGCCATCCCACCCGATTCCGCACAACCCTGGCGGCCATGGATGCCAACATCCAGTTGGTCATCGACGAGCTCAAGGGAATCAACGGCGACTTCTCCAACCTTCCAGCAGTCTCTGACCCACCAAGCGGATCGACCATGTCGAGCAGACGCTGTCCTCCCGCTTCGGTGCCATGGAGGCCGCCTCCTTGGTGTCCGAGGAATGGAAACCACACGCCGACGCTGCAGTGGATGATCTCCGCATCGAGCTCGCGGCTCTGGTGTTCTCGGCCTCGAGCGACGACCCCGACGACTGGCAGGGTCGCTCTGCCGACCCTCTGTGTGACTCGAAGTGGCCAGCAGGAACTCACTTTTTCTTGGAGCTACAATCAATCAGTGTCTCTTGGGCCTGTCACTCGATCGAATGCGATTTCAAATACAACTTCAGTACAGTCTTCTGTCTCTTATTCTTATTATTCACTATCATGTTGACAGACGACCATGATCATATCGTGCAATCTCCATGGCCACTAGACTACTAGAATTTTACACAGTGGTTCTTGACATCCTGTCTGAGTAATATTGTGCTATGGGACAATTCTGGACATCATTCATTCATTATACATGCACCATTACTAATTGACCCCTTGTACAACTTAATCTTTACTTGCATATAGCCTAGGCTAATGCTACGATTCTACAGAGGTAAGGGGAGAGGTCGACGATGACGCGAGAAAAGGGGTTGACAACCGCGGCAGCGACATGAGTGAGGGGAGGGGGCGGCGGCGGTGGGGTTAGAGGAGGGAAGAGACGAGGGATTGAGTAAGGGAGAGAGGATTATCCATCGATCCAAGTATAATTTGTTCAATGAATTTAGTGAAGTTTATGAGTGTGATAGATGCAGCTAAGCAAGGAGATGTCGCCGCCCTCCTTCCGTACATGTGCTTGATCTGCCTGCCTCGCCATCTCCTTCCTCTCGTACTTTCCACGCATATTTCTCCTAGTGCACCTTCCTGCCGTCACCCCTGCCGGGCCTTGACACCTGTAATGTTCCGGCACCCTGTAGACCCATTAAAGTATTACTGGGCTATTTGGTTCAGCTTTTTTCTGACCAGTTTTTCTGAGAATCTAGCTGTATGGAGAATCTGGCTGGATAGAGAATCTGAGTATTATTAGGTTTACGTGCGGATGAAGATAAAAATGTTCATAGGGCTTAGGATCTAGAAAGTGACAGATTCATTAAAGTATTCCTATCTCGTGTCAAGCATGACTGCACAATAGATTCATTAAAGTATTCCTATCTCGTGTCAAGCACGACTACACAATAGATTCATTAAAGTATTCCTATCTCATGTCAAGCACGACTACATGGTAGATTCATTTCCTATCTCATGTCAAGCATGTGCCATAGATTCATTTTTTTTCTTTTTAGCATATATAAAATCTATTGTATTATACGATTATCAGTAAAGTATATTCAACGTTTCCAATGTGATTTGGATATTGATAAGCAATATTTGGAGAATCTGTTGGTTTACTCTACTGTTTATGAAAGTTGTCTATTTTTAGAGTCCTTATAAAACTCGAAGTTTAGCTAAGATTATGTTTTGAAGGAAGACAAGTGGATTGAAGAGTGAGAGGTGTAAATAAACTCATATATTTCCTCTGTTTATTTAGAGGATGGATACTAGATTTTTTTTTGAATTTTCAATTTCACCCTGTTACGGTGCAAACTAATTAGAGACGACATGTAGGTCGATACCAACATATCGATATCGATTAGCTCGACTTCAACGTTGATGTACCAATTGGACCGACCGACCCATGGACCAACATTCGAACTACTGGATCGGTCAATACGGACTAACGGCTCGTGCATGTGATCTGTTTTGTCTGGAACCAGCCTAATAGCTTTTGTCCGTGGTGCAATCAATTTTGGTAAGCAATCAATTTGGTAGGAGAAGCAGATAAACATGTCTGTAAAAGTTTAGAATCCGTGCCAAACAAACCATGAGAGATGAGCTTTCGCACAATTTGTCGTAGAACCCACCTTGTGATGGCAATCGTTTGCGCTAGGGGACCAGCTAGCTAAAGGACTGTACTATGATGGTGTGGAATTTGGTGCTATTTAAATGCAAGGCAGTGATCTTGCCCTTTGTTAAAAAATATATATATTTGGTGCTATCTTCCCTCCTAACGTGAAATTCGTGTACGCGCGGGAGGATTTCCATATGACTACCAGCAATTAAGGGCCTCTAGAATGCATGACAGATCAAGCGCAGGAATCAAAAAACGTGGAATTTTGATAGGAATACATGTGCAAAAAACAGAGGATTGGGAAACACAGAAATACTAGGGAGTGAGCCGGTATTATAGTCATACAGTGTTGACCTTCCAATGCTAAGCATTGGAACTTCTTCGGATCTAGTTTGAAAACTTAAACCCTCTTTAGGATTTTTGGAGATTGAAGAAAAAAAATTAACTTAATTTTTATCTTAATTCCCAAAAATTCCGGAATAGATTTAAGTTTTCCAAACTAGCCCCAGTTTTTCTAGATCGAATCCTTCGTTCCAAAGGCATGAACACATCTCAAAGGATCATCAGAGCGCGCAATCACTAAATGGCGAGTCTATATATGGAGGCATTCTGTGCCTAAGAGGCTCACAATCGGAGTAGATCAACAATAGCTCTGCTTGTTTTTTTTTCAAATAAAAAAAGCACGAGCTCAGCGCCATGGCGCCCGCCAAAGCGCAGCACACAAGCACTAACCAGCAGACATTGCTGGATGCGCAGCTCCAGCTCTGGCATCACGCCTTCGGCTACGTCAAGTCCATGGCGCTCAAGGCCGCCCTAGACCTCGGCATCCCCGACGCCATCCACCAGCACGGCGGCTCAGCCACCCTCCCACAGATAGTCACCGAGCTGGCCACACTCCACCCGTCCAAGACACCGTGTCTGCGACGCCTCATGCGCGTGCTCACTCTCACCGGCGTCTTCGGCGTCGTCGTTCAGCAGCACTCGACGACCGACGGCGGCAGCGATCTTGTCTACGAGCTCACGCCGGCGTCTCGCCTCCTGGTCGGCTCGGCGCCGTCCAACGGCCCGAACGTGAGTCCGTTTCTGAACATGATCCTCGGCACCGCCTTCGTGTCCTCCTTCCTCGACCTCGGCGAGTGGTTCCAGCACGAGCTGCCGGACCCGTCCCCGTTCAAGCTGGCGCACGGGCGGCACGTGTGGGACATGGCCCGCCACGACGCGAGCTTCGCCAAGCTCTGCGACAGCGGCATGGTCGCGGACAGCCGGTTCATCATGGACGTCATGGTCGAGGAGTGCGCCGACGATGTTTTCCGAGGGATCAGCTCCCTGGTCGACGTCGCCGGCGGGCTCGGCGGCGCTGCCCAGGCCATCGCGAAGGCGTTCCCGCACATCGAGTGCAGCGTGCTGGACCTCCCGAACGTCGTCGCCGCTGCGCCCACTAGCACCGACGTGAAGTACATCGCCGGCGACATGTTTCAGAGCATCCCAGCCGCAGACGTTGTCTTCCTCAAGGTCTGGCGTGGGATCGTATTTAGAATAAAATGGGCTCGTAATTTTGTGATTTTCGCTAGCTACTTATTACGTTTATGTGGTTTCAGTGGGTTCTGCATGACTGGGGCGATGCCGAATGCGTCAAGATATTGCAGAACTGCAAGAAGGCCATACCATCCGAAGGAGGGAAGGTGATAATAATGGATATCGTGGTTGGAGCGGGGTCGTCCGACCGGAAGCATGTAGAGACGCAGGTCTTGTTCGATCTCTTTATCATGGCTATCAATGGAGCCGAACGAGATGAGAAAGAGTGGAAGAAGATCATTTTCGAAGCCGGATTTAGCTCTTACAATATCATACCCGTTCTGGGTGTTCGATCCATCATAGAGGTCTACCCGTAGTCCATACAAGTTCATGTAACAAAGTGCTGCTGTTTTGGGCGACCCTGATGCAGTTTCGTTGAAAGCGTCCCTGATGCTAGAATCAACAGCCACACACAATAATTAATAATACGCATCACGTGGACAACTTTGTGAATCGCGACGCACAGTCATTGATGTTAAACCATATTGTTAGTGACTATTTTGTGTGCGCACGTTTAATAATATTGCCAACTGATGCTTTTTCTATGAAAAAGTTCTTTTGTTCTCTAAAAAAATGTAACTAGTACCTACGGTGTCGTGATTAAACTACTTGAGCCACGTTTGTTTCGGTTTCTGGCGGTCAAAATCGGCTTTTGACACCTAAATGTGTCGTGCTTCTCAGCTCGCTTTCGTTAGAATCGCTTACTCGAAAATCATACAAATCAATGTGAACCTAGAAGCTGTTGAGTTGTTGCGACGTGAGGAATCCACTGTTTTCTAAACCCTAAACCATGCAAACCCCTTTATCCTCTTCCACATGTAAGTTCCACGATATCCAGATTCTCGTGACAACTAGATTCACTATAGAAAAATTGGAAAAAAAATGCTGGCCTAATTAAAAACGTTGGCCCCGACGTTCTTAAAGAGGTTAAGAATGTCGGTTTCTATACCTCAATATTCTTAAGGTTAAGAACGTCGGATCACGCTCTAGCCAACGTACCTAATGTTAAGAACATCAGCCAGAAACAAGCCAACGTTCTTAATTGATTTAAGAAACACGCGCCCGGCTTCCCTTCTTCTCCATTCTCTCTCCCATCAGCCTTTCTCCTGTGACCTAGCTGTCGGTACCTGCTCGCCATCACACCTGCGCCACCACCACGTCACCGCTGCTCATGTTGCCGCTCCTCCGCGTTGTGCCTTCCGTCGTGGTCTGTCCTCCACCAATGAGCCCTAATGTCGCGTCTCTGGTGAGCCCCAATTTCATAGTCTCCAATTTTACAAACATTAGTGAATGTATGTTTTCATAGTTTCCAATTTCATGTTTCAAGTATACAAGGAAGAAAATGTATTGAGATATGCGGTCTTCAATTTTATGATTCATGGTTATGTACTTATGTTTGCACTATTTATTTCTTGTAGACTCTTTACACATGTAATTAGAAATTTACCTAGGTAATCATGTCGGGTTATACCATTTTCTCAAGTTTGTCATCATGTAGTTAGTATATGTATTGTTCTTGGGGAGAGGACTAATGATGCCTTTTGTCTTGAAGTCATGCACATTGGTAATGTTGAACTGGTCATTAACTGGGGAACCCATGTACTCGTATTGAGGTTTACCCTAAACATATCCTACCTGCAGGTGAACGAAATTGAAACATAATTGATATCGCCACCAACGGTTGTGCTTCCTTGCCTAGATCGAGGTGATTACTTGTCTGTCATTTTGTTTGTCAAACTTTTTTATTGTCATGATAGTATGTTAGATTTGTTGCTACATTTGTTAATTATTGCCTCCTTTGTTGCTAAGAATGTTATATTTGACCATTTGTCCACTTTAACTCCGGACAACACTACAAACTTTGTTGACCACATCTTTAACATGAGTGACGTGCTTCCCGACAACCCACATCAAGGATTCAAGGCTGATGTTTTTGACTTATGTTTGTCATGTTTGGACTTATGGACTTGTGTTTCCATGTTTAGACTTCCGGACTTATGTCGTGTGAACTTGTTTATGTGATGTTTGGACTATTGTGTATATGATGTTTGAAATGTTTGGACTTGTGTTTGAGATGTATTGCATGTATGTGATAATGCAGGTTTCAAAAATATAAACCCTGTTCTTGAGGCTTCCCATCCGATGAGAGAGTCATAACATGGTATATTTTTTTAAAAAAATGTAAGGCCGAGGTTCTTATGGCCACACTAGCTAAGTGTGTCGGCTTACCCACTACCGGAAACAGCTTCTTTGCCGAGTGTCTGAAGCACTCGGCAAAGCCTGGAAAACACTCGGCGAAGGCTTTGCCGAGTGTGACACTCGACAAAGAAAGCTTGGTGAACTGTACATCGACAACGACTTCTTTGCCGAGTACTTTTTATTGGGCACTCGGCAAATACTTTGTCGAGTGTCACCGGGTACTCGACAAAGAAAAGTCGTCGTCACCGCGACGGAGCACGTGCTGAGTGCCCATCAAGTAACATTCGGCAAAGAGTTCCCCTTTGTCGAGCGTATTAGGTGACACTCGACAAAGGCTCCCTCTTTGCCTAGCGTCTGTCGGACTAGCACTCGACAAAGAGATCGCCAGCGGGCCCCTTTGTCAGTACCTTTGTCGAGTGTACTAAGAGGCACTCGGCAAAGGTTGCTTCCTTGCCGAGTGTTGCGGTCTTGGCACTCGACAAAGAGGCTTTACCGGTGCCTAGGCGAGCCAGCGAGGCACGTGCCGGTGTTTAGTGTCCGACCGCACACCCGGGGATACCCTCATGGTATTTTTGGGTAGGACGGTGTCGCTGATTGTAACTCGACGGTTCGTGCCGGAAGCATAAGAAAAAAGAGTTGGGCGATTTTCTACAGGATCAGGCCTCTTTGAGGGGCGTAATACCCTACTTCCTGGTGTGGCTTTGTATGTGTGATGTGTTTACAAGTGGTGTTTTCCAAATGTAGAGGTGCTAATTGAGATGAAAAAGATGGGGCTCCCCCTAGGTCTTATATACACGACTGTGGGGCACTCCCTACGTATATGCTGATCACACTTATTCTAGCTTATCTCTAGCTAATAGCGAACAGACTTTGCTTATCCCGAGGAAAACCTGGCGGCTCCATTCCGAGCTATCCCCGGGCGTTTGAGGGCGTCAGGCGCGAGAAAAAACGAACAACTTCCCCGGGATCGCACCCAATCCGCAAATAATTTGGACGTGAGCCCATCACCTTCCTGGGTCGACCCATTTCAACTATAGTCTCTGTTTGGCCCACGACGCGACGACCTTGTGGGGCGACTGGCTTATGGCCCTAAGCAGGGTTTTCGCCTTCTAGTGGACCCGGGGATATCTGTCCCCCACAGCGCGGGCGCGGGGAGGCAGGCGGGCACGGTGGTAAGAAAAAATGGGTCGCGCACCCATACACACAGCTATGTAAATGTTCTTTGCCGAGTGCCCATGATATGCACTCGACAAAGATTTTTTTTAATTTAAAAATATACTTTGCCGAGTTCCTGCGATTTGGCACTCGACAAAGATGTCTTTGCCGAGTGCTCGCTGACAAGCACTCGGCAAAGATTGTTTTAATATTTAAAAAACTTTGACGAGTGTCACTAGGCAGACACTCGGCAAAGACACCGTTGCCGAGTGTCTCACTTTGACACTCGACATAGTATATTTTCATTCTTTTCTTTTTTCACCAAACTTTTTGTGGTGTGTTCCTATACTATGTAGACCTACATGTTCCATTTTGATATAATTATCAAAGTGTTTGCTATAGTTATTTGATTTAGTTTGTTTAATTGAATTTTTTCGGATAGTTCAGATTTGAACTGCGAGTCACTCGAAAAATGGAAAACGATGAATGCCAAAATGATATCCATGTTATTTAATACAAGTTACGACCTATTTCAAGAACAGACCAGAATTTTCGATCACCATGCTCACGAAACATGGCCATGAACTTGTCATCAGTTGTTTTAAAAATGTATAAAACATAAACAAAGTCAAAAAATTATGAAATTGGTCGACATGTCATGATATCATATGTAGAGGCTGCGATAAAAAATTGAGAATGTATCGAGAAAGTTGTGACGCACTATGTGTAAAAATCTAAGTGACCTACACATGAAATCATGGCTTTCAATGTAGACCGCCTAGGATTCTTCGCATAGTGCATGATAACTTTCTCGAAACATTATCAAATTTTTATCACAGTCTCTATATATAATATCATGATATGTGGACAAGTTTCATGATTTTCTGACTTTGCTTGTGTTTTATACAATTTTTAAACAACTGGATAGCAAGTTCACGGTCATGTTTAGTGAGCATGGTGCTCGAAAATTCCAGTCTGCTCCTTAAATCGGTCGTAACTTGTGCTAAATAACATGGATATGATTTTTGCATTCATAGTTTTACATTTTTCGAGTGACTTACAGTTCAAATCTGAATTATCCGAGGAAATTCAATTAAACGAACAAAATCTAATAGTTATAGCAAACATTTTTATAATTGTGCCAAAATGGAATATATAAGTCTACATAGTGTAGGAACATAGTAGAAAAAGTTTGGATGGAAAAAGTAAAAAATAAAAATATACTTTGCCGAGTGTCCAATATAGACACTCGACAAAGCATAGTTTGCCGAGTGTCGAGCTTGAGACACTCGGCAAAGTAGCTTCTTTGTCGAGTGCTAAAGCCCGGTGCTCAGCAAAGATAATGGCCGTCAGCTATATGCAGCTGCTGACGGGCCTTTGCCGAGTGTCCCCTTTCTTCGAGTGTTTGGCACTCGTTAAAGCGGTTTTTGCCGAGTGTCTTCTTGTGCCGAGAGTCTTGCTCTCGGTAAATGTGGTCGTTACCGAGAGTAGGACTTTGCTGAGTGTGGCAATCTGTAAAGACTTTTTTACCGAGTGCCCGATAAAAAGCACTCGACAAAACGTCGAGCACTCGGCAAAGGGCTAGATCCCGGTAGTGACCAATGTTCTTACGACCACGTGGCAACACCCACAGGATGGTCAGGTGGCTGATTAAGAACATCGGTCGAGGTGTCCGAAGTTCTTTATACCTTAAGTACGTCGGTCGACGTCCGACGTACTTAAGGTCACGTGGCTCATCCACGAAGCCCCCTCAACCTGCCACATGGCTAGGTTTTAAGCACGCCAGTTGTAACTTGCCAACATACTTAAGGGCTTAAATACGTCAGTTTTAGTCGAGCCAGCGAACTTAAATTAAGTATGCCATGGCCAACATACTTATGTGCTTAAGTACGTCAAAACAGGTACGTCGGTTAAGTATGTTGGCTTACTGACTTACATCGATCTATTAGAGTAAGAATGTTGGTTCTTCACCAACATTCTTTCCTAGTTTTCTTATAGTGATTATATATCCGGAATCCAAATTCCTAGAAGAACTATTCAGATAAAAATTGTCCCACAGACCTTTAGAAGCCTAGAAATTGTAGCGTTTTGCCACGTGTTGGCTTTGCTGTCCAAATATGTAAATAATATATAATGCCACTATCGAGCAAGAAGCTTAGTATTAGTGTCGATTAAGTTAGAGCTGATAATGAAAATATCAGTATCGGTTCTAATTGCTGAGACTCTAAGAGGAGTATAGAGCATATACAACTCCATTTAATATGAGATTTCTTGAGGAGTTTTTAGGGTGGCTCCAACAAGACCCTCTAAAGGGTCCTGTACCCTAAATTTAGAGGACGTCCTCTACTCCTTCCAGCAACGTCCTCTAAACGGTCCTCTAAATTTAGAGAACGCTGCTGAATCCTCTATATGTAGAGTTTCTCTAAACGGTTCTCTATCTATTTGAATACTTTAAACAACCGATTTAATAAAACTAAAATATGTACAATACATTTGAGAGTATGATAAATACGTATGTACAAAAAATAAAAAAAATAAAAAAATAAAAATGTCTTTAATATAGGTATTTATATATAGAGGACGTGATTTAGAGAACGTTGTTGAAAAAAAAGTAGATATAGGAGATGAAATCTTTTAGAGAAGACTGTAAAGGACGGATATAGAGGATGTATATAGAGAACGTTGCTGGAGACAGTCTTAAGGGGCTAAGTGAAAAAAATACAAGAGAGTCTTTTCGCGAAGAGCCCGTCTCTTCACAACTTTCT
The DNA here is from genome assembly GCA_029449295.1 of Zea luxurians. NCBI lineage: Eukaryota > Viridiplantae > Streptophyta > Magnoliopsida > Poales > Poaceae > Zea > Zea luxurians. The sequence continues at coordinate 400,908 of JAOPSE010000177.1, read as the reverse complement.
ATACACGTTGTCTCTTAGCTACATTGATGATCAAGGTCTCAGGGTTGTACCATGCAATTTTTTAGTTGTCTCTTATACTTAGAAAATCAAATGGGTGTCTCAAAGTTGTACATGCCCTTAGTATCGGTTGGTTGCTCTAACAGGTAATAGTATGCTTTATATCAGTTAGAGCCACCAATCAGTACTAATCTTTTAAGAATCGATTAATACCAGTTGGTGGATTCAATCAATATTAAAGAGCCTGCTTTAGTAACAGTTGATAAGTGCTTTGAAGTCATTTGAATAATCACAATTAGTCTGACTAATCGGTAGGTCACAACCAACCAGGTCCACCGATGCGAGTATACTAACAAGAATACTAGTTGTCCAATTAGTTGTTAAAAGACAAATAGGGTCAAACCTTTTCCAATATGAATTTTGATGGTTAAATTGCCTAACACAAATTATTGGACTAACTAGTTTGCTCTAGAAAATATGTTCTACAGGTGCCAAAGGTTCACAACAAACCAATGCAAAGTCCAAGAAAGGGTTCAAATAAAAGGAGCAAAGTTAAACCGAAGGCAGCCCTGGTCTGGCGCACCGGACTGTCCGGTGCACTAGGGAGATCGACGCTGAACTTGCCAACTTCGGGAATTTGGGAGGCCGCTCCGCTATAATTCATCGGACTGTCCGGTGTAGCACCGGACTGTCCGGTGTGCCAGCGAAGCAACGGCTACTTCGCGCCAACGGTCGTCTACGAAGGCATTAAATGCGCTACAGTGTGTGCCTGCGCGCGCAGAAGTCAGAGCAGGCGGCAGAAGGCGCACTGGACAGTCTACAGGACCTGTCCGATGCACCACCGGACTGTCCGATGGCCCCACAAGTCAGAGCTCCAACGGTCGAACCCTAACGGTTGGGTGACGTGGCTGGCGCACCGGACTGTCCGGTGCGCTCGTCGACAGAAGCCATCCCAACGGCCATTTTGGTGGTTGGGGCTATAAATACCCCCAACCACCCTACATTCATGGATCCAAGTTTTCAGACTTCAAACCTCATACAAGAGCTATAGCATACTAGACACAACCAAAGAGATCAAATCCTCTCCCAAGTCCAAAATCACTCCAAACAAATTAGTGACTAGAGAGAGACATTTGTGTTCTTTTGAGCTCTTGCGCTTGGATTGCTTTTCTTCTTCCTCATTCTTGTTTTCACAACACTTGTAATCAAAACAAGAGACACCAATTATGTGGTGGTCCTTGTAGTGGACTTAGTGTCCCATTTGATTGAGAAGAGAAGCTCACTCAGTCTAAGTGACCGTTTGAGAGAGGGAAAGGATTGAAAGAGACCCGGTCTTTGTGACCACCTCAATGGGGAGTAGGTTTGCAAGAACCGAACCTCGGTAAAACAAATCACCGTGCCATCCATTCTTATTTGCTTGTGATTTATTTTTCGCCCTCTCTTTCGGACTCGTCTATATTTCTAACGCTAACCCCGGCTTGTAGTTGCGCTTAAGTTTATAATTTTCAGATTCTGCCTATTCACCCCCCTCTAGGCGACTTTCAATTGGTATCAAAGCCCGGTGCTTCATTAGAGCCTAACCGCTCGAAGTGATGTCGGGAGAACACGCCAAGAAGGAGATGGTGACCGGCGACAAGCCCGTTACAAGCCATGGGAAGGCTCCATTGGGGGAGTCCCGCAACAAGGGGAAGGAGAAGGAATCCCCTTCACACAAGTCCCATCGGAGTGGCAAAAAGAAAAAGAAGATGAGGAAGGTGGTCTACTACGAGACCGACTCTTCATCGCCATCCACCTCCGGCTCCGACGCGCCGTCCATAACTTCTAAGCGCCATGAGCGCAAGAAGTTTAGTAAGATTCCCCTACACTACTCTCGCATTTCTAAACGTACTCCATTACTTTCCGTTCCATTAGGCAAACCACCGGTTTTTGACGGTGAAGATTATAACATGTGGAGTGACAAAATGAGGCATCACCTAACCTCACTCCACACTAGTATTTGGAACGTTGTTGAGTTTGGTGTACAGGTACTGTCGGTGTTTCGGACCCGGGGGACCCTCAACCGGACCGACTAGTGAATTTGTTGTTGCGTGCCCCTGTCCAGATGGGTTGATGCAAGATGGAACACAAGAGGGAAATGAGGCTTATGTTATCTTGCACCGGAGTGCTCGTAGTAGGGGTTACAAGCGTTGCGGGAGAGCGAGAACGAGAGAGAGAGAGAGAGAGAAGGAGAGGGTTCGGCCTTGAGGTGAGCCGTCTGAGGCTGCCTCTACCGCGTCTCCCCTACTCTGCTTGCCTCCGCTCATCTACGTCGTGCGTTCGTATGTTCGTACGTCGCCCGTTCGTCCCCCCTCCCTTCTTTTCCTGGGGCCCTAGACATCCCTTTTATAGATACAAGGAGATGCCCAGCTGTACAATGGGGGTGTAGCTATGTGCTAACGTCGCTGGCAGGGAAGTGCCTTGAGCCTGTACAGGTAATAACGTGGCCGTCGGAGATGTGCCTTGAGCCCTATAGATGTACCAACGTGGCCGTCGGAGGAGTGCCTTGAGCCCTGTAGAAGCATAGCTGGCGGTGCGGCATGGATCTTGCTGACGTTTCCTTGCTTCCGTAGGGGGTTTGAGAGCACCTGACGTCATGGGCGCACATGGGGAACCATCATTACCTGTTACCGAGGTAACTTAGATGGGACACCGATCTTGTTCCTTCGTAGCCTGAGGCGGCTAGCTAGGGGTAGGGTAATGATGGGTCCCCAGTAGCGTAGTTGATACGGGGCCAAGGTCGGGCGAGGCGAAGACCTTCTCCCGAGGCTGAGGTTGAGGCCGAGGCCCAGGGTCGGGCGAGGCGGAGTCCTTCTCCCGAGGCCGAGGCCTGGGGTCGGGCGAGGCAGAGCTCCCTGTTGTGCCCGAGGCCGAACTCAGGGGAAGTCGTGACTTGCAGTTTGTCAGTCTTTCCCTGGTGGCTGGCACAGTTGCCGGAGCGGGGAGAACAGTGCTGTTTTCCTGTCAGAACGGTCAGTAAGGGGGGCGAAGTGACTGCGGTCACTTCGACCTTGCCGACTGAGGCACGCGTGTCAGGATAAGGTGTCAGGCGATCCCCGCATTAAATGCGCATGCGATACGGTCGGTTGGTAAGGCGATTTGTGCAAGGTCGCTGCACGACAAAGTCTGCCCGCGCTGGGCTTCGGGTGAGCCGAGGGTGCGTCTGCTGACTGAGAGGACCCTCGGTCAAGGCGTGAATCCGTCCGGGACTACCGTCCTTGCCCGAGGCTGGGCTCGGATGAGGTCGCGTCCCTTGGTAGATGAGTCCTATGCTTTATCAGTCGTTTATGCTTTGTTCTGAAGATGTTTTCCAGCCGGATTAAGGAGCATTGGGGGTACCCCTAATTACGGTCCCCGACAGGTACCATCCGCAGGGGATGAGGACTATGATTCAGACGAAGTTGCCCAAATCCGGCACTTCAACTCACAAGCCACCACAATACTCCTCGCCTCTCTAAGTCGAGAGGAGTATAACAAGGTGCAAGGATTGAAGAGCGCCAAAGAGATTTGGGACGTACTCAAAACAGCGCACGAAGGAGATGAGGTGACCAAGATCACTAAGAGGGAGACAATCGAGGGGGAGCTCGGTCGATTCATGCTTCACCAAGGGGAGGAGCCACAAGCGATGTACAACCGGCTCAAGACCTTGGTGAACCAAGTGCGCAACCTCGGGAGCACAAAGTGGGATGACCATGAAATGGTCAAGGTTATTCTTAGATCACTCGTATTTCTTAACCCCACTCAAGTTCAATTAATTCGTGGTGATCCAAGATATAAACTAATGTCTCCCGAGGAAGTGATAGGCAAATTTGTGAGCTTTGAGTTGATGATCAAAGGCTCCAAGAAGATCATCGAGCAAGACGCCTCCTCCTCTGTACCCGAAGCACAACCCGTTGCATTCAAGGCAACGGAGGAGAAGAAAGAAGACTCTACACCAAGTAGAGTCCCCATCGACGCCTCCAAGCTCGACAATGAGGAGATGGCACTCATCATCAAGAGTTTCCGCCAAATCCTCAAACAAAGGAAGGGGAAATATTACAAACCCCGTTCCAAGAAGGTTTGCTACAAGTGTGGTAAGCCCGGTCATTTCATTACTAAATGTCCATTATCTAGTGATAGTGACAGGGGCAACGACAAGAAGGGAAAGAGGAGAGAAAAGAAGAGATACTACAAGAAGAAGGGCGGCGATGCCCACGTTTGCCGGGAATGGGACTCCGATGAGAGCTCCACCGACTCCTCCTCCGACGAGGACGCCGCCAACATCGCCGTTAACAAAGGGCTCCTCTTCCGCAACGTCGGCTACAAGTGTCTTATGGCGAAGGATGGCAAAAAGAAGAAGGTAAAATCAAAGTCCTCCACTAAATACGCAACCTCTAGTGATGAGGATAATTCTAGTGATGAGGAGGATAACTTGCTTACCCTTTTTGCCAATCTTAACATGCAACAAAAAGAGAAGTTAAATGAATTGATTAGTGCCATTCATGAGAAGGATGATCTCTTGGATAGCCAAGAGGACTTCCTTATCAAAGAAAACAAAAAGCATGTTAAGACTAAAAATGCTTATGCTTAGGAGGTAGAGAAAAATGAAAAATTAACTAGTGAGCTAAGCACTTGCCATGACATTATTTCCAACCTTAGAAATGAAAATGCAAAATTAATTGCTAAGGTTGAAAAGTTTGATGTTTGTGATGATTCAATTGTTAGTCTTAGAAATGATAATGCCAACTTAATTGCTAAGATTGACAAATTGAATGCTTCTCTTGCTAGCCTTAAGAATGAGAATGAAAAATTAATTGCTAAAGCTAGAGAATTAGATGTTTGCAATGTTTCCATTTCCAGTCTTAGAAATGAAAATGATATTTTACATGCTAAGATTGTTGAATTAAATACTTGCAAACCCTCTACATCTTCCGTTGAGCATGTTACTATTTGCACTAGATGTAGAGATATTAATGTTGATGCTATTCATGATCACCTAGCTTTAATTAAACAACAAAATGAACACATAGCTCAACTTAGTGCCAAAATTAATGAGCATGACTTAGAAAATGAGAAATTTAAATTTGCAAGAAGCATGCTCTATAGTGGGAGACGCCCGGGCATTAAGGATGGGATTGGCTTCCAAAAGGGAGACAATGTCAAGCTTAATGCCCCTCCTAAAAGATTATCCAACTTTGTTAAGGGCAAGGCTCCTATGGTTCAGGATAATGAGGGTTACATTTTGTACCCTGCCGGTTATCCTGAACACAAAATTAGGAGAATTCACTCTAGGAAGTCTCACTCTGGCCCTAATCATGCTTTTATATATAAGAGTGGGGCATCTAGTTCTAGGCAATCAACCCATGCTAAATTGCCTAAGAAGAAAACTCCTAAAGCATCAAATGATCATAATGTGTCATTCAAAACCTTTGATGCTTCTTACGTGCTAACTAACAAATCCGGCAAGGTAGTTGCCAAGTATGTTGGGGGCAAACACAAGGGATCAAAGACTTGTGTTTGGGTACCCAAAGTTCTTGTATCTAATGTCAAAGGACCCAAAACTGTTTGGGTACCTAAAATCAAGAACTAAATATGTTTTGTAGGTTTATGCATCCAGGGGCTCAAGTTGGATCATCGACAGCGGGTGCACAAACCATATGACTAGGGAGAAAAAGATGTTCTCCTCCTACGAGAAAAACCAAGATCCCCAACGAGCTATCACATTCGGGGATGGAAATCAAGGATTGGTCAAAGGATTGGGTAAATTGCTATATCACCTGACCACTCTATTTCCAATGTTTTCCTTGTAGATTCTTTAGATTACAACTTGCTTTCTGTTTCCAAATTATGCAAAATGGGTTACAACTGTCTTTTTACAGATACAGGTGTTACTGTCTTTAGAAGAAGTGATGATTCAGTAGCTTTTAAGGGAGTATTAGAGGGTCAGCTATACTTAGTTGATTTCAATAGAGTTGAACTCGATACTTGCTTAATCGCTAATACTAACATGGATTGGCTCTAGCATCGCCGACTAGCCCATGTTGGGATAAAAAATCTTTACAAGCTTCTAAAGGGAGAGCACATTTTGGGACTAACAAATATTCATTTTGAGAAAGACAGGATTTGTAGCGCATGCCAAGCAGGGAAGCAAGTTGGTGTTCATCATCCACATAAGAATATCATGATGACTGACAGGCCACTTGAGCTCCTCCACATGGACCTATTTGGCCCAATCGCTTACATAAGCATCGGCGAGAGTAAGTACTGTTTAGTTATTGTGGATGATTATTCTCGCTTCACTTGGGTATTCTTTTTACAGGATAAATCTCAAACCTAAGAGACTTTGAAAGGATTCTTAAGACGGGCTCAAAATGAGTTCGGCTTGAGGATCAAGAAAATTAGAAGCGACAACAGGATGGAGTTCAAGAACTCACAAATAGAAGGCTTTCTTGAGGAGGAGGGCATCAAGCATGAGTTCTCTTCTCCCTACACGCCACAACAAAATGGTGTAGTGGAGAGGAAGAATAGGACTCTATTGGACATGGCAAGGACCATGCTTGATGAGTACAAGACTTCGGATCGGTTTTGGGCTGAGGCGGTCAACACCGCTTGCTACGCCATCAACCGGTTATATCTACACCGAATCCTCAAGAAGACATCATACGAACTCCTCACCGGTAAAAAGCCAAATGTTTCATATTTTAGAGTCTTTGGTAGCAAATGCTTTATTCTTGTTAAAAGAGGTAGAAAATCTAAATTTGCTCCTAAGGCTGTAGAAGGCTTTTTACTAGGATATGATTCAAACACAAGGGCATATAGAGTCTTTAACAAGTCCACTGGACTAGTTGAAGTTTCTTGTGACATTGTGTTTGATGAGACTAACGGCTCTCAAGTAGAGCAAGTTGATCTTGATGAATTAGATGATGAAGAGGCTCCGTGCATCGTGCTAAGGAACATGTCCATTGGGGATGTGTGTCCTAAGGAATCCGAAGAGCCCACTCAAGCACAAGATCAACCATCTTCCTCCATGCAAGCATCTCCACCAACTCAAGATGAGGATGAGGCTTAGAATGATGAAGGAGAAGATCAAGAAGATGAGCCACCTCAAGAAGACGTCAATGATCAAGGGGGAGATACAAATGATCAAGACAAGGAAGATGAGCAAAATCAAAGGCCGCCACACCTAAGAGTCCACCAAGCAATCCAACGAGATCACCCCGTGAACACCATCCTAGGAGACATCCATAAGGGGGTAACCACTCGATCTCGTGTTGCTCATTTTTGTGAACATTACTCTTTTGTTTCCTCTATTGAGCCACACAGGGTAGAGGAAGCACTTCAAGATTCGGATTGGGTGCTGGCGATGCAAGAGGAGCTCAACAATTTCATAAGGAATGAGGTATGGCATTTAGTTCCACATCCTAACTAAAATGTTGTAGGAACCAAGTGGGTCTTTCGCAACAAACAAGATGAGTATGGTGTGGTGACAAGGAACAAGGCACGACTTGTGGCCAAGGGGTATTCACAAGTCGAAGGTTTGGATTTTGGTGAAATCTATGCACCCGTAGCTAGGCTTGAGTCAATTCGTATATTACTTGCCTATGCTACTCACCATGGCTTTAAGCTTTACCAAATGGACGTAAAGAGTGTCTTCCTCAACGGACCTATCAAGGAAGAGGTGTATGTTGAGCAACCTCCCGGCTTTGAAGATAGTGAGTATCCTGACCACGTGTATAAACTCTCTAAGGCGCTTTATGGGCTCAAGCAAGCCCCAAGAGCATGGTATGAATGCCTAAGAGATTTTCTTATCACTAATGGATTCAAAGTCGGTAAAGCCGATCCTACTTTATTCACTAAGACTATTGCAAATGATTTGTTTGTATGCCAAACTTATGTTGATGATATCATATTTGGGTCTACTAACAAATCTATCTGTGAAGAGTTTAGTAGGATCATGATTAAAAAATTCGAGATGTCTATGATGGGGGAGTTGAAATATTTTCTAGGCTTTCAAGTGAAGCAACTCCAAGAGGGCACCTTCATCAGCCAAACGAAGTATATTCAAGATATTCTCACTAAGTTTGGAATGAAGGATGTCAAACCCATCAAGACACCCATGGGAACCAATGGGCATCTCGACCTCGACACGGGAGGTAAATCCGTAGATCAAAAGGTATATCGGTCGATGATAGGTTCTTTACTCTATTTATGTGCATCTCGATCGGACATTATGCTTTCTGTATGCATGTGCACAAGGTTCCAAGCCGACCCTAAGGAAGTTCACCTTAGGGCCGTGAAGCGAATCATGAGATATTTAGTTTATACACCTAAGTTTGGTCTTTGCTACCCCAAGGGATCCTCAATTGATTTATTAGGATATTCCGATGCCGATTGGGCAGGGTGTAAGATTGATAGGAAGAGCACATCAGGGACTTGTCAGTTTCTGGGAAGATCCCTGGTGTCTTGGGCTTCAAAGAAACAAAACTCAGTAGCTCTTTCTACCGCCGAAGCCGAGTACATTGCCGCAGGCCATTGTTGCGCGCAATTACTTTAGATGAGGCAAACCCTTAGGGACTATGGCAACAAGTTTAGCAAAGTCCCTCTCCTATGTGACAATGAGAGTGCAATCCGCATGGCGGATAATCCCGTTGAACACAGCCGCACTAAGCACATAGCCATTCGGTATCACTTTCTGAGAGATCACCAACAAAAGGGGGATATCGAGATAGCCTATATAAACACCAAAGATCAATTGGCCGATATCTTTACTAAGCCTTTAGATGAGCAATCCTTTACCAAACTTAGGAATGAGCTAAATATTCTTGATTCTAGGAATTTTGATTGATTCTTTGCACACATAGCTCATTTATATACCTTTGGTCATATCTATTTTATGTCTATGGCTAATGTGTTTTCAAGTGTATTATTATGCTTAGTCATAGATATTGAAAGGGAAGTGGAGTATTCGGCAAAGAAGGCGCTTCCACTCAACTCCAATTGTATCTGTCGGTACTCCGTATCACTCTCCACTTTGGTATAATCTTCACTCATATTTTTGTGTTTGCCAAAGGGGGAGAAGTTTGAGAAAGGGCTTATATTTCACTCACAAGTATCCGTTTTTGGCGATTCATGCCAAAGGGGGAGAAAGTATGAGCCCAAAGCAAAGGGACCGCACCACCACCACCGAATTTGATTTTTTTAAAAAATGAAGTTTTTCAAATTGATAGCTTATTGTGTTAAAAAAGGGGGAAAGTAGTATCTTCAAAACTTGCAAAACCCTCTTGAACACTAAGAGGAGAACTTTATTTAGGGAGAGTTTTGTTTAAGTCAAAGGAAAAGCATTTGAGACAGGGGGAGAAAATTTCAAATCTTGAAAATGCTTTCTTCAATCTTATTCATATACCTTTGACTATTTGCAAAATGATTTTGAAAAGAATTTTACAAAGGATTTGCAAAAACAAAACTCGTGGTCCAAAATTTTAATAAGAAGAAAACCCATCCATGCATATCTATTGAAATAAGTATATTGGTTTCAATTCCAAGCAACCTTTGCACTTACATTATGCAAACTAGTTCAAATTCTGCACTTTTATATTTGCTTTGGTTTGTGTTGGCATCAATCAACAAAAAGGAGGAGATTGAAAGGGAAATAGGGTCAAACCTTTTCCAATATGAATTTTGATGGTTGAATTGCCCAACACAAATTATTGGACTAACTAGTTTGCTCTAGAAAATATGTTCTACAGGTGCCAAAGGTTCACAACAAACCAATGCAAAGTCCAAGAAAGGGTTCAAATAAAAGGAGCAAAGTTAAACCGAAGGCAGCCCTGGTCTAGCGCACCGGACTGTCCGGTGTGCCACCGGACAGTGTCCGGTGCACCAGGGAGATCGACGCTGAACTTGCCAGCTTCGGAAATTTGGGAGGCCGCTCCGCTATAATTCACCGGACTGTCCGGTGTGTCAGCGGAGCAACGACTACTTCGCGCCAACGGTCATCTGCGAAGGCATTAAATGCGCTACAGTGTGTGCCTGCGCGCGCAGAAGTCAGAGCAGACGGCAGAAGGCACACTAGACAGTCTACAGGACCTGTCCGGTGGCCCCACAAGTCAGAGCTCCAACGGTCGAACCCTAACGGTTGGGTGACGTGGCTGGCGCACCGGACTGTTCGGTGCGCCCGTCGACAGAAGCCATCCCCAACGGCCATTTTGGTGGTTGGGGCTATAAATACCCCCAACCACCCCACATTCATGGATCCAAGTTTTCAGACTTCAAACCTCATACAAGAGCTATAGCATTCAATACTAGACACAACCAAAGAGATCAAATCCTCTCCCAAGTCTGGAATCACTCCAAACAAATTAGTGACTAGAGAGAGAGACATTTGTGTTCTTTTCAGCTCTTGCGCTTGGATTGCTTTTCTTCTTCCTCATTCTTGTTTTCACAACACTTGTAATCAAAACAAGAGACACCAATTGTGTGGTGGTCCTTGTAGTGGACTTAGTGTCCCATTTGATTGAGAAGAGAAGCTCACTCAGTCTAAGTGACCGTTTGAGAGAGGAAAAGGGTTGAAAGAGACCCGGTCTTTGTGACCACCTCAACGGGGAGTAGGTTTGCAAGAACCGAACCTCGGTAAAACAAATCACTGTGCCATCCATTCTTATTTGCTTGTGATTTGTTTTTCGCCCTCTCTTTCGGACTCGTCTATATTTCTAACTCTAACCCCGGCTTGTAGTTGCGCTTAAGTTTATAATTTTCAGATTCCGCCTATTCACCCCCCCTCTAGGCGACTTTTAGTTGTCAACTAATCATGATTATTTGTCTGATTAGATATGGGACCAATAGTTTAGATATGCTTTGTGGGTGGGCTTGTAACTAATGGGCTACAAATTGCTTTATGGGCTTCTAGGGTTGGGAACGCTCACCTCAAGCACAAGACTAGAACACCCCAGTGCCCAGTCCCACACGCATATGCACAACCCCGCTCTATTTTCTCCTCAACATCGCAGCAGCTATCGCCGCACATAGAAACGCTGAGTCGTCGCTGCAAATGGACCAGGAGCCACTAGCGCACACGGACACGGAGCCACTGACGTCGCACACGACTGTAGCAGGTACCACCACCCAAGGACCAAGATGCAGCGTCACCCCAAGAGCTTCTAGGCGCCCACAGCCCCCCATCGAACTTCTAGGCGAGTGAGTTTTTTTTCTCTGCTTTCCTTGTTTGATGGGTGCCCTCTGGTCTCTGTTTGATTAGATACATGACATCTGCTTCATGCATGTAGATGTGGATTTGGTCGATTAGTCAATTTGGTTGACGATTGATCGTAACTAACTAATCGATTGGTCGGTAGCTATGGGACTAGGGTCAATTAGACAAATTGAAAACATTGTAGTTGATAACACTAGTTACCAACTAATTCGAAAGCTAAAAGAGAAATTACTATATTGATTGGTGACAAAAATCCGTACTAAAACGAACCATTTAGGGATAGTTTATGAGCTAAAAAACCGGAGTAGATTGTATGAGCTAAATTTCTCTTATTATTCAATTTTAAATAAGAAGATGAATTTAATCCCTCCAATTTTTTTCAGTTTTATGGCTCCTAAATTACGCCTTAGTGTCGATTGGTGGTGTAGTATCAGTTTTTTTCCGCCAACCGAAAGGGCCTTCTCGATTTAAAATAAAAGGAAAGCATAAAAAGCTCTATAGTATGTAAAGGGGAAGGTGTTAATCATTGATGTTATGGTTGGATCCGGGCCACCGGAGCCGGACTCGAGGCACAAAGAGATGTTACAGTCTTACGGAGGAGAGACGAGTAGGAGTGAAAGATCTTCAAAGCAGGATTCGGCGACTAAAAAATGGCACCAGCTCTAGGTCCATCATCGTTTACCCTTTGAACAGACATTTGGTGGTTACAAGTGGTTCGGCTGGCATGCATGATGATGCTCATGTGGATTTGCATCACAAAATAAATGCGCGTGATACTCTAGTTTATTTATTTATTTATTTATCTATTGTTTTTTCTTTCTGATAACACCGTGTAACATGCCGTGCATGCGGGCGACCAGCCAGCACGACACAGCTGTCGGTGCTGAAGCCTGAAGGCATGTCAGCATGTGTTGATGTTATTCTTCTTTTTTCTTCCTTTAAACCCATTATGTTTTATCTTCCATCGTCTACTGTTTTTTCAATTACGCCTCCTTTAGAAGAGAGAGAGAGGATTATTTTCTGAATCCTGCGTTTTCTCTATATTTTAAACTAATTTCTGTGCAATTTCTATATAATTTCTATAAAATTCCTGCATTCTAAAAAACGCTTATTCCTTTGTTGTTTCCACAAGCAAGACAAGAAGGTTACATGGGTTTGCATACAGTGCTGTTGGGCCTATTTATTTGAGCTTTTCTGGGATTTTGTACTTTATATTTTAATTTGAACTATTCAAAAGTAAAAAAAAGCTTATGAAAGTTAAAAAAACGAAAGCTCATTAGGGTAAAATTTTAATCTTTTAGCTTATGAGAGTTGTTTGGCTTTTACTATATCTAAAGTCTAAATCTGAGATAAAAAATCTCAAAAAAAAAAACTGAAACAAACAACCCCGTTGTCCCATAAACAACGGTTTAGGTATTCCCTCAGTCATCTAGGTCTAACAGGAACGTTTTTTTAATAATATTAGAAATATCCTGGTCTCCACGTCGTAGTAATGTTTATGAGTTTGTCCATCCTTTATTACAGTAGCAAAACATGCTCATCAGCTCACGGTTTACCGAATACAAACGTAAAATAGAGATCCAACGTATGTGTAAACTTTCATCCTTATTTAGGGAAAACCCCTCCACTACTGTAGTGATCTGATGATCTCAAAAGCTCGGCAATTGTGTTATGTATCTGAAATCTCTACCTTTTCTAGTGTGGACTTAATCTTCTCCAAAATATGCCCTTCGTTAAAATATGCATAAAAAATATCCTCCCCGTCTCAAAATAGTAGTTGTTTTAGCTCTAAATTTTTATGTTCATATTTATATGGATGATTATAAACCTATACATATACATATAACATATATATTAATTATTATATAAACCTAGTAAAAATTTAAATCAAATTTTAATTTGTAACGGAGGGAGTATATATTTTGCTTGTCAAACACAACCTCGTACCGGTTTAGCCCCAGAGCCCAGCAGCATAGAGACTACAAAATCCCACTGAAATATGTTGTTTAATTGTTTTGTCTACCCTATCTATCCAAAAACCAAACATGCATGTGTATGGCATTAAATGGAGGATGTAAACAAAAAAATGAAACTATTCTCTAAAGAAAGTCTGAACAAGGACAATAAAAACATACGTTGTATTGTTTCAAGCACCGGACAAAAAAAAAACAAATACTTGCTCCCTTGCAACCTTACAAATTGAGTCAACCGTGATAAGAATAACCTCTTTATTTGATAGCCAAATTCACATCTTAATTATTGAAGGTAATATAAGCCTTGGAAAAGTCAGATTATGCACAATAACCCCAACATCGACTCATCGAGTCCGTACGTTTGGTACCACAGGCAGGTGGCTCGAACATCAATCTCATACATTTCGTACCAAGAGTGGCTCCAACATCAACTTCGTACGCATGATCCTCGTGTGGATCTACAGTCCGAAATATAAGTCTGCTGGCTTTCCAGTGGTGCCCAAAAAAATGTGCATGCTTTTGGTGGCGCCCATAGCTCCGCTGGCAGCAGCCGCCAATCTCTACTATTCTATAAGACACTAACGATGGCGTCTACATCCAGCCTCACGGTGCCCCCGCCCGGCCCCGCATCCCGCAGCGCCCTGGCCCCGTGTCCTACGCGCTCTCCGCTCCCCGAAAACATATCCCTCCGCGCCAGGGCGTAGCCGCCATCAGCGCCTCCATAGAATCTGCCCGACGCTGAAATCCTCGCTCGCCCCCAAATCCTCCCCCACCGCGTCGTTCCATCGACGACGGACCACCCACGCTTTTCGCATCTCCTGAGCTCCGAAGGGCCCCCGCCCCCTCCCCCGCGATCCTCGCCCTCGCTCCTCGCCGTTTCGTCGACGCCATTGAAAGCTCTCTTGTGGGTTTTGGTGTTTGAATGACAACCCAATTAAAGGACAAACAAGTGTGCTAAGTGTTGAACAGGTGCTTAATGCAAAGCTAATATGGTTCAACACAAGTGAACAAGTGTGATGGTCCAAAGACTGAATTACTATAGATAATGAACACTGCTTAAGTGAGACTCAGTGTGCGTAACTCAGAGACAACCGATCAAGCCAAGGATGGAGGCAAGAAGAGCTTCGAGGTACCGAGTGCACGGGAGAAGGTCAAGGAGACCAGGAACCCAAAGCCAGGGGTGAATAAGAAGACTTGTAAAGTCAAGGTTGATCAAGTTAAGAGTTATGGTGCATCAAGGATCACTACATAAGGACATGACTTACAACCAATGAGGTAACATCTACAGTTATGTGGTGTAAGTTATAAGGCTCAAGATCAAGCTCGAGAAATGAACAAGGGAGTTGGAGCTCAGATATGTCAATCTAGATCAAGTCAAGTTGACTTAATGGTTTAGGGTCCAACATCGACCTCAAACATGCCAAAGTGGGTAAAACGATGAAAAAGGTTAAGTATGTAAGGTTTGAGTGTTCAACCATGTTGCATACACCTCTTACTACAAGTTTGGTGCTTTGGTTTGCTCTCTAACTCTTTCTGTAGAGAAAGTACCATTCTGAGCTCTGTTGGAGGAGAAACAAAAAGCTAGGAGAAGAACAAGAAAGATGTAAGTTTCTAGGACTAAATCAATTGGATTATACTCTAAATGTGTTTGTTTAAGTCTCAGGAAAATCCTCCCAAAAGTTGAAGTCAAACGGAGAAAGAACGAAGGAAAAATCACTTAGTGTGATGTTGGATGGTGCACAGGATGGTGAATAGTAGTTGTCCGGTGCACATGACAGTGAATATTAACTTTGTCTGATGCACAGGACAGTGAATAGTGACCTGTCCGGTGCACAGGACAATAAATAGTAGCTGTGTCTGGTGCACAGGACAGTGAATAGTAGTTGTGTCTGGTGCACAGGCAGTAAATAGTGACCTGTCCGGTGCACAGGATAGTGAATAGTAACATGTCCGGTGCACCAACGGCTAGCTGTTCCAGAGAAGGAAACTGTCAATCAGATCTGTTACTGTTCACTGTCCGGTGCACCCGCAACCAGGGAAGGCTAGGAGCTTCCAAATGAAGCTCCAACGGCTCTTAGGCCCTTTGGGGCTATAAAAGGGACCCCTAGGCGCCTCAATCAAGTACACAAGTGCAGCCAGCAAGTGCATACATCATTTGGATCAATTCTCTCTCTCCCTCTCTTGTGTATCTCTCTAGTTTGTGTAGAGGCGAAGTTATAAGCCTTTAGAGAGAGAGGAAGTGCTGCTGAGAGCTAGAGCAAAATCTTGAGCACATTGTTACTTTGCTAGAGTGTTGTCGAGAAGATTGTAGGCAGCCACGACATCGTTGTAACTGACATTAACATAGTGGAAGGCTATATCTGTCGCACTAACAGATCTGAGCAAACGGAGGAAGGAGTTGAAATAGACTCCAAGCCAAGGTGTGGCTAACTCCAACGAGGTCTAGGCAAGTATTTCAGGCTTGGCCGAACCTCGGGATAAATCCCTGTGTCTGTGTGCTCTGCTCTGTGCTGAGTGCTGTTTCTCTGTCTTATTTATTGTTTATACTTGCACTTCTATATTTATATGTGGTACAAGTTGTCTTCGAAGTGCAGGGTATTTTAAGACAGGAACTTCAATTCCGCTGCAATCTACTCGAAGGGTCTTTCATTCCACTGTAATCCAGCCTTCGAGTAGAGTAAGAATTTCTAGTTTTAGAGTGATAATTATTATTCGCCTATTCACCCCCCCTCTAGGTGACATCCAGATCCTGTTCCCGGGCATAGGGAACTTTCAATTGGTATCAGAGCTAGGCCTCTCCAGTGTAGGCTTAGCCGTCCGGAGATGACGATGTTGTCACAAGAGGTAACTCTAGAACTTCTCCTAGGTGATGGTTCTAATTATAAATCTTGGTCTGTCTCTATTTATAATGCTTTCATGCATATTGATCCTGATTTGAGACAGATCTTTAGTAGAAGTATTTTTCCCTCTGATATTAGTAAAAAACCTTCTAATGCTGAACTAAGATGTCTATCTCTCAATCACCATGCTTGCAACATCTTAGTTGACTCTCTTTCTAGAGATGCTTATTTTGCCATCATGAGTAGTGATAGTGATTTATTTGTTGATGCTCATGATCTATGGACTGGAATTAAAATAAAATATTTTGAGTGCAATTGTACTACTTCTACTCCCTATATTGCTTGTGATACTAACCTTTCAAAGGGAGAAGAAAAACGATGGCAACCAAACGATGAATCCACCTCACCGACAGGTTTGTCTTTCACTAGTTATAAATGTCTTATTGCTAACAATGATAGTGGAGACGAAAGCGATGATGAGGAGGAATATGAGGATGATAGCGAGGATGAGTCTTCATCACCACAAGGTACATTTTCCTGTATTGCTTCCACTGATAATAATGACAGGGAAAATGAGACCGGCGATGTGGAAGAAGAGGAGATTCGCCGGTTCTACACCCATCTCAACAAAGAAGACAAAGTGCTCTTGGTTAAGCTGTTGAGGAGGAACAAAGAACAAGGCGAGACGCTTCTCAGGCTAGAGGAGACTCTCATCAAAACAAACGACAGTCTGGAGAAGATGACCAAAGAACATGAGGAGCTAAAGTGCTCTCATGATAATTTGGTCCAACGATATGAATCTGTTTTATTTGAGCAAAGAAATAATCACGATAGATTATCTGATGTTGCTCAACTTAAAACTGAGAATTCTATGCTTAAGAGTCAAGTAGAAATGATAAATTTAGAAAAACTTGCTCTAAGTGAAATATGATATGCTATCTTATTCTCATAATTAATTAGTTGATGACCATATCATGCTCGATATTGCTCATGAGGTAGTAATTACTAGTTTAAACTCATGTGAACTACATTCTTGCATAAGTGATCAATTAGTTAAAATATCATTATGTGCTGACCTCTACTGCCCCAAGAAAGGCCAATCCTTGATTGAGCAACAAGTTGTAGGGTCAAAAAGAAAATTGCTTGGGAACAAGAAACAAAGATAATTGAGGAGAAGACATTATGCTCGACTTCCTCAAGATATCTACGAACGCATGGTGAAGAAGCTTGAGGAAGGAGAAACCGCAGCAAGGGTCAAACTCTACGAGAAAGAAGTTCCTAAGGCAATAAGTGAAGCAATCAACATGAAACAAGAAAAAGGTAAAGATTCAATTAGTCATGTTGTTTGCACTGATCATCTCTCTATGTCATCCAAGAGCAAAAAGGGAAGAGGAAAAAGGAGGTGCTTCAAGTGCAAGGAATTAGGCCACTTCATTGCGTCTTGTCCACACAAAGACAAGGATGAAGGAATGAGGAGATGTTTTGGATGCAACGATAATGACCATATGATCACTTCATGTCCGCTCATGAAGAATCAAAGACGTGCACCCTCCAAGATGACCCTCACTAAGAAAAAAGACAAACAACAAGTGTCATGTCAGGTTGAGCGATGCTTCTGCTACATGTGTGGTGAGCATGGTCATCTACCTAAGGTATGTAAGAAGGGTAAGGTTCCTAAGCAAGTAAATTTATCTCAATCTTATTCGCTTAGGAGACCCAAATCATACACTTATGCTAGATCAGTAATGAGATCACCTAGAACTAGCACAATTACTATTTGGGTACCAAAGGCCCTTTTAGATGAACGTTATGGACCCATCCCGAGATGGGTACCAAACTGTGCCAACTAGACCATGCAGGTGCCTCAAGATGGACTGGAGACCCTGGGAGAGCTTAAGATGGTTAATTCAAACTCTAAGCTTAAGTTGTCAATTTTATTGTCTATTTATTGACCCAAGGTTGAATTATTGTGCAATACTAATCCTATGTTCATCTCGAGTTAAATAAGTTGTAGAGGTCCTTAATCATTATTGGTGAATCAAGCAAAGGACTTTGATGAGAATCTACAACTTGCTCTCCAAAGGATGGTACCCGTATATCTTAAGTGCATTATTTCTAATCAGTATTGCTTTTAAGTTGGATTGTTGTGCTATACCTATCCTTGGAGTAGTTATGTTTTTGAGATTACTTGTGTTGAATATCTTTCAATTAATGATCCATGATTTCCAAGATCATAATCATCCTTGCTCAATCGTGCCTATGTGCTTTATAGGTTATATCTCTTGAATCATTCAATGGGTAGCTTTTCAATTGATATATCCACCATGATTAACTCTCTTAGTGTATGTGGATAAACCTGTATCTTTCTGTAAGTCATGCTATGTGGTTTTTAATGATTAACCTATGTGCAAGCATGATAGTTTTTTTAGTCCATGTTCACATGATTACTTTGTCTTGGTACTCTGTGTATACCAAAACAAGAAATCCATAATGTGTCTCTAATGCACCCTCTCGAGCTATGAGGTGCATGAGCAAAGGAGCCCTAAATTGGTGACAACAGGTGCTCTCACTCCACACTACCTAAAAGAATGGATCTCATGGCATTCAGGTAAAAGGCAAAGGTATGGAGAATGGAACTATGCAATTTCATTAAATATCTTGAAGTTCCGTTGATTGTGATCATAACTATGTTCTTGCCTTTCAATTGGTAATATCTTGGCTTAGGTGTTCTATGCTTTAAAATGTTGTTTCCTTTGGTGTGCCTAAGAAAATACTTCTTAATCATGTGTGCTTAGACATTGTGCTTTATATGCATGATCTTGTCGTTTTTCAATTGGTATATGTGTTGTAATGATCATCATGTGTGAAGCGTGCCTAGGTTGCTTTTAAAATGTTATATATCTTGAGGCATGCATTGTTTCCACTAGTCATAAGTTGTATTATGCATCTATTCAATTGGTATCTTTTTGTGATGCAATTGATATATTATGCCTAGACCAAGGTATGTTGTGATCCCCTCTAGTTCTGAGGACGCTAGAATGTGTAAGGTGCAAGTCATTCAAATACTTGATGCACAACTTTTGGGGGAGCACACATAACTTGTGTATTTTGAGACTAATTGTTTCTTGAGTGATCCTATATAGTCTCAAGGTGGAAAAGGGAAGATGAGCAAGAAATAGAGCAATCAGGACCTGGCTACCTCCACAAGTCGAGTAATTGGTATCCAAAGTTGTGAGTAATTGCATATTTAAAGATTGCTCGTGCTCTATAATAGTTGGTGATCCTAAATGCTTATCTTTAAATATCATGGAGCTATGACAGTGATGATCTTTCAATAGGTAGCCTTGGTAGTGTGCTTCAATTGGTATCTTTTGGTAATCACTAGAATAGAAGCTTCATCTTATGCCACAATACTATAACTTGTTCAAAGTTTGGTGTCTTAGCAACAAGAAAAGGTCAGGATAAAGGATCAGGCACAAGTGTGAAGGAGCTCCCTAGAGATAAAGCTTTCAAGATGGAAATCTTAAATTGATGACAAAAGCATCTCTTCCTACTTAGATGGAAAGTACACCATAACAATGGTAAAGGTACAAAAGGAGGTATTGACCTTTTTGTGTATTTGTACCTTAATTTTTCTCAAATGCTTGTGTTGCATATGTTAATGTGTAAGGGGGAGTAATGTTAGTGTGTTGAATTTTACCCTGCTGTCCCTTGACATCATCCTATGTTCTTGCTTGAATATGGTTTTGGTGTTTGATGTCAAAGGGGGAGAATTTGTGCATTAAAGCTTACCTCGACATGAGAAGAAAACTTATCTTAAGTGTGAACAGGGTGAAGATTAATTTTTGTGTGTGCTAAAGGACTCAAAGGGGTTTCCTTGAGGTCCTATGATCTTAAGGAAGAATGTGTTAGTTTTGTTGATAATACTGATCATATGCTTCTTGTTGTATTATATGGTGATAATACATGATTAGTGCTTCCGATGATATGAATCAATTGGTAAGAATGTGTTAGTTTTTTTGATAATACTGATTTTACTCTGATTCTGTGCAATTGTGTGTTATACGCATCACGGTTTAATTATTGACACAATGCATCCCACAGGTGCTAAGGTGTAGTAATGCTTCGAATTAGCCTAAGTATGTGCAATTTAGCATATAAGGCCAAAGTTAAGATTTTAATGTAAGCACATATTTAGGGGGAGCATTCTATAAACTTAGAATTCAAAATTTGTGCTTTAAATCTTATTCTTGTGTAAGCTTTAATTGTGTTGCCATCAATCACCAAAAAGGGGGAGATTGAAAGCTCTCTTGTGGGTTTTGGCGTTTGGATGACAACCCAGTTAAAGGACTAACAAGTGTGCTAAGTGTTGAACAGGTGCTTAATGCAAAGCTAATAGGGTTCAACATAAGTGAACAATTGTGATGGTCCAAAGACTGAATTACTATAGATAATGAACTCTGCTTAAGTGAGACTCAGTGTGTGTAACTCAGAGACAACCGATCAAGCCAAGGATGGAGGCAAGAAGAGCTTCGAGGTACCGAGTGCACCAGAGAAGGTCAAGGAGACCAGGAACCCAAAGCCAGGGGTGAAGAAGAAGACTTGTAAAGTCAAGGTTGATCAAGTTAAGAGTTATGGTGCATCAAGGATCACTACATAAGGACATGACTTACAACCAATGAGGTAACATCTACAGTTATGTGGTGTAAGTCATAAGGCTCAAGATCAAGTTCGAGAAATGAACAAGGGAGTTGGAGCTCAGATATGTCAATCTAGATCAAGTCAAGTTGACTTAATGGTTTAGGGTCCAACATCGAACTCAAACATGCCAAAGTGGGTAAAATGATGAAAAATGTTAAGTATGTAAGGTTTGAGTGTTCAACCATGTTGCATACACCTCTTACTACAAGTTTGGTGCTTTGGTTTGCTCTCTAACTCTTTCTATAGAGAAAGTACCATTCTGAGCTCTGCTGGAGGAGAAACAAAAAGCTAGGAGAAGAACAAGAAAGATGTAAGTTTCTAGGACTAAATCAATTGGATTATACTCTAAATGTGTTTGTTTAAGTCTCAGGAAAATCCTCCCAAAAGTTGAAGTCAAACGGAGAAAGAACGGAGGAAAAATCACTTAGTGTGCTGTTGGCTGGTGCACAGGACAGTGAATAGTAGTTGTCCAGTGCACAGGACAGTGAATAGTGACCTGTCCGGTGCACAGGACAGTGAATAGTAGTTGTGACCGGTGCACAGGACAGTGAATAGTAACTGTGTCCGGTGCACAGGACAGTGAATAGTGACCTGTCCGGTGCATAGGACAGTGAATAGTAACCTGTCCGGTGCACCAACGGCTAGCTGTTCCAGAGAAGGAAACTATCAATCAGATCTGTTACTGTTCACTGTCTGGTGCGTCACCGGACAGTCTGGTGCACCCGCAACCAGGGAAGGCTGGGAGCTTCCAAATGAAGCTCCAACGGCTCCTAGGCCCTTTGGGGGTATAAAAGGGACCCCTAGGCGCCTCAAACAAGTACACAAGTGCAGCCAACAAGTGCATACATCATTTGGATCAATTCTCTCTCTCCCTCTCTTGTGTATCTCTCTAGTTTGTGTAGAGGCAAAGTTATAAGCCTTTAGAGAGAGGGGAAGTGCTGCTGAGAGCTAGAGCAAAATCTTGAGCGCATTGTTACTTTGTCGGAGTGTTGTTGAGAAGATTGTAAGCAGCCACGACATCGTTGTAACTGACATTAACATAGTGGAAGGCTATATCTGTCGCACTAACAGATCTGAGCAAACGGAGGAAGGAGTTGAAATAGACTCCAAGCCAAGGTGTGGCTAACTCCAACGAGGACTAGGCAAGCATTTCTGGCTTGGCCGAACCTCGGGATAAATCCATGTGTCTATGTGCTCTGCTCTATGCTGTGTGTTGTTTCTCTGTCTTATTTGTTGTTTATACTTGCACTTCTATATTTATATGTGGTACAAGCTGTCTTCGAAGTGCAGGGTATTTTAAGACAGGAACTTCAATTCCGCTGCAACCTACTCGAAGGGTCTTTCATTCCACTGCAATCCAGCCTTCGAGTAGAGTAAGAATTTCTAGTTTTAGAGTGATAATTATTATTCGCCTATTCACCCCCCCTTTAGGCGACATCCAGATCTTGTTCCTGGGCATAGGGAACTTTCAGCCCTTCCAGGTACATGTGCGCCCCAAACTCCTCGCCCTTCCAGGTACGACCCCGCTTGTTCATTCTTGCCGTTGTTGCCGCCGCAGCTGGTCCTATCGTTGTTACCGCCGCAGGACCTCACGGCCGCAGCATCGGTCTGCCGCGCCCTCCGCACAGCTGTGACTACTGTCACCGCGCGCCGCGCCGGCGACGCCACACGTGGCCTAGAGCCGCTCCCCGTCTCGTTCCGCAACTACGTCGATTCCAAGCCCTATGCCTACTTCCTGTATACCCCTTTCTCCCTCACCCGGCTAGCTCCCGGCGCCTCCGCCCCTAGCGCCCAGCCGTGGGGTGCCGCCTGGACCCGGTCGCCCCACCCCACCTGGCTCCGCCCCAACCTCGACGGCTTACCATCAACCGTGTACGGGTGCGTGTGTGCGGCGGCGGAATGCGGTGGTACTGAAAGTTGCCTAGAGGGGGGTGAATAGGCAAGTTAAAACTTTTTCAACAAAAACTAGAAGCAAACTGGGTAAAACTGAATTGATCTCGAAATTCACCCAGTTAACTTTGGAAATGAGATGTTCTAAATGATCCACAGGGTTCAAAGTAGTAGATCTGAGAAGGGCACTTCTCAAAATCCACACACCAAAAAGATATAAACAATTCTTTCGCGGGATGGTGAGAGAACAAAGAACACAAGTAAGCACAATAAACAAGAACACAAGAGACACAAGATTTATCCCGAGGTTCGGTCACACCACCAAGGTGCCCTACTTCCTCGTTGAGGCGCCCACAAAGAGCCGGGTCTCTTTCAACCCTAATCCTCCCTTTGCCGACCACAAAGGTCAAGCCCACACAATAATCTTTGCTCAAACGAGCGGGTAATACAAACTTTCTTGTGGTCTTCCACAAGATTTGGAGACTCACAAGAGACACCTAGTCGTCTAGGAGCTAGAAGCTCCAAGAGTAATGAATCCACAAAGAACTCGATGTAATACCAAAGCTCGAATGAAGAAGAGCGAGAGAGATTTAGAGATGAAGCACAAAAACCGTAGCTCTCAAGCTCACTCAAAGATTTCTCTCCAAGGATTTGAAATGGGAGAGGCAAGAGATGTGTGAGAGAGAGTGAGAGGTGTTTCTCAAGTTGGAAATGGAGTTCAAATCGTGCTCCCTGCTGTGGGGAGAGAGGTAGGAGGTAGTATATATAGGTGGAGCTCAAAACTAGCCGTTGGGCAGATTTTTCTGCCTGAGACCGGTTGAACCGCCCCTGGCAGGCCTGGCAGCCTGTCTGCCAGTCTGACTGGCAGACTGACGCGCAGACTGACCTGCAGACTGGTCAGGGTTGACCAGACCGGTTGAACCGCCCCCCAGGGCGGTTGAACCGCCCCTGACACCTCTGGCGACCTGTTTGCCAGTCTGACTTGCAGACTGTTGGTCAGAGGTCAGAGAGGTCAGAGACCAGCTGAACTGCCCCTCAGGACCAGTTCAACCGGTCTTGACCAGAGAGTTTAGGAGAGAAAACCCCAGCTCAACTGCCCGGAGGCAAGTTCAGCTGGTGTATGGTCAAAGAGGTTCACAGCTGAAGTTGAGTTCAGCTGAAGTTGAGAAAGCTCAACTCAGCTGAAGTTCAGCTCAGTTGAAAAGCTCAGCTGCAGCTGAAGAAGCTCAACTCAGCTGAAGTTAAGTTCAGCTGGAAAGCTCAGCTGCAGTTGAAGAAGTTCAGCTGCTTTTCAGCAAGAACACTCTAGGTTTCTCAAACCTAACCATGGTCAACCAAAGAATTTTAAAGAGATTTTTTCTTTTCAAAAATAGCTTTTGAATAGAGAGGTTTGAGCTTTGGCAAACACCAACCTTCTTTTTGGATCCCCCTTTATAGTACGACGATTCCTATACTCAAGTTAAATAAAATTAATTAAGAAAACTCCTTGAGTCACTAGTGTCTCATGTGTGATTTCTCCATGGCATTGCTTCATAAGGATCACAAACATCTTTGTCTCACCTTTTGAAGCAAACTCAAATCAAACCCTGTGAGTTGTACCATATCACCTTATATGAGTTCAAATCATGGCTTCAAGTCACCTTACTGATGCATCAACATGTTGTAACTCTTCATAGCTGATTAGTTCATCGACTTAGTGCAAGTACTCTCTTCTTCACCTTAGCCATGGTACCTCGGTCTACAAGCCGTCGCTTGGCCTTCACCTTCGCTTAGTTCCTCGAAGCCCTTTCCTTGCTATCTTCACCCTATCAAGCCATTCTTGAGTCACATCCTATTGAGCATTCATTGAGAGAATCATTTCTTCAATATTGTGAATCTTGCTTGAATGTCATCTAGATATAACTGCTAAGATCAATCAAGCTCTAGTTTGATTCTCATATATTCATATATGGACTAATAGTAATATGGTCAAGCCAATTCACGATTCCTCATATCTTATTCACTTTGGCTTGACCAATCCTCTTAATCACTTCAACCTCTATTATGATCATATTTATGCATAGTGATTTCTCAGGACTTGTCCATATATTCAAACCAATATAGAGACCATATTATATCCATTTGCATTGTCTCATTGGTTATTTAACCTTGTGTTGAACCTTTGTTCACTGATCATTATACACTATTCAAGTATGTTCATCATACTGAATTTCCTGTTCAACACTTAGCAAACTCGTTGGACCTTTAAATGTGTTGTTATCCAAATCACCAAAACTCACAAAAGGGATGAATGCACTTTCAATCTCCCCCTTTTTGGTGATTGATGACAACACATTTAAAGCTTACATAAGATTTGATAAATAAGATTTTGAATCCTATGATATAGTTTCCTCCCCCTAAACATGTGCATTTCAGAAAATAGCAATTTTGTACTCAAATGCGAAAACCACATATTTGGGTCAAAGTATGGAGATAACTTATATCATACTATTCATAGGGTGCAGTGTGTCATAAAATAAACATGATGCTCATGACATAGAATGCACTTATCAACTCTCTACATCTTATGTTTTTCTTATGATTCCCCCTTTTTGTTAATTATTTCTCCCCTTTTCAAAATTAAAGATAAGCTTTAATGCAAAATTTCTCCCCCTTTGTCATAAATCTCCAAAAAGGATACAAAGAATATAAAGGGTAGAAATTATGATTTAAGCAAGATGTGAACACACTATCATGAAAAGGATCCTTAGATGACAAAAAGTAATGTAGAAGTGACATGAAGTGATGTACCTTTGTGTTTTACCTTTTCAAGGGGGTGTTCCAAACTTGCGTTGGATTTAGAATTCATTTGCACGCTCTTGTTGGTATAGTTGTGACATAAGTCCAAGATATCAAATGAAGATTGTCATACTAAATCGAAGGTGAAACTTGATACCTAGAGTCTAGATGTCACCTAGCATTTTCTTATCACAACAAGAGGCAACATGAAAATTGCACAAGTATGGATTATGCAACTAGTGATCATGTATGAAAATATCAATTGAAAAACACCAATTGATACAATTTGATAGATAAGCAGATCACTAATAGCATATTACACTAAGTTCTCCTCAAGTTTTAGTGCACACATATATATGAGTTCAATTGATATCCGTTGAAAGTACTTATTTGCAATTTAAAGTACCATTGGCATAAAAGGAGTATCAATTGAACATAATCATGCAACATAAGAAACATGTGCACAATTTAGTCAATTAAGTTCTAGACAAGAGAATTTATAAGCTATGCTACTTCAGACATTTGCAATCCAAAAGGATGTGATACATATTTACCAATTTTAGATGACGTTGGAGTAGCATATACAAGAGAAACTCATTCTCTTATGAAATGTATAGAAGATACATTTATTGGAGCAAAGAATCTTTGATACCCATCAAATTTTGCAGTGGAAGCGATTGTCTTTGCTTGAAGATTCCTTTCTAATTTGAGACTACACACATAGTAGACTTGAAAATGAAGTTAGTCTCAAAGATTCAAATTATAGACCATTCTCCCCCTAAATGTATGCATACAAGTGATGAGTACTTGTTTAGCTTATGCACTTGGACTTGTGAGGCCCGGGGATTAAGTTCTACAATTTGAACCTTGGTACAAATAAAGTATGAAAATATGAAATTGCACCAACTTAAGGAATTACTCATAATCAAAAGGTATACTAATAGACATGATATGCAATATTTTAAGCCAAGATTCTTACGAAGTTAGCATGTTTGACTCATACCTCACTAAGATGACTTAAGACAAACTTATGACATCACCACAAGAGGTATTAATCAAATATCTAGAGATTCTTTAATCATCACCACAAGTGAAACCTTATGGCGTGACTTAAGATATTGCATATACATGCACACACTAGCATGTAAGAGCCTAGATACACAATTGTAATACAATAGTTCATGGAGTGACACACCTTTGTTCTACGCCACATGGTCTCCATTATAATCATGAATTTCCATCTTAGCTTTTGATGGGCTTGACATTTCAAAGAGAAACTTATCCTCTTCAAACAATTAAGAGAAATTCTTCATTTCTATGGAACCATTCATCCTCATTTGATGTTCTCCAAGGTGTGAGACTACACAACATGAACTTGAAAGAATTCATTAGTCTCACAAGATATAGGCTAAACTGTCCCTCAATTTGTGCATGCAAGAGTACACAAAGTACACTTATGCACATCAACAATACGAGGTTAAAGGAGATGTTTGCACTATATCTTGGTTTAACATAACATGCTTTACATAGATGATGAAAATTAAACCAATTGAAAGTTTAAGAACTGAAAGTATATCAATTGAAATCCTAAAGGGTAAAGCATGCTAATATGAACCTTAAACCTCATAATGAAGGATATTATATGATTATGTCACTACTTCTTCATTATTTGGTTTTCAGGATAGTTCAACTTCCTTCTTGATTCATTGTGATTTCTTTTCTCTTTATGACTTCATCCAACCAAGTGATCTTGAACTCCTTTCATCTTTTCTTGATTCGATCATACTTGATATGAGATCAATTGAAACTCAATGATTGAAACAACCAAGACTCTTATATCCGTAGATTTTGAATCCATCTTGAAAGCACTTGGAAGGACCTTATTGAAACACTTAGAAAAGAGAGCATTAGAAACACAAGGGAGGTTTTCACAAATGATGATCCTGATATATGGATGGCAAATGAATCATCATTATTGAAACCGAAAAGGATAGACTAAATTCCTTTAAATTAGTGCACACATATAGTTAATGTCAAAGTTATATGCACTATTGAACATTTTACATTGCAAGGAATTTAACCTATACTATGGTACATCCTACTAAGGGTAGAATACTAAAACAACTGAAGGAGAGGAAATTTTCATACCTTGGCCTTTTATCAACTTCGTCTTACTTTAGTTGAATAGTATCCTTAAGCTTGTGATTTATCCAATTTAAAACAAGCACCATCTCTTAACATAGATTTTCTATGGACAAACTCAATACAAGAGATGGCATTAGTAGCACAAGCACTAGTTTCTTATTTAGCAATCCTGTATATGTGGAAGGCAAGCGAGTTGCTAAAATAGAGAAACCTCATAATATGGACTAAATTTCCCTTGAGCCCTCATGCACAATATATTTTGAATGACATGGATAATATGCATGGTTGTTCAATGAAGTTTAAAGGGCTGACTTAATCCATATTATGGTAAGTGTCTAATATAGAAGAATCAAATCCAAATTAACTAGATAGAGAATACGTCACATAATTTTGGATTGTTGACCATATGATAATATTCATTCATCTTACAATTAGACCTTTATTTCATAATCAATAACTGATGTATATCCTCAAGTGCTTCTTTTCCCTTAGTGGCTACACAAGTCAAAAAAGAGATAGGATTTGAAAATAATATGCACTTGAGATTCAGTTGTTATCACCCTTGCTACTATCTCCAAATATGATTTATATATTCATTATCGAGCACCCAACTTGATCCATTGAAGGAGTGATCCTGCAAAACAAGTTTAAGCTGCATATCTTGGTACACAATTTGAATCGGGTCCTTTGAGATTAGTAGTAAAAGCCTTGAGTACCCACATATACATGACAACCATCTTACATGGCTTCAAGTCAATATTTAATCACATATATAAAAGCTAAAGTTAAGAATAGGAGCCTTTTCTCCCTTTTTTTTGATACATCATTGTGTTGCCTTCATGATGATGAACCTACCTTGACTTTGGGTGCACCTAGCTTATCAAGGTTAGCCGCACAAGCATTCATATCATAAAGACAAGTTATGCATGGAATTTACAACTTAGTGATCCAATTCAATGTGAAGCATATGGATATCGATTGAAGTAGATTTCTAAGATATCAAAATATGGGTTTCCAAAATTTAGAGAGTATGGATCACTAATTGTACCTTTTACAGTTTAAAAATCATATCCATGTTAGTGCATATGTATGTGATGAATATCAACAGAAATATTATTATGCACTTTTAGAATTAACGATAAGGGAATTTTAAACTGCATCAAGAGTAGCTATTTAGAAAACAAAGATTACAATCCATATGAATGAGATACAAATTTACCATTTTGGATTGTCTTAGTATAGCTTACTCAAGTGAAACTTATTCTCTATGACACAAGATATATAATGTTCTCCCACTAGATATGTGCATAAAGTATTTGAATGACTTACCACAAATTTGCAATGAATTAACTTATGCCTAAGAATACTTACCACCATATAGAACATACCATTTGTTATACCAATTTGACAGATCTTACTATCTGTGGTGGTGTCACCTTAGTATTCTTCTTTTCATCATTTGTGGAGACTTCCTTCTTTGTTATCTCTTTTCCTTTTAAAACTAGTTGATAAAACACTTTGAAAAGAGGTATTAATAGTACAAGGAAGTATTTAATGAATGATGGTATCTATATATGAATGGCAAACAAATTATCATTTATGAGGCATAAAGGCATAAATTAAATTCTTTTTGAATTAATGCACATGGATGAGTGAATTAATAATATGCACCAATTTACAAATTTAAGCCAAAAGGAATTTAACCTTCATATTGGCATTTCTTTCCATAAAATAGATTATTACCAATTGAAAGAATGCCACTAGAAAGGAACTATTATTGGTCACATACCAAATGAAACAACTAGTTCCATACCTTTGCCTTGAGCATTCCTAATCTTTCTTTTAGGTGAAGATTAACCTTTAATGCTTGTGATTTTACCAAATGAAAGAGCACAATCTCTACTTATGAATTTCCACGAAATGGCTTAAAAGAGATTGCATTAGAAACACAAACAATAGTTTCCTATTTAGAAACCTCTAGTATATGAATGACAAGAAGGTTACTAAAATAAGGAAACTTCATGATATGAACTAAATTACCCTTACAAGCATCATGCATAACATCAATTGAAAAAAAGATGAAAGTAGCATGATTATTTAATTAAGTTTACATGGCAAGTTTAATTCATAGCATGGTGAGTGATTAATGTAGAAGACTCAAAACCAATTTAAATGAGAATGAATACATCACATAGTATTGGTTAGATCTTCTTTGAACGTTGAATGTCACACTCCATTTGGGAAACACATTCTCATGTTGTGAAACTACATAAATCACTTAGATAAAAACATTAGTCTCACAACTCTAGTCATATAGAGAATTTCCCTTTTGGTAAGTGCTTTAAGGATTTGAATTTCTTACTTAGCACTCTATTCATTTAAGAACATGGGATAATCCTCTTTATGTCTAGGTCATGGCAATAATACGATAATCAATTTGAAATATGCCACAAGATACATACAACCAATTTAAAGCATGTAGATTGTCATAATATAAAAACATGAAATTGCAATCTACCATATAATTAGATCCTTTCCAAAGCAAGGTAAAATCTTTTAAGTTCATTCTCAAGTGCTTCATTTTTCCTATGTGGCTACAAAAGACACAAAGGAATATACCAATTAAAAGCAATGTGCACTTAAGAATTAATTGTTACCATCCTTTGGATATCACTTGGTTGTAGGCCTTTTGCTTGATTCCCACAAAGGTTAATCCTTATTCCCTACAACACAAGTTCTTGCTAGAGATGAATATGAAGTTAGTGATATAACAACTCAATTCATCTTTGGGCCAATCTTAAGAATAGTCAATGTAAGATTGATAGCTTGAAATAAGAATTGAGTTAAACTGCTCAAGCACCCCAAAGCTTCATATCATCTGTGGGTACCTGCAAAACTTATCAAGTACATTTTGGTACCCATCTTTGGATGGGTCCACCAAGGTTAGCTAACAAGTACTTAGGCACCCAAATGGCCTTTGTCCTAGAATATGGTGAACTCATCGCCTTTCTAGCACAAGAGTCAAATTTGGGTCTCCTAAGCATATTTGAATGTATTGACAAGTTAGGCTTAGGAGTTTTACCCTTTGGACAAACCTTGAATAGATGACCTTTTTCACGGCAATTGTAGCAAATGTGGTGCTTATCCTTGCAATGCATTTGCCTTTTGTTTTCATCCTTTTTGATGGTCATCTTTCTTGATCATGCAAGATTTTGGTTCTTCATGTGGGGGCATGAATCAATTTCATGACCCTTCTCCTTGCATCCATAGCACCTTCTATTGCTTCTCTTTGATCTTTCTTTGTTGAAGCACATAGGTACATTGTTAGAGCAAATAGTATGAGCATTAATTTTCTTACCATGAATTTTGCTCATGCCCTTCTTGGAAAGCTTGGTATTCTTTTGAAGGGGTTTTGTGCATGCTACGGTTGTCCCCTTCTCAAGCTTTTTCACCATATTATCACGGTTATCTTGAGAAGGTTGAGCATGACACTTTCCCATCAAAAGAGTTAAGCTCCTTCTTAGCCTTCCAACTTCTTCCTTGAGCTCTTTATTTTCTTGTGTCATAGAAATATCACTCATTCCTGAAATTTCTAGCTCAATGGAAGATTGGCTTTCTTGAGAGCAACATTTGTTAGCACATGATAATATAGTTTCTACTTGAGTACATGTGCATATGTGAGGTTGGTATGATTTCAAATTAGTTAACACAACCTCATGAGCCATTTCTAACATGATATGTGAATCCATAAATTTATTATGAGAGCACACAAGCTTATCATGTTTTTCTTGCAAAGCTAGATTTTCAATATTTAGCCTTTCTATCGTGTTCTTGAACATAGCATTTTTATTTTCTAATTGAGCAATATATGATGAATGATTAACAACTTTAATTTGCTCAATTGAGATGTCTTCATACCTTTGGACCAAATCATCATGAGAGCACTTTAGCTTCTCATGCTCTTTGGTCAACTTCTCTAAGTCTTCGATTTTTCTGATGAGGAAGTCTTCTTGCTTATAAAGCATTTCTTTTTGTTCTTCCGCTCTTTTCATGAGTTTGAGCAAGCTCATCCGATGTTTCTTGCTTAGCTGAGCGAAGAATTGTTGAAGATCATCCTCATCTTCACTATCACTTTCTTGCTCCTCCTCATCCTCACTTTCGCTTTCACTGTCACTCCCATTAGCAATAAAGCACATATGAGAAGTGGATTTGAAAGACAAACCTTGTGAAGAGGTGGATTCGTCGTTTGGTCTCCATCGATCATTTTCTTCTTCAATTTTGTTCTTCGCCTCATCTTCCTTCATTTTGAGGAACATCCTTTCGGCGATTCTCATGGCAAGATCTATTGCCCTAGGATCAACATCTGCACCAAAAGATAAAGTCGAGGCAACCTCAACTTTTTCAAGCTTAGAAGCACTTTCGTTTCTTAGTCCCCCCGACATGATCTTTCCTCACACGGTTAAGTGTTAGAACGAGGATTAGGCTCCGATACCAATTGAAAGTTGCCTAGAGGGGGGGGTGAATAGGCAAGTTAAAACTTTTTCAACAAAAACTAGAAGCAAACTGGGTAAAACTGAATTGATCTCGAAATTCACCCAGTTAACTTTGGAAATGAGATGTTCTAAATGATCCACAGGGTTCAAAGTAGTAGATCTGAGAAGGGCACTTCTCAAAATCCACACACCAAAAAGATATAAACAATTCTTTCGCGGGATGGTGAGAGAACAAAGAACACAAGTAAGCACAATAAACAAGAACACAAGAGACACAAGATTTATCCCGAGGTTCGGTCACACCACCAAGGTGCCCTACTTCCTCGTTGAGGCGCCCACAAAGAGCCGGGTCTCTTTCAACCCTAATCCTCCCTTTGCCGACCACAAAGGTCAAGCCCACACAATAATCTTTGCTCAAACGAGCGGGTAATACAAACTTTCTTGTGGTCTTCCACAAGATTTGGAGACTCACAAGAGACACCTAGTCGTCTAGGAGCTAGAAGCTCCAAGAGTAATGAATCCACAAAGAACTCGATGTAATACCAAAGCTCGAATGAAGAAGAGCGAGAGAGATTTAGAGATGAAGCACAAAAACCGCAGCTCTCAAGCTCACTCAAAGATTTCTCTCCAAGGATTTGAAATGGGAGAGGCAAGAGATGTGTGAGAGAGAGTGAGAGGTGTTTCTCAAGTTGGAAATGGAGTTCAAATCGTGCTCCCTGCTGTGGGGAGAGAGGTAGGAGGTAGTATATATAGGTGGAGCTCAAAACTAGCCGTTGGGCAGATTTTTCTACCTGAGACCGGTTGAACCGCCCCTGGCAGGCCTGGCAGCCTGTCTGCCAGTCTGACTGGCAGACTGACGTGCAGACTGACCTGCAGACTGGTCAGGGTTGACCAGACCGGTTGAACCGCCCCCCCCAGGGCGGTTGAACCGCCCCTGACACCTCTGGCGACCTGTTTGCCAGTCTGACTTGCAGACTGTTGGTCAGAGGTCAGAGAGGTCAGAGACCAGCTGAACTGCCCCTCAGGACCAGTTCAACCGGTCTTGACCAGAGAGTTTAGGAGAGAAAACCCCAGCTCAACTGCCCGGAGGCAAGTTCAGCTGGTGTATGGTCAAAGAGGTTCACAGCTGAAGTTGAGTTCAGCTGAAGTTGAGAAAGCTCAACTCAGCTGAAGTTCAGCTCAGCTGAAAAGCTCAGCTGCAGCTGAAGAAGCTCAACTCAGCTGAAGTTAAGTTCAGCTGGAAAGCTCAGCTGCAGTTGAAGAAGTTCAGCTGCTTTTCAGCAAGAACACTCTAGGTTTCTCAAACCTAACCATGGTCAACCAAAGAATTTTAAAGAGATTTTTTCTTTTCAAAAATAGCTTTTGAATAGAGAGGTTTGAGCTTTGGCAAACACCAACCTTCTTTTTGGATCCCCCTTTATAGTACGACGATTCCTATACTCAAGTTAAATAAAATTAATTAAGAAAACTCCTTGAGTCACTAGTGTCTCATGTGTGATTTCTCCATGGCATTGCTTCATAAGGATCACAAACATCTTTGTCTCACCTTTTGAAGCAAACTCAAATCAAACCCTGTGAGTTGTACCATATCACCTTATATGAGTTCAAATCATGGCTTCAAGTCACCTTACTGATGCATCAACATGTTGTAACTCTTCATAGCTGATTAGTTCATCGACTTAGTGCAAGTACTCTCTTCTTCACCTTAGCCATGGTACCTCGGTCTACAAGCCGTCGCTTGGCCTTCACCTTCGCTTAGTTCCTCGAAGCCCTTTCCTTGCTATCTTCACCCTATCAAGCCATTCTTGAGTCACATCCTATTGAGCATCCATTGAGAGAATCATTTCTTCAATATTGTGAATCTTGCTTGAATGTCATCTAGATATAACTGCTAAGATCAATCAAGCTCTAGTTTGATTCTCATATATTCATATATGGACTAATAGTAATATGGTCAAGCCAATTCACGATTCCTCATATCTTATTCACTTTGGCTTGACCAATCCTCTTAATCACTTCAACCTCTATTATGATCATATTTATGCATAGTGATTTCTCAGGACTTGTCCATATATTCAAACCAATATAGAGACCATATTATATCCATTTGCATTGTCTCATTGGTTATTTAACCTTGTGTTGAACCTTTGTTCACTGATCATTATACACTATTCAAGTATGTTCATCATACTGAATTTCCTGTTCAACACTTAGGAAACTCGTTAGACCTTTAAATGTGTTGTTATCCAAATCACCAAAACTCACAAAAGGGATGAATGCACTTTCAGGTACCCAGTGCGCGTGCGCCGATGTGGAGGCCGATGCAGCGGGCTCGGGCTTGGAGGCCGGGATCGGGAGCCTCACGGAGTGCAGTGATGGCTGCGCGTGTGCGCCGTCATGTGGGAACCGGCGGACTCAGCGCGGCGTTGCTGTGCGGCTGTGCGTCGTGTGCCACCTGCACAAGGGGTGGGGGCTGCACGCTGCGGAGGCCCTCAGCTGCGGGCAATTTGTGTGCGAGTATGCCGGTAAAGCAGGACACGTGCCTCTCTCTGGATTCTTTGCGCTTGCTTATTATATGTTTGGTTTGCATCTTGAACTGAATCGATCTGTTAAAATCGCTGGATAACGCTGTTCTATCCACTAACGTTTGAAATGTGGCAAGGATGGAACTGATTCCGTATGAAGCCGTGCGTTCGTGCCACGTTCTAAACTGCAAAAATTGCTGGATGTAGCTCCGTCCCATGTCGAACAAACTGATTCTATATCGAGCGACGAGGCGATCCAAACAGACTGTTAAACTCCTTACCAAGCAAACCAATTGATCAATGATTACTCGACTGCCAAATGAGCACTATGAACACATACCGGAATAAGCTAAACTATACTGATGCACAAGACACATAAAAAACCATTGCCGTTTTAGTAGATTGTTAACCATGTTTGTGCTCTCCACATGTCATAGATATATTCTTATAATTTGTTCACTTGTGTTTCTGGTTAGTTGTTCATATATGACTAGCTTTGCTTTGGTTCTGTTCTTGTCATAGCTGAAAAAGAAGCGAGTTCATTGGGCAAAATCTTATATATAGTTGATACATAAGGATTCGTGTAAAATACAATTGTAGTCCGATATAGTTTTTTGCCTTGTGCCCTTTGCAAAAAGGACTACAAGAATCATGCCTTTTTCCAGTGTAAGCTGGTGTTAACTTGCTGAGTAGTTTATCCTCAGGGAGTTCAGACCAATGTTAATGTGGTAATAGAGTTTCGGCGCGTCAGCTCTAAACAGAAAACTGATAGTACTCAATATAGTTTATCCATTTTGGTTGGACATGTGTTTCCTGCTTACAGTTGATTGGCAGATTCTTTGACTGTCAATTTTCTAGCATATGAGGCTCAACACGACAGCCAACCTGGCATGGCAACAAAGCTTATGATAATTATTTCTTTTCCAGGATCTCTCCATTTCTGTTTGCTTTGGGCTTATACTCTTGTCAATTTGGTTGCTGCTGCGCTGTGTGTGGCCATTGCCCGCATGCGCTAGGCTTAACTATGTAATAGAAACCGTGGCAACGCACGAGCACCTACCTAGTAGATTCTGAAATTAAATTGGCTAGGTCCAATAATTCTAACAAACTCTATATACAAGCATATGCCATCGACATAAGAATGTTGGCCAGTCTTGTATATATAAAGTAAACATAAATTTAAGGGTTGATTTAGTGACAAGGGATCATGGGTGAATTGAAAGGGATTGAGAGAGAAATGAACTAATTTCCCCCTCAATCCACCGTGATTATTGGTCACCAAATCAGCTCTAAAGATTTTTTATACATACGATATTGTTCAAAGCTTATAGTCAATAAAGTTATAGCTTAATCAACTACATGTAAAAAAATGATTGTTCAAATTTTATAGCCAAAAAAATTGAAGGTTCTAAAAATTTGGGGCCATGTGCCGTCGTTCCCCCCTGCGGTCGGCAAGAGCCAAGATATGGGTCCGGTGAGGAAAATATTATAATGTTTGTCGTTCTAAATATAACACATCTATATTAAACTCGTTTAGGCCTTGTTTCCAAATATAACACATCTAGATTAAACTTTTTTAGCCTTGTTCGATTACATCTAGGCCAGAGAGGATAAATGAAATTAAATCTTATTCTATTCAATTCTGACTAAGAAGAGATTTAATCCTCTTCAACTTGTCTCTAACTGCAGAAACCCTTAATACATGTGCCCGTGAAGGAGAGTACCAAGTACCAACGGACAGTAGTTTATCGATTTAAAGGTACTATCGATCTTCAGGTTAACCTCGCGAGGTTTAACTTTTCGCAAGGACGACATTGATATCTCATAAATGTACTATTACGCGGTAGCTCGAAACGATTCAACAGGAAAAACTGCTCTGTGGGGCAAGTGGCAACTTCGAAAACACGGCTGGTTTACAGTTTACTTTAAACATGCAGATGGAGGACGGCAGACAATAATATTTAGGCACACTTTTGCAGAGCCTGACATTTTTGCAGATGACTTAACTTTATTATGTAAACAGTATAATCTATAGTATAAACAATATTTTACATATCTATATATAAGATCTAGCGCTAGAGACAACCGACCGTCTCTAAGCTAAGTCACTGTGCGCGGATGAGGATATGGAAAAAAGGACGCTGGCTCTTCTCGTATCCTAGATCTATTGATTTTCTCTTCTTTCCGTATCTGTTTGGACATTTGTATGCGCACTCTGCTGGAACATGCAGCGATCTATTTTTCGCATCCGTGCCTGCCCATCCGTGATGCACTTTTAGTTGTATATTCGTAGAGTTTACAGCTCCTGACAGTTCACTGTTGTTAATTAATTAATAAAATGCGAGTTGAGACCAAAGACGTTATGTCCATGTATTATTGATGGAGAAGCACTCAAATAATGGCCAATACCAAACTAAAGTGAGATATGCATGGAAATCGTGGTGCAGGAGCACTCCAATGACTTAGAAACAAAAAGATAACCGCAGATTCAGACCAAGCTGCAGTGGCACGTTACATCACCGCTTCCACTTGCACGATCGTCGCACCCTATTACTCATTTACTCTGATGGTCCAGGATGTTTAGCAGCCACCAGACAGCAGGGATGGGCGTCACGTGAGTGATTGGGTTCTCATGTCGGAGTATGACTCCACAGTGTCCGGGGCCCGAATCCCTTAGACGGAGGTCCGGCCTTCTAGGCAAGTAAGGGTTCAATCAGTGGTGGTTTTTTCAAGAAAGAATTACTATGCGACGGAAAAACCGAGCGTTTTACTATAGAGCAAAGCCACACGTATTTATCATCGCCTGACTGTCTCGTACTCTTTATGACGGATGGTGTGAGCAGCGTGGGGTCTAAGCGTCATCTTTCAGGCTATAGCGACTCCTGGTCTTTGTAGCTTGGATTCGGCGTGTTTCATCGTGTTATGCCCTGCCAGAGGTCTGCGTACTCAGATCTAGTCCCGTTAGGTCATGAGTTGTCGTAGGTCGAGGGGGAGTTGAGCAGGCCATAAAATACGCCACAGTCCGAGGGGTTCGTAGGTATTGAGTGCTCTGTGGTCCGAGAGACTCGTATGCTATGAGTAGGAGGCGGACCGGTGCCCCACTGTGGCTCGACGCTAGGTGCAGTTAATGCGGCCGATCACTTATGACGGATCGATCTTAGGCCAGGCGAGAGATCCACTCGAGTGGTTTTCCTTAGGTACGCCCGCCCCCTGTTAGACTCGGCTACGTCTGACCCTGGGCTCAGTGCGAGAGACTTGTCGGGGGTGGGTTCCCAGAGTAGACACTACATGTCGGTGTTTCGAAACCCGGGGGGTCCCTGGACCGTCGAGTGAATTGTCGCCGCGTGCCCCAGCCCAGATGGGTCGACGCAAGGCGGAACGCGAAGGGGGGAAAGGAGGTAGCCGGAGGGAGGCAGGCGTAAGAGAGCGTGGATCCCGCGGCCTTCGTGTTAGCCCAGCGCCTGAGTCGGGTGCGCTTGCAGTAGGGGGATACAAGCGTCCACGCGGGAGTGGGAGCGAGAGGCCTTGAGCGAGCGCCGTCCCGTCCTTCCCCGCGCGGGCCAACCCTCTGTAAGAGGGCCCTGG
Organism: Zea luxurians; assembly: GCA_029449295.1. Lineage (NCBI taxonomy): Eukaryota > Viridiplantae > Streptophyta > Magnoliopsida > Poales > Poaceae > Zea > Zea luxurians. Next base: position 362,757 of record JAOPSE010000177.1, on the reverse strand, counting down.
TCCTTCCTTTTATAGGCGTAAGGAGAGGATCCAGGTGTACAATGGGGGGTGTAGCAGAGCGCTACGTGTCTAGCGAAGGAGAGCTAATGCCCTAAGTACATGCCATCGTGGCAGCCGGAGGGGTTTTGGCACCCGGTTCGTGTGGTGTCGTGGCCATCGGAGGAGCGCTGGAGCCTGGCGAGAGGGGCAGCTGTCGGGGCTGTCGAGTCCTTGCTGACGTCCTCTTGCTTCCGTAAGGGGGCCGAGAGCCGCCGTCGTCACGGAGTGTGCGGAGCGCCATCATTGCCTATCTGGTGGAGCGAGCCAGATGGGACGCCGGTCTTGTTCCCCGTAGCCTGAGTCAGCTCGGGGTAGGGTAATGATGGCGCCTCCTATTGACGTGGTCGGTCCGCGCCCTAGGCTGGGCGAGGTGGAGGCTCCTCCGAGGTCGAGGTCGAGTCTGTCTTCCGTGGCCGTGGTCGAGTCCGAGCCCCTGGGTCGGGCGAGGCGGAGACTGTCGGCTGAGGCCAGGGCTGAGTCCGAGCCCTGGGGTCGGGCGAAGCGGAGTTCGTCTTCTTCCGGGGCTGAGCCCGAGTCCGAGCCCTGGGGTCGGGCGAGGCAGAGTTCGTCGTCTTCCGGGGCTGAGCCCGAGTCCGAGCCCTGGGTCGGGCGGAGCGGAGTTCGCCGTCTTCCGGGGCTGAGCCCGAGTCCGAGCCCTGGGTCAGGCGGAGCGGAGTTCGCCGTCTTCCGGGGCTGAGCCCGAGTCCGAGCCCTTGGTCGGGCGGAGCGGAGTTCGCCGTCTTCCGGGGCTGAGCCCGAGTCCGAGCCCTGGGGTCGGGCGAGGCGGAGTTCGTCGTCTTCCGGGGCTGAGCCCGTGTCCGAGCACTGGGTCGGGCGGAACGGAGTTCGCCGCCTTCCGGGGCCGAGCCTGAGCCCGAGCCGTAGGGTCGGGCGAGGCGGAGTTTCTTATGACGCCCGAGGCCGGCCTTGGCTGCTGTCAGCCTAACTCTGTCGGGTGGCTCAGCAGTCGAAGCGGCGCAGGCCGCGCTGTCCTCTTGTCAGACCGGTCAGCAGAGCGGCGAAGTGACTGCGGTCACTTCGACCCTGTCGACTGGAGGGCGTGCGTCAGGATAAAGGTGTCAGGCCACCTTCGCATTAAATGCCCCTGCGATTTGGTCGGTCGGCGTGGCGATGTGGCCAAGGTTGCTTCTCGGTGAAGACTAGGCCTCGGGAGAGCCGATAGTGTGCCCATTGCTGGAGGGGGGTCCTCGGGCGAGACGTAGGTTCTCCGGGGTCGGCTTCCCTTGCCCGAGGCTAGGCTCGGGCGAGGCACGATCATGTCCCTTGAATGGACCGATCCTTGGCTTAATCGCACCCATCAGGCCTTTGCAGCTTTGTGCTGATTGGGGTTACCAGCTGAGATTTAGGGGCCTTGAGGGTACCCCTAATTATGGTCCCCGACAGTAGCCCCCGAGCCTCCAAGGGAGTACTAATACTTGCTTGGAGGCTTTTGCCGCACTTTTTTGCAAGGGGACCAGCCTTTTTCGGTTGCATTCTGTTCCGGTGGGTGTGCGCGAGCGCACCCGCCGGGTGTAGCCCTCGAGGCCTCGGAGGAGTAGTTTTACTCCTTCGAGGTCTTAGTGCGCTTCGCAACACTTCGGCTGGTCTAGTTGTTCCCTCATGCGAGCTGGCCGTAGCCCGAGTGCACGGTCGGGTCCCAAGTTCTCGGGCTGGTATGTTGACGCTGTCAACGGTTTGGCCGGAGCCGGGTTTGCGAGAGCAGCCCCCGAGCCTCTGCACAGGGCGAGAGGACGGTCAGGGACAGACTCGACTTTTTTACATACGCCCCTGCGTCGCCTTTCCGCAAGGAGGAGGGGGGAAAGCGCCATGTTGCCCTCAGGTGGCGCCGAACATGGTGTCTCCGGCGAGCTGCTGGCGTGTAATCCGAGCGGACGTTTGTGCCCCATTTGATAGGGGTCGGCTAGAGGCCCAGAGGCGCGCCCAAAAGTACCCGCGGGTGATCTGCCGGACCCGGTCCCCTGTCGACGGGGTCCGAGGGCTCGATGCCTCCCTCTGATGGGATTCCGTTACAAGATCGTTCCCGCTGGTCTCGGAAATGTCCTAGGGTACCTCGGGAGCGCAGCCCGAGCCTTGGTTATGTATCGAACGTACCCATGGTCATCCCTCGCTCTGTGTCTGAGGCGACTGTGAACCCTTCGAGGGCCAGCCTACGAACCCCTGATCTGTAGTGGGCGCGGAGCCCGAGTGGCCTGAGGCGGTCGTTGAACCCTCCGAAGGGCCGGCCATCGAACCTCTGACCAGTAGTGGGTGTGGAGCCCACGTGCTCTGAGGCGGCTGTTGAACCCCTCCGAGGGGCCAGCCTTCGAACCTCTGATCAGTAGGGAGGCTCGGAGCCTGTTTCCTTCACGGAGAAGGGTCCTTTTCGGGGTATCCCCCTTTCCCGGTCCCTGTAGAGAGAGAGAGAAAGAGGAAAAGGGAAAGGACACGAAATCGAATGACGAGGCGTACCTCTCTCGACGCGGTCATTATGGTGAAGGCGAAGCGTCGCTTGCTTCTCCCGCCTGAGACGCCGCCTGTCCCGCCGCGAGGTTAATGCGACGGGGCGAGCGGTTCGCGGGGCGGCCGTTGTGCGTGCGCGAGCCGTTCGAGGAACGGATCACGGGCGCGTCGTCTTCACGCCGTGGGAGAGGGCTTCCACGCTGCCCCTGGATGGGACGTGAGCTTGGCTGGCGACGTGACCGCTGCTGCTGCCCGCCTGTCACCGCCATTACTGCCGACCCATTTTTTACCGTGTTTGACCGTCGCGCTTGGCTGGTACTGCAGGGTTGCCTCGAGCTGCGGTATTGACTCCACAGTCGAGGAGGCGCGGTAGTGGCGTGAGTGGCGGTGCAGTTGTTCACACGTAGCAACCGGCGCACCGGTTGCATGACGCGTGAGCCTGGACCTCCATGCTGGGCTCGTTGGAGTCGAAGGGGTGCGCCCACTTGGCACGGTTGCATGCCGCCTGCATGGCTGTCCGCCCTTTCACCCGCTGGTCTGGGCGAAAGTGGAGGAGTGCTTGTAACCGTCGGGTGGTTGCATGCACCGCGCGCGCGTGTGGCAGATTGGCTTCTTCTCCCCTGGACCGGCTTACATGACGTGTGGGACCCAGCCCCCGCGCCGTGGGGGGTGAATCCTGGAGCGTGTTGGAGAAGATTCGACCCGCAACGGTTGAGGGCGCAGGTAGGGAGAGTCGCCTTTAAAAGGGGGGGCGACCCCCCTTGGAGGGCAACCATGTCTTCACGCTCCCCACATGCATTGTGTCTTTCCACCTTCCGAGCCCCCGACCGGGGGGCGCCCGGAGCCCTTCCGTCTTGTCATCGGAGGAACGCAACTTTGTGGAAGTTGGTACCTTTCAGCCATCGTTCGGCTTCAAGGATTTTCGTCAGGCAGCCTGGCTGCATCCCCTCGCCGGTGGTCACCCAAGACGGTGACCACCAGCCTCTGGGTGGGGAGGAGCAAACCAGGCTGTGGCTGAAAGGGAATTAGGCTTACACCTAGTTCCTAAATAATTTTGGTGGTTGAATTGCCCAACACAAATATTGGACTAACTAGTTTGCTCTAGTACTTAAGTTATACAGGTGCAAAAAGTTCACAATCAGCCAATAAAAGGACCAAGTGTTGGATTCAACAAAGGAGCAACGAGGCAACCGAGGGCACCTCTGGCTGGAGGCACCGGACTGTCCGGTGTGCACCGGACAGTGTCCGGTGCGGCCAGAGGAATCCAACTCCAACTCTTCGCCCTCGGGAATTCTCGGAAGCCGGCGCGCTATAATTCACCGGACTGTCCGGTGTGCACCGGACATGTCCGGTGCTCCAAGGAAGCGCGGTCTCCAGGAACTCGCCAGCCTCGGGTTCGCGCGAGAGCCGCTCCGCTAAAATTCACCGGACTGTCCGGTGTGCACCGGACTGTCCGGTGTGCCAGCGGAGCAACGGCTCTCTGCGGCGCCAACGGCTCCCTGCGGAGCATTTAATGCGCGCGCAGCGCGCGCAGACGTCAGGATCGCCCATACCGGTGCACCGGACATCAAACAGTACATGTCCGGTGTGCACCGGACACCAAGGAGGGCCCAGAAGTCAGAAGCTCCAACGGTCAGAATCCAACGGCATTGGTGACATGGCAGGGGCACCGGACTGTCCGTTGTGCACCGGACTGTCCGGTGCGCCATCGAACAGAGGCCTCCAGCCAACGGTCACCTTTGGTGGTTGGGGCTATAAATACCCCAACCACCCCACATTCATGGCCATCCAAGTTTTCCAACTCTCAACCACTTACAAGAGCTAGGCATTCAATTCTAGACACATACAAAGAGATCAAATCCTCTCCAATTCCACTCAAGCCCTTAGTGACTAGCGAGAGAGATTTGCCGTGTTCTTTTGAGCTCTTGCGCTTGGATCGCTTTCTTTCTTTCTCACTTGTTCTTGAGTTTCACACTCAATTGTAACCAAGGCAAGAGGCACCAATTGTGTGGTGGCCCTTGCGGGGAAGTTTTGTTCCCGGTTGATTGAGAAGAAGAGAAAGCTCACTCGATCCGTGGGATCGTTTGAGAGAGGGAAGGGTTGAAAGAGACCCGGCCTTTGTGGCCTCCTCAACGGGGAGTAGGTTTGCGAGAACCGAACCTCGGTAAAACAAATCCTCGTGTCACACTCTTATTTGCTTGCGATTTGTTTTGCGCCCTCTCTCTCGGACTCGTTTCTTTATTACTAACGCTAACCCGGCTTGTAGTTGTGATTATTTTTGTAAATTTCAGTTTCGCCCTATTCACCCCCCCTCTAGGCGACTATCAATTGGTATCAGAGCCCGGTACTTCATTAGAGCCTAACCGCTCGAAGTGATGTCGGGAGATCACACCAAGAGGGAGATGGAGACCGGCGATGACAAGCCCACTACAAGCCAAGGGAGCACCTCATCTTCATCGGAAGAGTCCCGCACCAAGAGAAGAGAGAAGAAGAAGAAATCCTCCAAGCGGAAGGAGAAAAGATCTTCCTCTTCTCACCACAAAGAGAAGAAGGAAAAATCTTCTTCTCACAAGCCGCATCGGAGTGGGGACAAGCACAAGAGGATGAGGAAGGTGGTCTACTACGAGACCGACACTTCAACGACATCTACCTCCGGCTCCGACGCGGCGTCCGTCACTTCTAAACGCCAAGAGCGTAAGAAGTATAGTAAGATCCCCCTACGCTACCCTCGCATTCCTAAACATACACCTTTACTTTCCGTCCCATTAGGCAAACCACCAACTTTTAATGGTGAAGATTATGCTATGTGGAGTAATTTGATGCGATTTCATCTAACCTCTCTCCACAAAAGATTATGGGATGTTGTTGAGTATGGTGTACAGGTACCATCCGTAGGGGATGAAGACTACGACACGGACGAAGTGGCCCAAATCGAGCACTTCAACTCCCAGGCCACAACCATTCTCCTTGCCTCACTAAGCAAGGAGGAATACAACAAAGTACAAGGGTTGAAGAACGCCAAGGAGATTTGGGACCTACTCAAGACGGCGCACGAAGGTGATGAACTCACAAAGATCACCAAGCGGGAAACGATCGAGGGGGAGCTCGGTCGCTTCCGTCTTCGCCAAGGGGAGGAGCCACAAGACATGTACAACCGGCTCAAGACCTTGGTGAACCAAGTGCGTAACCTCGGGAGCGCAAAATGGGATGACCACGAGGTGGTTAAGGTTATTCTAAGAGCCCTTATTTTCCTTAACCCTACTCAAGTACAATTAATTCGTGGCAATCCTAGATATACACAAATGACCCCCGAGGAAGTCATCGGGAATTTTGTTAGTTTTGAATGCATGATTAAGGGCTCCAAGAAGATCAACGAGCTTGATGAACCCTCCACATCCGAGGCGCAACCGGTGGCCTTCAAGGCAACGGAGGAGAAGAAGGAGGAGTCTACACCAAGTAGACAACCAATTGACGCCTCCAAGCTCGACAACGAGGAGATGGCCCTAATCATCAAAAGCTTCCGGCAAATCCTCAAGCAACGGAAGGGGAAGGACTACAAATCTCGTTCCAAGAAGGTTTGCTACAAGTGTGGTAAGCCCGGTCACTTTATTGCTAAATGTCCATTATCAAGTGATAGTGACAGGGACAACGACAAGAAGGGCAAGAGGAAGGAGAAGAAGAAGTACTACAAGAAGAAGGGCGGCGATGCCCATGTTTGTCGGGAGTGGGACTCTGACGAAAGCTCAAGCGACTCCTCCGACGACGAGGACGCCGCCAACATCGCCGTCACCAAGGGCCTCCTCTTCCCCAACGTCGGCCACAAGTGCCTCATGGCCAAGGACGGCAAAAAGAAGGTAAAATCAAAGTCCTCCACTAAATATGAAACATCTAGTGATGAGGATAATGATAAAAATGAAGAGGATAATTTGCGTATTCTTTTTGCCAACCTTAACATGGAACAAAAAGAAAAATTAAATGAATTGATTAGTGCCATCCATGAAAAGGATGATCTCTTGGACTCCCAAGAGGACTTCCTGATCAAGGAAAACAAAAAACATGTTAAGGTTAAAAATGCTTATGCTCTAGAAAGAGAAAAATGTGAAAAATTGTCTAGTGAGCTAAGTATTTGCCATGAGACTTTAGACAACCTTAGAAATGAAAATGCAAATTTGTTAGCTAAGGTTGATTCTCATGTTTGCATTGATCCTAGAAATGATGATGTTGATTTGCTTGCTAGGATTGATGAATTGAATGCTTCCATCGCTAGCCTTAGAAATGAGAATGAGAAATTAATTGCTAAGGCTAAGGATTTTGATGTTTGCAATGCTACTATTTCCGACCTTAGAGCTAAAAATGATTTGTTGCATGCTAAGGTTGTTGAACTAAAATCTTGCAAACTCTCTACATCTAATGTTGAGCATATTTCCATTTGTACTAGATGTAGAGATATTAATGTTGATGCTATCCATGATCACCTAGCTTTGATTAAGAAACAAAATGATCATATAGCACAACTTAATGCTAAGATTAGAGAGCATGGCTTAGAAAATGAAAAATTTAAACTTGCTAGAAGCATGCTCTATAATGGGAGACGCCCGGGCATTAAGGACGGCATTGGCTTCCAAAGGGGAGACAATGTCAAAATTAATGCCCCTCCTAAGAACTTGTCTAACTTTGTTAAGGGCAAGGCTCCCATGCCTCAGGATAACGAGGGTTACATTTTGTACCCTGCCGGGTATCCTGAGAGTAAAATTAAGAAAATTCATTCTAGGAAGTTTCACTCTGGCCCTAATTATGCTTTTATGTATAAGGGTGAGACATCTAGATCTAGGCAACCAACCCATGCCAAGTTGCCTAGAAAGAAAACTACTAATGCATCAAATGATCATGCCATTTCATTTAAAACTTTTGATGCATCTTATGTTTTGACTAGCAAATCCGGCAAGGTAGTTGCCAAAATTGTTGGGGGCAAACACAAGGGCTCCAAGACTTGTGTTTGGGTACCCAAAGTTCTTGTATCTAATGCCAAAGGACCCAAAACCGTTTGGGTACCTAAAACAAAGAACTAAACTTGTTTTGTAGGTTTATGCATCCGGGGGCTCAAGTTGGATACTCGACAGCGGGTGCACAAACCATATGACAGGGGAGAAAAGGATGTTCTCCTCCTATGAGAAAAACCAAGATCCCCAACGAGCTATCACATTCGGGGATGGAAATCAAGGTTTGGTCAAAGGTTTGGGTAAAATTGCTATATCCCCTGACCATTCCATTTCCAATGTTTTTCTTGTAGATTCTTTAGATTACAATTTGCTTTCCGTATCCCAATTATGTCAAATGGGCTACAACTGTCTTTTTACTGATACTGGTGTAACTGTCTTTAGAAGAAGTGATGATTCAATAGCTTTTAAGGGAGTGTTAGAGGGTCAGCTATACTTAGTAGATTTTAATAGAGCTGAACTCGACACTTGCTTGATTGCTAAGACTAACTTGGGTTGGCTCTGGCACCGCCGACTAGCCCATGTTGGAATGAAGAATCTTCACAAGCTTCTAAAGGGAGAACACATTTTGGGACTAACCGATGTTCATTTTGAGAAAGACAGGATTTGTAGCGCATGCCAAGCCGGGAAGCAAGTTGGTGTTCATCATCCACACAAAAACATCATGACTACCGACAGGCCACTGGAGCTCCTTCACATGGATCTATTCGGCCCGATCGCTTACATAAGCATCGGCGGTAGTAAGTATTGTCTTGCAATTGTGGATGATTATTCTCGCTTCACTTGGGTATTCTTTTTGCAGGAAAAATCACAAACCCAAGAAACCTTAAAAGGATTCTTAAGACGGGCTCAAAATGAGTTCGGCTTGAGGATCAAGAAAATTAGAAGCGACAACGGAACGGAGTTCAAGAACGCTCAAATTGAAGGTTTCCTTGAGGAGGAGGGCATCAAGCATGAGTTCTCTTCTCCCTACACTCCACAACAAAATGGTGTAGTGGAGAGGAAGAATCGGACTCTATTGGACATGGCAAGAACCATGCTTGATGAGTACATGACACCGGATCGGTTTTGGGCCGAGGCAGTCAACACCGCCTGCTACGCCATCAACCGGTTATATCTTCATCGAATCCTCAAGAAGACATCTTATGAACTCCTAACCGCTGAAGAACAGGCTCCATGCATAGCGCTAAGGAACATGTCCATCGGGGATGTGTGTCCTAAGGAATCCGAAGAGCCTCCAAATGCACAAGATCAACCATCCTCCTCCACGCAAGTATCTCCACCAACTCAAGTTGAGAATGAGGCTCAAGATGTTGAACAAGAAGATCAAGAAGATGAGCCACCTCAAAATGACGACAACGATCAAGGGGGAGATTCAAATGATGAAGACAAGGAGGATAAACAACCGAGACCGCCACACCCAAGAGTCCACCAAGCAATACAACGAGATCACCCCGTCGACACTATCCTTGGCGACATTCATAAGGGGGTAACTACTCGATCTCGTGTTGCTCATTTTTGTGAACATTACTCGTTTGTTTTCTCTATTGAGCCACACATGGTAGAGGAAGCACTTCAAGATTCGGATTGGGTGATGGCGATGCAAGAGGAGCTCAACAATTTCACGAGGAACGAGGTATGGCACTTAGTTCCACGTCCTAATCAAAATGTTGTAGGAACCAAGTGGGTCTTCCGCAACAAGCAAGACGAGCATGGTGTGGTGACTAGGAACAAAGCTCGACTCGTGGCCAAGGGGTATTCACAAGTCGAAGGTTTGGATTTTGGTGAAACCTATGCACCCGTAGCTAGGCTTGAGTCAATTCGTATATTATTGGCCTATGCTACTTACCATGGCTTCAAGCTTTATCAAATGGACGTGAAGAGTGCCTTCCTCAATGGACCAATCAAGGAGGAGGTCTATGTTGAGCAACCTCCCGGCTTTGAAGACAGTGAGTATCCTAACCATGTTTATAGGCTCTCAAAGGCGCTTTATGGGCTCAAGCAAGCCCCAAGAGCATGGTATGAATGCCTTAGAGATTTCCTTATTGCTAATGGCTTCAAAGTCGGCAAAGCCGATCCTACTTTGTTCACGAAAACTCTTGACAATGATTTGTTTGTATGCCAAATTTATGTTGATGATATCATATTTGGGTCTACTAACAAATCTACATGTGAAGAATTTAGTAGGATCATGACACAGAAATTCGAGATGTCGATGATGGGGGAGTTGAAGTATTTTCTAGGATTTCAAGTCAAGCAACTCCAAGAAGGCACCTTCATTAGCCAAACAAAGTATACTCAAGACATTCTAAGCAAGTTTGGAATGAAGGATGCCAAGCCCATCAAGACACCCATGGGAACCAATGGGCATCTCGACCTCGACACGGGAGGTAAGTCCGTGGATCAAAAGGTATACCGGTCGATGATTGGATCATTACTTTATTTATGTGCATCTCGACCGGACATTATGCTTTCTGTTTACATGTGTGCAAGATTCCAAGCCGACCCTAAGGAATCACACCTTACGGCCGTGAAACGAATCTTGAGATATTTGGCTTTTACTCCTAAGTTTGGGCTTTGGTACCCTCGGGGATCCACATTTGATTTGATTGGTTATTCGGATGCCGATTGGGCGGGGTGTAGGATTAACAGGAAGAGCACATCGGGGACTTGCCAGTTCTTGGGAAGATCCTTGGTGTCTTGGGCTTCAAAGAAGCAAAATTCGGTCGCTCTTTCTACCGCTGAAGCCGAGTATATTGCCGCAGGCCATTGTTGCGCGCAATTGCTTTGGATGAGGCAAACCCTGCGGGACTACGGTTACAAATTAACCAAAGTCCCTTTGCTATGTGACAATGAGAGTGCAATCAAAATGGCCGACAATCCCGTCGAGCACAGCCGCACTAAGCACATAGCCATTCGGTATCACTTTCTTCGGGATCACCAACAAAAGGGGGATATCGAGATTTCTTATATTAACACTAAAGATCAATTAGCCGATATCTTTACCAAGCCACTTGATGAACAATCTTTTACCCGACTTAGGCATGAGCTTAATATTCTTGATTCTAGGAATTTCTTTTGCTAGTCTTGCACACATAGCTCATAAATATACCTTTGATCATGTCTCTTTTATATATGCTATGACTAATGTGTTTTCAAGTGATTTTCAAACCAAGTCATAGGTATATTGAAAGGGAATAGGAGTCTTCGGCGAAGACAAGGCTTCCACTCTACTCTACTACTCATCCTTCGCCATCGCTCCACATCACCTCTCCAACTTTGGTATAACTTTCACTCATTTATTTTATGACCAAAGGGGGAGAATGTACTTCATTGGGCTCTAATGATTCCGTTTTTGGCGATTCATGCCAAAGGGGGAGAAAATATGAGCCCAAAGCAAAAGGACCGCACCACCACCCTAATTTTAAATTTGATGATTTTCAATGATAAATTTCAAAATTGGTATCTCTTTGTGTTCTAAAGGGGGAGCAAGTAGTGTTTTCAAAATTAATGGAAAACCCTCTTGAACACTAAGAGGAGACATTATTTTAGGGGGAGTTTTTGTTTAGTCAAAGGAAAAGCATTTAAAACAGGGGGAGAAAATTTCAAATCTTGAAAATGCTTTACAAATCTTATTCATTTACCATTGACTATCTTACAAAAAGACTTTGAAAAGTATTTACAAAAGAATTTGCGAAAACAAAACTCTTGGTGCAAATGTGGTCCAATATGTGAAAAATAAAGAAAACAATCCATGCGCATCATATAAATATTTATATTGGCTCAATTCCAAGCAACCTTTGCACTTACTTTATGCAAACTAGTTCAATTATGCACTTCTATATTTGCTTTGGTTTGTGTTGGCATCAATCACCAAAAAGGGGGAGATTGAAAGGGAATTAGGCTTACACCTAGTTCCTAAATAATTTTGGTGGTTGAATTGCCCAACACAAATATTGGACTAACTAGTTTGCTCTAGTACTTAAGTTATACAGGTGCAAAAAGTTCACAATCAGCCAATAAAAGGACCAAGTGTTGGATTCAACAAAGGAGCAACGAGGCAACCGAGGGCACCTCTGGCTGGAGGCACCGGACTGTCCGGTGTGCACCGGACAGTGTCCGGTGCGGCCAGAGGAATCCAACTCCAACTCTTCGCCCTCGGGAATTCTCGGAAGCCGGCGCGCTATAATTCACCGGACTGTCCGGTGTGCACCGGACATGTCCGGTGCTCCAAGGAAGCGCGGTCTCCAGGAACTCGCCAGCCTCGGGTTCGCGCGAGAGCCGCTCCGCTAAAATTCACCGGACTGTCCGGTGTGCACCGGACTGTCCGGTGTGCCAGCGGAGCAACGGCTCTCTGCGGCGCCAACGGCTCCCTGCGGAGCATTTAATGCGCGCGCAGCGCGCGCAGACGTCAGGATCGCCCATACCGGTGCACCGGACATCAAACAGTACATGTCCGGTGTGCACCGGACACCAAGGAGGGCCCAGAAGTCAGAAGCTCCAACGGTCAGAATCCAACGGCATTGGTGACATGGCAGGGGCACCGGACTGTCCGGTGTGCACCGGACTGTCCGGTGCGCCATCGAACAGAGGCCTCCAGCCAACGGTCACCTTTGGTGGTTGGGGCTATAAATACCCCAACCACCCCACATTCATGGCCATCCAAGTTTTCCAACTCTCAACCACTTACAAGAGCTAGGCATTCAATTCTAGACACATACAAAGAGATCAAATCCTCTCCAATTCCACTCAAGCCCTTAGTGACTAGCGAGAGAGATTTGCCGTGTTCTTTTGAGCTCTTGCGCTTGGATCGCTTTCTTTCTTTCTCACTTGTTCTTGAGTTTCACACTCAATTGTAACCAAGGCAAGAGGCACCAATTGTGTGGTGGCCCTTGCGGGGAAGTTTTGTTCCCGGTTGATTGAGAAGAAGAGAAAGCTCACTCGATCCGTGGGATCGTTTGAGAGAGGGAAGGGTTGAAAGAGACCCGGCCTTTGTGGCCTCCTCAACGGGGAGTAGGTTTGCGAGAACCGAACCTCGGTAAAACAAATCCTCGTGTCACACTCTTATTTGCTTGCGATTTGTTTTGCGCCCTCTCTCTCGGACTCGTTTCTTTATTACTAACGCTAACCCGGCTTGTAGTTGTGATTATTTTTGTAAATTTCAGTTTCGCCCTATTCACCCCCCCTCTAGGCGACTATCAGTGGCCTCCGCCCTGCCCTCGGCTTTAGGGATCTTCATCATCCTTGCTGGGGCGGAGGGTGAGGCGAGTCGGGGGGCCGCCTCCGCGTGGGTCGGTAACCCTTTTCTTCCCCCGGCGGTCAGGGGAGAAAGGTATCTTCCAGCTCCGCGGAGGCCTCCCTCAGCCACGCCGGGGTGGGCGGACCGCCGCTGCTCAGCCAGGGTGCAGCATTCCGTCCTCCGTCCGGACGATGGTCGCGCCGCGTGCGGGCCGGCCACGTCCAGGCCTTCCTCACGCCGACAGCCGCGTCAGTGGGTCGCCCAGCACGTCGTGTGCCGCAAGGGCGGTGCTCATGTTCTGGGCGGCTCCAGCGAGGGCGAGGACCTGCTGGTGCGCTTTGAGGCATCCGGCGCCCGCTGGCGCGGTTTTGAGGCGGTGGCAGCCGGAGAAGGCTTCTCTACCGACGAGATTGCCAACTCCGCCCGCACCCCTAGGCCTCCGTCTCCTGGCTTGAATGGCTGGTTCTCGTCCTCGGTGAGCGAGAGCCCTCCTGCCGTAGCACCCACCCTGAAGCCGTTGCTGAAGCTGCTTCGTCGCCCGGGGCGGGGGTCGTTGTCGCTGTTGCCGGATCGGGCGGCGGCGAGCCACTCGTCGGCCCTTAATTGCTCCGCGGGTCCCCCAATCTTGGGGGGGTTGTTTGTTCTCGTGGAGACAGAACCGGAGCGGCCACTCGTCGGCCCTTAATTGCTCCGCGGGTCCCCCAATCTTGGGGGGGTTGTTTGTTCTTGTGGAGACAGAACCGGAGCTTCGCTTGTAATGGCACCTTGAGTGCCGGTGTTTTGTTCGTTGTGGCTGTCGAGGCCTGAACATGTACGTATTTTCGGCACAGAGCCGTGTTTTTTCTTCATTTTGAGCACTAAGACTCGCCTTGTTGATTATCTGAACCGCTTCACCGAGCGTGAGTTGCCTCGTGCAAAGGTGACGAGTGAGGTATCCGTATCCTGGAGGCGTAGGAGTCCCTCGGCTCGGTCGGCCTTGTTGTCCGAGGCCCCTCTTGCTTAGTTACAGGAACCCCTCGGCTGCTCTTCGATGAGCCGAAGCCGGAGGTAGCGGTGTCAGCACGGACGAAGGCAGAGTTGGCTTCGAAAAGGAGGTGAAGTTGGCCAGAGCCTGGCCGGGTCGTCCACTAGTGGAGCCGACGCCGGAGTTAAGCTGCCGAGGCCACAAGCCGAGCTGATGTCTTGGGGGGTCAGCTGGCCGAGGCCTCGGGGTGGCCGGCCGAGCCGCCTGCTCGGGCCGGATTCTCGAAGAAGACCCTGGCGGCGATGGCCCGGGTATGGTGCTGATGTCGTCCTTCAGAGTGGGGGCCCTCTAACCGTATCACCGTCCGAGGCTAGGTCAGACCCTGCCGAAGGTGTAGTTGATGCCGAGGGTGCTGCTGCCCCCTTCGGCTGTCGACGTCCGAGCCTGCAGGATCAGGTCGTCTTGTAGTGTGTGTATGTTTTCTGCGGCCGCCGAGGCCTAAACACACCGTCGCCGTGTTGTAAAGCTGCGTTTCTTTTCCTCTTGTTTCGAGTACCCGGACTCACTTGTCGGTAACAGAATTGTTTGCGCGGGCGAGAGTTGCTTTTCACGGAAGGTGATGAGTGAGGTATCCGTATCCCGGAGGTGTAGGAATCCCTCGGCTCGGTCGGCCTTACCGCTTACGCGCGCTCTTACTCGTCCATAGGGTTCTGTTACCGACGCAGTCGAGAAGGCCCGAAAAATCATTTCGGCAGAGGAGCTTCTCGAGCATGAAGACTTGTTCGGTCCGCGGAGTCACTTATCCGAGCGCGAGTTACTTATCGCAGAAGGTGATGAGTGAGGTATCCGTATCCCGAAGGCGTAGGAGTCCCTCGGCTCGGTCAGCCTTGGCTGCTTACGTGTACTTCGCCGTTTTTAGGATCCACTTTTGAAATAGTCGAAGAGCACGAAAAGCATTCTGGCAGAAAAGATTTTTTCTTTTTTCGAGGAAAATTTTGACGCAGAGGGGGTTGCCCCCTTCTAGCCCCCGAGGGAGGGTCGGGCTTTGCCGAGGCAAGGCTGACCCTTCCTTGACGACCAGACTTGGTGTGTGAACGAAGTATACGAGCAACTTGAAAACATCTTAAGGGTAGAAGCGACGTAGCTGTTGGATGTTCCAAGCGTTGCTGTAGACCTCGCCTTGGCTGTTGGCCAGCTTGTATGTTCCGGGCTTCAGAACCTTGGCGATGACGAACGGCCCTTCCCAGGGAGGCGTGAGCTTGTGCCGCCCTCGGGCGTCTTGTTGCAGCCGAAGCACCAGGTCGCCCCCCTGGAGGTCTCGGGACCTAACCCCTCGGGCATGGTAGCGTCGCAGGGACTGCTGGTACCGCGCCGAGTGTAGTAAGGCCATGTCCTGAGCCTCCTCCAGCTGGTCCAGTGAGTCTTCTCGGTTGGCTTGGTTGCTTTGGTCGGTGTAGGCCCTCGCCCTCGGGGAACCGTATTCTAGGTCTGTGGGCAAGATGGCCTCGGCCCCATAGACTAGAAAGAACGGTGTGAAGCCCGTGGCTCCGCTCGGCGTTGTCCTCAGACTCCAGACCACCGAGGGGAGTTCCTTCACCCACCGCTTGCCGAACTTGTTGAGGTCGTTGTAGATCCGAGGCTTGAGTCCTTGCAGGATCATGCCGTTGGCCTGCTCCACTTGCCCATTCGTCATGGGGTGTGCCACGGCAGCCCAGTCCACCCGGATGTGGTGATCCTCGCAGAAGTCCAGGAACTTTCTGCCGGTGAACTGGGTACCGTTGTCGGTGATGATGGAGTTCGGGACCCCAAAGCGATGGATGATGTTGGTGAAGAACGCCACCTCCTGCTCGGACCTAATGCTGTTTAGGGGTCGGACCTCGATCCACTTGGAGAATTTGTCGATGGCGACCAACATGTGCGTGTAGCCCCCGGGTGCCTTCT
Source organism: Zea luxurians (assembly GCA_029449295.1). Classification (NCBI taxonomy): domain Eukaryota; kingdom Viridiplantae; phylum Streptophyta; class Magnoliopsida; order Poales; family Poaceae; genus Zea; species Zea luxurians. Next base: position 347,117 of record JAOPSE010000177.1, on the reverse strand, counting down.
GCAAGGGGCCAACGAGGTCCAAACCCCACACAGCAAATGGCCAGGTGATGGGTATTGTCTGCAGAGCTTGAGCGGGCAGGTGGGTCTACCTCGCGTAGAACTGACACCCTTCGTAGGTGCGGACAATTCTAGTAGCGTCGGCCACCGCCGTCGGCCAGTAGAATCCTTGTCGGAAGGCGTTTCCAACGAGGGTTCGAGGTGCTGCGTGATGGCCGCAAGCCCCTGAGTGTATCTCTTGCAAGAGCTGCTAGCCTTCGGCGATAGAAATGCATCGCTGGAGGATGCCTGAGGGGCTGCGGTGGTACAGCTCCTTCCCATCCCCCAGCAAGACGAAAGACTTGGCGCGCCGCGCCAACCGCCGAGCTTTGGCTTGGTCGAGGGGCAGCTCCCCTCGGTGGAGATATTGCAGGTATGGGGTCTGCCAGCTTTGATTAGGCGTGACCTCGCTTGGTTCCCCTTCGACGCGCAGTGCCTCACCCTCGGGGGTCGAGGGTGCCTCGGGCTGAGCCGAGGGTACCTCGGACCGTGCCGAGGGTACCTCGGACTGGGCCGAGGGTACCTCGGACTGAGCCGAGGGTGCCTCGGGCAGAGCCGAAGGTGCCTCGGGCTCGGGCGTGTCCTCGGTCTTGACGGAGGGTTGGTGCAGGTCTCGGGAGAATACGTCCGGGGGAACTGTTGTTCGTCCCGAGGCTATTTTAGCCAGCTCGTCCGCAGTCTCGTTGTAGTGTCGGGCGATGTGGTTGAGCTCGAGCCCGTAGAACTTGTCTTCCAGGCGCCGAACCTCATCGCAGTAGGCTTCCATCTTCGGGTCGCGGCAGTGGGAGTTCTTCATGACTTGGTCGATGACGAGCTACGAGTCACCGCGAGCGTCGAGGCGTCGGACCCCTAGCTCGATGGCGATTCGCAACCCGTTTACCAGAGCCTCGTACTCCGCCACATTGTTGGACGCCGGGAAGTGGAGGCGTAGCACGTAGCGTAGGTGCTTCCCGAGGGGCGAGACGAAGAGGAGGCCTGCGCCGGCCCCTGTCTTCATCAGCGACCCATCGAAAAACATGGTCCAAAGCTCCGGTTGGATCGGAGCCGTCGGGAGCTGGGTGTCGGCCCATTCAGCCACGAAGTCCGCCAGGACCTGGGACTTGATGGCCTTCCGGGGGCGAACGAGATCGTCTCGCCCATGATCTCCACCGCCCACTTCGCGATCCTACCCGAAGCCTTCCGGGACTGGATGATCTCTCCCAGGGGGAAGGATGACACCACCGTCACCGGATGAGACTCGAAGTAGTGTCACAACTTCCGTCGCGTCAGGATCACCGCGTACAGCAGCTTCTGGATTTGTGGGTAGCGGATCTTGGTTTCGGACAGTACCTCACTGATGAAGTAGACTGGCCTCTGGACGGGTAGTGCATGCCCTTCTTCTCGTCTCTCAACCACAATCGTGGCGCTAACCACCTGGGTGGTCGCGGCGACGTAGATCAAGAGGGCTTCTCCGGCAGTGGGGGCACCAAGATGGGCGTGTTCGTGAGGAGCGCCTTCAGGTTCCCGAGGGCTTCCTCGGCCTCGGGAGTCCAAGTGAAGCACTCAGCTTTCCTTAAGAGGCGGTACAGAGGCAGGCCTCTTTCGCCGAGGCGGGAGATGAAGCGGCTCAGAGCCGCGAGGCATCCCGTAACCCTCTGTACGCCTTTCAAGTCCTTGATTGGCCCCATGCTGGTGATGGCTGCAATCTTCTCCGGGTTGGCTTCGATGCCCTGCTCGGAGACGATGAACCCCAAGAGCATGCCTCGGGGGACCCCGAAGACACACTTTTCGGGATTAAGCTTCACGCCTTTCGCCTTGAGACATCGAAATGTCGCTTCAAGGTCGGAAAGGAGGTCGGAGGCCTTCCTCGTCTTGACTACGATGTCATCGACGTAGGCCTCGACCGTTCGGCCGATGTGTTCGCCAAACACATGGTTCATGCATCGCTGGTACGTCGCCCCCGCATTCCTCAAACCAAACGGTATTGTAACATAGCAGTACACGTCGAAGGGTGTGATGAATGAAGACGCGAGCTGGTCGGACTCTTTCATCTTGATCTGGTGATACCCTGAGTAGGCATCAAGGAAAGACAGGGTTTCGCACCCAGCAGTGGAATCCACAATCTGATTGATGCGAGGCAGAGGGTAGGGAACCTTCGGACATGCTTTGTTTAGACCAGTGTAGTCTACACACATCCGCCATTTCCCCCCTTTCTTTCTTACTAGCACAGGGTTGGCAAGCCATTCGGGATGGAATACCTCTTTGATGAACCCTGCCGCCATTAGCTTGTGGATCTCTTCGCCTATGGCTCTGCGCTTTTCTTCGTCGAATCGGCGCAGAGGCTGCTTCACGGGTCGGGCCCCAGCTCGAATATCCAGAGAGTGCTCGGCGACTTCCCTCGGTATGCCGGGCATGTCCAAGGGACTCCACGCGAAAACATCGGCATTCACGCGGAGAAAGTCGACGAGCACTGCTTCCTATTTGGGGTCGAGCTCGGAGCCGATCTGGATCTGCTTGGAGGCGTCGTTGCAGGGATCGAGAGGGACAGACTTGACCGTCTCTGCTGGTTCGAAGTTGCCGGCGTGGTGCTTCACGTCAGGCGCCTCCCTAGAGAGGCTCTCCGGGTCAGCGATGAGGGCCTCGGATTCGGCGAGGGCCTCGGCGTACTCCACGCACTCCACATCGCATTCGTATGCGTGTCGGTACGTGGGCCCGACGGTGATGACCCCGTTGGGGCCCGACATCTTGAGCTTGAGGTAGGTGTAGTTGGGGACGACCATGAACTTGGCATAGCATGGCCTCCCCAGCACTGCGTGGTAGGTTCCTCGAAACCCGACCACTTCGAACGTGAGGGTCTCCTTTCGAAAGTTGGAGGGCGTCCCGAAGCAGACGGGTAGGTCGAGTTGTCCGAGGGGTTGAACGCGCTTCCCGGGGACGATCCCGTGGAAAGGCGCAGCGCCCGTCCGGACCGAGGACAGATCGATCCGTAGGAGCCCGAGGGTCTCGGCATAGATGATGTTGAGGCTGCTGCCTCCGTCCATGTGGACCTTGGTGAGCCTGACGTCGCCGATGATGGGGTCGACAACGAGTGGGTATCTTCCCGGGCTCGGCACGTAGTCCGGATGGTCGGCCCGGTCGAAGGTGATGGGCTTGTCGGACCAGTCTAGGTAGACTGGCGCCGCCACCTTTACCGAGCAGACCTCCCGGCGCTCTTGCTTGCGGTGCCGAGCCGAGGCATTCGCCACTTGCCCGCCGTAGATCATGAAGCTATCGTGGATCTCGGGGAACCCTCCTGCCTTGTGATCTTCCTCCTTGGCGTCGTCGAGGGCCTTGCCACCCTCCGCGGGTGGCTCGGCCTTGTGGAAGTGTCGTCGAAGCATGGCACACTCCTCGAGGGTGTGCTTGACGGGCCCCTGATGATAGGGGCACGGCTCCTTGAGCATCTTGTCGAAGAGGTTGGCACCTCCGAGAGGTTTCCGAGGGTTCTTGTGCTCGGCGGCGGCGACAAGATCCACGTCGGCGGCGTCGCGTTTCGCTTGCGACTTCTTCTTGCCCTTCTTCTTGGCGCCGCGCTGAGTTGACGCCTCAGGAGCATCTTCCGGTGGGCGGCCCTGGGGCTGCTTGTCCTTCCGGAAAATGGCCTCAACCGCCTCCTGGCCAGAGGCGAACTTGGTGGCGATGTCCATCAGCTCGCTCGCCCTGGTGGGGGTCTTGCGACCCAGCTTGCTCACCAGGTCGTGGCAGGTGGTGCCGGCGAGGAACGCACCGATGACATCTGAGTCGGTGACGTTCGGCAGCTCCGTGCGCTGCTTCGAGAATCGCCGGATATAGTCCCGGAGAGACTCTCCCGGCTGCTGGCGGCAGCTTCGGAGATCCCAGGAGTTCCTAGGGCGCACGTACGTGCCCTGGAAATTGCCGGCGAAGGCTTGGACCAGGTCGTCCCAGTTGGAGATCTGCCCCGGAGGCAGGTGTTCTAACCAGGCTCGAGCGGTGTCGGAGAGGAACAGGGGGAGGTTGCGGACGATGAGGTTGTCATCGTCCGTTCCACCCAGTTGGCAGGCCAGCCGATAGTCCGTGAGCCACAGTTCTGGTCTCGTCTCCCCCGAGTACTTTGTGATAGTAGTCGGGGTTCGGAACCGGGTCGGGAACGGTGCCCGTCGTATGGCGCGGCTGAAAGCCTACGGACCGGGTGGTTCGGGCAAAGGACTCCGATCCTCCCCGCTATCGTAGCGTCCCCCACGCCTGGGGTGGTAGCCTCGGCGCGCCCTGTCGTTGAGGTGGGCCCGATGGCTGTGATGATGACGCTCGTTGCCGAGGGGACCTGGGGCCGCAGGCGCTGTGTTGCGCGTGCGCCCGGAGTGGACCGAGGCTTCCCGCGTAAATCGGGAAGTCACGGCACGATGTCCCGAGGGGAAACCCTGCCTTCGGGAGGCAGAGCTTTCGGCCCGTCGGACCGCGGCGTCCTCCAGGAGGTTCTTGAGCTCTCCTTGGATACGCCGCCCTTCGGTGGTTGATGGCTCCGGCATCGCGCAGAGAAGCATTGCTGCTGCAGCCAGGTTTTGGCCGACTCCGCTGGAATCCGGCGGCAGCCTCACCCTGACGTCGTCGGCGATGCGGTGCTGGATGTCCTGGGGGAGATGACGCGCTTCTCCGCCCGGGGGTTGGATCGCCCATTCCTGCCCGACGTCCCGGCGGATCAGCACAAGCGTTCCTGCTCCCAAGTCGAGCCTGGCCTGCCTCTCACGGATTTGCTCGAGCTGTGGGTTAGGACCCCCCGCCGGGACGGGGACCACAGCTAGCTCCCGAAGGATGTCAACGCGAGGCGCGGGCCTAGGGGGATCACTGTTCTCCGGCATACCAAGATGGTTGCCTTCGCCGGGACCCCCTAGATCGACGTGGAAACATTCACGACTTGGGCCGCGGTCCTCATTGTCGAGGCCGCGGCTGCCGTCGGAACAGTCAGAAAGGCAGTAGTCGCATGCGGTCATGAAGTCCCGCACGGCACTGGGGTTACCAAGTCCGGAGAAATCCTAACAGATATCGGGCTCGCCATCTTCCTCGGACCCCGAGGACTCGCAGGTCGAGTCGGCCGTCAGTCGGTCCCAGGGTGACCTCACACGATACCCCAAAGGGTTTGGACTCACCTCTATGAAAGTGCTCACCGAAGCGTAGTCGCTTGGTGGGTCGACGCCGAATCCAAAAGTCTCGAGATGGGAATCGGTCAGTACCTTTCGGTTGACGGTCGGTGTCGAGGTCGTGTCTGGGCCTGACTGCACCGTCGTCTCAGGTACGAGGGTGACGCCCAGCAAGTCCTTCGCGAGCGTGCTGGCGTCGTGCGTTTGCTTGAGATTAGCGCGTTGCGGGGAGGTGGCGCTCGTCTTCGTCTCAAACGCGAGATCAATGCCCGACGCGCCCTCCGTTGGGGCGCCGGCGCCGTCGACTTGCTTGACAGCCAACGAGGTGCCGCTTCCCGCTTGGCCTTGGTTGCCCCGCCTCCTCCTCCGTCGGCGGGGAGGGGACAGGACAAGCCCGAATGTCGTCCTTCCACCACGTGGGGAAGGCGTCGTCGATTTCCCCGCCGGCGAGCGGGTTGTCGACCGCCATTGTCGCTGTCGCGCGGCGGGGGAAGGAGTATCATGTCGTAGCTGCCGTCGAGGGACATGAACTCGCGATTCTCGACACGGAGCACCGTCCCGGGCTGGAAAGGTTGCTGGAGACTGCCCATCTGGAGCTTGACGGGAAGCTGTTCGTCAACACGCAGCAGGCCCCTACCTGGCGCGCCAACTGTCGGTGTTTCAAAACCCGGGGGGTCCCTGGACCGACGAGTGAATTGTCGCCGCATGCCCCAGCCCAGATGGGTCGACGCAAGGCGGAACGCGAAGGGGGGAAAGGAGGTAGCCGGAGGGAGGCAGGCGTAAGAGAGCGTGGATCCCGCGGCCTTCGTGTTAGCCCAGCGCCTGAGTCGGGTGCGCTTGCAGTAGGGGGATACAAGCGTCCACGCGGGAGTGGGAGCGAGAGGCCTTGAGCGAGCGCCGTCCCGTCCTTCCCCGCGCGGGCCAACCCTCTGTAAGAGGGCCCTGGTCCTTCCTTTTATAGGCGTAAGGAGAGGATCCAGGTGTACAATGGGGGGTGTAGCAGAGCGCTACGTGTCTAGCGAAGGAGAGCTAGTGCCCTAAGTACATGCCATCGTGGCAGCCGGAGGGGTTTTGGCACCCGGTTCGTGTGGTGTCGTGGCCGTCGAAGGAGCGCTAGAGCCTGGCGAGAGGGGCAGCTGTCGGGGCTGTCGAGTCCTTGCTGACGTCCTCTTGCTTCCGTAAGGGGGCCGAGAGCCGCCGTCGTCATGGAGTGTGCGGAGCGCCATCATTGCCTATCTGGTGGAGCGAGCCAGATGGGACGCCGGTCTTGTTCCCCATAGCCTGAGTCAGCTCGGGGTAGGGTAATGATGGCGCCTCCTATCGACGTGGACGGTCCGCGCCCTAGGCTGGGCGAGGTGGAGGCTCCTCCGAGGTCGAGGTCGAGTCTGTCTTCCGTGGCCGTGGTCGAGTCCGAGCCCCTGGGTCAGGCGAGGCGGAGACCGTCGGCTGAGGCCAGGGCTGAGTCCGAGCCCTGGGGTCGGGCGAAGCGGAGTTCGTCTTCTTCTAGGGCGGAGCCCGAGTCCGAGCCATGGGGTCGGGTGAGGCGGAGTTTGTCGTCTTCTGGGGCTGAGCCCGAGTCCGAGCCCTGGGTCGGGCGGAGCGGAGTTCGCCGTCTTCCGGGGCTGAGCCCGAGTCCGAGCCCTGGGTCGGGTGGAGCGGAGTTCGCCGTCTTCCGGGGCTGAGCCCGAGTCCGAGCCCTGGGTCGGGCGGAGCAGAGTTCACCGTCTTCCGGGGCTGAGCCGGAGTCCGAGCCCTGGGTCAGGCGGAGCGGAGTTCGCCGTCTTCCGAGGCTGAGCCCGAGTCCGAGCCCTGGGGTCGGGCGAGGCGGAGTTCGTCGTCTTCCGGGGCTGAGCCCGTGTCCGAGCCCTGGGTCGGGCGGAACGGAGTTCGCCGCCTTCCGGGGCTGAGCCCGAGCCCGAGCCCTAGGGTCGGGCGAGGCGGAGTTTCTTATGACGCCCGAGGCCGGCCTTGGCTGCTGTCAGCCTAACTCTGTCGGGTGGCTCAGCAGTCGAAGCGGCGCAGGCGGCGCTGTCCTCTTGTCAGACCGGTCAGCAGAGCGGCGAAGTGACTGCGGTCACTTCGGCCCTGTCGACTGGAGGGCGTGCGTCAGGATAAAGGTGTCAGGCCACCTTCGCATTAAATGCCCCTGCGATTTGGTCGGTCGGCGTGGCGATGTGGCCAAGGTTGCTTCTCGGTGAAGACTGGGCCTCGGGAGAGCCGATAGTGTGCCCGTTGCTGGAGGGGGGTCCTCGGGCGAGATGTAGGTTCTCCGGGGTCGGCTTCCCTTACCCGAGGCTAGGCTCGGGCGAGGCACGATCATGTCCCTTGAATGGACCGATCCTTGGCTTAATCGCACCCATCAGGCCTTTGCAGCTTTGTGCTGATGGGGGTTACTAGCTGAAATTTAGGGGCCTTGAGGGTACCCCTAATTATGGTCCCCGACACTACATGTCTCCTTCAATTGACCGATGGCTCCCAGTTGCCAGTGCCTTTCCTTGGACGTGCCCGCTAACTTATAGGCCCTAGGTACCAGAGATCTCATCTCGACAAAGATATTTAATTATATGACAGAAACTGTCGGCGTTTCGACCTCGGCGGGGTCCCTAGACCGACGAGTAAATTGTCGCTGCGTGCCCCAGCCCAGATGGGTCGGCGCGAGACAGGACACAAAGGGGGGAGAACAGCGAGGGGAAACCGCGGCCTTCGTGTTGTCCTGCGCCCAGGGCGGCTGGATGCGCTTGCAGTAGGGGGTTACAAGCGTTCGCGCGGGAGTGAGAGAGAGAGCGAGCGAGAGCCTTATGCGTCGGCCCGTTCTCCTGCGTGGCCAACCTCCCCGTACGAGAGCCCTGGACCTTCCTTTTATAGACATAAGGAGAGGGCCCAGGTGTACAATGGGGGTGTAGCAATGTGCTAACGTGTCTAGCAGAGAGGAGCTAGAGCCCTAAGTACATGCCGTCGTGGCAGTCGGAGAGGTTTTGGCACCCTATTCATGTGATGTCGTGGTCGTCGGAGGAGCGCTGGAGCCCTGCGGAAGTACAGCTGTCGGGGCTGTCGGGTCCTTGCTGACGTCTCCTTGCTGACATAAGAGGCTAGGAGCTGCCGCCGTCATGGAGCGTGTGGGGTGTCATCATTACTTGTTTACCGGGGCGAGCCAGATGGGACGCCGGTCTTGTTCCCCGTAGCCTAAGCTAGCTAGGGGTAGGGTAATGATGGCCCTCCTAGCGACGTGGCTGGTCCAAAACCGAGTTGGGGCGAAGTGGCGATTCCTCCGAGGTCGAGGTTGAGTCCGAGCCCTAGGGTCGGGCGAGGCAGAGTCCATCGTCTTCCGGAGCCGAGGCGGAGTCCGAGCCCTGGGGTCGGGCGAGGCGGAGTTCGTCGTCTTCCGGAGCCGAGGCCGAGTCCGAGCCCTGGGGTCGGGCGAGGCGAAGTTCGTCGTCTTTCGGAGCCGAGGCCGAGTCCGTGCCCTGGGGTCGGGCGAGGTGGAGTTCGTCGTCTTCCGGAGCCGAGGCTGAGTCCGAGCCCTGGGGTCGGGCGAGGCGGAGTTCGTCGTCTTCCGGAGCCGAGGCCGAGTCCGAGCCCTGGGGTCGGGCAAGGCGGAATTCATCGTCTTCCAGAGCCGAGGCCGAGACGGGGGCCGAGCCCTGGGGTCGGGCGAGGCGGAGCTTCCTATGTCGCCCGAGGCTGGACTTAGCCGCTGTCGACCTCGCTCTGGCGAGTGGCACGACAGTCGGAGCAGGGCAGGCGGCGCTGTATCCCTGTCAGGTCGGTCAGTGGAGCGGCGAAGTGACTGTGGTCACTTCGGCTCTGTCAACTGGAGCGTGCGTCAGGATAAGATGTCAGGCGATCCTTGCATTAAATGCTCCTGCGATACAGTCGGTTGGCGTGGCGATCTGGCCAAGGTTGCTTCTCTGCGAAGACTGGGCCTCGGGCGAGCCGAAGGTGTGTTCGTTGCTTGAGGGGGCCCTCGGGCGAGACGTGAATCCTCCGGAGTCGGCTGCCTTTGCCCGAGGCTGGGCTCGGGCGAGGTGAGATCGTGTCCCATGAGTGGACTGAGCCTTGACCTTAATCGCGCCCATCAGGCTTTTGCAGCTTTGTGCTGATGGGGGTTACCAGCTGAGATTAGGAGTCTTGGCGGTACCCCTAATTATGGTCCCCGACAGTAGCCCCCGAGCCACGAAGGGAGTGTTGGCACTCGCTTGGAGGCTTTTGTCGCACGTTTTCGCAAGGGGACCGGCCTTTCTCGGTTGCATTTTGTTCCGGTGGGTGCGCGTGAGCGCACCCGCTGGGTGTAGCCCCCGAGGCCTCGGAGGAGTGTTTTGACTCCTTCGAGGTCTTAGTGCTTTTCGTGATGGCTCAGCTGGTTTGGTCGTTCCCTCATGCGAACTGGTCGTAGCCCGGGTGCATAGTCGAGTCCCAAGTTCTCGGGCTGGTATGTTGACGCTGTCAACGGTTTGGCCGGAGTCGGGTTCGTGAGAGCAGCCCCCGAGCCTTCGCACAGAGCGAGAGGACGGTCAAGGACAGACTCGACTTTTTTCATATGCCCCTGCGTCGCCTTTCCGCAAGGAGGAGGGGGAAAGCGCCATGCTGCCCTCGGAGGGCGCCGAACATGGTGTCTCCAGTGAGTTGCTAGCGGGTAATCCGAGTGGACGCTCGTGCCCCATTCGTTAGGGGTCGGCTAGTGGCCCGGAGGCGCGCTCCAAAAGTACCTGTGGGTGATTCGCCGGACCCGGTCCCCTTTTGACGGGGTCCGAGGGCTCGATGCCTCCCTCTGGTGGGATTCTGTCACACCCGGTTTTGGAAGGCAAACCGAATGCGAACTATGTACGTGCCAGGATCAGAACTCACGTACACAGCGATTACATAAATGAACATCATCGCACAACGCTCGAATAATAACATAGAAGAGTATTAACTTATTACATTACAGAGTCATAGACATCCACATAGTCATCAACTTAATAGTTAAATCAAAGTGCTAGCGAAACGCAGTAAAGATAGGGCCTTCACAGGCAGCTGACTGGGGGTTGCCGCCAACCCACACCTAGAACTCGTCGTAGTCTTGGAACTCCTGGAAGTCTCCTTCCACGGCTTCGCCTTCTCCTGAGCAGTGGTTACAATGCGGACAACCTGGTGTTTTGTGGTAAAGCAAGGATGAGTACACATCAACGTACTCAGCAAATGTCCCGTTTGGCTGAAGTGGACTAGCTTTATGTGGGGTTAGGCTCAAGCAGTTGCTATTAGTTGGTCAGGTATTTATCATTAGTAGAAGCCAGATTTTAGCATTAACCAACCCATGAACCATTTCCTCATCGAGGAACAACATCATCATATTCGAACCAAAACCATAACATAATCCTTGTATCTCGAACCATCTGTATCTCTAATCAAAGAGGATCCCAAGGCTGCTCTTAACCGTGAGCACGGCTGATATATCAGTTTCACTACCCTCTGCAGAGGTCGCACACTTTACCCATGAGTCGTGATTCCCTTTCTGCCCGGGCTTGCAAGACCCTTATCCACTCCCAAGGTGAATGGCCAGGGATTCACTACGAAGCCTTTACAAAGATTCCCTAGAGGTCATAGCCGCCCGTTAGGTTTCTCCAGTTTGATAAACACAGTACCCCTCCCCGCAGGAGAGTGACTAACAAAAGCAAAACGAAAGAACCTCGGCACTCAGCCTCGGCAGAGCAAGCACTGTGCCTGGACCCCATTGACGGCACGACGGTGAAGCAACTACACCTCTAGTTCCTCTAATTAATTAGCTAAGGGCATCCCATTTCACCCTCATGGTTGCACTGTTATCCCGGGTTGTCACTCCCCAAACAGGTCCTTACGGAGAGGCACTCAGGAAACAGCCTGAGCCCCCTAAAGTATCACAGGTACATCATCGGGATAACATCATAGTATCATAAGTATTCACATCATGTTCATTGATTAAAGTAAAGCAATAGCATAATGCTAACCATGATAACCCAAAAGGTAAACAAGGATAAGGTAAATAGAAAGCTAGTCAATCCTTAGGTTTCTATTAAGTAGTGCGGGACAGTGCATTAAAAGTGAATGGGACATAATGGGTCAGAGGACACTTGCCTTCACCAAACTGTTGATCAGGAACTTCCTCTGCAACCCCCTCGGGAAACACAGACTGCTCGTTGTCTACGTAAAGTAATCATTCACACTATGCACTTGGGAAGTAACAAACAAAAGCAATATACCAAACATATGCAGCAGAGAGATCACAAGTTCACAATAGAAAAGGATTGGTACTCTAGTATTCCCTAGGTCTAGGGTAGAGGACTATACAAAGTGATTCATTATCCACTAATTAGGTTTAAGTCAGTGGTGGGGTTAAATCATTACATGGTTTTAAGTTCCTAAACTTAGGTGCTTAAGTCCATAGACTTAGGTGCTCTAACTTTTATTAAAGTCTACCATCTTCTATTTATCTCAAATAGGGTTCCAATAACCTTAATCCTATCCTAATGATCAACTATTAATTGGGACATAAAAACAACAGGGAAACATTGGTTAAATAGGTAGACAAAAATACTATGAGCATTTTGCAATTTGAAACACCTAATTTGGAGTTCATATGACAAAGTTATGAATTTTACAAGTTTAGGGGCTAAAAATATACCCTAAATACTTATTTTGAATTAAATAAAAGGTCTGAGGACCTAACTGTGAGAATCCAGGGACGGCGGGTTAAATTTCAGAAAACCGGGGGTCTCTTTAAGAAAACGCGCGGGCGAAGGGGTATCGGGCTCCTACGGCCGTCGGATCTCAGATTAACGAGCAGGATTAGATCCGCGGGCGGGCGCGCGAGCGCGCGGCAGCCTGAGCGGCTGACAGGCGGGGCCAGCGGGCAGAGCGGGCGTGGGCGGGCTGATAGGCGGGGCCAGCGGGCAGAGCGGGCGCGGGGTGTGAGGGAAGCGGCCCTGGGCCATTGGATCTCTGGTGGACGGCCAGGATTGGGCCCGGGCTAATTGAATCAGGGTCGCCAGATCTGGGATGAACGGCGGGGGTCGGGTGGCCGGCCTTGGCCTTTCCTACGGCTAGCAGAGGCGGCGGCGCTCGTCTCCGCGGCGGAGAACTCGCCGGAGACGAGGGGCGCGGGCGCTCTGCGGGTCTTTGGGGTGACCTGAGCGGCCGGGAAGGTTGGGGAGGGCGCGGGGAATCGTCCGGTGGGGGCTAGGTCGAGGCAGGGGCACCGGAGGGGGGCGGTCCACGGCGAAGCGGCTCGGCGGCGGCGCTATGGGACTCCGGCGAGCAATTAAGCACAGCAGGGAGCAATACAAAGGTCGGGAGGGGGCGGGAGAGGTTCCTTACCTCAAGGCGGGCTCCGGCGACTCCTCGGTGGCGGCAATGGCGCGACGACGGCCCGGGTCGGCGGTGGCGGACCTCCGCGGCTGCACGGAGGACGGCGGGTGAGCGCGGGCAGAGGGAAATAGGGAGGGGGAGGGGAAATTGGAGCGCGTCCCGGGTTGCGGACGTCGGGGCGGAGCTCCAACGGCGACGGGGAAACGGGCTCGGGCGGCGATGGTTCGTGGCGGCGGCGCTCTGGCGTGCGCGCAGCGAGGGGGAGGTGAGGGAGGGGTCTGTTGGTGCGCAAATGAGGGAGGGAGAGAGGGCGAGTGGGGTTCTGGGCTCAAGTGGCCAGGGGCGGGGCGGTTGCGAGCTCCACGCGCGACGTGGGCGCGGAGACCGCGGCAACGCGTAGCTCGGGCGGCGGTTACGCGGGGAAGACGGGGCTGACAGGCCGGGCCCGCGAGCAGAGAGAGAGGGAAAAGCGGGTGCGGGCGCGGGGAAGACGGCCGCGCTGACGGGCGGGCCCGCCAGGGCAGAGAGAGCGGGGGGGAGAGGCGCGCGCGCGGGATTGGGCCGGCTGGGCCGAAAGGCCGAGGGGGGGGCAGGGTTGGGCTTCTTTCCCTTTTTCTTTTATTCTGGTATTTGTTTTCTCTTTTCTTTTTATTTTCTCTATTTGATTCAAAATTCAAATAAGCCACAAATTCAAATTAGACTTTCTAAGAATTATGCACCAAACAAAAGTGAAATCTAGGGTTCAACATGATGCAACAATTCATACTCCCTTGGAGTTTGAGCTAATAGACTATAATTACAAATAAAATAACCACTCTCCTCCTATAGAAATGAGAAAGAGAAGATTGGGGAAGGATGAGAAAAGGGAAGTAACACCTGAATTTGTGAATATGAGCAAAGAAATTTTATACCCCCAAATTCAGGGTGTTACAGATTCCGTTACGAAAATCGCTCCCGCTGGTCTCGGAAATGTCCTAGGGTACCTCAGGAGCGTAGCCCGAGCCTTGGTTATGTATCGAACGTACCCAAGGTCATCCCTCGCTCTGCGTGCTCTGAGGCGGCTGTCGAACCCTTCGGGGGCCAGCCTACGAACCCCTGATCAGTAGTGGGCGCGGAGCCCGAGTGGCCTGAGGCGGCCGTTGAACCCTTCCGAGGGGCCAGCCTTCGAACCTCTGACCAGTAATGGGTGCGGAGCCCGAGTGCTCTGAGGCGGCTGTCGAACCTTTCCGAGGGGCTAGCCTTCGAACCTCTGATCAGTAGGGGGGCTCGGGGCCCGTTTCCTTCATGGAGAAGGATCCCTTTCGGAGTATCCCCTTTCCCGGTCCCTGTGGCAAGAGAGAGAAAGAGGAAGTGGAAAAGGATACGAAATCGAACGTCGTGGCGTACCTTTTTGACGCGGTCATTATGGCGGAGGTGAAGCGTCGCCCGCTTTATCTGTCAAAGGTGCCGCCTGCCCTGTCGCAGAGTTAATGCGATGGGACAAGTGGTTCGTGGGGCAGCCGTTGTGCGTGCGCGAGCCGTTCGAGGAACGGGCGTCTCGCCTTTGAGTTTTGAATCTCGCGGCGGGTTCGGGCGAAGTGTTGAACAGGTCTCGCCTGGGCCTTTATATATTCGGGAGAGGGACCGATGACGGTTCTTCACTCTGCTGCTCGCCTCCCACTTAGGTTTTCGCAACCTGATGGAATAGCCAGAGAAAGGAAACCGCGCACCTTGTCCTCTCCGCCGCCACCTCTTCTGCTTGGTGATGGCCGAGCGGGTGACCGTTGTTTCGCCCGCGACCCGTGGCCTTTCTCCACCGTCACGGCGGATGATCTGGAGGCCCTTGTTGTTGATGGTTTGCTTCGCCCTCTCTCCGGTGACTCGCAGCCGGAGTGGATGGCCCCTCCGAGCGGAGCCGCCCTGTCCCCGCCACCGGGGTATGTGCTGAGCTTCGTCTCTTTTCACGAGCGGGGGTTCGGAGTGCCGGCGAGCCGTTTTATGCGGGCGATTCTGCATGTCTATGGGGTGGAGCTGCACAATCTCAGCCCCAACTCCATCTCGCAAGCAGCCATCTTCACGGCGATTTGCGAAGGATATTTGGGGATTGCCCCCCACTGGGACCTGTGGACCCATCTCTTCTCCGCGGAGCTTTTTGCCTCGACGACGGGGGAAAGAAGAGTTCGCATGGCGGTACGGGCCGGTGGCTGCATCCTCTAGTTGAGGCAGGCGCGGGCGCAGTAGTACATCCCTGCCATCCTCGCATCTTCGAACAAAGGGTGGCAGCGCCGGTGGTTTTATCTCCGAAATGACGACGAGAGGCTCCCGTCGTTTTCTCAGCGAGTGGTGACCGCCGCCGGCGATAACTAGCGCTATGGGGCCCCGCGCGAGAGACAGAAGAATCTCCAGCCTCTTTTGAAGGCCTTGGAGGAGCTGCGAAAAGGAGGGCTCACCGCCGCGGGGGTGGTTGCCGCCATTCATCGCCGGAGGGTGCTCCCCTTGACGGAGCGGCGGCTGCCGCTTTGGGAGATGACGCCGGGGGTCGGCTTGGAGGGTTTGCAGATGTCCTCGGACCCCCTTCCTGCTGACGACCTCCACAGGTGGGTAGCCGGCACGGTGGGGAAGTTAGACACCGGCGCCTTTTCCCAACTCTCGATGCGTCCCGATCGCGGGTGCGTGTCCCTGGTGAGTGTCCGCTCCTTCTTCCTTCTCGTGTTGGATTGCCCTTGGTTCTCACAGCCGAGACTTTTTGCCCGTCTCCAGGAGGTGGGGTCTCACAAGCCTTCCCTGCCACCGGTCCCGGAGGACGCGGTGGACCGAGTTGCGCGGAGGGTCGCCGCGGAGAAGAGGAAGGAGAAGAAGGACGCGAAGAAGGCTCGGGCCCACGAGCGGATGCGGGCTCGGGATGCCTTGGAAAGGCTTCGTCGTTGGCAGGAGAGGGATGGGCTCCCGAGGGAGCCGTCGCCGGAGACACCTGACGATGACGACGATGACGATGAGATGAAGACGACGATATGGCCGCCCGCCTTGGCCTCAGCCCGGATCTAGGGCTAGGCCAGGGGTCGTCGAGCCAGCCCCCGAGTGGGCTGGTGCTGTCGGTATCCGGGGCGGGGGCATCAGGGTCCCGGCCCGAAGAACAGAGGCAGGCCGAGGGGGTTTTTTACCCTTCGGCCCAGGTAGCTGAGGTGACCCCGGGGAGCCAGGCTGTCCCGCCTGTGCCCCCTGAGTCGTTGTCCGTGCCGACGGCAGAGGAGGCCGATCCTCGGGGCGCCGTGTTCGCGCCTAGGCGGACCGTCCCTTCGGCGCCTCGGGCGCCCGAGACAGGGAAGGCACCAAAGCCGGCAGTGGCGCAAGCCTCGGCGGTGCCCGCCGGGGCCGAGGCTCGAGGGGCCTCCCCGCAGGAGCGATTGATCGTGGCCCGGAGTGGGTAAGTATCTGAGGACACTTCTGTCCTGGCGCCTTCTTTGTGTGTCCTGATCCTGCCTTTTCCCTTTCTTCCCAGCAAGCGGAGGCATGGTTCGACCGGTCTGGCTCCCCGAAAAGCCCTTAAGACGGCGCCAGCTTCTGCAGCTGGTGCCGCATCAGGCCTCGGCGGCCGGCTGGCATCTGCACAAGGTGTCCCCGATCAGGAGGTTCAATCGGCACAAGTTGCTGTGGGGCGAGCTCCTGAGGCCGACTCCTCTGTCGAGGCGGCCGTCGTGCCGAGGGAGACTGCTGGCACGGCTGCGACCTCGAGCCCACCAGACGCGCTGCCGGCGCTGACACCGGCTTCTGCCGAGGTGGTTGCCGTTCTAGCCGTGGAACCACCCGTCGCCGCTGACGCTGAGATGGCCGAGGCGTCGCTACTTGATGCCTCAGAGGAGGGGGCACAGAACCGTGACCTGTCCTGGGGGCGGCAACCTCGTCCCCGCGCGGCGCAGCCCCGACGGGCGGCGTCAGTCGCTCCGGTTCTAGACCAGTGGGGCTTCGGATCCCCTCTTCGTTCTTGACGATGAGCGAGAGGAGCAGTCTTGGGACGGGCTTCGTGAGTGCGCCGAGGCAACGGTGGGGTCGCTTCGGTCGACCTTGGAGGTCCTTTGCAGGGACGTTCCCAAGATCCTCCAGGTAATGATTTCAAGCATACCTTTCATGTGACCAAGGCATTCTTCGTGACGCCCTGCTTCCTTTCCTCAGGATCTGACGGATCTGAGCGCCGCCAAGTCGTCGTTCATCCACCGCGAGGCCGATGTCTGGGGTTCGCTGCGGTCCCCGAGGGCCACGCTTGCCAGGGCTACCGAGCGCCTCTCCCAATGGAGCGCCGAGGTGGCGGACCTTCGGTTGCTCTGCGTCGATCTGGAAGCAGAGGCAGCGGCGGCGCGCGCAGAGGCGCAGCGGCAGCGGTTGGAGCTTGGCTAGGTCATCGGCGAGCGGGACCAATCTCGGGGTCGGGCCGCCGAGGCTGAAAGCCGGGCTGAGGCTCTTGGAGTCCAGTTAGCCGAGGCGTCTGCTCGGGCCGGAGCCCTTGCGGCAGACCTAGCCGTGGCCCAAGCCGCATCCTCGGAGCAGCGTGCCCGAGCCGAAGGTATGTCTTGGCTGTTTTAAGATTTTGATTCAGCTTCGTTCCTCAACTCGTGTTTGAAGTCTTCTGCTTTGGCTGATTTCAGAGCTCGAGTCTGTCCTCGATGAGTCCACCAAGGCACTTGCCCAGGCGGCCGAGCAGAGGGAGACCGACCACGCGGCCATGTCCGAGGCCATCTCGGCCTTCTGCCAGGTCTTTGGTTTCGACGACGTCTCCTCGGGAAGCTCCCTTCAGAGTCGCCTGCAGGCCTTGGGTGACCACGCGTGCGGTAGACTCCGCGAGGCGCTGCATCACGGCGTCAGGCGGGCCTTCGTCGTGCTCGCTTCCCACTACGACGTGGATCTGGAGCGGGTCAGCGAGGGGTATTGTCTTCCCGACGAAGATGAAGCTGCCCTGGCCGAAGTCCAGAGGCTTGACGCGGCCGCCGCGGGCCCAAGCGCGGTGCTGGCGACCACCTTCGAAGCAGAGATCCTCCCGCTTGCGCCACCGTCCGAGGCCGGGGCGGATCTCGCCGAGGGTGGAGGCGAAGCCGAGGGCGCGGCTCCTTCTCCGGGCGACACCTGATTCTGCCGGAGCAGTTTATTTTGAATGCACATGTGTCTTTTGCGGCCGCCGAGGCCCGAACTCTTTATCATCGTAATATAAGGTTGTGTCTCTTCTCCTCCTGTTTTGCGTATCCAGACTCGTTCGTCAGTAGCAGGATTGCTTACCCAAGTAAGAGTTATTTTTCGCGGTAGGCGACGAGTGAGGTATCCGTATCCCAGAGGCGTAGGAATCCCTCGGCTCGGTCGACCTTGCCACTTACATGCACTCTTATTCGCTTCTTGGGCTCCTGTTACTGATATAGCCGGGAGACGCAAAAGTCGTTTTGATGGAAGACTTTTTTCGAGGAAAATTTTGACGCAGAGGGGGTTCGCCCCTTCTAGCCCCCGAGGGAGGGTCGGCTTTGCCGAGGCAAGGCCGACCCTTCCTTGATGGTTAGACTTCATGTGTAAACGAGGTATATGAACGGCTTGAAAACATCTTAAGGGTAGAAGCGACGTAGCTGTCGGATGTTCCAAGCGTTGTTGTAGACCTCGCCTTGACTGTTGGCCAGCTTGTATGTCCCGGGCTTCAAAACCTTGGCGATGATGAATGGCCCTTCCTAGGGAGGCGTGAGCTTGTGCCGCCCTCAGGCGTCTTGTCGTAGTCGAAGCACCAAGTCGCCCACCTAGAGGTCTCGGGACCGAACCCCTCGGGCATGGTAGCGTCGCAGGGACTGCTGATACCGCGCCGAGTGTAGTAAGGCCACGTCCCGAGCCTCTTCCAGCTGGTCCAGTGAGTCTTCTCGGTTGGTCTGGTTGTGTCAGTCGTCGTAGGCCCTCGTCCTTGGGGAACCGTATTCTAAGTCTGTGGGTAAGATGGCCTCGGCCCCGTAGACTAGAAAGAACGGTGTGAAACCCGTGGCTCGACTTGGCGTCGTCCTCAGGCTCCACACCACCAAGGGGAGTTTCTTCATCCATCGCCTGCCGAACTTGTGGAGGTCGTTGTAGATCCTCGGCTTGAGTCCTTGCAGAATCGTGTCATTGGCACGCTCTACCTGCCCATTCGTCGTGGGGTGAGCCACGGCGGCCCAGTCCACCCGGATGTGGTGATCCTCGCAGAAGTCTAGGAACTTTCTGCCGGTGAACTGGGTGCCGTTGTCGGTGATGATGGAGTTCGGGACCCCGAAGCGATGGTTGATGTTGGTGAAGAACGCCACCGCCTGTTCGGACCTAATGCTGTTTAGGGGTCGGACCTCGATCCACTTGGAGAATTTGTCGATGGCGACCAGTAGGTGCGTGTAGCCCCCGGGTGCCTTCTGCAAGGGACCGACGAGGTCCAGACCCCATACAGCAAACGGCCAGGTGATGGGTATTGTTTGCAGAGCCTGAGCGGGTAGGTGTGTCTGCCTTGCATAGAACTGACACCCTTGGCAGGTGCGGACAATTCTAGTGGCGTCGGCTACCACGGTCGGCCAGTAGAAACCTTGTCGGAAAGCGTTTCCAACAAGGGCTCGGGGCACTGCGTGATGACCGCAAGCCCCCGAGTGTATTTCTTGTAAGAGCTCCTGGCCTTCGGCGATGGATATGCATCGCTGGAGGATTCCGGAGGGGCTGCGGTGGTAGAGCTCCTTCCCTTCACCCAGCAAGACGAATGACTTGGCGCACCGCGCCAGTCGCCGAGCTTCGGCTCGGTCGAGGGGCAGCTCTCCTCGGTGGAGATATTGCAGGTACGGGGCCTGCCAGTCTCGATCAGGCGGGACCTCGTTCCGCTCTCCCTCGATGCGCAGTGCCTCACCCTCGGGGGCCAAGGGTGCCTCGGGTTGAGCCAAGGGCGCCTCGGGCTGAGCCGAGGGCACCTTGGGCTGAGCCGAGGGTGCCTCGGGCTGAGCCGAGGGTGCCTCGGGCGGAGCCGAGGGTGCCTCGGGCTCGGTCGTGTCGCTGGTCTTGACCGAGGGTTGATGTAGGTCTCGGGAGAAGACGTCCGGGGGAACCGTTGTCCGCCCCGAAGCTATCTTTGCCAGCTCGTCCGCAGTCTCGTTGTATTGTCGGGCGACGTGGTTGACCTCGAGCCCGTAGAACTTGTCTTCCAGGCGCCGAACCTCGTCGCAGTAGGCTTCCATCTTCGGGTCGCGGCAGTGGGAGTTCTTCATGACTTGGTCGATGACAAGCTGCGAGTCACCGCGAGCGTCGAGGCATCGGACCCCTAGCTCGATGGCGATGCGCAACCTGTTGACCAGAGCCTCGTACTCAGCCACGTTGTTGGACGCCGGGAAATGGAGGCGCAGCACGTAGCGGAGGTGCTTCCCGAGGGGCGAGATGAAGAGCAGGCCCGTGCCCGCCCCTGTTTTCATCAATGACCCATCAAAAACATGGTCCAGAGTTCCGGTTGGATCGGAGCTGTCAGAAGCTGGGTGTCGACCCATTCAGCCACAAAGTCTGCCAAGACTTGGGACTTGATGGCCTTCCGAGGGGCGAACGAGATTGTCTCGCCCATGATTTCCACCGCCCACTTTGCAATCCTACCCGAGGCCTCTCGGCACTGGATGATCTCTCCGAGGGGGAAGGATGACACCACAGTTACCGGATGAGACTCGAAGTAGTGTCGCAACTTTCGTCGTGTCAGAATTACCGTGTACAGTAGCTTCTGAATTTGTGGGTACCGGATCTTGGTCTCGGAAAGTACCTCACTGATGAAGTAGACCGGCCTCTGGACGGGCAATGCATGCCCTTCTTCTCGTCTCTCGACCACGATCACGGCGCTGACCACCTGAGTGGTAGTGGCGACGTAGATCAAGAGGGCTTCTCCAGCAGCGGGGGGCACCAGGATGGGTGCATTCGTAAGGAGCGCCTTCAGGTTCCCGAGGGCTTCCTCGGCCTCGGGGGTCCAAGTGAAGCACTCGGTCTTTCTTAAGAGGCGGTACAGAGGTAGGCCTCTTTCGCCGAGGCGTGAGATGAAGCGGCTCAGAGCCGCAAGGCATCCCATGACCCTCTGTACGCCTTTCAAGTCCTTGATGGGCCCCATGTTGGTGATGGCCGCGATTTTTTTCGGGTTGGCCTCGATGCCCCGCTCGGAGACGATGAACCCCAAGAGCATGCCTCGGGGGACTCCGAAGACGCACTTCTCGGGATTGAGTTTTACGCCTTTCGCCTTGAGACACCGGAATGTCGTTTCAAGGTCGGAGAGGAGGTCGGAGGCTCTCCTCGTCTTGACTACGATGTCATCGACGTAAGCCTCGACAGTTTGACCAATGTGCTCTCCGAACACGTGGTTCATGTACCTTTGGTACGTCGCACCCGCATTCCTCAAACCAAATGGCATAGTAACGTAGCAGTACATGCCAAAAGGTGTAATGAAAGAAGTCGCGAGCTGGTCGGACTCTTTCATCCTGATTTGGTGATACCCTGAGTAGGCATCGAGGAAAGACAGGGTTTCGCACCTGGCAGTGGAATCCACGATTTGGTCGATACGAGGTAGAGGGTAGGGAACCTTCGGACATGCTTTGTTTAGACCAGTGTAGTCTACACACATCCGCCATTTCCCTCCTTTCTTTTTCACAAGCACAGGGTTGGCAAGCCATTTGGGATGGAATACCTCTTTGATGAACCCAGCGGCCATCAGCTTGTGGATCTCCTCGCCTATGTCTCTGCACTTTTCTTCGTCGAATCGGCGCAGAGGCTGCTTCACGGGTCGGGCTCCAGCTCGGATATCTAGTGAGTGCTCGGCGACTTCCCTCGGTATGCCAGGCATGTCCGAGGGACTCCACGCGAAAACATCAGCATTTGCGCGAAGAAAGTCGACGAGCACTGCTTCCTATTTGGGGTCGAGCTCGGAGCCGATCTGGATCTGCTTGGAGGTGTCATTGCTGGGGTCGAGAGGGACAGATTTAACCGCCTCTGCTAGTTCGAAGTTGTCGGCGTGGCGCTTCGCATCTAGAACCTCCTTGGGGAGGCTTTCCATGTCGGCGATGAGGGCCTCAGATTTGGCGAGGGCCTCGGCGTACTCCACGCACTCCACGTCGCATTCGTACGCGTGTCGGTACGTGGGGCCGACGGTGATGACCCCGTTGGGGCCTGGCATCTTGAGCTTGAGGTAGGTGTAGTTGGGGACGGCCATGAACTTGGCGTAACATGGTCTCCCCAGCACTGCGTGGTAGGTTCCTCGGAACCCGACCACCTCGAACGTGAGGGTTTCCCTTCGGAAGTTGGAGGAAGTCCCGAAGCAGACGGGCAGATCGAGTTGTCTGAGGGGTTGGACGCGTTTCCTGGGGATGATCCCGTGAAAAGGCGTCGCACCTGCCCGGATCGAGGACAGATCGATCTGTAGGAGCCCGAGGGTCTCGGCGTAGATGATGTTGAGGCTGCTACCCCCGTCCATGAGGACCTTGGTGAGCCTGACGTTGCCGATGACGGGGTCGACAACGAGCGGATATTTCCCCGGGCTCGACACGCGGTCGGGGTGGTCGCCTTGGTCGAAGGTGATGGGCTTGTCGGACCAGTCTAGGTAGACTGGCGCCGCCACCTTTACCAAGCAGACCTCCCGACGCTCTTGCTTGCGGCGCCGAGCCAAGGCATTCGCCACTTGCCCACCATAGATCATGAAGCAGTCGTGGACCTTGGGAAACTCCTCTGCCTTGTGGTCCTCCTTCTTGTCGTTGTTGTGGGCCCTGCCACCTTCCGCCGGTGGCCCGGCCTTGTGAAAATGGCGCCGAAGCATGACGCACTCCTCAAGGGTGTGCTTGACGGGCCTCTGATGATAGGGGCACGACTCCTTGAGCATCTTATCGAAGAGATTGGCACCTACAGGAGATTTCCGAGGGTTCCTATTCTCAGCGGCGGCGACAAGGTCTGCGTCGGTGGCGTCGCGTTTCGCTTGCGACTTCTTCTTATTCTTCTTCTTGGCACCGCGCCGAGCGCACGGCTCGAGGACGTCTTCCGGCTGGCGGCCCTAGGGCTGCTTGTCCTTCCGGAAGATGGCCTCAACCGCCTCCTGGCCAGAAGCGAACTTGGTGGCGATGTCCATCAGCTCGCTCGCCTTGGTGGGGGTCTTGCGACCCAACTTGCTCACCAGGTCGCGGCAGGTGGTGCCGGCGAGGAACGCGCCAACGACATCGGAATCGGTGATGTTGGGCAGCTCGGTGCGCTGCTTCGAGAATCGCCGGATGTAGTCCTGGAGAGACTCTCCCGGCTGCTGGCGGCAGCTTTGGAGATCCCAGGAGTTCCCAGGGCGCACGTACGTCCCCTGGAAGTTGCCGGCGAAGGCTTGGACCAGGTCGTCCTAGTTGGAGATCTGCCCCGGAGGCAGATGCTCCAGCCAGGCTCGAGCGGTGTCAGAGAGGAATAGGGGGAGGTTGCGGATGATGAGGTTGTCATCGTCCGTTCCACCCAGTTGGCAGGCCAGTCGGTAGTCCGCGAGCCACAGTTCCGGCCTCGTCTCCCCCGAGTACTTTGTGATGGTAGTCGGGGTTCGGAACCGTTTCGGGAATGGCGCCCGTCGTATGGCCCGGCTGAAAGCCTGCGGACCGGGTGGTTCGGGCGAGGGGCTCTGATCCTCCCCGCTGTCGTAGCATCCCCCACGCCTGGGGTGGTAGCCTCGGCGCACCCTTTCGTCGAGGTGGGCTCGACGGTTGCGGTGGTGGTGCTCGTTGCCGAGGCGACCCGGGGCCGCAGGCGCCGTGTTGCGCGTGCGCCCGGTGTGGACCGAGGCTTCTCGCACGAATTCGGAAGTCGTGGCGCGATGCTTCGGGGGGTACCCCTGCCTTCGGGAGGCAGAGCTCTTGGCCCGTCGGACCGCGACATCTTCCAGGAGGTTCTTGAGCTCTCCCTAGATACGCCGCCCCTCGGTGGTGGAGGGTTCCGGCATCGCTCGGAGTAGTATCGCAGCTGCAGCCAGGTTCTGGCTGACCCCACTAGAAACCGGGGGCAGCCTTGGCCTGGTATCGTCGGTGATGCGGTGCTGGACGTCCTGGGCCAGATGACGCGCGTCTCCGGCCGGAGCTCGGCCTGCCCACTCCTGTCTGAGGTTCAGCCGAGGCTGCGCAAGTGTTCCTGCCTCCTCGTCGAGCCTGGCCTGCATCTCGCGGATTTGCTCGAGCTGTGCGTCCTGACCCCCCGCAGGGACTGGGACCACAGCTAGCTCCCGAAGGATGTCAACGCGAGGCGCAGGCCTAGGGGGATCACCGTTTTCTGGCATACCAAGATGGTTACCTTCGCCGAGACCCCCTAGATCGACGTGGAAACATTCGCGACTTGGGCCACAGTCCTCATCGCCGAGGCTGTGGCTACCATCGGAACAATCGGAGAGGCAGTAGTCACATGCGGTCATGAAGTCCCGCATGGTACTGGGGTTACCATGCCCGGAGAAATCCCAACCAGAGTCGGGCTCGTCATCTTCCTCGGAACCCGAGGGCCCGTAGGTCGAGACGGCCGTCAGTCTGTCCTAGGGTGACCGCACATGGTACCCCGGAGGGTTTGGACATGCCTTTGCGAAAGCCTCCACTGAAGCGGGGTCGCTTGGTGGATCAAAGCTGAACCGGAAAGGCATGGGATGGGAAACGGACGGTACCTCTTGATCGACGGGTGGTGACGAAGTCGCGTCAGGGGCGGACTGCACCGTTGTCTCAGGTACGAGGGCGACGCCCAGCAAGCCCTTCGCGAGCGTGCTGGCGTCATCCGTCAGCTCGATGTTGGCGTGTTGCGGGGAAACGGCGCTCGTCTTCGTCTCCGACGCGTGTCCCCCGCTGGGGCGTCGGCGTCGTCGTCTCGCTCGACAGCCGACGAGGTGTCGCCCCCTGCTTGGCCAGCCTGCCCCGCCTCCTCCTCCATCGGCGGGGGAGGCGACGGGACAGAACTGAATGTTGCTCTTCCGCCACGTGGGGAAGACGTCGTCGATTCCGCCGCAGGCGGGCGGGCTGACGGCCGCCATTGTCGTCGTCGCGTGGCGGAAGAAGGAGTACCATGTCGTAGCTGCCGTCGAGAGACATGAACTCGAGACTCCCGAAACGGAGCGTCGTCCCGGGTTGGAAAGGTTGCTGGGGACTACCCATCTGGAGCTTGACGGGAAGCTGTTCGTCAACATGCAGCAGGCCCCTACCTGGCGCGCCAACTGTCGGCGTTTTGACCCCGGGGGGTCCCTGGACCGACGAGTAAATTGTCGTTGTGTGCCCCAGCCCAGATGGGTCGGCGCGAGACGGGACACAAAGGGGGGAGAACAGCGAGGGGAAACCGCGGCCTTCGTGTTGTCCTGCGCCCAGGGCGGCTGGATGCGCTTGCAGTAGGTGGTTACAAGCGTTCGCGCAGGAGTGAGAGAGAGAGAGAGAGAGCGAGAGCCTTATGCGCCGGCCCGTTCTCCCGCGCGGCCAACCTCCCCGTACGAGAGCCCTGGACCTTCCTTTTATAGACGTAAGGAGAGGGCCCAAGTGTACAATGGGGGTGTAGCAATGTGCTAACGTGTCTAGCAGAGAGGAGCTAGAGCCCTAAGTACATGCCGTCGTGGCAGTCGGAGAGGTTTTGGCACCCTGTTCATGTGATGTCATGGTCGTCGGAGGAGCCCTACGGAAGTACAGCTGTCGGGGCTGTCAGGTCCTTGCTGACGTCTCCTTGCTGACATAAGAGGCTGGGAGCTGCCGCCGTCATGGAGCGTGCGGAGTGTCATCATTACTTGTTTACCAGGGCGAGTCAGATGGGACGCCGGTCTTGTTCCCCGTAGCCTGAGCTAGTTAGGGGTAGGGTAATGATGGCCCTCCTGGCGACGTGGCTGGTCCGAACCCGAGTTGGGGCGAGGTGGCGATTCCTCTGAGGTCGAGGTTGAGTCCGAGCCCTGGGGTCGGGCGAGGCGGAGTCCATCGTCTTCCAGAGCCGAGGCTGAGTCCGAGCCCTGGGGTCGGGCGAGGCGGAGTTCGTCGTCTTCCAGAGCCGAGGCCGAGTCCGAGCCCTGGGGTCGGGCGAGGCGGAGTTCGTCGTCTTCCGGAGCCGAGGCCGAGTCCGAGCCCTGAGGTCGGGCGAGGCGGAGTTCGTCGTCTTCCGGAGCCGAGGCCGAGACGGGGGCCGAGCCCTGGGGTCGGGCGAGGCGGAGCTTCCTATGTCGCCCGAGGCTGGACATAGCCGCTGTCGACCTCGCTCTAGCGAGTGGCACGGCAGTCGAAGCAAGGCAGGCGACGTTGTATCCCTATCAGGTCGGTCAGTGGAGCGGCGAAGTGACTGCGTCACTTCGGCTCTGTCGACTGGAGCGCGCGTCAGGATAACATGTCAAGTGATCCTTGCATTAAATGCTCCTGCGATATGGTCGGTTGGCGTGGCGATCTGACCAAGGTTGCTTCTCTGCGAAGACTGGGCCTCGGGCGAGCCGAAGGTGTGTCCGTTGCTTGAGAGAGCCCTCGGGCGAGACGTGAATCCTCCGGGGTCGGCTGCCTTTGCCCGAGGCTGGGCTCGGGCGAGGCGAGATCGTGTCCCTTGAGTGGACTGAACCTTGACCTTAATCGCGCCCATCAGGCTTTTGCAGCTTTGTGCTGATGGGGGTTACCAGCTGAGATTAGGAGTCTTGGCGGTACCCCTAATTATGATCCCCGACAGAAACGTATGTAAAAAAATCTAGAATAAAATATATCTATTTAAGCGGACATTGTTTGACAGAAATGAGATATGGAAGTGAGAATCTGTTAGAGCATGTAAAAGAGGGAAATATAGAATATGATTAGAGATAGTCTCGTATACCACAAGGATAGATCCCTCTATATGGCCTCCTGCTATAGAGAAGAATTTCTTTCGTATAGTCTTCAATGGTATTTTCTAAAATCTTCTTTAAATATAGATGACACTTCTTCATTCTCTCTGTATAGACTCTGTGCTCTCCTTTATTCAATTTTTGTACTTTGAACAATGAGTTAAACAAAACTAAATTATGTACAAATCATATGAGAATTTGATAAATACGCACATATATAAAAATCTAAAGCAAATTACATCCCTAATATAGGTATTTGAGGATCCCGTTAGAGACATTCTTATTCCCATCTCTATACATGGCAGCACGAACAATCCAGTTAAATATGTGTCGGTGCTCACTATATAGGCTGCAACAGATCAGTCACATATCACTGATATTACGTATATTAATAACTATATATTCAGGTAGAGATATTTAGATATAAGGTCTATTTGATTTATCTTACTGAACCAGATACACGGTCAAAAATCTAGAATCCACCCAAAAGACTACAAGAAGCTGAATCGATTTCTGAAAATCTACAAATTCATTTATTCAGAATATTCTACTACCCTAGATTTTTCAGATTCTTATCATCTATGTTTTCTAAAATATTATATTGGATTAATGTGGGCTTTGCTCAAATTAATATTCAACAATAGTCAATATTAATGACTCATTTTAATAATATGGTGTACTAATAATTTAGCACTATATTGCAAGTTCTATGGACAAATCAATCAACTTAAATAGGTGGACCATTGGTGCATCTATTGAGAAGTTGAGAAAAGGATAAAGGACTGTCACCAGGGGCGGAGCCAGGGGGAGGGGCGGCAGGGGCCATGGCCCCTCCCAAGGCTGCGACACATATATAGTTGAAATTTTGTGTGTAAATATATATACTCTAAATTTTGTGCAGCGCAATTAATCAAAGGTTTAATATAGTAGTTAGTAATACATGATCTATAACTCTAGTGTAGTGTGTCAACCAAAGTCTAAAAGAGACAAAAAAAATATAAGATAAAATATTCGTTGAATGACCAATCAATGCATCAAATGTCAAACCTAATTCGCCTGCAGACGCTGATATCTGAACCTCACCCTTTATAATTTATCCTATCGTCTGGTTAGGCAGCTGTCGATTGCCACTGACCACTTGACTTGTCTCTGCCATAGCCCCACAACCAAAGTCCAAAGAAGGTGATCACGCGAAACAGCAGAATGAGCGCCAGCAACTTATATACATACTACATTATATCTCGTAGATAATAAAATCTACAAATTTTAACTAAAGTTGTTATCTGATAGTTGGTGTGTACACGACAAATTTGACGCGTAGGTTGACAAATTTTCATGGATCCTCAAGGCTAGTTGGATTTTTGAATTCTCTCAAAAATTTGTTAGATGCATCATGAATACTAGAGTCATTATATAAAAGTTGAATGTTGTGTTTATTATTTTGGTATTGTTCTTGGGTCACAACTTTAGTTCTCTGAAATCGACGTCCGTAGAGGTACACTTGCATGGGTGTGCGGGCGATTAAGTTTTTGAAGAGCGTACTAGCGACTGCTCGCTTCATCCGCTCGACCAGCACTGCTTCGTCTACATCCGGTTCTTCACCGTTGGCGCTGCTCGAGGACTGCACTGTATATACCTACCTGCATCGAATTTGTATGACTACATCGAATATACACACGAGATGTCTCGTGTGAATGGAGCTACTGATGCCTAGAGCATCGGTCCTTCCGTAGGTTTCTGTTTTCCGTACTTGTGCATGTTTTAATTTCTGTTTACTGCTTATGCGAGTAGTGATACACACATGCGCATACATGTCATCACATATATCATACTGTTTTTTTGGATTAAATTAAAACTGATAATACCTAATTTTATAACATTTTATCCAATTGCCACGTTTTATAAGATTGAATCATTTTATTTTCTATTCAAAAACCTCCACTCCACATTGCTCGACTCCTATCCGATGCCACCTCCTAGTAGTGTGTAGAGTTGCCACAGACTCAAGAGGTCGGTAACACCGCTTAGCCTAGCCGTCCTTAAACCATCATACTTTTTTCGTTGACCCTTCAGCGTTGTTTATCACACAACATTCATGTTGCTCGTTCACATATAATATTTCCCTCTTCATCACCTCTTAATCCTCCTTTTGATGTTGGACGTGACGATGCAATACCTATCGTTTTTATTGGTGCCACCGCCATGCATATACGCTACTTGTGTAAGACACTATGCACACAGTTTGACTATTGCTGTCTAGCGCTGCGAGCGTAGGGCCCATGTAGCACAGCGTACTGTCTCTTATCGTTGATGGCATGTTATCGAATCAGCTCCTCCTGACATGTTGCCAAATTATCATATTGTTACAGAATTCAGAGGTTATAATTATTTCAACCAAACAACTTTTATTTTTCTCATGAACATCACCTCATAGCATCTTCTTCAAATTTCACCGCTAGAATTAGTCGGAAATGTATACTTAGACTCGGACACAGTAAAAAAAAAATCCGAAATCATTTGCACCCAACGCCGATCCCTGAAGGCGGACGGACGTGGTGGCCGCACCAGGCCCCTCATCTTCGAGGGTCCCCACTCATATGACGTCATATATAAATGCAAATAAATATAAATACATCTGATTAATTCTCAACTAATTGATCCTACTCGTATGAGAGGTAAGAGTTGGTGACATAGTGATCACGAGCCTAAATTTAATTTATCTCCTACTAAAAATGATAATATTGAAGAACTCAATTTTATTGAGTGTTTATATTGATATGGATATTTTTAAATGTTTCTTAACTACTTATATTAGTATTTTTATACATTAAAAATAATTATATAGGCCTATATTTAAATTTTGTCCCGGATCTCTAATGAATGACTTCCAAGTCCCTGATTTTCTGGTCTAGCTCCTCCTCCTGAAGTGTTGGGCTGGTAGCCTTCCTCTTCTGGTTTCTGGCTTCTCAGAGAGAGATCGTCTCCTGATTTGTATCCGGTGGCTGCAGTGCAGCCCCTGGCTCTGTTGTCTTCTTCAGCAGAATGACGAAGGTTGATGCTTTACCGAAGGTTGTGGAAGTGAGTACACCGGAGGTGGGTGCCAATATTGGTCATTTGTTCTCAAATGCTATAGATCAAGAACAAGGCAACACAATTGTCAATGATTAAAGACATTCGTCCTTCAAGGCATTATTTCCTTTCGGATATAATGATCTTCAGACGAAGGTCATAAATAACGTACATTCATCATTTCAGTATATAAGTATAAAATATAAATATACACATAAATAAGAATGTGAAAGAACATTGAGAAATAGAAGATAATAATCAAATCCTCACAATTTATTTATATTTATATCCACATATCAGAATCAATATTTAATAATATTTATAATACAATGGTACCTTTGGTTCGTCAGAAGGTGGGGATGCAAAGACGACACGAGAGAAAGATTACAATCTAGCGTGAATAGTACGGTGTTACTGTTCATCTATTTATAGAAACGGGACGCAGCCTGGATAAGATTACATTCATGCCTCTAACATTTACTCTTAATCATAATACAAGTTATCAAGGACTAAGTAATCTTTTCCCCCTTAGGTCGGTTTCGTCTTTCATCCAAGCCGAAGCTCCTTTAGCCACAGCTTCGGCGTCCATCCATGTCACCTTTGGGTTGTATCTTCATATCACACATGCCTTTATCATGAGAGAACTTTTATCCTCAAAGCCGAAGCTTCCTGTAATAGTCTTGTCGGGGACCATAATTAGGGGTACCCTCAAGACGCCTAATTCTCAGCTGGTAACCCCCATCAGCATAAAGCTGCAGAGGCCTGATGGGTTTGATTAAGTCAGGGATCAGTCCATACGAGTGACTCGATCACGCCACGCCCGAGCCTAGCCTCGGGCGAGGGCAGCCGACCCTAAGATGACTCCGTCTCGCCTGAGGCCTCCTCTTTCACGGCAGACGCATCTCCGGCTCGCCCGAGGCCCCGCCTTCGATAAGAAGTAACCCTGACTAAATCACCGCGCCAACCGACCAAGTCACCGGGGCGTTTAACGCAAAAGGTAAGACCGACGGGCGACCAGACTTCGCCAGAGGTGCCATAGGAGGCTCCGCCCGACCCAGGGCTCGGACTCGGGCTAAGGCCCCGGAAGACGGCGAACTCCGCTCCGCCCGGCCCAGGGCTCGGACTCGGGCTAAGGCCCCGGAAGACGGCGAACTCCGCTCCGCCCGACCCAGGGCTCGGACTCAGGCTAAGGCCCCGGAAGACGGCGAACTCCGCTCCGCCCGACCCAGGGCTCGGACTCGGGCTAAGGCCCCGGAAGACGGCGAACTCCGCTCCGCCCGACCCAGGGCTCGGACTCGGGCTAAGGCCCCGGAAGACGACGAACTCCGCCTCGCCCGACCCAGGGCTCGGACTCCGCCTCGGCCTCTGCCGATCGATCTCCGCCTCGCCCGACCCAGGGCTCGGACTCTGCCTCTGTCTTGCAGGACGGACTCGACCTTGGCTTCGGAGGAGCCTCCACGACGCCCGACCTAGGACACGAGACCGCCACGTCAACAGGAAGCGTCATCATCACCCTGCCCTGAGCCGACTTGGGTCGCAGAGAACAAGACCGGTGTCCCATCTGGCCAGCTACGCCAGATAGGCAAATGATGGCGCCCTGCTAGACCATGACGACGGCGGCTCTCAGCTCCCTTACGAAAGCAGGAGGACGTCAGCAAGGGTCCAGCCACTCCGACAGCTGTCCCTCCGTCCGGCTCCGTTACTCCTCCAACAGCCACGACGCACACACCAACAGGGTGCCAAGATCTCTCCGGCTGCCACCTTGGCATGTACTTAGGGCGCTAGCTCTCCCTCGCTAGACACGTAGCACCTTGCTACACCCCCATCTTGTACACCTGGATCCTCTCCTTACGACTATAAAAGGAAGGACCAGGGCCTTCTTAGAGAAGGTTGGCCTCGCGGGGACGAAGGGCAGGGGCAGGCGCTCTCTCAGGGGCCGCTCGCTCCCCTCACCTCGCGCGGACGCTTGTAACCCCCTACTGCAAGCGCACCCGACCTGGGCGCGGGACGAACACGAAGGCCGCGGGAATTCTCCGACTCCCTCACGACCCGGCTCCGGCCACCGACCTCTCTCTCTGTTCCCCCCTTCGCGCTCGCCCACGCGCTCGACCCATCTGGGCTGGGGCACGCGGCACACTCACTCGTCGGCTCGGGGACCCCCCGGTCTCGGAACGCCGACAGTTGGCGCGCCAGGTAGGGGCCTGCTGCGTGTTGACGAGCAGTTTCCCGTCAAGCTCCAGATGGGCAGTCTCCAACGACCTCTTCAACCCGGGACGGTGCTCC
This sequence comes from Zea luxurians, assembly GCA_029449295.1. Taxonomy (NCBI): domain Eukaryota; kingdom Viridiplantae; phylum Streptophyta; class Magnoliopsida; order Poales; family Poaceae; genus Zea; species Zea luxurians. Next base: position 315,518 of record JAOPSE010000177.1, on the reverse strand, counting down.
GTTTCGGGAGTCTCGAGTTCATGTCCTTCGACGGCAACTACGACATGATACTCCTTCCACCGCCGCGCGACAGCGACAATGGTGGCGGACAACCCGCCCGCCGGCGGCGGAATCGACGACGCCTTTCCCGCGTGGGGGAAGGACGACTTTCAAGCTCGCCCCATCCTCTCCCTCGCCATCGGAGGAGGAGGAGGCGGGGCAACCAGGGCCGAGCGGGAGGCCGCGCTCCGACGGCTGTCGAGCAAATCGACATCCCCGGCGCCCCAACGGAGGACACGCCAAGCGTCGCCCTCGCGTTCGAGGCGAAGGCGAGCGCCAACCCCCCGCAACACGTCGACCCCGAGCAGATGGACGACGCCAGCACGCTCACGGAGGGCCTGCAGGACGTCGCCCTCGTACCCAAGACGACGGCGCGGTCAGCCCCCGACATGACTTCGTCGCTCCTCGTCGACAAAAAGGTACCGACTGCTCCCCATCTTTCGTCATTTCGACTCGACCTCAGCCCGCCTGGCGACCTCGCTTTGGCGGGCGCTCACATTGAGGCGAGTGCAACCTCTCTGGGGTTTCGTGTGCGGTCGCCTTGGGACCGATTGACGGGTGTCTCGACCTACGGACCCTCTGGGTCCGGGGAAGATGACGACCCCAGCATCTGCTGGGATTTCTCCGGATCTGGCAACCCTAGTGCCATGCGGGACTTCATGACCGCATGTGACTACTGCCTCTCCGACTGTTCCGACGGCAGCCGCAGCCTTGGCGACAAGGACTGCGGCCCGAGCCGCGAATGTTTCCACATCGAGCTAGGGGATCCCTCCGGAGGCGGCTGTCTCGGCATGCCGGAGGATGGTGATCCCCCTAGGCCAGCACCTCGCGCTGACATCCCGTGGGAGCTAGCTGTGGTCCCCGTTCCGGCGGGGGGTCACGACCCACAGCTCGAGCAAGTCCGCGGGGCGCAGGCCGGGCTCGATGAGGGAGCAGGAGCGCTCGAGGCAATCCGCCAGAACATCGGGCAGGTATGGGCGAGCCAGCCTCTAGCCGGAGGAATACGTCACCTGCCCCAAGGTCTCCAGCACCGCATCGCCAACGATGCCAGGGACAGACCGCCACCCGCGTCCGGCGGAACCGGTCAGGACCTGGCCGCCACAGCGATGCTCCTCCGCGCGATGCCGGAGTCATCAACCACCGAGGGTCGGCGAATCCAGGGAGAACTCAAGCATCTCCTGGAAGGCGCTGCGGCCCGGCGGGCCGAGAGCTCTGCCTCCCGCAGGCAGGGATACCCCTCGGAACCTCGTGCCGCGACTTCCCGACTCACGCGGGAAGCCTCGGTCTTCACCGGGCGCACGCGCAACACCGCGCCTGCGGCCCCGGGCCACCTCGGCGACGAGCACCCTCATCGCGACCGTCGGGCACGCCTCGACGAAAGGGTGCGCCGAGGCTATCACCCCAGGCGTGGGGGACGCTACGACAGCGGGGAGGATCGGAGTCCCTCGCCCGAACCACCCGGTCCGCAGGTCTTTAGCCGAGCCATTCGGCGGGCGCCGTTTCCGCCCCGATTCCGACCCCCGACTACTATCACAAAGTACTCGGGGGAAACGAGACCGGAATTGTGGCTTGCGGACTACCGCCTGGCCTGTCAACTGGGTGGGACGGACGATGACAACCTCATCATCCGAAACCTCCCCCTGTTTCTCTCCGACACCGCTCGTGCCTGGTTGGAGCACCTGCCTCCGGGGCAGATTTCCAACTGGGAAGATCTGGTCCAGGCTTTCGCCGGCAACTTCCAGGGCACGTACGTGCGCCCCGGGAATTCCTGGGACCTCCGAAGCTGTCGGCAACTGCCGGGAGAGTCTCTCCGAGACTACATCCGGCGGTTCTCGAAGCAGCGCACCGAGCTGCCCAACATCACCGACTCCGATGTCATCGGCGCGTTCCTCGCCGGCACCACCTGCCGTGACCTGGTGAGCAAGTTGGGTCGCAAGACCCCCACCAGGGCGAGCGAGCTGATGGACATCGCCACCAAGTTCACCTCCGGCCAGGAGGCGGTCGAGGCCATCTTCCGAAAGGACAAGCAGCCCCAGGGTCGCCCGTCGGAAGATGCTACCGAGGCGTCTGCTCCGCGCGGCGCCAAGAAGAAAGGCAGGAGGAAGTCGCAAGCGAAACGCGACGTTCCCGATGCAGACCTTGTCGCCGCTGCCGAGCACAAGAACCCTCGGAAGCCCCCCGGAGGTGCCAACCTCTTCGACAAGGCACTCAAGGAGACGTGCCCCTACCATCAGGGGCCCGTCAAGCACACCCTCGAGGAGTGCGTCATGCTTCGGCGCCACTTCCACAGGGCCGGGCCACCCGCAGAGGGTGGCAAGGCCCACGACGACGACAAAAGGGAGGATCGCCAAGCAGGAGAGTTCCCAGAGGTCCGCGACTGCTTCATGATCTACGGAGGGCATGCGGCGAATGCCTCGGCTCGGCATCGTAAGCAAGAGCGTCGGGAGGTCTGCTCGGTGAAGGTGGCGGCGCCAGTCTACCTAGACTGGTCCGACAAGCCCATCACCTTCGACCGGGACGACCACCCCGACCACGTGCCGAGCCCGGGGAAGTACCCGCTCGTCGTCGACCCCGTCATCGGCAACGTCAGGCTCACCAAGGTCCTGATGGATGGAGGCAGCTGCCTCAACATCATCTACGCCGAGACCCTCAGGCTCCTGCGCGTCGACCTGTCATCCGTCCGAGCAGGCGCTGCGCCCTTCCACGGGATCATTCCCGGGAAGCGCGTCCAACCCCTCGGACAGCTCGACCTCCCTGTCTGCTTCGGAACACCCTCTAACTTCCGAAGGGAGACTTTGACATTCGAGGTGGTCGGGTTCCGAGGGACCTACCACGCAGTGTTGGGAAGGCCATGCTACGCGAAGTTCATGGCCATCCCCAACTACACCTACCTGAAGCTCAAGATGCCGGGCCTCAACGGGGTCATCACCGTCGGCCCCACGTACAAGCACGCATTCGAATGCGATGTGGAGTGCGTGGAGTACGCCGAGGCCCTCGCCGAGTCCGAGGCCCTCATTGCCGACCTGGAAAGCCTCTCCCGAGAGGTGCCGGACGTGAAGCGGCATGCCGGCAACTTCGAGCCAGCGGAGACGGTTAAGGCCGTCCCTCTCGACCCCAGTGGCGACACCTCCAAGCAGATTCGGATCGGATCCGGGCTCGACCCCAAATAGGAAGCAGTGCTCGTCGACTTTCTCCGCGCAAACGCCGACGTCTTTGCGTGGAGTCCCTCGGACATGCCCGGCATACCGAGGGAAGTCGCCGAGCACTCGCTGGATATTCGGGCCGGAGCCCGACCGGTCAGGCAGCCTCTGCGCCGATTCGACGAGGAAAGGCGCAGGGTGATAGGCGAGGAGATCCACAAGCTGATGGCAGCAGGGTTCATTAAAGAGGTATTCCATCCCGAATGGCTTGCCAACCCTGTACTTGTGAGGAAAAAAGGGGGGAAGTGGCGGATGTGTGTAGACTACACTGGTCTCAACAAAGCATGTCCGAAGGTCCCCTACCCTCTACCTCGCATCGATCAAATCGTGGACTACACTGCAGGGTGCGAAACCCTGTCTTTCCTCGATGCCTACTCAGGGTATCATCAAATCAAGATGAAAGAGTCCGACCAGCTCGCGACTTCTTTCATCACGCCCTTCGGCATGTACTGTTATGTCACAATGCCGTTCGGTTTGAGGAACGCGGGTGCAACGTACCAGCGGTGCATGAACCATGTGTTCGGCGAACACATCGGTCGCACGGTCGAGGCCTACGTCGACGACATCGTAGTCAAGACGAGGAAAGCCTCCGACCTTCTCTCCGACCTCGAACTGACATTCCGGTGTCTCAAGGCGAAGGGCGTCAAGCTCAATCCCGAGAAGTGCGTCTTCGGGGTGCCCCGGGGCATGCTTTTGGGATTCATCGTCTCCGAGCGTGGCATCGAAGCCAACCCGGAGAAGATCGCGGCCATCACAAGCATGGGGCCCATCAAGGACTTAAAAGGCGTACAGAGGGTCATGGGATGCCTCGCGGCCTTGAGCCGTTTCATCTCGCGCCTCGGCGAAAGAGGCCTGCCCCTGTACCGCCTCTTAAGGAAGGCCGAGTGCTTCACTTGGACTCCCGAGGCCGAGGAAGCCCTCGGGAACCTGAAGGCGCTCCTCACCCAGGCGCCCGTCTTGGTACCCCCAGCTGATGGAGAAACCCTCTTGGTCTACATCGCCGCAACCACTCAGGTGGTCAGCGCCGCGATCGTGGTCGAAAGGCAGGAAGAGGGGCATGCTTTGCCCATTCAGAGGCCAGTTTACTTCGTCAGCGAAGTGCTGTCCGAGACCAAGATCCGCTACCCACAAGTACAGAAGCTGCTATACGCAGTGATCCTGACGAGGCGAAAGCTGCGACATTACTTCGAGTCCCATCCCGTGACTGTGGTGTCATCCTTCCCCCTGGGGGAGATCATCCAGTGCCGAGAAGCCTCGGGGCGGATCGCGAAGTGGGCGGTGGAAATCATGGGCGAGGCAATCTCGTTCGCCCCTCGGAAGGCCATCAAGTCCCAGGTACTGGCGGATTTCGTAGCCGAATGGGTCGATACCCAGTTGCCAACGGCTCCGATCCAACCAGAGCTCTGGACCATGTTTTTCGACGGGTCGCTGATGAAGACGGGAGCTGGCGCGGGCCTGCTTTCCGTCTCGCCCCTCGGGAAACACCTGCGCTACGTGCTCCGCCTCCATTTCCCGGCGTCCAACAATGTGGCTGAGTACGAGGCTCTGATCAACGGATTGCGAATCGCCATCGAGCTAGGGGTCCGACGCCTCGATGCACGCGGCGACTCGCAGCTCGTCATCGACCAAGTCATGAAGAACTCCCTCTGCCGCGACCCGAAGATGGAGGCCTACTGTGAGGAGGTTCGACGCCTGGAAGACAAGTTCTACGGGCTCGAGCTTAACCACATCGCCCGGCGCTACAACGAGACTGCGGACGAGTTGGCGAAGATAGCCTCGGGGCGAACGACGGTTCCCCCGGACGTCTTCTCCCGGGATCTGCACCAACCCTCCGTCAAGATAGGCGACGCGCCCGAGCCCGAGGCACCCTCGGCCTCGTCCGAGGTGACCTCGGCCCAGCCCGAGCCATCCTCGGCTCAACCCGAGGAACCCTCGGAGCCCGAGGGCGAAGCGCTGCGCATCGAGGAGGAGCAGAACGGGGTCGTGCCAGATCAAGATTGGCAGACCCCATACCTGCAATATCTCCACCGAGGAGAACTGCCCCTCGACCGAGCCGAGGCTCGGCGGGTAGCGCGACACGCCAAATCGTTCGTCTTGCTGGGCGATGAGAAGGAGCTCTACCACCGAAGCCCCTCGGGCATCCTCCAGCGATGTATCTCCATCGCCGAAGGTCAGGAACTCCTGCGGGAAATACACTCGGGGGCTTGCGGTCATCATGCAGCACCTCGAACCCTCGTCGGGAACGCTTTCCGCCAAGGCTTCTACTGGCCAACGGCGGTGGCTGACGCCACTAGAATTGTCCGCGCCTGCGAAGGGTGCCAATTCTATGCGAAGCAGACCCACCTGCCCGCTCAGGCTCTGCAGACGATACCCATCACCTGGCCCTTCGCTGTGTGGGGTCTGGACCTCGTCGGCCCTCTGCAGAAGGCGCCCGGGGGCTACACGCACCTGCTGGTTGCCGTCGACAAATTCTCCAAGTGGATCGAGGTCCGACCCCTGAACAGCATCAGGTCCGAGCAGGCGGTGGCGTTCTTCACCAACATCATCCATCGCTTCGGGGTCCTGAACTCCATCATCACCGACAATGGCACCCAGTTCACCGGCAAAAAATTCTTGGATTTTTGCGAAGATCACAACATCCGGGTGGACTGGGCCGCCGTAGCTCATCCCATGTCGAATGGGCAAGTAGAGCGTGCCAATGGCATGATCCTACAAGGGCTCAAGCCTCGAATTTACAATGATCTCAACAAGTTCGGCAAGCGATGGATGAAGGAACTCCCCTCGGTGGTCTGGAGCCTGAGGACGACGCCAAGCCGAGCCACGGGTTTCACGCCGTTCTTCCTGGTCTACGGGGCCGAGGCCATCCTGCCCACGGACCTGGAATACGGCTCCCCGAGGACGAGGGCCTACAACGAAGAAAGCAACCAAGCTAGCCGAGAAGACTCGCTGGACCAGCTGGACGAGGCTCGGGACAGGGCCTTACTACACTCGGCGCGGTATCAGCAGTCCCTGCGACGCTACCACGCCCGAGGGGTCCGACCCCGAGATCTTCAGGTGGGCGACCTGGTGCTTCGGCTGCGGCAAGACGCCCGAGGGAGGCACAAGCTCACGCCCCCCTGGGAGGGGCCGTTCATCATCGCCAAAGTTCTGAAGCCCGGAACGTACAAGCTGGCCAACAGTCAAGGCGAGGTCTACGGCAACGCTTGGAACATCCAACAGCTACGTCGTTTCTACCCTTGAGATATTTCCAAGTTGTTCATATACCTCGCACCCACGCAAAGTTTAGTCAACAAGGAAGGGTCGGTCTCGCCTCGGCAAAGCCCGACCCTCCCTCGGGGGCTAAAAGGGGGGAAACCCCCTCTGCGTCAAAATTTTCCTCGAACAAAAAATCTCTTTCACCAGAACATCTTTCGTGCTTTTTGACTACTTCGAAAAGTGGGTCCTGGAAACGACGGGGTACACGTAAGCAGTCAAGGCTGACCGAGCCGAGGGACTCCTACGCCTCCGGGATACGGATACCTCACTCGTCACCTTGACACGGGGCAACTCACGCTTGGTGAAGCGGTTCAGACAATCAGCAGACGAGTCTTAGTGCTCGAAAATGAGGAAAAAACACGGCTCCGCGCCGTAATTACATACATGTTCAGGCCCCGAAAGCCGAAATGAACAAAAAACCCGGCACTCGAAGTGCCATTACAAACGGAACTCCGGTTCCGTCCCCGCGGGTACGGACAACCTCCCCGCCAGGGAAGCCCGTGGAGCGACAGGCTCTGGGCGAATCACCAGCAAACGCGGGACGCCCCTAAGCACCCCGGCAGATCCTCGTAGCCGCCCTCGCCGCGAATGCGAGGAGGAAGACGGAATGTTGCATCCTAGCTGGGCAGCAACAGTTCTCCTTCCCTGGCATGACTGGAGGATGTCTCCGCTGTGGGGCTAAAAGGCGATTGCCACCACCAGAAGCTGGAAAATGAGGTGGCCCGCCGACCCGCGTAGGAGGTGGGGCCCTGGCTCGCCTCGCTCCCCGCCCCGGCGAGGATGACGAACACCCTCAACACTGAGGGCAGCGCCGGGACCGCAGTCCGGTTTGCCCCTCCCCACCCAGGAGCTGGTGGTCACCGTCTCGGGTGACCCCCAGCCGAGGGGGGCAACCGGGCTGCACGATGAAAATCCTTGAAGCCGAACGATGGCTGAAAGGTACCAACTCCCACGGAGTTGCATTCCTCCAACGATGGGGCGAAAAGACGGCGGTTTCCCCCATCCGGGGGCTCGGAAGATGGAGAGACACAATGCATAGGGGAGGAAGGAGACATGGTCACCTTACGAAGGGGGTCGCCCTCCTTTTAAAGGCAACTCCCCCTGCTTGCGCCCTCAACCGTCACGGGCTGAGTCTTCTCCAACACGCCTCCAAAGTCCCCCCCCTGCGGCGCGGGGGCTGGGGCCCGCCTGTCATGCAGACCGGCTCTAAGCAGAAGAAGCCGAACCGCCGCGCACGACGCACGCAACCACCCAGCGGTTACAAGTAACCCTCCACTTTTGCCCGGACCAGCGGGCGAAAGGGGCAGGCGGCCATGCAGGCGGCATGCAACCGCGCCAAGTGGACGCGCCTCTCCGACTCCTGACAAGCCAGCGCGACGGCTCAAGCCCACGCGTCGTGCAACTGGCGCGCCGGGTGCTGCATGCGAGCCGCTGTGCCACTCGCTCCACCACCTCACCTCCTCGATTGCGGAACCGATACCGCGATTCGAGGCAACCCAGCCCGCGACCCAGCAGCGCCAGCCTGGCGCAGCGGTCAAAAGCGGTCAAAAATGGGCCGGCAGTAATGACGGTGGCAGGCGCGCGAGAGCAGCGGTCACGCCATCTGCCAAGCTCATGTCCCATCCGGAGGCAGCAAGAGAACCCCCTCTCACGGCGTGAAGACGACGCGCCCGTGACCCGTACCTCGAACGGCTCGCGCACGCGCAACGGCAACCTCGCCAACTACTCACCCCGGCGCATTAACTCCGCGGCTCGACGGACAGCGCTACGGGCGGGAGCGGCTGGTGACGTTTCGCCTTCGCCAAAACAACCGCGCCGAAAAAGGTACGCCACGACGTTCAATTTCGAATCCTTTTTCCCTTTTCCTTCTTTCTCTATCTCTTGCAACAGGGACCGAGAAGGGGGATAACCCCAAAGGGATCCTTCCCCGTGAAGGAACTAGGCTCCGAGCCTCCCTACTGATCAGGGGTTCGAAGGCTGGCCCCCCGAAGGGTTCAACAGCCGCCTCAGATCGCGTGGGCCCGACACCCACTACTGGTCAGGGGTTCGAAGGTCGGCCCACGAAAGGTCCCACGACCGCCTCAGGCTACTCGGGCTCCGTGCCCCCTACTGATCAGGGGTTCGAAGGCTGGCCTGTCGAAGGGTTCACAGTCGCCTCAGACGCCGAGCGAGGGATGACCAGGGGTACGTTCGATACATAACCAAGGCTCGGGCTGCGCTCCCGAGGTACCCTAGGACATTTCCGAGACCAGCGGGAACGACTCTGTAACGGAATCCCATCGGAGGGAGGCAACGAGCCCTCGGACCCCGTCGCTAGGGGACCGGGTCCGGCAGATCACCCGCAGGTACTTTTGGGCGTGCCTCCGGGCCCCTAGCCGACCCCCAACGAACGGGGCACGGACGTCCACTCGGATTACCCGATTGCAGCTCACCGGAGACACCATGTTCGGTGCCCATCGAGGGTAACATGGCGCACTCCCCCCTCCTCCTTGCGGAAAGGCGACGTAGGGGCGTATATAAAAAAGTCGAGTCTATCCCTGATCGTCCTCTCGCTCCGTGCGGAGGCTCGGGGGCTGCTCTCGCAAACCCGGCTCCGGCCAAACCGTTGACAGCGTCAACATACCAGCCCGAGAACTTGGGCCCCGACAGTGCACCTGGGCTACGCCCTGCTCGCATGAGGGAACCGCCAGACCAGCCGAGGCATTACGCAAGGCATTAAGACCTCGAAGGAGTGAAACCACTCCTCCGAGGCCTCGGGGGCTACACCCGGCGGGTGCGCTCGCGCGCACCCACCGGAACAAAGTACCACCGAGAAAGGCTGGTCCCCTTGCAAAAAAGTGCGACGCAAGCCTCCAAGCGAGTGTTAACACTCTCTTCGAGGCTCGGGGGCTACTGTCGGGAACCATAATTAGGGGTACCCTCAAGACGCCTAATTCTCAGCTGGTAACCCCCATCAGCATAAAGCTGCAGAGGCCTGATGGGTTTGATTAAGTCAGGGATCAGTCCATACGAGTGACTCGATCACGCCACGCCCGAGCCTAGCCTCGGGCGAGGGCAGCCGACCCTAAGATGACTCCGTCTCGCCTGAGGCCTCCTCTTTCACGGCAGACGCATCTCCGGCTCGCCCGAGGCCCCGCCTTCGATAAGAAGTAACCCTGACTAAATCACCGCGCCAACCGACCAAGTCACCGGGGCGTTTAACGCAAAAGGTAAGACCGACGGGCGACCAGACTTCGCCAGAGGTGCCATAGGAGGCTCCGCCCGACCCAGGGCTCGGACTCGGGCTAAGGCCCCGGAAGACGGCGAACTCCGCTCCGCCCGGCCCAGGGCTCGGACTCGGGCTAAGGCCCCGGAAGACGGCGAACTCCACTCCGCCCGACCCAGGGCTCGGACTCGGGCTAAGGCCCCGGAAGACGGCGAACTCCGCTCCGCCCGACCTAGGGCTCGGACTCAGGCTAAGGCCCCGGAAGACGGCGAACTCCGCTCCGCCCGACCCAGGGCTCGGACTCGGGCTAAGGCCCCGGAAGACGACGAACTCCGCCTCGCCCGACCTAGGGCTCGGACTCCGTCTCGGCCTCTGCCGATCGATCTCCGCCTCGCCCGACCCAGGGCTCGGACTCTGCCTCTGTCTTGCAGGACGGACTCGACCTTGGCTTCGGAGGAGCCTCCACGACGCCCGACCTAGGACACGAGACCGCCACGTCAACAGGAAGCGTCATCATCACCCTGCCCTGAGCCGACTTGGGTCGCAGAGAACAAGACCGGTGTCCCATCTGGCCAGCTACTCCAGATAGGCAAATGATGGCGCCCCGCTAGACCATGACGACGGCGGCTCTCAGCTCCCTTACGAAAGCAGGAGGACGTCAGCAAGGGTCCAGCCACTCCGACAGCTGTCCCTCCGTCCGGCTCCGTTACTCCTCCAACAGCCACGACGCACACACCAACAGGGTGCCAAGATCTCTCCGGCTGCCACCTTGGCATGTACTTAGGGCGCTAGCTCTCCCTCGCTAGACACGTAGCACCTTGCTACACCCCCATCTTGTACACCTGGATCCTCTCCTTACGACTATAAAAGGAAGGACCAGGGCCTTCTTAGAGAAGGTTGGCCTCGCGGGGACGAAGGGCAGGGGCAGGCGCTCTCTCAGGGGCCGCTCGCTCCCCTCACCTCGCGCGGACGCTTGTAACCCCCTACTGCAAGCGCACCCGACCTGGGCGCGGGACGAACACGAAGGCCGCGGGAATTCTCCGACTCCCTCACGACCCGGCTCCGGCCACCGACCTCTCTCTCTGTTCCCCCCTTCGCGCTCGCCCACGCGCTCGACCCATCTGGGCTGGGGCACGCGGCACACTCACTCGTCGGCTCGGGGACCCCCCGGTCTCGGAACGCCGACAAGTCTATATCATACTGAAAACATATGGTTAGTCACGTTTTTAGGACATTCGAAGGAGTAAGGCCCCCAACAATATATTTTACGTTGCTTATGCTTTCTCTTCCAATATTCAACCATTACAATAAGCATGAAGTCGTCAAGCTCGTCCTCTAAATCCTCATCCTCACGATGTATGACACCTCTTCTTATTTTGGCCATCCTTCTGTGACGCATCAAAATAATCCCAAGTAATATGTTAATTAACAGTATATAAATTATATTAAATTTAGTTGCACCAATGAATAGCACAAGTCACATGCATCTCAAGTCCCATTATTCTATTAAAGTAATACATCCTAAGAACGTACGGCTCTGTGATCTAGCAAATATCAAAAGAACGAATGGATGAGAGTGGTCTCACCTCCAGATAAACCAAGTCGTGTCAGGTGCTTAGGGTGGCGGCTGCGTCAGGTGTAGAGGGCGACGACTGCGTCTGACGATGATGAAGCCGGGAAACAAAGTTATGGGCCGCGAAATTGAGAGCACCTAGAGGGGGTGAATAGGTGATCCTGTAAAAATCGACAACTAAATAGCCACAAAACTTTGATAAGTGTTAGAACGGCTAAGTAGTGAGCTCTTGCGACCACAAGTATCACAGAAAATCAATCACACAAGACACGCGAGTTTATCCCGTGGTTCGACAAGTATAACACTTGCCTACCTTCACGTTGTGGCGTCCCAATGGACGAGAGTTGCACTCAACCCCTTTCAAGTGATCCAATGATCAACTTGAATACCACAGTGTTGTTCTTGCTTATCTCTTTTCCCGTTTGCGAGGAATCTCCACAAATTGGAGTCTTTCGCCCTTACAACAAAAATCAAAGTGAAAGCACTAGAGTAAGGGTGGGAAGAAACACACACAAATCTGCAACAATACGCACACACACAGGCAAGACTTGAGCTCAGATGAATCGCGACAAGTTTACCACTAGAACGGAGCTCAAATCACTAACAAAGTCAATCAAGTGCGCGGAGACGGAGTGTGGAAGACTTAGAATGCTCAAAGTATGCTTAGGTGACTCCTCCATACGCCTAGGGGTCCCTTTTATAGCCCCAAGGCAGCTAGGAGCCGTTGGAGGCAACTTTGGAAGGCAAATCTTGCCTTCTGTCGGGTGGCGCACCAGACAGTCCGGTGTGCCACCGGACAGTCCCTATAGCTGTCCGGTGCGTGATCTCCTTCCTTTTCTCGCGCATCCGACCATTGCTGATTTCTGGCAGTTGGCGCACCGGACACTGTCCGGTGCACACCGGACAGTCCGGTGCCCCCTGCCGACCGTTGGCGCGCCCACGCGTCGCGCACGGATTGCGTGGCCGACCGTTGGAGCAGTCGACTGTTGGCTTACCAGACAGTCCGGTGAATTTTAGCCGTACACCGTTGATCGTTTCCCGAGAGTGGCGACTTCGCCGCAAACGACTCACTGGACAGTCCGGTGCACCACCGGACAATCCGGTGAATTATAGTCGTACGCCACCGTCAAGTCCCGAGAGTGGCTTGTTCACCGAAGGCTGGCCTGGCGCACCGGACACTGTCCGGTGCACCCAGACCGAGCTGCATTTGGCTGTACATAGCCAACTTCATTCCAATCATTTTTCTTCTGTTTCTATCACTTAGACACAATACATTAGTACCAAAATCAATGTACTAAGTCTTAAAAACATACCTTGTTGCATGATTTGCACTTCTTCAATCTTTGGCACAAATTAAGACTTATAGGATATGTGTTGGACACTTAATCACCAAAACACTTTATAAATAGCCTAAGAGCACATTTCCCTTTCAATCTCCCCCTTTTTGGTGATTTATGCCAACACATCAAAAAGCAACTAAAAGAAGTACAACATCAATGCAGTTGAGGACAAGAATTGTTTTTGATTCAAATTTGGCATATTTGGATCATTCTTTGCCACCACTTGGTTTGTTTTTGAAATCAAACTCATTTTCCTATCTCTAAGTCAAACGCACTTGTTTAGGCACAAAGAGAGATGTTCAAATGGAAAAATTGATTAAGAGCCACAAACTCCCCCTTTTTCCATAATCCTACATTCTCCCACAAGAGGCCAAATTTTGCAAATAAGAGTATTTTGACAAATCAAAAGTGCTAACTCTACAATTTTCAAAATTTCACAAGTGGTAGCTGATCCATTTGCTTTGGCCCTTAACCCCTCCCCCTTTGGCATTAAGCACCAAAACGGGATCATTCTTGACCCTTTAACCCCATTGCCTCACCAAAATTGTCAATTAAGAGCAAAAAGGCAATAAGAGCATATATATGAACTTGGAGTTGTTACCGGAGTGTAGTGGAAGTCTTTGCATGGTCCAAGTTCACCTTTACCTTTCAATTCACTTTTGAGACTAAAATAAGAACTCAAACACAAGGTTAGTCTTAAAGGGTCAAGTTGTAGCATGCCTCCCCCTAAATAAGTGCATCACTTGCAAATGGACTTGTGAGGTCCAGGGATCATGTGTACAACTTGAGCACAACAAACATAGATTGAAATGCATAAATTACATGATCAAAGGCATAAAATACATGTATGCTATAAATCAATCCAAGTTACGCGAATCTAAGACATTTAGCTCACTACGCAACCTGCAAAACCTTTTCTCATCTAAAGGCTTGGTGAAGATATCGGTTAGCTGGTTTTCGGTGTTGATATGGTACACCTCGATATCTCCCTTTTACTGGTGGTCTCTCAGGAAGTGATGCCGGATGTCTATGTGCTTAGTGCGGTTGTGTTCAATAGGATTATCCGCCATGCGGATTGCACTCTCATTGTCACATAGGAGTGGGACTTTGCTCAGATTGTAGCCAAAGTCCCGGAGGGTTTGCCTCATCCAAAGTAGTTGCGCGCAACACTATCCTGCAGCAACATACTTGGCCTCAGCGGTGGATAGGGCAACGGAAGTTTGTTTCTTTGAACTCCAAGACACCAGGGACCTTCCTAGGAATTGGCACGTCTCTGATGTACTCTTCCTATCAACCTTGCACCCGGCATAATCGGAGTCTGAATATCCAATCAAGTCAAAGGTAGACCCCTTCGGATACCAGATCCCAAAGCAAGGCGTAGCAACTAAATATCTAAGAATCCGCTTAACGACCACAAGGTGACATTCCCTTGGGTCGGATTAATATCTAGCACACATGCAAACGCTAAGCATAATATCCGGTCTACTAGCACATAAGTAAAGCAAGGAACCTATCATAGACCGGTATGCCTTTTGATCAACGGACTTACCTCCTTTGTTGAGGTTGACATGTCCGTCGGTTCCCATTGGAGTCTTTGCGGGCTTGGCGTCCTTCATCCCGAACTGCTTGAGCAAGTCTTGTGTGTACTTCGTTTGGGAGATGAAGGTGACGTCCTTGAGTTGCTTCACTTGGAACCCAAGGAAGTAGTTCAACTCGCCCATCATCGACATCTCAAATTTCTGTGTCATCACCCTGCTAAACTCCTCACAAGACTTTTGGTTAGTAGAACCAAATATTATGTCATCGACATAAATTTGGCACACAAATAGGTCACCATCACAAGTCTTAGTGAAAAGAGTTGGATCAGCTTTCCCAACCTTGAAAGCATTAGCAATTAGGAAATCTCTAAGGCATTCGTACCATGCTCTTGGGGCTTGCTTAAGTCCATAGAGTGCCTTAGAGAGCATACACACATGGTCGGGGTACCGTTCATCCTCAAAGCCAGGGGATTGCTCCATGTACACCTCCTCCTTGATTGGCCCATTGAGGAAAGCGCTCTTCACATCCATTTGGAACAACCTGAAAGAATGGTGAGCGGCATAGGCTAACAAAATGCGAATCGACTCTAGCCTAGCCACAGGAGCAAAAGTCTCCTCAAAGTCCAAACCTGCGACGTGGGCATAACCTTTTGCCACAAGTCGAGCCTTGTTCCTTGTCACCACCCCATGCTCGTCCTGTTTGTTGTGGAACACCCACTTGGTTCCCACAACGTTTTGCTTGGGATGTGGCACTAGGGTCCAAACTTCATTTCGCTTGAAGTTGTTGAGTTCTTCCTGCATGGCCAACACCCAGTCCGGATCTAGCAAGGCCTCTTCTACCCTGAAAGGCTCAATAGAAGAGACAAACGAGTAATGCTCACAAAAATTAGCTAGACGTGAGCGAGTTGTTACTCCCTTGCTTATATCACCCAAAATCTGGTTGACGGGATGATTCCTTTGAACCGTCGCTCGGACTTGAGTTGGAGGGGCCCGTGGTGCTTCTTCCTCCACAACTTGGTCTTCTTGTGCTCCCCTTGATCATGTGCCTCCTCTTGAGGAACCTATTCATCATCTTGAGTCGGGGGATGCACCATCGTTGAGGAAGAAGGTTGATCTTGCTCTTGGTGTTCCTGTGGTCGCACATCTCCAATTGCCATGGTGCGAATTGCGTCCGTTGGAACATCAACCTCATCTACATCATCAAGATCAACTTGCTCTCTTGGAGAGCCATTAGTTTCATCTAATACAACGTCGCTAGAGACTTCAACCAAACCCGTTGATTTGTTGAAGACTCTATACGCCTTTGTATTTGAGTCATAACCTAGCAAAAACTCTTCTACAGCTTTGGGAGCAAATTTAGAACTTCTACCTTTCTTTACTAGAATACAACATTTACTCTCAAATACATGAAAGTATGAAACGTTGGGTTTGTTACCGGTTAGAAGTTCATACAAGGTCTTCTTGAGGAGGTGATGAAGGTAGACCCGGTTTATGGCGTGGCAAGCTGTGTTCATAGCTTCCGACCAAAACCGCTCGGGCGTCTTGAATTCTCCAAGCATCGTCCTCGCCATGTCTATAAGCGTCCTGATCTTCCTCTCTACCACACCGTTTTGTTGTGGTGTGTACGGAGCGGAGAACTCGTGCTTTATTCCTTCCTCCTCAAGGTACTCCTTCACTTGCAAGTTCTTGAACTCGGACCTGTTGTCGCTTCTTATCTTCTTCACATTGAGCTCAAATTCATTTTGAGCTCTCCTTAGAAAGCGCTTTAGGGTCCCTTGGGTTTCTGATTTATCCTGCAAAAAGAATACCCAAGTGAAGCGGGAAAAATCATCAACAATAACAAGACCATACTTACTTCCCCCAATGCTAAGGTAGGCGACGGGTCCAAAGAGTCCATATGAAGTAGCTCCAGAGGTCTTGATGTGGTCATCATATTCTTGCTATAATGAGTACTTCCCACCTGTTTGCCTGCTTGACAAGCTGCACAAGGTCTATCTTTTTCGAAAAACACATTTGTTAGACCTAACACAT
Source organism: Zea luxurians (assembly GCA_029449295.1). Taxonomy (NCBI): domain Eukaryota; kingdom Viridiplantae; phylum Streptophyta; class Magnoliopsida; order Poales; family Poaceae; genus Zea; species Zea luxurians. The sequence continues at coordinate 299,337 of JAOPSE010000177.1, read as the reverse complement.
GTTCTCCCTTTAGAAGTTTGTGAAGGTTCTTCATCCCAACATGTGCTAGACGGCGATGACACAGCCAGCCCATGCTAGTCTTAGCAATTAATAAGCATGCATCTAGATCGGCCTCCTCTTTCAAAAAATCCACTAAGTAGAGTTTGTCGTCTAGTACACCCTTAAAAGCTAACGAACCATCACTCCTTCTAAAGACAGACACATCTACATTGGTGAATAAACAATTGTAACCCATATTACATAGTTGACTAACGGACAAAAAGTTATACCCGAGCGATTCAACTAAGAACACATTTGAAATAGAATGCTCGGATGAAATGGCTATTTTTCCTAGTCCTTTAACCTTGCCTTGGTTCCCATCTCCAAAGATGATCGAATCTTGGGAATTTTTATTCTTGACGTAGGAGGTGAACATCTTCTTCTCCCCCGTCATATGGTTTGTGCATCCGCTGTCAATAATCTAGCTTGAGCCCCCAGATGCATAAACCTGCAAGGCAAATTAGGCTTGGGTTTTAGGTACCCAACTCTTGTTGGGTCCTACAAGGTTAGTAACAATTGCCTTTGGGACCCAAATGCAAGTCTTGTCTCCCTTGCATTTAGACCCCATCTTTCTAGCAACCACTTTTTCATTTTTTACATGAGGGAACGAATGTAGTGTTGCAAGCATGAAAGACAGTGGTAGATCTATTACACACTTTCCTAGGAGCATGAGACACAAAATTTCTCCTAGGCCTACCATTAAAATTGGAACTCGAAGCAATCATGGCATGTGAGTCAAAAGCAATATAACTCTTATTATAATGAGAATTTCTAGAATATTTTCTATCATGGTACATGAAAGCATGATTCTTTTGACTACTACTAGCCATAAGGGCCTTCTCTTTCTCCTTGTTGGAAATGGGAGCCCTTTGACTTGTTAAGTTCTTGGCTTCCTTTCGAAAGCCAAGTCCATCCTTAATTGAGGGATGTCTACCAACGGTGTAGGCATCCCTAGGCATTAAGACTTGCCACTTCACCATTAAGTTTTGTAATAGAAGTAAGGTGCTCAACACATGCATTAACATCGAAATCCTTACACCTATTACAAATCACAATGTGCTCTACACAAGAACTAGATTTATTAACTACTTCTAGCTTAGCATTTAAATCATCATTAATACTCTTTAAGCTAGACACAGTTTCATGACAAGTAGATAATTCAGAAGAAAGTATTTCATTCCTTTTAACTTCTAAAGCAAGAGACTTTTGCACACTTACAAATTTATCATGCTCTTCATATAAAAGATCCTCTTGCTTTTCTAAAAGTCTATTCTTTTCATTTAAAACATCAATCAATTCATTGATTTTGTCAACTTTAGTTCTATCTAAACCTTTGAACAAGCTTGAGTAATCTACTTCATCATCACTAGAGTCATCATCACTTGAAGTAGTATACTTAAGGGTATCTCGAGCGCTTACCTTTTTCTCCTTTGCCATGAGGCAGGTGTGGCACTCGTTGGGGAAGAGAGATGACTTGTTGAAGGCCGAGGCGGCAAGTCCTTCGTCGTCGGAGTCGGACGAAGAGTAATCCGAATCCCACTCTTTGCCTAGGTGCGCCTCGCCCTTCGCCTTCTTGTAGGTCTTCTTCTTCTCCCTCTTCCCGCTCCTTTCTTGTTCCTGGTCATTAGCATTATCGGGACAATTTGCTATGAAATGACCAGTCTTACCACATTTAAAACAGGAGCGCTTTCCCTTTGCTTTGCTCTTGTTGGGATGCTCCTTTCGCCCTTTTAGCGCCGTCTTGAAGCGCTTGATAATGAGGGTCATTTCATCTTCATTTAGCCCGACAGCTTCAACTTGTGCAACCTTGCTAGGTAGCGCCTCCCTGCTGCTGCTTGTTGCCTTGAGTGCAACGGGTTAGGGCTCATAGATGGGCATTGGGCCATTCAATGCCTCATCAACGTATCTTGCTTCCTTGATCATCATACGCCCGCTCACAAATTTTCCGAGTATTTCCTTGGGCGTCATCTTTGTGTACCTAGGATTCTCACGGATTGAGTTCACAAGATGAGGGTCAATGACAGTAAACGAACTGAGCATAAGTCGGACGACGTCGTGGTCCGTCCATCTCGTGCTTCTATAGCTCCTAATCTTATTGACCAGGGTCTTGAGCCTGTTGTACGTTTGCGTTGGCTCCTCTCCCCTTATCATGGCAAACCTTCCTAGTTTGCCTTCCACTAACTCCATTTTGGTGATCATGGTGGCGTCGTTCCCCTCATGCGAGATCTTGAGGGTGTCCCATATTTGCTTGGCGTTGTCCAAGCCGCTCACCTTGTTGTATTCGTCCCTGCACAATGATGCTAACAAAACAGTGGTAGCTTGTGCATTCTTATGGATTTGTTCGTTGATAAACACAGGGTTATCCATACTATTAAATTGCATTCCATTCTCAACTATCTCCCAAATACTAGGATGGAGAGAGAAAAAGTGACTACGCATTTTGTGACTCCAAAAAGCGTAGTCCTCTCCATCAAAGTGTGGAGGTTTACCAAGAGGAATAGAAAGCAAATGGGCATTGGAATTATACGGAATACGAGAATAATCAAAAGAAAAGTTTGAGTTAACCGATTTCTTTTTCTCGTCGTAGTCATCGTCTCTTGGGGAAGAAGAAGACTTGTCGCTGTCGTAGTAGATGATCTTCTTGATGCGCCTCTTCTTCTTCTCGTCCTTCTTCTTATGACTCGAGCCAGAATCGGTGGGCTTGTCGTCCCTCGGCTCGTTGAAGATGGACTCTTTCTACTTATCATTGACCACCATCCCCTTTCCCTTAGGATCCATCTCTTCGAGCGATTAGTCCCTTTCGTGAAGAGAACGGCTCTGATACCAATTGAGAGCACCTAGAGGGGGGGTGAATAGGTGATCCTGTAAAAACCGACAACTAAATAGCCACAAAACTTTGATAAGTGTTAGAACGGCTAAGTAGTGAGCTCTTGCGACCACAAGTATCACAGAAAATCAATCACACAAGACACGTGAGTTTATCCAGTGGTTCGGCAAGTATAACACTTGCCTACCTCCACGTTGTGGCGTCCCAATGGATGAGAGTTGCACTCAACCCCTTTCAAGTGATCCAATGATCAACTTGAATGCCACGGTGTTGTTCTTGCTTATCTCTTTTCCCGTTTGCGAGGAATCTCCACAAGTTGGAGTCTCTCGCCCTTACAACAAAAATCGAAGTGAAAGCACTAGAGTAAGGATGGGAAGAAACACACACAAACCCGCAACAATACGCACACACACAGCCAAGAATTGAGCTCAGATGAACCGCGACAAGTTCACCACTAGAACGGAGCTCAAATCACTAACAAAGTCAATCAAGTGTGCGGAGACGGAGTGTGGAAGACTTAGAATGCTCAAAGTATGCTTAGGTGACTACTCCATGCGCCTAGGGGTCCCTTTTATAGCCCCAAGGCAGCTAGGAGCCGTTAGAGGCAACTTTGGAAGGCAAATCTTGCCTTCTGTCGGGTGGCGCACCGGACAGTCCCTGTAGCTGTCCGGTGTGCGATCTCCTTCCTTTTCTGGCGCATCCGACCGTAGCTGATTTCTGGCAGTTGGCGCACCGGACACTGTCTGGTGCCCCCTGCCGACCGTTGGCGCGCCCATGCGTCGCGCGCGGATTGCGCGGCTGACCGTTGGCTCACCGGACAATCCGGTGAATTTTAGCCGTACATCGTTGATCGTTTCCCGAGAGCGACGACTTCGCCGTAGACGACTCACCGGACAGTCCAGTGCACCACCGTACAGTCCGGTGAATTATAGCCGTACGCCGCCGTCAAGTCCCGAGAGTGGCCTGTTCACCGGAGGCTGGCCTGGCGCTAGGGATGAAAACAGACGGAAACGGACGGAAAAACCCCTCTCCCATTTCCGTATCCGCATTTTATCATCGGAAACGGGATCGGGTCCGGAAGAGTCGGGAACGGAAACGGGAGCGGGATAAACGGAATTGTGAAAACGAACGGAAATGGAAATACTGACGGAAACTCATAATTTAATACAGATAGAAATGTTATTGATGTTTGACTAGTGATTGGTTGGCAGAACAATAACATAAAACAAATAGATACAGAGAGACAACATTCTATTGTTGTTTGGTTACTAAATGTGTATATTTAGCTACATCTGATGTTGTTTAAGACTTTAGATCACTTGTCATTTGAAAAGAGCCGGTGGTTACAATGCCCAATTGTGCTATAATTTGTCACCTAAATACACGAGGATTTAGTTTATATACTAATGCATATTAGGCTCATCCCATATTTGTCAAATACGGAATAAATACGGGTTCAATCCGGAAAAAAACGGGATCCCGCAAAAACGGACGGAATAAGCCCTCTCCCGTTTCCATCCCGTTTCCATATTTTTCCGTAAATACGAAAACGGTCGGGTCAAATGTAGAAAACGATATGGGTCGGGACGGGATTTTTTCCGTCCGTTTTCAACCCTACCTGGCGCACCGGTCACTGTCCGGTGCACCACCGGATAGTCTGGTGCTCCCAGACCGAGTTGCATTTGGCTGTACACAGCCAACTCCATTCCAATCTTTTTTCTTCTGTTTCTATCACTTAGACACAATACATTAGTACCAAAATTAATGTACTAAGTCTTAGAAACGTACCTTGTTGCATGATTTGCACTTCTTCAATCTTTGGCACAAATTAAGACTTATAGGATATGTGTTAGACACTTAATCACCAAAACACTTTAGAAATAGTCCAAGAGCACATTTCCCTTTCAGAAATAGCAAAGAGGGAGGAAAAATATGACGCGAGAAACGAGATAAACAAGTAGAAAAACATGGCGGGAAATAATTCGGTGGGAATAGATCAACTATATTTCAGTATAGGGCTTTACTGTTGGAGCTTAATTTGTTTTGTGTGTTCCAAATACTTTAAATCAAGCCTCTTTTTAATTTTTAAGGCACTATTTTAAGACACACTCTTGGAGATGCTCTAAGGTCTCAGGGCCTCCACTGTTTGCACGACCAAGACTAGCCGTTCTGCGGCCAGTCCGTTTAACACATGCAAATAATGTTGCTATATTAGTAGTTATATATATATATATATATATATATATATATATGAAAGAAAAGAGTTAATACACTTCATCTGTGCACACTGCATGTTATCTATTTATACAGACTCATATCACCCTACACCAATCAAATCCAGCACAACAGCATCATGACGCTCACCACGAGCACTAACAACCAAGCCTTGCTTGACGCTCAGCTAGAGCTCTGGCACACATCCTTTGCTTTCATCAAGTCCATGGCGCTCAAGTCTGCAGTGGACCTTGGCATCGCCGACGCCATCCACAGCCACGGCGGCAACGCCACCCTGCCCCAGATAGTTTCCAGGGCCGCGCTCCACCCGTCCAAGATCCCCTGCCTGCGTCGCCTCATGCGGGTGCTCACAGCCGCCGGCATCTTCAGCGCCGCCCACCGTTCGCCGGACGACGGCGGCGGCGAGCTCGTCTATGGACTCACACCGGCGTCTCAGCTCTTGGTTGGCGGCTCTTCAAGCCTGGCTCCCTTCATGTCCCTGATGTTACACCAGGTCTACGTGTCGCCTTTCCTTGGCCTCGGCACATGGTTACAGCACGAGCGCTCAGACCCGACCCTGTTTGAGATGACGCATGGGCTCACTGCCTGGGACCTGAATGACCACAAGCCAGCCTTCGGCGAGCTCTTCAACCAAGGTATGGTCTGCGACAGCAGCTTCGTCATGGACATCGTCGTCAAGGAGTGCGGCGACGTCTTCCGGGGTCTGAGCTCCCTTGTCGACGTCGCCGGAGGGCTTGGCGCGGCGGCCCTGGCTATCTCGACCGCGTTCCCGCATGTCCAGTGCAGTGTGCTGGATCTCCCGCATGTCGCCGCCAATGCTCCCGCTAACACCAGTGTCAAGTATATTGCTGGCGACATGTTTGAGAGCATTCCACCGGCAGACGCCGTCTTCCTTAAGGTACGTGCATCATCCGTTGTTAGTATGGTTGTTTAATTGGTTGGTTCGGTCTTCATACACGGATTTGCAACCTTTTAATTATAGCGTTAGCCGGATAAAAGTGGTAACATGTTGAAATTTTTAAATCTGTGTCTCTAGTTCAGCAGAAAATGCTCAGTTTTATTCCTTTCTAGTAGTAATAAATGATGAGTCAGGATTTTTAAATCTTAGGTCCAGTTTGGTTTCTTTAGTCACCCCAAACTGTGTTTTCACTTTATTTTCTAATTAAACACTATCATTAACATGATTAAAGGCGATTGATTGTCAAATTGTTAACAATATAATACCTAACAAATTTATGCTATTATTTAATGCTAAATGTTTTTTCTCAATAAAATTCTTATAATTGACTATAAATTTTTGAATGCATGCATACCCTTTATTATATTACAGTGCAGAGGGAGTAATGTGTTAGTCATATTTTTGTCACTAACCAAGGTTCATGTATTTTTGTTGGCCAGCCAGTTCGTTATTACTAACATACTTGGTTCATTCACTTTATTTATTTGCTTTCAGTGGGTTTTGCATGACTGGGGCGATGCTGATTGCATCAAGATACTTAAGAACTGTAAGAAAGCTATACCTTCTAGGGATGCAGGAGGAAAGGTGATAATCGTTGATATGGTTGTTGGAGGCCAGTCGTCAAACAATAAGCACAAAGAGACTCAGGTCTTGTTTGATCTCTTCATCATGACGATCAATGGCGCCGAGCGAGACGAACATGAGTGGAAAAAGATAATTTCTGAAGCTGGGTTTAGCGACTACAAAATCATACCTGTTCTAGGTGTTCGATCCATCATTGAGGTCTACCCATGATTATTTGGCGAATACGTGTTTCGCTTTTTTCTGAATAAGTTGTTTGCTTAACTAGCATGGGACGAGTGTCCATGAGATCATGTGTGATGAAAACTTTGTTTGTGATGAAGTAAGCACTTTGCAATGTTATTAGTACCATAGCATTTGTTCAATCATTGCATTGAATTTGAATTAAAATTGAAAGGATCAAGATGCTTAAAATGAGATGAATTAAGCTTATCTAAAATTCGTTGTATAAATTAAATCCTAAAATCTATTTTATCCCTTGTACTTAGAAGTGTTTTTTCTATCTTCCTCTAAGAACCTAGCTGGATAGAGGGGAGGTGAATAGTCTATAAAAACTATTTTACAAAACTTATGAGTACGACATGAAAATACATAATCGAATACTTGCTTTAGTTTTGTTCTTGGTTATTTCTTAGCCAAACTAGAAGCTTGTGAATGATATGCATAAAAAAGATAAGCTACTCAATGGTAATCAAGATAAATAGTATCAAGACTAGCTACACAAGAATAGACAAACAAGTATGAACCAACAGGTTAATATAACTACAAGAATAGTTTTGACTGCAAACCATAAAGGACAAGAGATAACACAATATTGATCCCTGAGGTTGGGTTGCTTGACTATAACCTACGTCCAAGTTATGGCAAGTACAAACTAGATGATTCACACGCTAATTGACATAACAAGCCAAACCCGCAAAGGGCAATATAAGAATCACGCTAGGGTGGCACTCCGATAAGCCATGATATCACTAAAGTTGGTATTTGTGAATTTCTCAAGGGGGTGATCACATGAGCCCCTTACAATTAACGATCACGGCCAGCAACAATCATCAAAGCCGCTCAATGATCTCCTGCTAGCTCCAAGCCATCTAGGTGGCAACAACCACCAAGAGAAACAAGAATTTCATTGTTTTAATATGATCATTAATGTCATTAGATGTAACAAATCAATGCAAATCACTATAGATCACTCCCAATATCACTTTTTTGATAAATCACTGTCACTAGAGGTGAGTGGGAGATGTTTTCTTGGGCTTACTAAAGTCATATATGTTAAGATGGAAAGTCAGGATGCCCATGCCAAACCCACACAAGCTTAATTTATAAGGTCCCAAAAAGGCAACTATCTGTTGGACCCTTAATGTGTAGGTTTTGGGGTCGTCAGACCGCACGATGCCCCACCATTTGACCATATCGCCAAGGCTCATCTATACCATGTGGACTAGTCATTTGAATGTTATCATTGCCATCCCATTTACTATATCAACATATGGTCTGACACCCTCTGTCTGATGACCGCCTAACCAAAGTTTCTAGAGTCCGACACCTACTTAAAATGACCAAAAGAGTTACCAACGGCGTTACTTTTGTTCAATGCCTTTTGTCGTACTAATGCATGGGGATAGATGACGCTATTCCTAGTAATCCAGAATGCCTGACAGTGGGACCGTTCTAGTGAATAATACACTCATTTGGTTCGATGCACCCATTTTATCAACCGATGTACTAAAACTTTAACATCTAATGCTCTCCTAAAAATAGACAGAGAGAAATTGTAAGCATTAGACTAGTTTGGTGCCCTTCATTCGACTAAAGCATCAGATCTGATGATCACTATGATCATGTGCCTAGGATTAGCTTTTGGACAAGCATTGTGTTGGTCCAATGCCTCTATAAGTTTGAGTTCACCACCCATTCTAGGCATCTTTTAGCCATATTTATTTCATCCTTTGGCCATATTTATTTCATCCTTTTCATGAGTGTTGAAACATTAGTGTTTATGAGTTAGCCTTTTGTCAATGGTGCCTAAGGGGGAACTTCATGACTTGATTAGGTCTAATGCAAATGCACGAGCATATTTCATCTAGTAACACCTAAGTAACCTTCTTGAACCTTAAGTTATCATCTTTATAGTATAGCTACTTATCCTAGGTCCAATCACATAATTTATTCCATCTTTATCGATAAAATAAAATGCATTAGGTTATACATTTTCCTTAAGCCCTCGCCTTTTGTTTTTCCCTTCCTCTTTCCATGTTGAGCATTTGTTCATCTTTGGCACCACCACCATCCTTCTCATAGTTCCCACCAAGCTCAACCTTTATATATGGCTTGAACCTATCTCATTCACAGCACTTATAGTAGATACTAGTCCACTATCTACACCAACCACTGTGAAAGGGAAATGGGCTAAATCCAAGTCTATATTAATTTTGGTGCTTGATGACCATCACAGTTATGTGGAGTAACTAGTTTGCTAGGTTGGTTCATAGGTCCATAAGATCAATATTTAAGTTTCTAAGTTAGAAATAGCTCAAATCCAACCAAATAGGGGTAAAACTTGAATTAGATGAACTATTATTAGTTCTATACTTTAGATAAGTTCTAAATACCTTAGGAACCTATTTGATACATCTAAAGGGCTTGGAAAGCTTAGTTTCAACAATCTACTCTTTTGGAGCTAGTTTGAGCCAAATACAGGAATATGAGTTAGAGAAATCAAAATGTCCAAGATCCATGACTTAGACTAGTTGAATAGTCCTAAGATATGTTTGTATAAGTCATAGGAACATCCTCAAATGCAGCCAAATTGAATTGAAGAAGAATTAGACAAGTTTGCCAAGATTGATCTGTGTTGGGAAGCACCGGACCGGTCTGGTGGCACACCAGACCTCTTATGCAGGGAAGGCTCAAACTTGTCCTCGAGTGGCTGGCAGACCGGACTGGTCCGGTGGTGCACCAGACCGCTTATGCAGGGATGATATAAAATTGGACTTTAGGCGGATGGCTATCCGGACCAGTCCGATATGCACCGGACCGGTCAAGGTTCAACATCTAACTTCAGATCTCAATGGTCATCTGCTGACGTGGTGGGTTCGGTGATGGATCAATCATTATTTGTCTGAACAATCAGAACAATAACCTGCTAGAGCAGCTGTTAGAGGGTCCGGTTGTGCACCGGACCGACACTGTAGGGGGCCGACAAAGCGGTTTTAATTGCTTTTCTTCAAAGGTTATATGGGATGGTTGGGGCTATAAATACACCCCGAACCAGCATTCAAGGCACATAAGAGCTACACCAAACTCACATTACTTACTTGCAACAAGTCCAGTCTCCAAACTGCTCCCAAGTGCAATATTCATTAGAATTGAGCTAGAAAAATAGTAGTACCTTGTGGAGTGATTCATTTGAGCTTGTTGCATTTGGTTCTTGTGTTCTTGAGTTTGTTGCTCACTTATATTCGCATTCTCACTTGTAAAGAGCTAGCAAGAGACTCCAATTTTGTGTGGAGGTCCTTGCGGGGACTTTGTGTCCTTTGAGTTGAGAAGAACACTCAACCAGTTTGAGTGACTGTTTGAGAGCAGCAAAGGGTTGAAAGAGACCCATCCTAAGTGGACCCCTTAATAGGGATCTAGGTTCTTCGTGAGCCAAACCTGAGAAAACAAATCGTTGTGTTCTTTGTGTTGTGACCAATTGCAGTGTGTTTCTTCCTATTTCTCTCTCTCTAGTTCTCTTGGGCTTAATCCTATGTCATTTGAGTTGCTCCCAAAGTAATTCTGCAATCATATTGAGCAACTCTAGCAAGAAGAACTACTCTCCCTCACTCTGATTGTTCTAATTCTCATTCTAACACCTAACCAGGGTTTAAGTTTGTGTTTAAAGTTATGAATTTTAGGTTTTGCCTATTCACCCCCTATAGGCGACCCTTTCACTCTGCTTCACCGAATGTTGACTGAAAAGTAGGGCCGATGTGGATGTTGACGATGCTCGAACCAACATGTTTAAGTGTGCAAACTCACAAATATACCTTTTTTACTCCAAGTTGCATATTTGGTCCCTTGTTTGAGCCCTTTTGGACTTGATCTCTTCAAGATAGTCCAATGTGGTCTGTTGGACACACACCAAAACAAATAGAAATGACCCTATGACACATTTCCCTTCCACGCAACGTATTGTATGTTGAACTCCATCTTGTTGACACATCAAGACCCCAAACCCTCTCCAATTTGCAATGCAAGAGATCTACAAATCTCAACAAACTTATGCATACGAGATGGGGATTTCTTAATATACTTCATCGTCGATCTTAGGTTGTCTATCAAAGAAGCTAAAGCAGGGATCCCATCATTGACAACCAAATTAATGATGTGTGCATAGCAATAGACATGAAATTATTTTTGCATTGGAATTCTTGTCATGTCTAGCTGCAAATCTAGCCCTCAAACTAGGAATAGCACCATCATTGTTCGCAACATTATCTAAAGTGATAGAAATAATCTTATCCTCTATTTTTCATGTAGTGACACAGTCATACGTTGCTTGCCCTATCACAAGTCCTTTGAGTTGAGGGTCTAACTCAAAAAAAATCAGCACATAACATTGCATTTTCCAATCACTATCTATGTAGTGTGCAACCAAACACATATATGACAAAGTTTGTTATAGGTCCACATATCAATGGTCAAGGAAATATAATCCACATCTTTAAGGGCCTTTATTAATAATTCTTTTTCAAATGCATACACCTTCAAGCATTCAGATCTAATGGTCTTCCTACCAATGAACACATAATAACAACAAATGAGTACATAGTAACAACTATAAAAAAACTTAATAAATGGATAAATGAAGCAACCATCTTGGTTGTTGCATGACCCCTGAGTTAGGTTCCCTTCAGATCCTTATAATGCTGGTTAATTATGTACCTACGCTTTGCCATTTTTATTTGATTCTAACTATTGGCTAGTATTGGACCCTTACTGTTGAGAAACAGAAAAAGTCATTGATAAGGACGGGGATGGCTACCAGTTAAATAACTTTTCTGTTTCTCAACCATGCACATGAAGCTTTACCTAGGTTGATAAATTGTGTTGCCATATATTTTTGGTGACAAACTTCTGATATACTTGTACCATTGAAAATAAACTGATAGTGCTGAAAACAAGTTTTCGATGAGAGATTCTTATTTTCGATGGTTTTAGAACATTGAAAACCATCCAAGGCCACAGCACCACACATGATCATAGCATGGTTGTTGTTGATACATGCGAAGATGAAGATGTAGCCATGTGCATGGCCTCCATGCATGCTAGACTCGGCGTTGATCTTTGCATCCTAGATCTTGCCACTTTTGGTACTACATCAACTTTGGATCACACAGTTTAGCTCTCAGCACATTTATCTTTTACACCATTCGGCTGCACTCATTTTAGCTGTGATACGGCTGATCCAGTTGAACGGCTTGAAAAGCAGCTAGCGAGCCCAAAAGGCTGTAGCCAACCAGCAGCCAAACGGCGTGTTTAACATCATAGCTCACGACACTTAGGGCGTGTTTGGATGCATATGCCAGGCTAGCGTGGCTCTTATCCCCCAGCCAGTCTCCTCTTAGCCAGGTTCTATACAAATAAGGAGTCATTGTTTGAATGTTTGGATGCTTGCACCTCTTAAATCAGGCTATGCATGGTAAGACTTTGTTTGGTTGATTATATATACACCATCACGTTCATTTTTCAGTCTCCTGTATGCGCCGCAAGGCACGCGCCCAGCCAGGCTCGCCAGAGACGCCGCGCAGCCGAGCTGTGAAAGGAATCTTGCACGCATATGGTTAGACTCTGCACCCTATCTAGACATCCAAACAAGTGCTCATTGCATTCATCGAGACAAGCCAACGCTCTATGCAGATATCCAAACATAATTTTAGATGTGTTACCTCAGCACGGTGGTTAATATAATAAAAAATAAAACAATTCGAAATCTAGATGTGAATATTTAAGAAAAACTAAAAAAATGGACAAGGTTGATCGCACTTGGATGTTTGGATTTCAAGAGAACACCACAACGAAGTGTGTCATACCATATTGTGAGCTGCCCACCTCAGGCGAAAAAGCGGCCACGTTTGTTTCGACTTCTGGTCAGATTTTAGTCACCAAACGTTTCGCTTTTCAGTTTATTTCTATAAGAATTATTTCTATGAAAATCGCTCAAATCCATATAATGCAGAATCCACCAAGCCGTCGCGACGGGAGAAATCTGTCGCTTTCTAAATCTTAAACCATGTAGATCCATTCATCTTCTTCCGCACGCAAGTCTCGCGATATACAGATTCTCGTAACAACTAGATTATCCAGAAATCTAGATTCTTACTAAAACTCTTCAGAAAAAAGTATCCCAAACAATGTCTAGTTAGACAATGTCTAATAGTTCACCTATATGGTCACCCAAAACAATGTTTTACACTGTAGACTATACTATTTATGGAGTGGAGTTTAAATATAGAAATAAGATGTTATTTGTGGAGCGGAGTTTAAATATAGAAATGAGATGGGTAAGGTGCTAGAAATAGTCTTAGATGGCACACGTGACTCCACATATGACCTCGCGTATATTCTTCTTCCAGTAATAACTCTCCTGTACCAACTATCTTCATGCACTCTAAATGCGATGTTTCTCTCAATACAAGTAACTGGAGGTAGCTAGTTGGATCAATCAGATGACAAACACTACCATTTGAAAGCCTGATCATCATGATGCTAGTGGTGCATATCTCTATCGGACAATCTTTTTGACTAGCAGCAATGACACACATCATTATCGGTAGGGATTTCGGAAACCGATTTCGAATTTTTTCGATCGGATTCACCGGTAACGGTATTTTTTGAAAACGTAATCGATTTTTGGAATTTTCTATCGGAATCGGCGTGGTGTTTTACCGACCGTTTCCTTCGGTTATCGGTTTTTGTCGGAAATTACCGGATTTGTGTCTCGGAATTTTCCGGAATTGTGTCTCGGAATTTTCCGGAATTTTCCAGCATGTGATTTTTCGCATCGCCTGTATGTTTTTAGATGAGGATTGCTTATTTTTGTATTTTTTGGACGCCTTAAGATTTTTTTGGGATAGATGGTGTTGGAAGGCAGTTGAGATTAACGATTTGGTCTTTTCCACACACTAGGTTTTATGATTTTCCTGTGAGGTTGTGAAAAACTCTTTATGTGAGGAAAAAATATTTCATAAGTAAGCATGCCATGTCAGCTAGATCGAGTGGATATTCTGAATTGTGAACTTTGAGTCTGTGAACTTGTGATATTTATGAACTTGTTATATTGTGAACTTGTTATATCGTGAACTTGTGATCTTTGTAAACTTTTTATATTATAAATTTGTGATCCTTGTGAACTTGTTATATTTTGAACTTGTTATATCATGAATTGTGAACTTTTGGTCTTTGTGATCTTTTGTCAACTTTGTTGTATTGTGAAGTTTGATATGTTTACCGATCGTATTTTAGATTTCGACCGTTACCGGTGTATTTTCCGCACCAAACTTTCGCTTCCGAAATACCGATATCGTTTCCGTTTCTGGAGTTACCGATTTCGATTTTGTTTCCAATAAAAAATATGAAAACGGTAATGGTTTTAGTGTTTTCTGACTGTTTTCATCCCTAATTATCGGACTATCTTTTCAACTCAGTATCCGGCAGATCGTATATATGGTCGTGCAAAATACTATTTTATATTATATATAGTATTGTTTGTATATTGAAGTTTAAAATAAAAAGTGGGATAGAGAATAAAATATAAGAACGCCTGAAGACAGCCTAATGACCAGGTAGAGATATCCCGTTCAGCTCATTGGGTCCTTCCAATTATTGACATGACATTATTGATATATCACTTATTGCAAGACATTTATGATAGTAGGCATTATTAAAATTAATAAGGCTGATGTGACATTCTGATCAAAGGCTTAGGGAATGTTTGATCCATGCTACTAAATTTTAGTCATGTCATATCGTATATTTGATACAATTTAAAAGTATTAAATATAGCGTAATTACAAACTAATTACACATATGACCACCAAATGCTAAGATGAATCTATTAAACCTATATAGTCTACAAATCGTACATATGATGCTACAATAAACATTTGCTAATTATAATAAATTTGTCTCACCGTTTAGTCTTCATATCTGTAATTAGTTTTTAAATTGACTATATTTAATATTTGTACTTACCATTTAAACATCTGGTATGATACGAACTAAACTTTAGTAAGGAGAATGAAAACATCATTAATATGATTGATAAAATACACATACCAACAAGGTGTACCTTATTTTTGCAGAAGCCTATATCGAAAGAATCTTTAGGTACACACAAGTGATCAGTCAGTATAGCTTAACCATATTTGATAAAACCTTGATTTAAATTTATATTTTTTGTCTGAGATTGATCTTTTGAAGCTCAAATTTCTCTTGTGAATGTGTCTACAAAATTTCAGCTCAATTAAAGTTTGTTTAAATCGATTTTGCCTTTTACAACTTCTATTCAGGTTCCTCGAAATAAGCTCAGCGATCAATGTTTTGAGCACTTTTGGACTTTCGGGTGTTCGATTTGTGATTTGTTTGTTTTCTTGAGTTTGTGTATATTTCATGAACTTTTTCAAAGCATCAACTCAGTAGTTGGTTATGGTGTTTTTGATTTAGACACCTTCATTTTTATTGAAGTAAAGAGCTCAAGTTTCGTATTTTCTGTAGTTTTCCCATGAACTTATTCTGAGTGCTTCATTGTGCGGTTGTCATCGAGAACATTCAGTCACCTATTGGTCGTGAGCATTTAATTTGAGATAATATTTTTTATGTTTTGAAAATTTAGGGGGTAAATCAAAATTATGTTGCCCAAACATTTTTTATTGGCTTTTACTAGGTGAGTGCCCATGCGTTGCAACGGAACCGTATAATAACATGATAACTTATGTACGGAACGACAAACATCACTATAATATGCAAAATACATGTGGAAAACATTATCAATATCACACAATTATTTCTAAAAAGTTAATTCAAAATTTTAATTACAGACAAATGTGTCGACAACTGTACACTAATCAGCTAATCCTTTTTAGCGATATCAATAAGTCTCTGTTGTATGTTTGCAGGAATGGCATATCGGCATGAATTATCCTCATAACTAAACAGATCAATCACAAAGTTCCTTCGAACAATCTTTGCATCCTATAGACAAAGACATAAGAGAACAAAACATATTATCTTGTAGAACGAGATAGCTGGAATGTATGTTTTCAACATAAAACGAACGTACTACACTCACCCCAACAAATTCCATTCGTCTGTCATTTTCCCACATGGCCATAGCTTGTAGAACGAGGTAGCTGGTATTAAACCTATAGAATAATGTTTGGGAAACTATGTTATATACAATAATTATCATAGAAAAAATTTAAACTGCTGAGAAGGTGGTACGAAGAAAATACCCTCTTAAGTCAATTGGAACACCAGTCTGAATTGTATGTTCCCACTTAAAGATATCCTCCGCCCATCCAGAACGTTTCTTGTTGTAAGCAATCTTATATTTTTTTGAGGCCATGATAATCGCTTCTGCGAACCTCTTGTATGGCATGTGTTTACACCAATCTTGAGTCGGTGTAAAGTCGATAAAAGTCACATGCTTTTTAACATGATCTATTACGAAAAGGGCGTGACATCCGTTGAATTTCCATGGCATAAGAACCTGCAAAATATCAGTCATTAGGATCCTACAACAGAAGTGTCCTTTATAAATACGAAATGAACACATACTTACATATCTACAACCCGTGATATAATAATTCATTGATGGCCAACAATCGGGTGTTTTGGCTAACTCTTCTGTTGTAGGATCCTAATGGTACTTTGGAAGTTTACCAAAACCAACCATTCTCTGGACAGTATATATACATGTCCACATAAGGATTAGATGTAGATACTATATATTAATACATCAATATTGGAAACAAACTTACCCAGAAACGCATGTCCATATAATGCTTTCTATTATTTATGATTTCTTCTTTCGGCCTACGTGACTCTTTATTGGCAAGCAGCCGAACAGCCATGTAAAAATATCTTAGAATCATATCTTGATTTATCATTAATATATTTTGCAGGTCTTTGACAAATATTTCTATCTTAAAAGGATTGAAACTTCGCACACATGTCATCCTGTAATGTAGCATGACAAAAGTCTATATGAAGAATCTAAGTAGTTGATATACATAAAATAGATAAATCAATAAGCACTTACTCTAGTGTCGTATCGTCTTCTATTGCCATGATATAATCACATAAAACATCTATCAAATCGGCTTTGGTCACTGGCATGTCCTTTGTGGAAAGACCAACCATTAAAAGGTCATTGGTGCACCCATCATTAGAGACTTCTACAGGAGCTCTTTTATCTCAATCATCAACAAATCACCTTTGCAAGTCTGCTTGAGGAATAGGGCCTTCCTCATCTTCATACACTACTTCGCTATCATCAAGCATGTGGAGTAGTTTCCTCTTCTTAGAATCTGTTGGGTTTTCTAATATCTCAACATCTGATGGGCTTCCAGAGTCAACTTCCTTTTCATTTTTGTATAACAGACACCCCCTTCTCTTATTCAGGTCTGAAGATAGTAATATAGCAGCCATTTTTTCCTAAAGTGTGACATGTCATCCTACAAATAAGAAACAATTATTTAGCATTATATATGTAACACTGACTGTAGATGTGCATATATGTCGTAGTAGTAATAATATACCTGGGTAAAACTGTCAGACAGTTCATCCCCTGTCCAGTATTCGATATAGTTCAAAAGAAAGAGGCCATATGAAGAGCTACAATATACATTAATATCAACATAAAGATTAGTATGAATGAAGAAATAGGTAAAGAAGATTTTAGGGCGTACCTATCTGTCTGCTTTGCATATCCCATGTCTATTTATCTGAGCGGCCAAGAAGCAACTTGGAGGTCTGGCCACCTGTGGTCTTTTAACTCCTTACGTTGAGATATCATATCAATTTGTCTTTGCAGTCCTTTAATCTTTATATATTGTAAAGCAAAATTAGAGATTGGGATAAGTTAATAGTGAATTCATAATTGTTTAGTTTATGCATACTCACAAAGTCAGTGAGGTCTTTACGGTAGTGTGAAGTACCAAGTGAATCACTTGTATCTCCATATTTCTTGCATGGATCACGACAAGATACCAGTGCGTCTCTCGGATGTTTATCGGAATAAACACCTACAAAACAGTTATATATACTTGCATAAGAATAAAATACATGTAAACACTAACTGTTCAGATTGCAAACTCATTTGTACCATGTCATGGTCTAGGTAAAGTAACACCCTTCGTTCAACACTACATAATTGTGCCATGTCTTTAGTTGGATATAGCTCCTCTGTTTTAATTTCGGCATCACCATCTCGCTTCAGGAAATTGAACTGGAAAGCATTTTCTATGTGAACGTGACCTCCAGATCGACACTTTAGATGCTTTTGAGCTTTTATCAAATTTATGTAACAGTCTATAACATGCAAGTGTGTAAGTTGTGGTTAAAAATACCAGGATGAGTAAAAAAACTTTTACATAACAAGGTCGCCAAATATAAAAACTAAGCATGGATTACCTCGTCACCTAAATATGCGTTTGGCTGAAATAAACACTCCATCCACTTCCTTTCAACAAAGGCATCATCAATAAGCACGACTTCTACCCTTGGTTCACAAGGGATTTCCTTAATAAAATCGATGAGGACAAGATCACCTTGCGTGCAAATATAGTCTCGGAGCAACCAGTCGTGAGATAAAACTAAAAATAGTTATTACAAAAATAATACAAATTGATCCATACAGAACTACGAAAATTATAATACCTTCTCGAACTATTGCGATTGTCACCGATTTTTTTGGCTTGTTATGAGACAAGCCTACAAATAGAGATTCCATTATCGCGGGACAAAAGCCATGCATAACAAATTGTTAGATGCATAAAAATTTATATTGCTAATATCACAAATGATCCAAAACTCAACAATACTTTAAAACAACATGCATGCAGTAAGAAGGTTGATGAATATCAAAAATTGTGCGGCTCTAATAAAAACAATTGTAGCATGCAAACATGACTTGATAATACACCAGACCAATCAAACAGAAGACGAACATCATCCTATTAGTTTGTTAGCTGAACATGCAACTCTTACCATGGGTCTAG
This sequence comes from Zea luxurians, assembly GCA_029449295.1. Classification (NCBI taxonomy): domain Eukaryota; kingdom Viridiplantae; phylum Streptophyta; class Magnoliopsida; order Poales; family Poaceae; genus Zea; species Zea luxurians. Next base: position 280,430 of record JAOPSE010000177.1, on the reverse strand, counting down.
TTTGTTAGGACCTCCTTGTAGACGATATTCTTGGTATATGTCCCACAATCTACGGTGGGGTTTTTCTTTACACCCTTCCTTGACTTTTTCCTCCCATCGATGGCTGGGATGACAAGAATCTTTATGTTCGATTGGGCTGTCGCTCTAGATAGAGCAACACATAGTTGGCCATGAGAGAACACTGATTCAGGCAAGTATACACCAACATTGGGAATAGTCTGACCCTGTGCTTTGTTAACCGTCATTGCAAAGCTAAGTCATACAGGAAACTGCTTTCTTTTGAACTAGAAAGGGAACATCTCTTCATCGGAGGAACACGGAGGTATACGCGGTAGGAAAATTCGTTTTCCAACGTGTTGACCCAGTACAATCTCTACGTCAATGCTATTTCCACGAACGACCAGCCTAGTGCCATTGCAAAGTCCATTTGCAGGGTCTATATTCCGGAGCAATATAACAGGACATCCAATCTTGAGCTTCAAAACATGAGGTGGCAGCCCATTAGGCGTCAATGTGTTTAGGAACTCAGGTAGGTAGTAGTTATGGGGATCATCCATGGCGCTATTGAAACTATGGTACACCATATGCTCCCCTTGAAAACGATCAATCATCTTAACATTTATCATATCCACCCAGTCGTTCCGTGTTGACAGTATCACCCTTGAAGTGATGTAGGTGGAATCAAACATATTTTCGTTGAGATTTGGGAAAGCGAAGTCTATTAGGTTGTCAAGATCGTTGTCACTCCCACTGTAAGGCACACACACATCGTCAGGAAGACGAATGTCGCCATCACTATTTGTGTCCTCGGTTCCACCGCCTACGCGCAGCAAAAACTCCGCAAACCAAGGGTCGTTTTTTGCTCTCATGTTGCTAACAAGCTTTAAGTGGAACATGGACTCCCATAGGTAAGACATCCGTAGCAAAGACGCGACCACTTGAGCCCTTGACCCTTTATGAACAACAGGCAAGACCTGTCTGAAATCTCCACCAAAGACAATGGTTTTACCACCAAATGGCAGTGCAGGGCAGCCCATTATATCGCGCATGCTATTGTCCAGTGCCTCCATGGCTTGTCTCTTAGTCATAGAAGCCTCGTCCTAGATAATGAGAGATGCTTTCTGTAGCAACTTTGTTGTTCCACTCTGCTTCATGAAGCTACATACAGCGCCATCATCAATAGTGAGTGGTATCTTGAAGCGTGAATGGGCGGTTGAAAGGTAAATAGGCTTACACCTTTTCCTAATGAATTTTGGTGGTTGAATTGCCTAACATAAATTATTGGACTAACTAGTTTGCTCTAGATTATGAGCTTTACAGGTGCCAAAGGTTCACAATAAACCAATACAAGTCAAAAGAAAGGTTTCAAACAAAGGGAGCAAAAGATAACCGAAGGCAGCCCTGGTCTGGCGCACCGGACTGTCCGGTGTGCCAACGGACAGTGTCCGGTGCACCACCGGACAGTGTCCGGTGCACCAGGGAACTCCAACTCCGAACTCGCCAGTCTCGGGAATTCTGGGAGCCGCTCCGCTAAAATTCACCGGACTGTCTGGTGCTACACCGGGCTGTCCGGTGTGCCAGCAGAGCAACGGCTATTTCAGCGCCAACGGTCATCTGCAACCGCATTGAATGCGCTACAGTGCGTGCCAGAGTCAGAGCAGCGCCAGAAGGCGCACCGGACAGTCTACAGGACCTGTCCGGTGCACCACCGGACTGTCCGGTGGCCTAGAAGACAGAAGCTCCAACAGTCGAACCCTAATGGTCGGGTGACGTGGCTGGCGCACCGGACAGGATGCGCCATTCGACAGCAGCCTCCACCAAACTGCTAGTTTGGTGGTTGGGGCTATAAATACCCCAACCACCCCACCATTCATTGCATCCAAGTTTTCAGACTTCCTACACCTTATAAGAGCTATAGCATTCAATTCTAGACACAACCAAAGAGATCAAATCCTCTCCCAAGTCCGGAATCACTCCAAATCAAATAGTGACTAGAGAGAGTGACATTTGTGTTCATTTGAGCTCTTGCGCTTGGATTGCTTCTTTTCTTTCTCATTTTTTCTTGTGATCAACTCAATTGTAACCGAGGCAAGAGACACCAATTGTGTGGTGGTCCTTGCGGGGACTTTGTGTCCCGTTTGATTGAGAAGAGAAGCTCACTTGGTCTAAGTGACCGTTTGAGAGAGGGAAAGGGTTGAAAGAGACCCGGTCTTTGTGACCACCTCAACGGGGAGTAGGTTTACAAGAACCGAACCTCGATAAAACAAATCACCGTGTCACACTCTTTACTTGCTTGTGATTTGTTTTGCGCCCTCTCTTTTGGACTCGTTTATATTTCTAACGCTAACCCTGGCTTGTAGTTGTGATTAAGTTTGTAAATTTCAGTTTCGCCCTATTCACCCCCCCTCTAGGCGACTTTCAATTGGTATCAAAGCTCGGTGCTTCATTAGAGCCTAACCGCTCGAAGTGATGTCGGGAGATCACGCCAAGAAGGAGATGGTGACCGGCGACAAGCCCGTTACAAGCCACGGGAAGGCTCCATCGGGAGAGTCCCGCAACAAGGGGAAGGATAAGGAATCCTCCTTACAAAAGTCACATCGGAGTGGCGACAAAAAAAGAAGATGAGGAAAGTGGTCTACTACGAGACCGATTCTTCATCGCCATCCACCTCTGGCTCCGACGCGTCGTCCATAACTTCTAAGCGCCATGAGCGCAAGAAGTTTAGTAAGATTCCCCTACGCTACCCTCGTATTTCAAAACGTACTCCTTTACTTTCCGTTCCATTAGGCAAACCACCGGTTTTTGACGGTGAAGATTATAATATGTGGAGTGACAAAATGAGGCATCATATAACCTCACTCCACACTAGCATTTGGAACTTTGTTGAGTTTGGTGTACAGGTACCATCCGTAGGGGATGAAGACTATGATTCGGACGAAGTGGCCCAAATTCAACACTTCAACTCCCAAGCCACTACTATACTCCTCGCCTCTCTAAGTCGAGAGGAGTATAATAAGGTGCAAGGGTTGAAGAGCGTAAAGGAAATTTAGGACATGCTCAAGACCGCGCACGAAGGAGACGAGGTGACCAAGATCACCAAGCGGGAGACGATCGAGGGGGAGCTCGGTCGCTTCATGCTTCACCAAGGGGAGGATCCACAAGCCATGTACAATCAGTTGAAGACCTTGGTGAACCAAGTGCGCAACCTCGGGAACACTAAATGGGATGACCATGAGGTGGTCATGGTTATTCTAAGATCTCTCATTTTTCTTAACCCTACGCAAGTTCAATTAATTCGAGGTGATCCTAGATACACGCTAATGTCTTCCGAGGAAGTCATAGGAAAATTTGTGAGCTTTGAGCTAATGATCAAAGGCTCCAAAAAGATCATCGAGCAAGGCACATCCTCCTCCGTGCTCGAAGCACAACCCGTTGCATTCAAAGCAACGGAGGAGAAGAAAGAAGATTCTACTCCAAGTAGAATGCCCATCGACGCCTCCAAGCTCGACAACGAGGAAATGACGCTCATCATCAAGAGCTTTCACCAAATCCTCAAGCAAAGGAGGGGGAAGGATTACAAGCCCCGCTCCAAGAAGGTTTGCTACAAATGTGGTAAGCCAGGTCACTTTATTGCAAAATGTCCTATTTCTAGTGACAGTGACAGGGGCGACGACAAGAAGGGGAGAAGAAAGGAAAAGAGGAAGTACTACAAGATGAAGGGCGGCGATGCCCATGTTTGCCGCGAGTGGGACTCCAACGAGAGCTCCACCGACTCCTCCTCCGACGAGGACGCCACCAACATCGCCGTCAACAAGAGACTCCTCTTCCCCAACGTCGGCCACAAGTGCCTCATGGCAAAGGACGACAAAAAGAAGAAGGTTAAATCCAAATCCTCCACTAAATATGCAACCTCTAGTGATGAGAATAATTCTAGTGATGATGAGGACAATTTGCTTACTCTTTTTGCCGATCTTAACATGCAACAAAAGAAAAAATTGAATGAATTAATTAGTGCTATTCATGAGAAGGATGAACTCTTGGACACCCAAGAGGACTTCCTAATTAAGGAAAACAAGAAGCATCTTAGAGTTAAGCACTTGCCATGATTTGATTGCCAACCTTAGGAATGAGAATGCTAGATTAATTGCTAAGGTTGATTCAAATGTATGTGATGATTCAAATGCCAATCTTAGAAATGATAATGATAGTTTGCTTGCTAAGATTGAAAAATTAAATGTCTCTCTTGCTAGCCTTAGAAATGAAAATGGAAAACTAATTGCTAAGGCTAATGAACTAAATGCTTGTAATGCTTACATTTCCAATCTTAGAGATGAAAATGCCATATTACATGCTAAGATTGTTGAATTAAACTCTTACAAACCCTCTACATCTACCGTTGAGCATGTTTCTATTTGCACTAGATGTAGAGATGTTAACATTGATGCTATTCATGATCACATGGCTTTAATTAAACAACAAAATGATCATATAGCAAAATTATATGCTAAAATTGCCGAGCATGAGCTAGATAATGAAAAATTTAAATTTGCTCGTAGTATGCTTTATAGTGGGAGATGCCCTGGCATCAAGGATGGCATTGGCTTCCAAAAGGGAGACAATGTCAAACTTAATGCCCCTCCTAAAAAATTATCTAACTTTGTTAAGGGCAAGGCTCCCATGCCTCAAGATAACGAGGGTTACATTTTGTACCCTGCCGGTTATCCCGAGCATAGGATTAGGAGAATTCATTCTAGGAAGTCTCACTCTGGCCCTAATCATGCTTTTTTGTATAAGAGTGAGGCATCTAGTTCTAGGCAATCAACCCATGCTAAATTGCCTAAGAAGAAAGCTCCTAGTACATTAAATGAACCTAGCATTTCATTTAAAACTTTTGATGCATCTTATGTTTTGACTAACAAATCCGGCAAGGTAGTTGCCAAGTATGTCAGGGACAAACACAAGAGATCAAAGACTTGTGTTTGGGTACCCAAAGTTTTTGTATCTAATGTCAAAGGACCCAAAACTGTTTGGGTACCTAAAATCAAGAACTAAATTTGTTTTGTAGGTTTATGCATCTGGGGGCTCAAGTTGGATCATCGATAACGGGTGCACAAACCACATGACAGGGGAGAAAAGGATGTTCTCCTCCTATGAGAAAAACCAAGATCCCCAATGAGCTATCACATTCGGGGATGGAAATCAAGGTTTGGTCAAAGGATTGGGTAAAATTGCTATATCACCTGACCATTCTATTTCCAACGTTTTTCTTGTAGATTCTTTAGATTACAACTTGCTTTATATTTCCCAATTATGTAAAATGGGTTACAACTGTCTTTTCACGGATACAGGTGTTACTGTCTTTAGAAGAAGTGATGATTCAGTAGCTTTTAAGGGAGTAGAGGGTCAGCTATACTTAGTTGATTTCAATAGAGCTGAACTCGATACTTGCTTAATTGCTAAGACTAACATGGGTTGGCTCTGGCATCGCCGACTAGCCCATGTTGGGATGAAGAATCTTCACAAGCTTCTAAAGGGAGAGCACATTTTGGGACTAACAAATGTGCATTTTGAGAAAGACAGGATTTGTAGCGCATGCCAAGCAGGGAAGCAGGTTGGTGTTCATCATCCACATAAGAACATCTTGACGACTGACAGGCCACTCGAGCTCCTCCACATGGACCTATTCGGCCCGATCGCTTACATAAGCATCGGCGGGAGTAAGTACTGTCTAGTTATTGTGGATGACTATTCTCGCTTCACTTGGGTATTCTTTTTACAGGAAAAATCTCAAACCCAAGAGACCTTAAAGGGATTCTTGAGACGGGCTCAAAATGAGTTCGGCTTGAGGATCAAGAAAATTAGAAGCGACAATGGGACGGAGTTCAAGAACTCTCAAATCGAAGGCTTCATTGAGGAGGAGGGCATCAAGCATGAGTTCTCTTCTCCCTACACGCCACAACAAAATGGTGTAGTGGAGAGGAAGAATAGAACTCTATTGGACATGGCAAGGACCATGCTTGATGAGTACAAGACTTCGGATCGGTTTTGGTCCGAGGCGGTCAACACCGCTTGCTACGCCATCAACCGGTTGTATCTACACCGAATCCTCAAGAAGACATCTTACGAACTCCTCACCGGTAAAAAGTCAAATGTTTCATATTTTAGAGTCTTTGGCAGCAAATGTTTTATTCTTGTTAAAAGAGGTAGAAAATCCAAATTTGCTCCTAAGGCTGTAGAAGGCTTTTTACTAGGATATGATTCAAACACAAGGGCATATAGAGTCTTTAACAAGTCCACTGGACTAGTTGAAGTTTCTTGTGACATTGTGTTTGATGAGACTAACGGCTCTCAAGTAGAGCAAGTTAATCTTGATGAACTAGATGATGAAGAGGCTCCATGCGTCGCGCTAAGGAACATGTCCATTGAGGATGTGTATCCTAAGGAATCCGAATAGCCCATTCAAGCACAAGATCAACCATCCTCCTCCATGCAAGCATTCCCACCAACTCAAGATGAGGATGAAGCTCAAGATGATGAAGAAGAAGATCAAGAAGATGAGCCACCTTAAGAAGATGGCAATGATCAAGGGGGAGATGCAAATGATCAAGACAAGGAGGATGAGCAAGTTCCAAGGCTGCCTCACCCAAGAGTCCACCAAGCAATCCAACAAGATCACCCCGTGAACACCATCCTCGGTGACATTCATAAGGGGGTAACCACTAGATCTCGTGTTGTACATTTTTGTGAGCATTACTCTTTTGTCTCCTCTATTGAGCCACACAGGGTAGAGGAAGCACTTCAAGATTCGGATTGGGTGATGGCAATGCAAGAGGAGCTCAACAACTTCATGAGGAATGAGGTATGGCATTTAAGGCATGTTTGGTTCACTACCTCAGTTGCCACACTTTGCCTAACTTTTCTGTCTAAGGTTAGCTATTCAATTCGAACGACTAACCTTAGGCAAAGTGGGGCACGTTTAGCCACAAACCAAACAGGCCTTTAGTTCCACATCCTAACCAAAATGTTGTAGGAACCAAGAGGGTCTTCCGCAACAAACAAGACGAGCATGGTGTGGTGACAAGGAACAAAGCCCGACTTGTGGCCAAGGGATATTCACAAGCCGAAGGTTTGGATTTCGGTGAAACCTATGCACCCGTAGCTAGGCTTGAGTCAATTCGCATTTTACTTGCCTATGCTACTTACCATGGCTTCAAGCTTCAAATGGACGTGAAAAGTGCCTTCCTCAATGGACCAATCAAGGAAGAGGTCTATGTTGAGCAACCTCCCGGCTTTGAAGACAGTGAGTATCTTAACCATGTTTATAGACTTTCTAAGGCACTTTATGGGCTCAAGCAAGCCCCAAGAGCATGGTATGAATGCCTAAGAGATTTTCTTATCGCTAATGGCTTTAAAGTCGGAAAAGCCGATCCTACTCTCTTTACTAAAACAATTGCAAATGATTTGTTTGTATGCCAAATTTATGTTGATGATATCATATTTGGGTCTACTAACGAATCTACTTGTGAAGAATTTAGTAGAATCATGACACAAAAATTCGAGATGTCTATGATGGGGGAGTTGAAATATTTCTTAGGATTTCAAGTAAAGCAACTCCAAGAGGGCACCTTCATTAGCCAAACGAAGTACATTCAAGACATTCTAACCAAGTTTGGGATGAAGGATGCCAAGCCCATCAAGACACCCATGGGAACTAATGGGCATCTCGACCTCGACACGGGAGGTAAATCCATCGATCAAAAGGTATACCGGTCAATGATAGGTTCCTTACTCTATTTATGTGCTTCACGACCGGATATTATGCTTTCTGTATGCATGTGTGCAAGATTCCAAGCCGATCCTAAGGAAGTTCACCTTAGGACCGTAAAAACGAATCTTGAGATATTTAGTTTATACTCCTAAGTTTGGCCTTTGGTACCCCAAGGGATCCACATTTGATTTAATTGGTTATTCCGATGCTGATTGGGCAGGGTGTAAAATTAATAGAAAGAGCACATCGGGGACTTGCCAGTTCTTGGGAAGATCTCTGGTGTCTTGGGCTTCAAAGAAGCAAAATTATGTGGCTCTTTCAACCGCTGAAGCCGAGTATATTGCTGCAGGCCATTGTTGCGCGCAATTGCTTGGGATGAGGTAAACCCTTAGGGACTATGATTACAAATTGACCAAAGTTCCTCTTCTATGTGATAATGAGAGTGCAATTCGCATGGTGGATAATCCCGTTGAGCATAGCCGCACAAAACACATAGCCATTCGGTATCATTTTCTAAGGGATCACCAACCAAAGGGGGATATCGAGATTGCATATGTTAGCACCAAAGAACAATTAGCCGATATCTTTACCAAGCCATTGGATGAACAAACTTTTACCAAACTTAGGCATGAGCTAAATATTCTTGATTCTAGAAATTTTGATTGATGTTTTGCACACATAGCTCATATATATACCTTTGATCATCTCGTTCATGTGCTATGACTAGTGTGTTCCTTCAAGTCCATTTCATGCTAAGTCATAGATTGAAAGGGAAAAGGAGTCTTCGGCGAAGACAAGGCTTCCACTCCACTCCATCGAATCATTCATCCTTTGCCATCGCTCCGCTCCGCTCTCCAACTTTGGTATAATCTTCACTCATATTTTTGTGTTTGCCAAAGGGGAGAGATTTTGAAAAAGGGCTCATATCTTCACTCATGTATCCGTTTTTGGCGATTCATGCCAAAGGGGGAGACAGTATTAGCCCAAAGCAAAAGGATCGCACCACCACCAATTTCAAAAATGTAGTCTTTCAAATTTGAGTTAAGAAAAGAATTTTCATTTGGTATCTTATTTTTGATATAATTTCAAATTGATAGACCCTCTTCAAAATTAATATCTAAAACCCTCTTGAACACTAAGAGGAGGATTTCATTAAGGGGGAGTTTTGTTTAGTCAAAGGAAAAAGCATTTGAAACAGGGGGAGAAAATTTCAGATCTTGAAAATGCTTCTCAAAACTATTATTCATTTACCTTTGACTATTTGCAAAATGACTTTGAAAAGATTTTATAAAAGAATTTGCAAAAACAAAACTTGTAGTGCAAGCGTGGTCCAAAATGTTAAATATGAAAAGAAGGCTATCCATGCATATCTAGTAGAAATATTTATTGGTTCAATTCCAAGTAACCTTTGCACCTACAATTATGCAAACTAGTTCAATTCTGCACTTCTATATTTGCTATGGTTTGTGTTGGCATCAATCACCAAAAAGGGGGAGATTGAAAGGGAAATAGGCTTACACCTTTTCCTAATGAATTTTAGTGGTTGAATTGCCCAACACAAATTATTGGACTAACTAGTTTGCTCTAGATTATGAGCTTTACAGGTGCCAAAGGTTCACAATAAACCAATACAAGTCAAAAGAAAGGGTTCAAACAAAGGGAGCAAAAGATAACCGAAGGCAGCCCTGGTCTGGCGCACCGGACTGTCCAGTGTGCCACCGGACAGTGTCCGGTGCACCACCGGATAGTGTCCGGTGCACCAGGGAACTCTAACTCCGAACTCGCCAGTCTCGGGAATTCTGGGAGCCGCTCCGCTAAAATTCACCGGACTGTCCGGTGCTACACCGGACTGTCCGGTGTGCCAGCGGAGCAACGGCTACTTCAGCGCCAACGGTCGTCTGCAACCGCATTGAATGCGCTACAGTGCGCGCCAGAGTCAGAGCAGCGCCAGAAGGCGCACCGGACAGTCTACAGGACCTGTCCAGTGCACCACCGGACTGTCCGGTGGCCCAGAAGACAGAAGCTCCAACGGTCGAACCCTAACGGTCGGGTGACGTGGCTGGCGCACCGAACAGTGTCCGGTGGCGCACCGGACTGTCCGGTGCGCCATTCGACAGCAGCCTCCACCAAACGGTTAGTTTGGTGGTTGGGGCTATAAATACCCCAACCACCCCACCATTCATTGCATCCAAGTTTTCAGACTTCCTACACCTTACAAGAGCTATAGCATTCAATTCTAGACACAACCAAAGAGATCAAATCCTCTCCTAAGTCCGGAATCACTCCAAATCAAATAGTGACTAGAGAGAGTGACATTTGTGTTCATTTGAGCTCTTGCGCTTGGATTGCTTCTTTTCTTTCTCATTCTTTCTTGTGATCAACTCAATTGTAACCGAGGCAAGAGACACCAATTGTGTGGTGGTCCTTGCGGGGACTTTGTGTCCCGTTTGATTGAGAAGAGAAGCTCACTCGGTCTAAGTGACCGTTTGAGAGAGGGAAAGGGTTGAAAGAGATCCGGCCTTTGTGACCACCTCAACGGGGAGTAGGTTTGCAAGAACCGAACCTCGGAAAAACAAATCACTGTTGTCACACTCTTTACTTGCTTGTGATTTGTTTTGTGCCCTCTCTTTTGGACTCGTTTATATTTCTAACGCTAACCCCGGCTTGTAGTTGTGATTAAGTTTGTAAATTTCAGTTTCGCCCTATTCACCCCCCCCCTCTAGGCGACTTTCAGCGGTTCTTCCTCCAGGCATTATGGAAGCAGCAACGCCAGATGTAGCTGTTGCCACTGCAATCTTCCCCTGGTTGCGTAGCGTCGTAGCAGCACTCTGTATAGATAAGTCTTCCAGGTGCCAGCAGGTCCATCCACAAAGAACAATCTGCCATGATCGGTGTCAATGGCAGACATAATCTTATCATAGGCGGCCCTCTGTTCCTCGTTAAGAGAGTCTTTAAGAGCCACATCTCCCGCTGTCGATTGGATACTTTCCTCCTCGTAAACCTCCCTAGCAGTACCAATAGCATAGTCATACGCGTCGATGATAGGAGGTAGAGGGAATGTCTTTATGTCCTTTCCCATTGATTGCAGCATGTTCCTAATGTCAATCAATACCATCTGCTCAACATGAGTTTTGTTCTGACTCCTGTGTTGATAGTCCTCAGACATAGAATCTTTGTGTTTCTACCAGAGTACAGCCACTAGGACTGGGCGTTCGGGTTTACCCGAAATTTCGGGTCGGGTTTTTCGGGTTTTTTATATTTTGGGTTTTCAACAGTAGAACCCGTACTCGTACCCAAACTTTCGGGTACCCGCAATTTCGGGTTTGGGTTTGGGTAACATTCGGGTACCCGTTACTATAAATCATACACAGTGACATGAACTAAGATAACTAAAGCAGGAAGCCAGCAACAGGTCTGCAGTACCAACTACCAACGTGTCCAGGTCTGCCAGCAACAGGTCGGCAGTGACATGAACTAAGATAACCAAAGCAGGAAGCCAGCAACAGGTCTTCCAGCAAGCAGCAACAGCCAACGCCAACGTGCCTAGGTCTGCAGTAAACGTGCCCAGGTCTGCAGTCTGCAGTCTGCACTAAAGCAATAGAAATTAAAGCATTAGAGAATAAGTAAAATGTGCTCAGGTCTGCAGTCTGCTATATGAAGTAGAAACTAAAGCAATAGAAACTAAAGCAGCTATATGAAGTAGAGTAGCAGACTGTGGGCCATATGAAGCATTATCCAAACTAAAGCAGCTAATCATCTATATGAAGCAGTAGCAGATTAGCCAAACTAAAGCAGTATACACCAGCTAATCAGCTATATGAAGCATTGAATTAAAGCAGTAGCAGATTAGCAGAGTAGCAGATAAGTAAAAAAATAAAATACCAGTTATACCAGCAGTAGCATGAACACTATACCAGCTATACCGACTGCTGGGACTGGCCGAGGCCTGAGCCTGGGACAGAGCCTCGGACAGAGGAGTGCGGCAGTGCGCGCACTGGGAGGCTGGGTCGCTGGGAGCTCACTGGTCGTGGCCGACTGCGCGGTGTCGCGGTGCGCGCACTGGGAGGCTGGGAGCTCACTGGTCGTGGCCGACTGCCGCGGTGCACGCACTGGGAGGCTGGGAGCTCACTGGTCGTGGCCGACTGCCGCGGTGCACGCACTGGGAGGCTGGGAGCTCACTGGTCGTGGCCGACTGTGCGGTGCCGCGGTGCGCGCACTGGGAGAGGAGAGCCGGAATGGAGCCGGAATGGAACCTGGAGGAGGACGCCTGAGTGCTGGGAGGAGCCGGAATGGAGCCTGGAGGAGGACGCCTGACTGCTGGGTGGGAGGAGCCGGAATGGAGCCTGGAGGAGGACGCCGTCGGCGGTCGGCCCGTCGGTCGCCTGGGAGGCGGGAGCTACTGAGCTAGGGTTGCTGGCTTGCTGCCTTGCTGGGACGGCTGGGAGCTTGGGATGGATCAGCCCACGGCCAACAGCAACAGAACAGCCCACGGCCAACAGCGCAGGCGCAGCCCAACAACAACAGAACAGCCCACGGCTAGGACCAGTTCGGGTAGAATGGGTACTTCGGGTACCGCGGGTGAATACCCGATTAGGCCCAAACTTAGTTCGGGTATTCAGTTTTGTTACCCGTTGGAATTGTTCGGGTAACGGGCATCGGGCTAAACGGGTACGGGTTCGGGTATTTTGGGTAACGGGCTTCGGGCTCGGGTTTTATGCCCAGTCCTAACAGCCACATCGCTTGGCTCACAGTACACCAGTATTGTGGCAAAAAGCCGTCGTAGCGCCGATGGCATCTAGAAAAGAGCACGTTCAGTGAGACACTCATCCAATGTGTTGTCCGACTCAAGTAGTCCCCTTCTCTCTACTGCCTCATGAAAAGTCGGTAGTGTGACACCATCAACTGTCCTTAGATCCACATAGGAGGCGGCGCCAGTCACGTGGTTTAGGAGAACACGAAGATAGTAGCGCTCCCCCTCGGCCGGATGAGCAGAGACTATCCTACCAACTTGTCCACCTATATCTCGTTTTCTCCGTTGCCATACTTTGCCCTTACCACTCTGCCAAGTATACCACTCAGGGAAGTCACGATATAGGATGCCACGAGCCTCCTCATGTAGCCTATTCTCCTCAAAATATGCTGTGAGCATTGACCTATCAACACATGGACGGTTGACGACTCGCTCGACCATTTGCCGCTCGTGAAACGCCACCATGTGCATGTTTGGAAGATGGAGTTGCAGTTGCATCATAGGTGGAGATATCTGACTAAGCTCAAAGCCGTATATCCTCCACAAGGCTTCTGGAGGAGTCACCCACCTTGCATCTCTATACTGCTTGATCTCATCAACATCATCATTTGTCTTGCTCGCATCTCTCATAACAACAGACGCACGATCATGGCCTTTGTATATGTACTTGAACAGGTATTTAACAGCCTTGATGCTCCCACATGCCTCGACATTGATGTGATAGTTGAAGAGACGAAGGAGGTATGGGTTATAAGGGACAACCCATCTATTGTCCAGTTCGCACCCTCGGACATTTTCTTTACGGTCATCGTCACGGCGTCTATAAATAGGGTACGAATCCTTCCCTTGCAAGGTTGTGTCACTGAAAGGCCGAGGGTAATGATTCTTGCACGATTTACGACCCTTAGTGCATGGGCAGTTAGGGTTTAGCGACCCACACGGGCCATGCATCATATGCTTGATAACCATCTTTCATAGTTCAGGGTACTTGTTGCTTGGGATCTCGGCTGAGATCAAAAGGTCGTACTGCTCAGGACATGTGAGCTTGTACTTCCTCTGCATTATGACTAGAAAATGGGCATGCGGCAAACCCCGCTTCTGAAACTCCACGACATAGACGTAGGCTCGGACCTTGCCTAGAATATCATGTTTAGTCAGCCTATGCTTTAACTCTTGTAGCTTCGCATGAAAGACACGCACTACAAGATCCGGACGATCTTGCGGTGTCTGCCCAGGGAGAAGCTCCCTCCTTATCTCATCCTAGTTAGGGTTACATGTCATGGTAAGAAATATGTCTGGTTTACCAAACTTCCGCACCAGAGCCATAGCATCCATATACCGACGTCTCATGTCACGAGGACCGCCAATAAACGACGTCGACAGCACAGTTCGCTTGCTAACCTTCTCTGCTCTAATATCTCCATCTAGCATGCTATCCACCAACCCCTGGTACAGGTCTGCCCTTAACTGATCCTGATTCCTGCGTATGTAATCTAAACGAGAGCTCTCAATCTTTATGTACGTGTCGACCGCGAACTGCTGGAAAAGTCGCTTTCCATGAAGTATTGGATTGAATACCCCGGGGTGAATCTGGAATTTGTAGCAGTAGTAGTCATGTACAGACACACATAAATGTCTAGGAGATTCTGCATACGCAAGGATTATAAAGTGAGTGATACTGAAAAGATAGTTAATAATGTGCAAATATATCAAATTATAAAGAAACAACTAACTCGCATCTTCATCATTTGCATTACTTGCCCTATGTGTCGCACGGTATGCATCCACTTTGTCCATGGATACTCCAACCTTTGGGATATTTGCATGCCATCCAAGTTCACCTCTAGGGAAGAACAATGGATATGATAGTGCATCGTAGCATCCATGGTATGAGCGGATGCAGTGGCTTCAACTGTCCTTCCCATGGAGCATAACACTCTTGTTGAACTGGCCTCGCCCTTCGCTCCCTTCGATCCAGATAGCGGCCACCTCCAAAGTGAGAGTTGTGTTATATGTCTTCTGGTTCAACGACTGGTCTAGGTTCAACGCGATACAAGAGTCATCAAGGTTCTCAATGTGGCCCATGGTCCTAAGGTGCTCGGAGTACGGGTTTCCATGTAGTATGTCGACTATCTGTCGAATAACCTCTTTGTCTTTTTGTTGATGCTCTTCGCGACACTTACGGTACCGATGCTCGAGAGTGGGATCATCATCATAAAAGTAAAGCTCAAGGTGTTTATGCTCTGCCCCACCCTCTCTACCAAATGACTTGATATTGTGGTACATCATGCCCTGTGCTCGGAACGTGTATATACAAGAATCTCTTACATTAGTTGTCATACTATCGAGGCAACAGTATAAGGAAGTGAAAGAGAAATGGCCATTAAAAAACCTAATGTTATCACAAAAGTGCCTAGCATCAGAGTCTGCACTATCCCACAACCTCTTGAGTTGGGGAGGGGTCTCCAGTGGGGCTAGCTCAACCTTCCCACCATGACAACAAAAACTAGGTGTCTCATACTCAAACTTCTTTGCGGTGCAATAACCACAGTTGGGAACAGTCTTGAGCATATGTGTTTCTTCAGGGATGTTGCTGTACACCTTGTCGTACGGGTCAGGAACATCAGTGGCAGTCGATTCATCTTGACTACCATCGATCTCTATATCCTCATCGGTATCCTCATCTGATATTTTTTGGAAACAATGAGTAAGACATATGTATTTATATAAGCATTGGTATCATAAAAATATTGAAATTAGTACATTGCCCAGCGAATAGGTATCCCTCGTTCTCATCAGCATCATCTTCAAATACGACACCGTCATCGTCATCAACTGGAGGGTGAAAATACAAGCCACATAAAATACAAGGGCATTCAGGATGGGGAAAATATGTAACCTGAATAAAGATTCTTAACAATTACCATTGGAAATGACCCTTGGCTTCGACTGGGTATGATCCACCCCACTTCCTTGTTCGGTCATACTTGCACTCTCATTTGTTGCCACGATAGCAACATGGCATTGATTCCTACATTGTACTGATGGAAACACACGTTTAGTCGAACTACACACTATCGTTGCCATGCTACATCCATTTAAGATAGGATAGTAATCATTGTTTTCAAGTCATCCGATCAATCGAGATTGGTCACGATTAATCGTCAAAGTTGGTCAGCCAAAATGACTGACAACTCGTCCGACTTGAAAACAATGATATTAATTACCATTGTTGTTGATCTTTGCAGTCATATGGGGTTGTGTCCAATCATCCCCTTCCCCAGCGTCACTGATAGCATCCTCAGTCGCAGTAGCCATGTTCCTTGAAATGGATGCTTCAAATTGCCAGTTTCGACGGGCTAAGATAGCTTGTCCTTCACCATGTGGCACATGTTGTTTATGTCTTAGTGGTCCAGTAGACATATGCAGTGAATCGGCATCCTCAGTCTGTGTTGAAACTGGCAGGAACGGGTTACTGGCGATTTCAGGGATAACCCAATCGCAGGGGGTAACTGTGGATCCATCAGGTTCAATTGCATCTGTTGTAGGTTGTACAACCTCAGGGGTATATGTTGGGGACTCCATGGTGATGGACTCCTAACTCAATGTGTCAGCCAACAGTGCTCTACGTTTTCTTATGTACTCTATCTTTGACCCTTTCCGCTTTGGTGTATTATTATACAACCTAAGGCGTTCACGCCTAATCTCCCTCTCGGCGGGAGTTAAATTTTTGTACCGCTCTCTAAAGTAGGCGGCCCTTTCCAAATTATGACAATCGTATCCTGAAGAGAGATGTGGACGCTGCTCTTGTTGCCAACGTGAAAGCTCAGGAGTTGCTTAGACAAGAAAAGGTGAAGTTAATATGTGCTATCGATGAGGCAAAATTTACCCTTTCTGAGAGCTACAATGAAGGTATTTAGTGTGTATTGTGTAATAAGCAATCTTTTTAGTTTCTATTTTTCACCCTCTGATGTTGTGGGGGCTGAACTCTGCTCTGGCCTACTGTAGGCTTAATGAACTCTGCTAAAAAACATCAGCTGTTCAGCAGATTATTATTATTATTATTATTATTATTATTATTATTATTATTATTATTATTATTATTATTATTATTATTATTATTATTATTAAGTTGCTCCGTCTCTCATAGAATCACTATATGGACAGCCATATATCATCAGCTGCTTTTTCTACAAGCAGTCGTCTAAACTGACCTTAATTATGTAGTTCAGTTACATGCATTCATGCATGAATCTAGAGGCTGCAGGATTGTTTTTCTTTATATCTACAAACTCAGTTCAGTTTGCAAGTTTTGAAGAAAGATTATAGGGAAGCTAACCAACGACAGTTTGACAAGGATTTCTTGAGGTTTTGTTGTGCTACCTG
Organism: Zea luxurians; assembly: GCA_029449295.1. Lineage (NCBI taxonomy): Eukaryota > Viridiplantae > Streptophyta > Magnoliopsida > Poales > Poaceae > Zea > Zea luxurians. Next base: position 263,526 of record JAOPSE010000177.1, on the reverse strand, counting down.
TCTGCACTTAGTGCAGTGACGACAGACCCACGGATAATAATAACACGCTCCATCATGGAACGAGGTTCCCTTTCTCTCTCTCTTTTTCACACGTCCTCTCCCCCTCATCGGCTCACTTCACCGATTCCTTAGCCAACAACTACTCTTGTGGCCATGAAAAATTCCTTCTGGTAATCAACGTAATTTCTGGCCTGCTGTAGGCTTAAAAATGCCTATTTTCCTTAGCCGGCAGCTACTCTTGTGGGTCGAAGCAGAGATGTCTGAGTTGCATATTTGAGAAGAGCACTGGCTTCTAAGGTTACATTAATTTATGGAAGTTAATGAGGAACCTTGCAATGACAAGCTTACCTTAGAAAAGAACATGAAGAGTAGCAGATGACAAAGAGAATTGTGAACGGATGCAAGTGCATCGAACTCAAAGTATACTACCAGCTAAGCCTCCCCACGCACAATTTTATCTAAAAATTAGCATCAACCGATACATACCGGAAGATTGCATATAAACTTTATACCCCAATAAAAACCCCCAATACACACAAGTTCGGCATTGCATTACTTAACATATGTCATATATAAAAGTTATATTAGGGAAAGCATTTAAAAGAAGTCAGTTCATTTTATGTTTAAGCGACAAATTCACTAACATATCGCAGGATACTAAATAACAGTTGCACCGACAAATTCGCTTGAAAGCTTACCTTGGCTTGAGAAGCTGCAGTGTCTTGTCGTCCGGTCCGGGTCAACCAAGAGCCTCTCCCTTCCTTCTTCCGAACCCCCTCGCTAGCCTAAACAACAGGCTACTATTGAAATGATACTCATAGATGGATTATAATGTAAATGATGTCTATGAGAAATGTACCTAGGAGAAATTGACAATGACGGGAAAATGTGCGCTACACAATATTGCAGCTCCAACAATTTGCCAAGAGCAGCACAACCTTCAACAGCCAATAAACGCACCTGTAATTTCTTGATCTGAAAATAATAGACAAACGACGTCAGCTTCCGATCTTAAAGCTGAAAAATGATTTTCATGAATCACAGCTAGCAATATTGTGACAGTAAGCGTTCATATTACAGGTGAAGTTCCAAACAATAATAAACAAGGGAGACAGTAAGCATAACCAGTGACAATTTTCGAAAGACAACTCGTGAAGTGTTAGACATTAAGCTACTTTGTGCTTTTTCTTGCTTGTGATTTGTGGATTTGAAAACATGGTAGACACTTATTTTGAATGGAACTATACTACAGATTGTAAGGAATTCTGCGATGCACTTTGAATTCTGCGCCTGTACTAAAAAATCAGGGAATTCTGCTTTTGACCAGAGTCAAAACAAATAATAGTTAACCTGGGTTATAATTCAGCAAAAAAGCAGGGAATTCTGCGCCTGTACTCAAGTACAGGATTATTAACCTGGGTTATAATCTATCGGCAAGAACTCCAAAGTTCTATTGAAATAATTGTTACAATGATCATTGGCATTGAGGGCATAGTAGTTAGTGCTGAACTCCAAAGTCAAAACAAATACAAAAATACAAAATAAATCATGATGTGTCTTGGTTCCTTATGTGTCAAGACTGAAGATATGGTTTTTTCATGTTTCTCCTCTTGATTGGTTGATTAAATAGATGATAGACAATTCCGTGCTTTTTGCTGACTGTTTTTTGGGTCATATTGTTATTGAATCTTTTCCGTAAGACTTATTAGCTTTGTCATACATGTGTAGATTGTGAATTTGCACACAAATAAGGTTTCTCGTATCCTGGGGAAGGTAGAGAACAATGAGTGGTTTCTGAGAATTGCACTATACCAAGGAGAGAAAGGCAACAAGAAGGTTAGAAAAATTCCTTCAGTAGCTGCCAATGTCAATGATAGCAAGGAACCTTTATCAGACCCAACGCTGCTGTGTTGTGCTTTCAAGAAGCATCAGATATATCTCTTTAGGTATGTTGTCCAAGTATATCTTGATAATTCTTTATTGGCTGCTATATGATTTTGCAAAAACTGTTGAAAACTTCACTACCCATTGTCGGAATGGTTATTCATGATTCAGACTAGAGATCCTTTGGGGGATGGCACTGGTGGACAATCAATCTGGGGCACAGAATTTGAAGATGAATTTCACAATGGGTAGTAGTTTGCTAATCAAGGATTTTGAGCATTGAAGTTACTGGGAGGCTAATTAAATAAATGCAAACCCAATATAATTCCATAAGAATGATGCCATTTTTTCAGTTGTTGTGCTTGTGTTTTGGGCTGGACATAGCACAAAATCTCTACTGAAACTATCTATTATCAAGTGAGTGCTTTGGTCTATAAATCCCAGAGCCAGCGGCAAACTACACAACACAGCGTTGGCGCGGCGAGCTGGAGCTAGATAAAAACCATACCAGTGCAGGAGGAGAGGGAGCGAGGAAGGAGAGATGACGTACCTTTGGTGGAGCCGATGAATGTTGAATTCGTCCCAATCTGGCCGGTACCGAAAATCTGTGGCGCACTTGAGTAAAGCACTGGCACTGCACCTCCGTGTCTTCTCTAGGGACAGCTAAGGCTCTTGGTGAGGTGGGCGGCGAGCGAGGGGCAGGATGGTGATGAGCACGGGATCTGAGAGGTGAGGGTTTAGGGTGAGTGCCATCGGTGGAATGGAGGAAAAGCAGTTTTATCGATTGAAGGTGAGTGCCGTCGGTGGAAGGGGATCGTTGATTGCGGGGCACTTGCAGCAACGACGCCATGGATAGAAGGGCAACCTGGGGAGGCGTGATTTCTCCGTAAAAATTGACGGCAGAGATTCGTGGGGAGGCGCCATGGATGGAAGTCTTTCCTCAGGAGGATGGAATCCGCGGCTGGCAGGAGCGCGGAGGATGGAAGCCGCGTCTGGTAGAAGCGCGGAGGGCGCGTTGGCGATTGCAGGAGGATGGAATCCTGAGACGACCCGTGGCCGCCGGCGCGCCACCGCCGGGACGTGAGCTCGTCGGAGTGCCAGCGAGACGCAACAACCAGGGTAAGTTTGTTACGATTCTGTTCTCTGTATTATTCTGTTCGTGAATCCTCCAACTGGCCAAGTACAACGTATTTATCCCCTCCCTTAACAGGCTGTTACAGACGCTAAAAGAACCCATGACACCAGATTAGAAAACTAAACATGGCCCACGGCCCACTCTAGTACACTTACTGTTGCCCATCCACCTCTTGAGCAGCTGCATCCGACTCAGACATGACAATTCCCCGGGCCTCAGAATCCGCTTGTCCCCAAGCGATGGCATCTGGAAAACGGTTCTTCAACACGTAGTAATCTTCCCAAGTTGCTGACTCCACTGGCACACCAGACCAGCGAATACGAACCTGTGGAACAGCCTGATTGCCTTTGCGCACTAGACGTCGATCCAGAATTTCTTCAGGAACAATGCCAGTCCTTGAGAGGTCCACCAATGAAGGCAAGGAAGTAAAAACGGGAGTATACGATGGATAATAAGGTTTCAGCTGTGAAACGTGAAACACCGGATGAACTTGAGCATCGGCTGGAAGATCCAACTTGTAAGCTGCCGCACCAATCTTCGCCAACACTCTGAAAGGACCAAAAAACTTGAAAGCCAACTTTGGGCAAGGACGGTTCACCACAGTCTTTTGAGCATATGGCTGAAGCTTGAGCAACACCATCTCCCCAACCTGAAACTCTCTTGCTGTCCTGCCCCGATCAGCCATTTGTTTCATCCGATTTTGAGCTCGAGCGAGTTGTTCTTTGAGATGAGTTGAGAAAGCAACCCTGTCAGCCAGCCAATCGGTTACTGACCCCTCCTCCGGAACACCAGATTGAGGTAACGCCAACATCGGGGCATCATATCCATATAGTGCTTTGAAAGGCGTACAACCCAGACTATTATGATAAGTAGTATTGTACCAAAACTCTGCCAATGCTAACCACAACTTCCATTTAGCCGGCTGAGCATTTACTGCACATCTTAGATATGTCTCCAAACATTGATTCACCCGTTCACTTTGACCATCAGTCTGTGGATGATAGGCAGTGGAAAACAGCAACTTGACATCCATAAGTTGAAACAGGTGCTTCCAAAAAGAGCTAATGAAAATCTTGTCTCTGTCTGACACAATGGACTTGGGAGGTCCATGTAACTTCACCACCTGATCCAAAAATATTTGAGCCACACCCGGGGCAGTGAAAGGGTGCTTGAGTGGAAGAAAATGCCCATATTTGGTGAATCTGTCCACTACTACCATGATGGTGTCATAACCTTCAGACTTTGGCAGCCCTTCGATAAAGTCCATTGTGACATCTGCCCAAATGCCATGTGGAATAGGAAGAGGCTGTAACAGACCTGCTGGATGAGTCCTTTCTGGTTTCGCCTGTTGACAGGTCAGGCACTGTTGCACAAATTGAGTCACATCCACCTTCAGTCCCTTCCACCAGAAAAGTTTCTTGACTCTCTGATAAGTTGCATGTATGCCAGAATGCCCCCCTATGGCACTGTCATGTAAAGCTGCTATCAGTTTGGTTCTAAGAGCAGAGTTGGACCCTATCCAGATTCGGTCACCTTTCCTGACAATACCTTGCTGCAAGCTAAACCCTTGTTCATTTGGACTATGCACCGGCAGCTGAGTAATTAACTCTTGGGCTTCAACATCTGTCTCATAGGAGTTTAAAATCTCTTGAATCCACACTGGTTGCACTTCAGAAAGAACAGCCAACTCCATCATAGCCCCCACCCTGGATAAAGCATCAGCTACTCGATTCTCTACCCCTTTCTTGTAAACGATCTGAAACTGAAGGCCCATTAATCTCGCCATAGCTTTCCTTTGTAGCTCAGACTGAAGTTGCTGCTCTCCTAAAAATGTAAGTGACTTATGATCAGTCTTGATAACAAAAGGACTCCGTTGCAGATATGGCCTCCATTTCTCCACAGCAAGAATTAAGGCTAAAAACTCTTTATCATAGATAGATAAGTGTCTATTCCTCTCTCCTAAAGCCTTGCTGATATAAGCTATGGGCTTCCCTTGTTGCATGAGCACAGCCCCCATTCCGGTGTCACATGCATCTGTCTCTACCACAAAAGGAAGATCAAAACGTGGTAGGGCCAAGACAGGAGTAGTCGTCATAGCTTTCTTTAGGGCCTCAAATGCTGCTTGAGCTTCATCATTCCACTTGAAACCATGCTGTTTTTGCAACAGCTGAGTGAGGGGTCGTGCCAAAACTCCATACCCACACACAAACTTCCTGTAGTACCCTGTAAGCCCCAGAAATCCTCTTAACTCAGTGATATTCTGTGGTCTAGGCCATGCCAGCATAGCAGCTGTCTTTGCAGGGTCCGTCGCGACCCCTTCACTGGATATAATATGTCCAAGATATTTCAGCTCTTTCTTCGCAAATACACACTTCTTATGCTTCAAGAAAAACTTCTGTTCTCTGAGCTTGGACAATACCCTCCTGATATGTTTGTAGTGCTCCTCCAGACTCGGGCTGTAGATCAATATATCATCCAAGAATACCATAACAAACTTCCGTAGAAACGGTTCTAGCACTGTGTTCATGGCACACTGGAATGTCGCTGGTGCATTTGTCAAGCCAAAAGGCATAACACGGAATTGGTAATGACCATGATGAGTTTTGAACGCAGTTTTACCCTCATCCTCCTCTGCCATCCGTATCTGATGATACCCCGCAGTCATGTCTAAACTTGTGAAAAACTGAGTTCCTGCCAACTCATCCAGGATCTCATCCACCAAGGGCATGGGAAATCGGTTCTTGATGGTCATGGAGTTCAATCTTCTATAATCGATACAAAACCTCCAGCTGCCATCTTTCTTCTGAACTAGTAATACAGGAGATGCAAATGGACTGGCACTGGGTACTATCAGCCCTGCATTTAACAACTCTGTCACTTGCCTTTCAATTTCTGTCTTGTGGAAAGGTGAATACCTATAAGGCCTGGAATTCACCGGAATAGACCCTGGGAGCAATGGTATATGATGGTCATACATTCTAACCGGAGGCAGTCCAGTGGGCACAGCAAATACATCTTCAAACTCCTTAAGTATCTGTCTCAGCGGCTCCTGTTCCTTTTCAGCACCTTCCTCATGTATTGCTTCGAGCATCACAAAAGCCCACACTTCATTTCCCTTCATCCACCTGCTCAGCTGAATTGCTGACACTTGCAATACCTCTGTATTTCCTACACCATCCCCCTTCAGCTGCACTCTGACCCCTTTATCCCAGAATGTCAGCACCTTGTTGTCCCAATCACACTCCATAGGACTATGGCTCTTTAGCCAATCATACCCCAATATAGCATCATAGGCTTCTAAATCCAGTACTCTCATGTTACTGGTATAAGTGTGCCCTTCGGCCCACCACTCCAGCGCTGCCACCCTTTTTGAACTCAACAAGAACTCACCATTTGCCACCTTAACTCTTACCGGTGAAACAACTTCAGTTGATAAAGCCAACTGATCTACCATCCTCTGACTGACAAAACTTGAAGAGCTGCCCGAGTCTACCAACATTACCAACACTTGATTCTGGATCAGTGCCCGAACTCTCATACAATTCTCACGATCAGTTCCACTGATAGCATTGATAGACAGCTTATATGCTTCCTCCACTTCCTTATCTTCCTGATCCAGCTGTTGCAACGTCTCATCTGACAACACCAACCCCATATCCTCTACAGTCAGATTATGTAATTGTGCTCCACCTCTTTTAAGGCATTTAGCTTGATGTCCTGGCTCGTACTTCTCTCCACAACCAAAACATAAACCGTTTAGCCTCCGAAACTCTCTCAGCTGCCTCTCCTTAGCCAAATCAGCAGGACCAGTTACTCCTCTAGGATCTCCTTTCACTGGATTCCCCATTGCTTTGCCACCTAAATAATTCCTCTGAAATTTGGTCTTGTTCATCTCCACCACTTCCTGCTGAATCTGCGCTAGAAGTATCGCCCGATCCAGTGTTCGAGGTAATTGTGCCAACACATGTCCCTGCAATTTCCCCTTCAAGCCTTTCACAAACTGAGAAACAAAGAAAGTTTCTCCCAACCCAGGGTTGTGTAAGGTATTAGTATACTTGGCCTCTTCAAAAGCATGAATGTACTCCTCTAAATTGGTCCTCTGTGTCAGCTGCAACAAACCCCTCATGGCTTGGGAATCCTCTTCTGCCCCAAACTTCTCCTGTACTGCCTGAGTAAACTGGACCCAGTTTCCCAATCCTTGACTTCTCTTGTATTCCCGCCCCCACCGTGCTGCATTTCCTTCCATGTGCAGATAGGCTGAGGACGACCACAAGTACTCAGGCACCTGGTAAATATTGTAATACTCCAAGCACTTATCGAACCAAACCTTGGGTTCAGCACCCTGAAATTTGGGAAATGCCATCTTCGGCAAATCTGAAGGCCGATAATCTCTTCTCCCTCCTTGTGGATCATTCACTCGGTTCCTCATATTTCCACCCCGATGCTCACGACGCTCTCTACTTCCTTCCGGCTGATCATCCACCCGAAACTCCTGCTCACCATACTCCCGATCACCACCCTCAGACCGCCTTTGGTTACGCCCTTCCCTCTCAGACTCAGTTTCCATACCTTCCATCTCCTTCGCCATCCACTCCAATCGGAGGCGCGACACTGCCTTCCCAGTTTCATCCACTTGGCGCGCTAGAATGATTCGTTCCTCTTCCGCCTTCCTCGCAGATGTTGCAGCAGCCTCAACTTGGTGATGAAGACGCTGCTGTCCCGCCTCCATCGCCTCTGCTTGATGTTGAAGACGTTGTTGCCCAATCTCCATCGCCTCCACCTTGTCGCCCAAACGCTCCAGGATCTTCATCATCCGATCCCAGCGCTCCTCGCTCTTCTGCTCCGCGACCTCCATTGTCTCCAGCAGCAGACGCGTCTGCACGGAGGGTTTGGTGGACGGCGCCGTCGCGGAATCCTCCGAGGATCACACCTCTGATACCAACTGAGACGACCCGTGGCCGCCGGCGCGCCACCGCCGGGACGTGAGCTCGTCGGAGTGCCAGCGAGACGCAACAACCAGGGTAAGTTTGTTACGATTCTGTTCTCTGTATTATTCTGTTCGTGAATCCTCCAACTGGCCAAGTACAACGTATTTATCCCCTCCCTTAACAGGCTGTTACAGACGCTAAAAGAACCCATGACACCAGATTAGAAAACTAAACATGGCCCACGGCCCACTCTAGTACACTTACTGTTGCCCATCCACCTCTTGAGCAGCTGCATCCGACTCAGACATGACAAATCCGTGGCTGGCAGGAGCGCGGAGGGCGGAGGATGGAAGCCGCGTCTGGCAGGAGCGCGGAGGGCGGAGGATGGAAGCCGCGGCTGCGGGCGGTTGCGGGGCGGCTGCGGGTTGCGGGGCGGATGCGGGATGCGAGCGGCAGAACGCGGCAGAACGTGCGCGAGACATGTGTAGACGCCTACACTACTAACGTAACTACGTAGTAGTAGAGATTCACATCCACTTTCATCGCACGATTCTATCTTTGTACTCCACGGCTCCACTTGCATCTACGGGTGGTAATGGGCTTTAAACTTTATACTGTAAAATTTATGGATTAGATTGAATTAGGATCGTGTTGTATTTCTATTTATTTTTAAACTAAAATTTATTAAACGACCAAACAAATTATGAAGAGATATTTGGATCATGATTGATTATCATCCCTACATCTACGATCTTCCAACGAAAGTAAGTATTGTTATTTTGATATATAAAAAGTATGCATTCTGATGTAGTTTGTGATATACTCCATCCATCTCAGTATATAAGCGTATCTGTCTCGGGTTTAAAGACCAATAAATATACTTAATTCTCTCTATCAATATTAGTATTACTGGGGTTTAAAGACCAATAAATATACTTAATTCTCTCTATCAATATTAGTACTACTGCATCGATATATGTATGTCTAGAGAGCACCTCTTATATTACGGAATAAAAACAAAAGTTGGTTACTCCTTATATTATGGTACGGAGGAAATAATATGTTATTTCGGTATATAGGAAAAGCAAAGCACATGCTCCGTGATCTGATATGTTATTTTGGTTTAAAATATAGGTACTCTGATCTGATCTGTTAATCTGTGATCTGACGTTATTTCGGCATTACGTCGTTTACTCCGTGATCTGATGTTTCGGCATGCAAAACAAATGTTATTTCGGCATGCAAAACAAACACAGACCATTTGACCTGACATGTTACTATCAAGTTCGCCATGATTTTTATTCTGAAATTAAACATCAATTTACCTATTTGTTCATAAAGAAAACAGCTGGACATCAATTTACCTCTATTCATTCTGCCAGAATTCTCATGCATGGATCTCAAGAGAGGATATGTAGCATCAGCATACAATTAAAACTGGAAATCATACGCTGGACATATTGGTCAAGTACAACGCGATGAAAATGGCTGAAGGATTACATAAATCTAACTGCTGTAAAACTAGGCAGAACAGCATCATATTCCCAAGGGAGCAGCACAGAGAGCATGCAGAGCACCAGGCGTAGAACCGTGCCCAAACAAGTCTAGCACCCGGGGAGTTTGACGGTCCACTTCGTAGTTTCCTTCTTTTACACCACCACCATCCGTTGCAAGGATCTTCTCAGTCAGGGAGAAACCAAAAAGCTTACAGCTGCTTCGCCCCACGCCCCTGCCGACCGATCCAGATTCAGCGTTCCTTGCAGGAGCTGAGGCTTCAGTTGTGTCGAGAGGCTCGCTTCCATTTACACTCGCTCTTTGCTGCTCCATGGATGGCCATGGTTCAGCTTCTCTCCCTATTGCATTGGATGACAAGTACCTGCTGCCATGTACTTCTTCACGGTTGGTCGCACCATCTAGCTCAGCATGTGGTACCATGGTTTGGTTAAACATAAGAACAGAAGAGGGCGAATGCACTTCTGTTGCTGGCAGATTAAACTGCTGGAGAGCGTATCCTTGAGTTGCATCTGATCTCTGCACATAATCAAATGGTCGAACCCTGCCATTCTGCGTGCCAGAGTTGAAAGCAGATCTCATGAAGGAAGGAACCGCCTGAGACATTTCTTGACCTTGCAAGACCTCTGAGAATTTGACAGATTCACCGAAGCCTAGGGGCTGGTAAGCAAACCCAGTGGCATTTAGGTGTCGAGGCCCACTCATTACATCATTCATCTTGCAGTTCCACACATCAGCAGAGAATCTCCTGCCATAAGAGCCTTGACATCTGGGGCTATCTGATGAAAGAGAGCATGCAGCACCATGAATACTAGGGTGCACCAATTCTTGACCTTGCAAGACCCTGTGGAAACGTTCAGTTTCCACGGAGTCTGGACGACCATTTCCATCTACACATTTCATGCAAATAGTTATAAATGGACCTGACTAAAGGGGCCTTTTAGATATGAATCTGTATCAGTTTCATGCTGTGTAACCTACCTAGAATTGGTGTGTCCAAATCGCTTGGAGGGAAGCACAGTTTTGTTCGCTTCGAAACAGAAGAGGAAAGACGGTGAGTAACTGAAACTGAGCTGCCAACTCCCTCGATGTCCCATGGAGATACTCTATTCTGGTGGCTGTACTTAGTAGCACCATCCCACTTTATCTGTAAATCATGCAGACAGATGAGAAATTCCAGTTTGAGGAAAGTCAAGTACACCCATGCCATACATTAAGACTAAATAAGTACTCACTCAGTTAAACACAAGATTCATTTATATTCCTACTGTGCAGGTGGTTAGATTATAAAAGCACTAAGAGTGTTTTACACCTTCATCACAGCATATTTATGCATGGGATGATATCCAGTGCACAGTGCACATGAAGGGCTGGTGCACATATAAAATCCTGCCTTTAAAATCAGATCTAGCGGTGCATGATATCAAGGGTTTTCTACAAAACAACCAGCCAAGGACGAGAGGGGATTATAAAACAATCGCTGCATGCATAGTTTGTGCACCATATTAAGTTTGGGTACACAAACCTCTCTACGTTACACTTTTCCTCCCCGACATATATATAGCTACCTTAGGTTTAACCTTAATGATGATCCTACTTCCACCCCAAAAACAGGTCTGGAAGACCATTACCAACTTGTTGAGGTACATTGCAAGCTAGTCGGATCAAATTCAGTGGGTCAATATGACTTATTAGAAGGTACCATAGTACACCACAATTAAGAACGAGAGGAAAATCTGGCTATGGCTCTTTGGCTAGGAAAAACAGGTCGTTTAAAATGCATACCAGGAGAGATTTCCATTTTGATCCAGGCCAGTGTATGGGATCAACTTCACTAATACCTATGATCAATCCAAAGGACCTACAAAAATAGAAGACAATTCAGGATACTTTTGTGCATGGAAAAGTGATTCCCGAAGTTAAAAGAATGTAGACCTCTCGTTAGCATCTTCACTCTCGCAGCCAACTTTAAATCTGGTTCCAACTGAAAAGGGATAGTTCAAGCTCTTCAAGAACTTGCAATACGGCACAATAAATTCTGATGCACCAACCCTGTTTAATGACAAAACACTGAAATTAGTTAAGCGAAACTATACCAATACTCGAAGTAGACATTGGTTTTTGGAGGTTGCATGTTCCTTGAAATTTACAAATGCGCATGAGTTAAGCAGTACAGACAAATGTGCATTCAAACAATAAAAATGCATTAATAATTCAAAGCATGTCAGGCATCACTAGATGACCTTGGAGGTGCAGAGATCCAAATTTTGAAGATCACTTAACTGTACTTCACAATAAATTTATGTGGGTAAATGAAAAAAGATAACAGAAACTCAAGAATTATGAACTTGCAAAGAGCTGTATGGCTGTATCTACCCATGTGCACTTAACTGTTACTAACTTGAATCTAATGAACATACTGTGCACCAGTAAACAGACCTTGGGTTGAAACAGATGTGAAATATACTTCTGTTGTCCAAAGAATTGGCGACAGCAGACAGCATAAGTAGCTTCGAATCAGTACAGTTGACAGCTTCAAGTAGAGCTTCATTTTTCAGTTGAACTGCTCTCCTCACACCCAATCTTAGCTCACCATCATTACCTCTGTGTGTCAAAAGAATGGACGCAATGAGAAGTGGAAACCAACACAAGTTAGTAAGTGTAGCATATTGACAACATGCTTACCTAAGAAACAAGACTGCATCCCCTGAGACTAGTTTCTTCTTATTGATAAATGAACTCCATCCAGTTGTCAGAAGATGCCTTCGAGGTTGACCTGAAATTCGAGAAAAAAGTTTTACCTTTAATCTAGCAAACTTAAGTGCTAATCACTCTTTGGGCCTTGTCATTTTGCCCCAAGTTCTGACAAGCATCGACAGATTACAGGACCATGTGGAACAATTATGAAATTTTGCACGTCATCGGAAAGGAAGGCCAAAAATGCTTCTGTATGAGCCATCAACATATTCCCAGCTTAATAAATTGGCAGTAACTTCCACTTACTAATTAATACACTTCCCAAATTTCACTTCTTACTTAACTGACCCAACAATTCCTTTCTTACTTTACTGACCCAACCATTCCTTTCTCCAAATCAAAACAACAGGAAAGACTCCTACAGTGACCTAAAGTATCTATCCAATCAAATACTTAGCACAGTAAATGAACGCTTGCTTTAGAAACTGAAACACATTAAGTCTTTTTAGTCCAACAATAAACATACTTCATCCTGAATTGCTGATGCTGACCCAGTTTCATCCACTAGTTCTTGCCCATAGCATTTACCAAGCATTCCTTGGGGGGAAATAGTGCACATTCACTTCCCATGTGAACCATGAAGAAGCATACACTATATAGATGTTGCATTAACAATTATAAATTCTGATGCAAATTAGATCTTCAATCTAGGAGTACTCCAAAATACCAGACCATGTGTTGGTACCTCTATAGATATGACGGAACCTCCATTTCATGCCATGCAAATCCTTGGCAATAAGCTCTTGGGAAGGCCTAAGCTGCTCATAGTCCTAGAAAAAAAAGATGAAACAGGAACTGGTTAGAACAGCACTTCAAACTAATCTGGAATTAGGAGCAAACTAAAGTCTGTTCCATGTGTATCACCAATGGTGGAAAGCAGTCCTCTGCAGCTCGCCGTGGAACAGAGAATCCCCCATGTGTGCTGGTATCAGAAGCTGTGAGTGTCTTGCAGAACATGTGTGATGCGTGCTTCTTTTCTCCGTCGCCATCCTCTTCCTCGCCATTCTTCTCTTCAGTTTCACCATCATTGATGTTTCGGCCAAACATCTGGGTCCAAATAAACAATGTTTTTAGAGACCTAAGGGAGAGAGAGAAAAATCTTGTTTCCAACCACGCAGCATGCGAGATTCCTATTCCATTCATTGCCCGCTACAATGAGATGCCAAAATAAACTATGATCGATTCTCCTAGTAGTACAATACCAGTGAGCAACTAGTACGAACACCAAGGACGAAGCAATGCCTTCAAAAAAAATAAGGTATAGCAAAGTACCATGATAAATGAAAAAAGGGGCTATCACTACAGTCTACAGTAACCAAGGAATGGTTTGGTACTTAGTCTGTGACTGATCGAATTATCCAGAGAGTTTAACCAAGCATTAAGAAGGAAAACAGGAAAAGACTAACAAGCAAGGACAAGAAGGTACTGTGGTTAACGATGCCCAAGCCTGTAACAAAGTACTAGTACTAATTAGATATCGATGCGATGTCCAGATATTCAAAAGATCCATATATGTATCCGTTCTAGTGTACATTCGATTTGAGATATTCGGTGTTGCGTTAGTATGCGACAATATTTGTATTGGACTTCGAACTAAAAAGTGGTAAATAGTGATATCCGAATTCAAAACGATTCCTAGTCTAAATCGATGTGACACTGTACTCTTAACTCCAAGCCAATCATTTCAAACAACTCGAAGTTGGCAATGGCAGGTCCTCCACCTTGCGTTTGGAATACCAAAAAATATACTCTAGTGACGAGTCATATCTAGCCCCAAGCCCCGAACGCTCTGGCAAAATGCAAACTGCAGACGAAACAGGGAATGAAGTCAATGGAACAGATACCATATCCAACATTCGGAGTAGAAATCAGTGAAACGATTTGGCTGAAATCACAGCGCCCCCCACCCACCGCGAGCAACGAACTTTTCCCAAGCAACGACACTCACCGTATCCATCGCCACCAGCGCAAGCCGCGCGTACACCTCGTCCGTGGCCGCATCCGCCTGCACGCACACGCACACGCACTGGCGTAAGAATAGGAAAGCAAGCAAAACTAAATCACCAGCTGGGCTGCACGATGCAAGGTGGGGGGGCCAGGCCAACTCACGCGTAGCTCGACGTCGACGACGCGACACACCACGTGCGGCGGCACGCGCGGCGGGGCCGGGGCCGGCGCCGACACCCCACCACCGTCGCAGCCGCCCGCCGCGAGGTGCGCCTGAGGCAGGTACACCACGGCGCTGCCCCGCCGCGGCAGCGCCACTCCAGCCCCCGCGCACGCGTGCCACAGCTCCGCGCACACCGCGCCCGCCGGGTCGTCCTCCCCCACGGCGTTGAGATCAATCCCCATCTCTCTCCCGACTAGTACTGGGGGTCGGTGGGTCTACCTCTACTCTACCCGCGAGGGAACGTTGATGGCAGCGACCTCTCCGAAGCGAAGCGGGACGGCGTACAGGTGAGTGAGGGCGATAGAGGCGGGGAGTTAAATCGGCGGAGGCGGCAGTGGCATTAATGCGCTTGTCCCCCGGAGGGGCCGCTCCCGCGGCTGGGCAGTGGCATTGGCATGCCAGTCCCGTCCCCCACGCCCCTGCGCCAGAGCCAGAAGAGCCCACCACCGCAGAGCGCAGACCGCAGCGGCTTCGATGCGTGCGGGCCGCGGTTCCTGTTCCCGCCCCTCCTGACCGGACCGCTGCGGCAGTGGCCGTGGCGAGTTTATGGATGGTGGGGTCCGTGGCCGCGAGCGATGGGGCCACAGAGCTTTTGGCTCGGTTTCATCGGGCGCCGCGACACGGCGTCTGTAGGCGCGTAACCGTTGGTGGTGTGCCGAGCAGGAGTGAACTGTTTCCGCACAGGGAGGAGGCCCGGTCTGCTCTCGCCGTCGGCCCTCGGGCGTCGGGACCAGCTAGAACTCGAAGAAAAGGTGGCTTTTCCTCCGCGCTCGCTCGTTTGCCATTGTTGCTTGTCTGTTTGTGTGTTGTGTGCGTCCTGCTTTCGCGAAAACGGCCCCGGCAGCGTCACGCTCCCGGGAAAGGCCAAGCACCGGAAGGAGGACTTTGCTTAGGCCTCCTTAAAGAAAAATTGCAGGAACAGGAAAAACACAGGGATATAAAATAGATGTATGTATAAAACAGAGAAATAAAAAATATAAGAAAATTTGTTGAAATTGTGTTCGGATGATTGTAGGAAACACGTAAGAGACGAGTCAATAACAGAGTGTGTAAAAATCCGTACGAGATTCTTTATCAAGGTTGACACCTTTTTCGGAAGACAAACACTCAACAAGAACCGGCGGCGGTGCTCTCTGCACAGGCGCGGACAGTCCGCGTCCAGGGGCCGGACGGTCCGCGACCTGGTGTAGGGCTAGAGTTCCCTGCCTGCCTGACGGCCGGACGGTCCGCGCCCTTGGGCCGGACGGTCCGCGCGTGCGCAAGGCAGCGAAAGGTCGTCGGCGACGCCTGGATCTCGCTCCCGGGAGGGACCCCGTCGGGGAGGAGAGATCCTAGGGGTTGTCTAGGCTCGGCAGGCCGACCTAGACTCCTCTAATCAACGTAGAGTCGAAGAGAAGCGGAGAATTTGGAGATTGGAATACTAAACTAGGGCTAAACTAGAACTAGACTAGAACTACTCCCAATGCATAAGGTAAAAATAAGTAATAGACTGGATTTGATCGATTGTTGGGGGTTCAATCGGTCGTAGCCCTTCATCTATATAAAGGGGAGGTCTGGATCCGCTTCCAACTGATTTTCGAGTTAATCCCGCGGTTTTAGGTAACAAATCCCGCGAGAAACTAGGAACCCTAACTGACTCTGCGCACGCGCGGACCGTCCGCGCCACCACCGCGGACAGTCCGGACCGCGGACCGTCCGGTCTCAGGGCCGGACCGTTCGCTAAGTATTTTTGGCTTCTAACATATGCCCCCCTGCCTTTTGGTGAAGGTTGACGAACCAAAAGCATATGAACTAAACCTGATGTAGGTCACCGGCTTTTCAAAATAGAGATCATTCAATAAAGCATCAATGTATAAAGGCCGTTTTGGATTGTATCTTTCTCGGCCATGACCATTTGATCAATGGATCAAAATGAATAGAATGGAGGTGCCCCGGTCTGGATAGACAAAGGGACTATACATGTACCATGGATTCATCGTCGTGCCATTCCACATTTGGGTAGGGCAATGTCGGCGTTTCGAGACCGAGGGGTCCCTGAGCCGACGAGTGAGTGTGCCGCGTGCCCCAGCCCAGATGGGTCGAGCGCGTGGGCGAGCGCGAAGGGGGGAAGAGCGAGGTGGCCGGAGCCGGGTCGTGAGGGAGGCGGAGATCCCGCGGCCTTCGTGTTCGTCCCGCGCCCAGGTCGGGTGCGCTTGCAGTAGGGGGTTACAAGCGTCCGCGCGGGTGAGGGGAGCGAGCGGCCCCAAGAGAGCGCCTGCCCCTGCCCTCGTTCCCGCGAGGCCAACCTTCTCTAAGAAGGCCCTGGTCCTTCCTTTTATAGGCGCAAGGAGAGGATCCAGTTGTACAATGGGGGTGTAGCAGAGTGCTACGTGTCTAGCGGGGGAGAGCTAGCGCCCTAAGTACATGCCAAGGTGGCAGCCGGAGAGATCTTGGCACCCAGCTGGTGTGGTGTCGTGGCTGTTGGTGGAGCAACGGAGCCTGGCGGAGGGACAACTGTCGGAGCTGTTGGGTCCTTGCTGACGTCCCCCTGCTTCCGTAAGGGAGCTGAGAGCCGCCGTCGTCATAGGGCTAGCGGGGCGCCATCATTGCCTATCTGGCGGAGCTAGCCAGATGGGACGTTGGTCTTGTTCTCTGCGGCCCGAGTCGGCTCGGGGTAGGGTGATGATGGCGCTTCCTGTTGACATGGCGGACTTGTGCCCTAGATCGGGCGACGTGGAGGCTCCTCCGAAGCCGAAGTCGAGTCTGTCCTGCATGGCCGAGGCCGAGCCCGAGCTCCTGGGTCGGGCGAGGCGGAGGTCGTTCGGCAGAGGCCAGGGCGGAGTCCGACCCCTGGGGTCGGGCGAAGCGGAGTTCGTCGTCTTCCGGAGCCTAGCCCGAGTCCGAGCCCTGGGTCGAGCGGAGCGGACTTCGCCGTCTTCCAGGGCCTTAGCCCGAGTCCGAGCCCTGGGTCGGGCGGAGCGGAGTTCGCCGTCTTTCGGGGCCTTAGCCCGAGTCCGAGCCCTGGGTCGGGCGGAGCGGAGTTCGCCGTCTTCCGGGGCCTTAGCCCGAGTCCGAGCCCTGGGTCGGGCGGAGCGGAGTTCGCCGTCTTCCGGGGCCTTAGCCCGAGTCCGAGCCCTGGGTCGGGCGGAGCGGAGTTCACCGTCTTCCGGGGCCTTAGCCCGAGTCCGAGCCCTGGGTCGGGCGGAGCTTCCTATGGCGCCCTCGGCAAGGCCTGGCTGCCCGTCAGTCTCACTCTTTGCGTTAAACGCCCCTGTGACTTGGTCGGTCGGCGCGGCGATTTAGTCAGGGTTGCTTCTTATCGAAGACAAGGCCTTGGGCGAGCCGGAGATGCGTCTGCCGTGAAAAGGGGGCCTCGGGCGAGACGGAAACACCTCAGGGTCGGCTGCCCTTGCCCGAGGCTAGGCTCGGGCGAGGCGTGATCGAGTCGCTCGTATGGACTGATCCCTGACTTAATCGCACCCATCAGGCCTCTGCAGCTTTATGCTGATGGGGGTTACCAGCTGAGAATTAGGCGTCTTGAGGGTACCCCTAATTATGGTCCCCGACAGTAGCCCCCGAGCCTCGAAGGGAGTGTTAGCACTCGCTTGGAGGCTTTCGTCGCACTTTTTTGCAAGGGGACCAGCCTTTCTCGGTTGCACTTTGTTCCGGTGGGTGCACGCGAGCGCACCCGCTGGGTGTAGCCCCCGAGGCCTCGGAGGAGTGGTTTCACTCCTTCGAGGTCTTAATGTCTTGCGTAATGCTTCGGCTGGTCTGGTGGTTCCCTCATGCGAACTGGCCGTAGCCCGGGTGCACTGTTGGGGCCCAAGTTCTCGGGCTGGTATGTTGACGCTGTCAACGGTTTGGCCGGAGCCGGGTTTGCGAGAGCAGCCCCCGAGCCTCCGCACAGGGCGAGAGGGCGATCAGGGACATACTCGGCTTTTTTACATACGCCCCTACGTCGCCTTTCCGCAAGGAGGAGGGGGGAGAGCGCCATGTTACCCTCGATGGGCACCGAACATGGTGTCTCCGGTGAGCTGCTATCGGGTAATCCGAGTGGACGTCCGTGCCCCGTTCGTTGGGGGTCGGCTAGGGGCCCGGAGGCACGCCCAAAAGTACCTGCGGGTGATCTGCCGGACCCGGTCCCCTAGCGACGGGGTCCGAGGGCTCGTTGCCTCCCTCCGATGGGATTCCGTTACAGGATCGTTCCCGCTGGTCTCGGAAATGTCCTAGGGTACCTCGGGAGCGCAGCCCGAGCCTTGGTTATGTATCGAACGTACCCCTGGTCATCCCTCGCTCGGTGTCTGAGGCGACTGTGAACCCTTCGGGGGGCCAGCCTTCGAACCCCTGATCAGTAATGGGCGCGGAGCCCGAGTAGCCTGAGGCGGCCGTGGAACCTTTTGGGAGGCCGACCTTCGAACCTCTGACCAGTAGTGGGTGTCGGGCCCACCGATCTGAGGCGGCTGTTGAACCCTTCGGGGGGCCAGCCTTCGAACCCCTGATCAGTAAGGAGGCTCGGAGCCTAGTTCCTTCACAGGGAAGGATCCCTTTGGGGGTATCCCCTTTCCCGGTCCCTGTTGCAAGAGATAGAGAAAGAGAAAAAAGGGAAAAAAGGATACGAATTTGAACGACGTGGCGTACCTTTTTTGGTGTGGTCGTTTTGGCGAAGGCGAAACGTCGTCAGCTGCTCCTGCCAGAAGCGCCGCCTGTCCAGCCGCGGAGTTAATGCGCCGGGGCGAGTAGTTGGCGGGGCTGCCGTTGCGCGTGCGCGAGCCGTTCGAGGAACGGGTCACGGGCGCGTCGTCTTCACGCCGTGAGAGGGGGTTCTCTTGCTGCCTCCGGATGGGACGTGAGCCTGGCTGACGGCGTGACCGCTGCTCCCGTGTGCCTGCCGCCGCCATTACTGCTGGCCCGCTTTTGACCGCTGCGTCAGGCTGGCGCTGCTGGGTCGCGCGCTGGGTCGCGGTATCGGGTCCGCAATCGAGGAGGTGCGGCGGTGGCGCAAGTGGTACAGTGGCTTGCATACAGCATCCGGCGCGCCGGTCGCGCGACGCGTGGGCTTGGGCCTCCGTGCTGGCATGTCAGGAGTCGGAGAGGCGCGTCCACTTGGCGTGGTTGCATGCCGCCCGCATGGCTGCCCGCCCCTTTCGCCCGTTGGTCTGGGCAAAAGTGGAGGGTCACTTGTAACCGCTGGGTGGTTGCGTGCGCCGTACGCGGTGGTTTGGCTTCTTCTGCTCGGAGCCGGTCCGCATGACATGCGGGACCCAGCCCCGGTGCCACAGGGGAGGGCTTTGGAGGCGTGTTGGAGAAGACTCGGCCCGTGATGGTTGGGGGTGCAAGCAGGGAGAGTTGCCTTTAAAAGGAGGGCGACCCCTTTCGTAAGGCGACCATGTCTCCTTCTTCCCTGATGCACCGTGTCTTTCTACCTTCCAAGCCCCCGGATGGGGGAAACCGCCGTTTTGTCGCCTCATCGCCGGAGGAACGCAACTTCGTGGGAGTTGGTACCTTTTAGCCATCGTTCGGCTTCAAGGATTTTCATCATGCAGCCCGGCTGCACCCCTCCACCGGCGGTCACCCAAGATGGTGACCTCCGGCTTGATGGTGGGGGAAAGCGAGCCGGGCTGCGGCCTCCGCCCCTTCCTCAGCCTCAAGGATTTTCATCACCAGGGCTGAGGAGGGGAGCGTGCCGAGTTGGGGTCGGTCCCTGCGCGGGCGGTGGCCCGCTCCTTCCCTTAGTGATCGGGGGGAAGGGTGGGAGTCGTCCGTGGCGCTAACAGCTGCACCGTGCCCGGCTCTCTGAGCCTAGCAGTTTCGGAGCCGCTCCCGGTGCCGCCTCCCGCCACGGCAGCTGGAAGAGGTTCTTCCGCCGGCGCGACAGCCAAGGTTGGCCATGGACCGACCTCCAACTCTACGGCCTTCTGCCCGTCCTTGCCTCTCGAGTTTGGGCAAGGGCGGGGGCCTCCTAGCAGCAGCATCCGGCGTGAGGCCATCATTGCTGCTGTTCGGCCCCCCGGGGCAGAAGTCTTCATCGTCGCCGCTGTCGGGGCAGGCGATGACATGCCGTTCGTCGGTCTTCTGTTGCCCCGCAGGCCCACCCCTATCGAGTGAGGTTGTTCATACCTGCGGAGGGGGAACCAGAGTTCCGTTTGTAACGGCACTTCGAGTGCCGGGTTTTTTGTTCATTTCGGCTTTCGGGGCCTGAACATGTATGTAACGTCGGCACAGAGCCGTGTTTTTTCCTCATTTTTCGAGCGCTAAGACTCGTCTGCTGATTATCTGAACCGCTTCACCAAGCATGAGTCGCCCCGTGTCAAGGTGACGAGTGAGGTATCCGTATCCCGGAGGCGTAGGAGTCCCTCGGCTCGGTCGGCCCTGCTGTCCGAGGCTCCTCTAGCTTAGTTAAAGAGACCCCTCGGCCGCTCTTCGACGAGCCAAGGCCAGGGGTAGCGATATTAGTATGAACAGAGGCGGAGTTGGCTCGAAAATGAAACCTGGTTGGCCGGAGCCTAGCCGGGTTGTCCGTTGGCAGGATCGACATCGGAGTTGATCAGCCGAGGCTTCGGACCGGGCCGGCGCCCTTGGAAGATGGTTGGCCGAGGCCCCGGAGGTGGCCGGCCGAGCCGCCTGCTCGGGCCGGATTCCCGGAGAAGTCCCTGACAGCGATTGCCCGGGCGCGGTGACGACGTCGTCCTTCGGAGCGGAGACCCTCGGACCGCGTCGCCGTCCGAGGCTAGGTCGGGCCTCGCCGAAGGTGCCGTTGATGCCGAGGGCGTTGCTGCCTCCTTCCAGCGTCAAGACCCGAGCCTGCAGGATCAGATTGTCTTGTAGTGTGTGCCTTGTGCGGCCGCCGAGGCCAGAACACACACCCTTGCTGCGTTGTAAAGCTGCGTCTCTTTTCCTCTTGTTTCGAGTATCTGGACTTTTTGTCGGTAACAGGGATGTTGGTGCGAGCGAGAGTTGCTTCTCGCGGAAGGTGGTGAGTGAGGTATCCGTATCCCAGAGGCGTGGGAGTCCCTCGGCTCGGTCGACCTTGCCGCTTACGCGTACTTTCACCCGTCCATGAGGCCCCGTCACCGACTTGGTCGAGAAGGCTCGAAGGATCGCTTCGACAGAAGGGCTTCCGAACGTAAAGACTTGTTCGATCCGTGGAGCCACTTTATCCGAACGTGAGTTACTTATCGCAGAAGGTGATGAGTGAGGTATCCGTATCCCGGAGGCGTAGGAGTCCCTCGGCTCGGTCAGCCTTGGCTGCTTACGTGTACTCCGTCGTTTCCAGGACCCACTTTTCGAAGTAGTCAAAAAGCACGAAAGATATTCTGGTAAAAGAGATTTTTTTTTCGAGGAAAATTTTGACGCAGAGGGGGTTTCCCCCCTTTTAGCCCCCGAGGGAGGGTCGGGCTTTGCCGAGGCGAGGCCGACCCTTCCTTGTTGACTAAACTTTGCGTGGGTGCGAGGTATATGAACAACTTGGAAGCATCTTAAGGGTAGAAGCGACGTAGCTGTTGAATGTTCCAAGCGTTGCCGTAGACTTCGCCTTGACTGTTGGCCAGCTTGTACGTTCCGGGCTTCAGAACTTTGGCGATGATGAATGGCCCCTCCCAGGGGGGCGTGAGCTTGTGCCTCCCTCGGGCGTCTTGCCGCAGCCGAAGCACCAGGTCGCCCACCTGGAGGTCTCGGGGTCGGACCCCTCGGGCGTGGTAGCGTCGCAGGGACTGCTGATATCGCGCCGAGTGTAGTAAGGCCCTGTCCCGAGCCTCTTCCAGCTGGTCCAGCGAGTCTTCTCGGCTAGCTTGGTTGCTTTGATCGTCGTAGGCCCTCGTCCTCGGGGAGCCGTATTCCAGGTCAGTGGGCAAGACAGCCTCGGCCCCATAGACCAGGAAGAACGGCGTGAAACTCGTGGCTCGGCTCGGCGTCGTCCTGTAACACCCGGTTTTAAGGGACAAAGCCGGGTGCATCTCATACATGCGCCAAGAAGACAACACATATAATAACAGAGTGTATAGAGTTAAATGTCATTAACATCAGAGTATTTATTACATAGCGGAAGACTTATTACAAAATAAAATAATAAAGATAAAACGAACTAAGGATCGTAGGCGCCAATGTCGACTGAGAAACGCCACCTAGATCAGATCGAACTCCTCAGTGTTAGGCAGCTCCTCTTCAACAACCTGTTCTTCTCCTGTGGGGGGGTGTGAGACAGCAAGAGTGAGCTCACATACGATCATAGCTCAACAAGTCGTGGGAAATAATGTGACATGAGCTCACCAAAGGTGGGAGTTCAAGTAGTGTAAGGCTGATCAATGAAATAAAGGCTAAGGCTGAGCATTGCTTTTATAAGTTGGTCAAAATTTTATTAGCAATTACTAAGTGTAAGTAAATACCAAACCATAGTAATAATAAGGAACAGTAATAGTAAAATAATCCCAAATGCGATGCAAATGTCAAATTAAACTTAAGTTCCATAGTTAATCATGTGAGGGTCCGAGCCGCTCATGACCGTGAGCACGGCTAGTATACTAGTTTTACACTCTGCAGAGGTTGCGCATCTTTACCCACAAGTCGTGTATCCCATGTCGCCAGGGTTTGCAAGGCCCTTAGACACTACCGAGGTGAATGGCTAGGGATCCACTACGAGGCCTTTACAAAGTTCCACTAGCTTCCGAAAACCCGCTACAGTTTATGGGAAGATCCAGTACAGGGTTCCTGGCTGATAGCCATCGCAGCAAAATCAACCAGGGACCTCCCCGCACTGACCTCTCCCCTACTGCCCTTGCCCCTTTCGGGTAAGGTAGTCTTCCACTAGCTTTCCTAATTAGTCAGCCAAGGGCGTCCCATTAAACCCTTGTGGTAGCACTGTTTTCCCGGGTGGTCGCTCCATGTTCCCATTAATTTAATGATCTCAACATGAACAATAATAATAACAGGATAATAACAGAATAATCATGAATAATGAATCTCCATACCCAATCCACATAAAGCAATAGCAAGTACTACCCAAAAATATTCCAGGGGTGAACAAGGTATAGAGGTAATCAAAACTGGGGTACATAAAGGATCCCATCAAAATTAACCTATGCAGATCATTATAATTAATAAGAACATGGCTGGGAAAAGTAAGTGATCAAGGGCACAACTTGCCTGTAATGAGCTCCTGCTCAGCTACTTCTACTTGTTGAACCTCAGTTTCCACAGTGGCTTGTTCGTCTACTCGCATCAACACAATACATACATAGTATAGCCAAAATCAACATCACACCAAACAGATGAATAAAATATACAGTAAAAATCTACACATTAAAATGAAATCATAGGAACTGGAATCACTGAATTTGGAGTTATAGAATTTAAGTTATGAATTTTCTAAGATTTAAGGTGATTATAATAGGATTAGATGATAAATTTATTTTCTAACAGAGTTCATGTCAAAACAGTGATTCTAATTGGTAGATAATAATATTACAAAATTTTAGAAATTGGAATGACTCAATTTGGAGCTAAAATGAATTTTCTATGCATTTTACAAGTTTCTAGATTTGTTTTTGTATTAAAAATGAATTTCTAATATTAATTTCTCTGTTTTTAATACTCTCGGGACTGGGCGTCAAATTCCAGAAAACTCAGGGGGTCTGGCGTAAGTTATCCTAGACTCAGTGAATAGTAACACATGGACGGCGGGTTGATTCTGCGAAAGCCGGGGGTCTCTTTAGAAAAACTGCCCCGCGAAGGGGTATGGGCGAATCTCGGCCGATGGATTAAACACCGAGGGCGCAGATTAAACTAGACGCGCCACATGCCGTTAGCGCACGGATTCCACCCGATCGGGATCCTACGTCCAGGATCTCATGAACTCAGAATCTGATCCCACGCGCACGATCCCGCATCAACGGTCGCGGATCCAACCGGCAAGCGCGCTCTAATCTACACCGTCCAGCGGCCATCCGACGGCAGACCGGTCGTCTTCCCCCCCAACAGAGCCAAGCTGGGGAGCGCTCCTGCCCACGGCGGCCATCTCGCCGGCGCTCCCCAAATTCTACCGCCCCGGTGACTAAGCTTAATTAATCGCGTGAGGAAAACCAAATTGATGGCTAGGAGAACATGGAGGAGGTGTCTCACCGGTAATCGTCGCGGCGAAAAGGTCGGTCCGCGGCGAGGGGAGATTCTGCGGCGGTGAAGTGCGTGAACGTAGGATTCCTCGGCTGTCCGGTCCTTGTCGAGGTACGTACCGCTCATACGCAGTTTGGCGATCGCCCCAGACCCGCTTTGCCGACCTCGGACGGCGGCGCAACGCACGACGACGGTAGCGGGCGCTGGCGCACGAAGCTGCACACGGCGAGTGCGAGCGCGATTGACGTTGGTCTGGGCTCGGTATGGGAAGGTAGGTAAAGGTGAGATGGCGAGTGCGGCCGAGGAATCGTTCGCCACCCTTATCTAGCCGCGAGAGCAACGACCCAAGCGAGATCGCCGGCGTCAACCACGGCGGAGGGTGCGGCATTTTCGTTGAATCCAGGTCGAGGCGGTGGGGCCATGCTGTCGGTGCAACAGAGGGGGCGTAGGTCAGGATGACCGGTGGGGCTCGCCAGTTGGCGTCCAACGCCGTGACGCGCGCGAGGCATCAGCTGACGAAGCGGGCCCACGCGCCGGCGCTGGCGTGCGGAGGCGGAGCCCAGGAATGGGCCAAGCGCGGGTTACTTTTCCTTGGTGGGCCGAATTCGAGTATAGGGCCCAAGTAAGCTTTTCTTTTTTTTCTTTTTATTTTTTTCCTGTTTTCTTTCTTCTAGGTTTAAATTTGAATTTTGAACTTAGTTTTCAACCCTTGTGCACATTTGTTATCAAATCATATTCTGGAATATGAAATACAAATTTTTGGAGTATATTTATATTATTTTCTTTATTTTCATCACATTTCTCTTCTTCCTTTAAACCCTAGTTTTCAATGTGGCCTAATCAAGCTTCAAATAATTATTACCTTTTTATCCTTATCATCATGGTTTTATTTAATGCACAACACATAAAACTCCAACAAATGCACTTTTTTCTTTATTTTAGAATAATTGTTTTATTTAGTCACTCTCAAATACATAGGTGCTCTTTTTATGATGTAAATGAAACACACAAAATGAGGAACTCTCTTTATTACACTTGGTATACAACTTGAGTATTACAAATCCTACCCCCCTTAAAAATAATCTCGTCCTCGAGATTTAAGAAGATCTAGGGAAAAGGTGGGGAAAATCTATACGAAGTTCTTCTTCTCTTTCCCAAGTTGCTTCATCTTCACCGTGATGGCTCCATTGAACTTTGCACATCTTTATAACCTTATTCCTCGTAACTCGAGTCAGAGTATCCAAAATCTTGATGGGGTACTCAGCATAAGTCAAATCTTCCTGAACACTAAGGTCTTCCATTGGTAATTGCTCTTCAGGTACCCTGAGACATTTCTTCAGCTGAGATACATGAAATACATCATGAACATCCGCGAGATGATCCGGTAACTCCAATTGATATGCAACTTCTCCCACTCGCTTTAAGATTAAGAAGGGTCCTATAAAGCGAGGGGACAACTTTCCTTTGACTTTGAATCTCCTCATGCCCCGGAGTGGTGACACCTTCAAATAGACATAATCTCCCTCTTTGAACTCAAGCAGTCTTCTCCGGTATCCGCATAACTTTTCTGCCTGGATTGTGCAGTTCTCAAATTCTCCCTTATTTGCTGAACTTGTTCCTCTGCTTCTTGTATAATCTCAGGTCCAAACAACTGCCTTTCACCAGTTTGATTCCAATACAAGGGAGTCCTGCACTTTCTGCCATACAAAGCCTCAAACGGTGACATCTTCAAACTGGCCTGATAGCTATTATTATAAGAGAACTCTGCATAAGGCAAACTCTTATCCCAACTTCCACCATGTTTAAGAGCACAAGCTCTTAACATATCTTCCAGTACTTGGTTAGTCCTCTCAGTTTGCCCATCAGTCTGGGGATGGTAAGCTGAACTAAAATTCAATCTCGTATCCAATGACTCGTGCAACTTCTTCCAATATCGAGAGGTAAACTGTGATCCTCGATCTGACACAATCTTCTTTGGCACACCATGCAGGCATACAATCCGTGTCATATACAACTCTGCCAACTTGGTTCCTGAATAGGTGGTCTTAACTGGAATAAAGTGGGCTACCTTAGTTAGCCTGTCCACAATCACCCATATAGAATCATATCCAGCAGACGTGCGGGGTAATCCAACAATGAAGTCCATGCCAATCTCTTCCCATTTCCACTCAGGTATCTTCAGTGGGTGCAATAGTCCGGCTGGCCTCTGGTGTTCAGCCTTAACTCTTTGGCATACATCGCACATAGCCACATGTGCAGCCACATCTCTCTTTAAACCATACCACCAATACTTTTGCTTTAGATCCTGATACATCTTAGTGCTCCCAGGGTGGATAGAATAAACTGAGTCATGCGCTTCCTTCAATATGGTTTCCCGAAGACTATCAATATCGGGAACACAGATCCGATTCTTGAACCATATCGTGCCTTGCTCATCCTCCGTGAACTCTGGGCCTCTACCCTCAGTAATAAGATCCTTAATCTCCTGAATCTTAGCATCACCAATTTGACCCTTCCGAATCTCTTGTTCCAAGGTAGGTTCCAATTCAATGGTGACTCCTTCCGTATGTGTGACAATTCCCAGGTTGAGTCTCTCAAAATCCTTTGCTAATTCATCAGGTAGCTGGACAACGAAAGCGGAGTGAACATGCTCCTTCCGACTCAAGGCATCTGCAACCAAATTCGCCTTGCCTGGGTGATAGTGAATCTCCAAGTCATAATCCTTAATGAGCTCCAACCAACGGCGTTGTCTTAGATTGAGATCCTTCTGAGTGAATATATACTTCAAACTCTTATGATCCGTGTATACTTGGCACTTAGTTCCCATAATGTAGTGTCTCCAAATCTTAAGTGCATGCACAACTGCAGCCAATTCCAAATCATGAGTGGGGTAGTTCAATTCATGCTTCCTCAACTGACGAGATGCATAGGCAATCACATGTCCATCTTGCATAAGCACACATCCAAGTCCTTGGCCACATGCATCACAATAAATGTCAAATCCCTTCTGCAGATCTGGCATAATCAATACTGGAGGTGACATCAATCTCTCCTTCAATTGATCAAAACTCTCTTGGCACTTCTCATCCCACTTGAATTCTCTTCCTTTCTCCAAAAGCGATGTCATGGGCTTAGCAATCTTAGAAAATCCTTCAATAAATCTCCGATAATATCCTGCGAGTCCCAAGAAACTCCGAATCTCCGTAACTGTAGTGGGCACTCTCCACCCCATAATCTCCTTCACTTTAGCAGGATCCACGGCTATTCCTCCATTAGAAATAATATGACCAAGAAATGGCACCTCGCCAATCCAAAACTCGCACTTGCTGAACTTAGCGTAGAGTTGATTATCTCGTAACTTCTGTAGCACCAACCTTAGATGTTCTTCATGGTCACTCTCATTCTTAGAATAGATAAGAATATCGTCGATGAATACCACAACGAATCTGTCCAAATACTCCATAAACACTTTGTTCATCAAATTCATGAAATAAGCCAGTGCATTGGTCAATCCAAATGACATAACAGTAAACTCATATAATCCATATCGAGTCGAGAAAGCCGTCTTGGGAATATCCGATGGTCTAATCCTCATCTGATGGTAACCGGATCGGAGATCAATCTTCGAAAATACTCTTGCTCCTCGCATCTGATCAAATAAATCCTCAATACGGGGCAACGGATACTTGTTCTTCATCGTGACATCATTAAGAGATCTATAATCCACACACATCCGTTGCGATCCATCCTTCTTCTGTACAAATAACACCGGTGCTCCCCAAGGTGAGGAACTTGGACGAATGTAACCAGCCTCTTGTAACTCCGTTAACTGCTTCTTCAGTTCCTTCAACTCTTCTACGGACATTCTATATGGCCGTTTAGAAATAGGGGCGGTTCCAGGTAAGAGATCAATAACAAACTCGACTTCTCTATCGGGTGGCATCCCTGGTAACTCCTCTGGAAAGACATCTGGAAAATCTCTAACCACCCGGATGTTGTCACCAACAAACTCCTCAGGCATAAAGAACATTGCACGCATGGATGAGGAGGTTACTGCAATATTAACTTGAAATCTTTCTCCTTTAGTGGTAGTGAGTTCTATGGTACCTCTACCACAAGCTATAACGGCCTTTGCCTTTCTCAGCCATGACATACCAAGGATCAAATCTATACTGCTTGACTCTAATATTATAGCAGTAGCTCCAAACTCTCTACCCATAATGGTTAATGTCAATCTACGTGTCATTTGATTCGCCTCAACAGGCCCTTTAGGTGTAATTACTATCAGGGGTTTTCGCATATTTAGCAGTGGTATTTCATTTGTGTTGGCATATCTAGCAGACATGAATGAATGTGTAGCACCAGAATCAAATAATATGGTTGCAGGAATTGCATTAACATAAAACATACCAATTACGAGGTCCCCACCATCAGGAGTATCATCAACGCTGACTTGATTCACCCTGGCTATAGAATATCCCTTGCCAGGGGTCTGTTGCTTGCTCTGGGCTGGAGTAGTAGCAATCCTCTGTGGGCAGACATTTGCATAATGACCAATCTTCCCACACTTGAAACATTGAGTGCCCGGACTCTGTCCTGCAAACTTCGTCGGGGTGCCAGTGGGTGTAGCCTGTCGAGTAGGTGTCCTCAGTGGTGATTGCTGAACTGGGCGCGGTCCTCCTGGTCGAGGCGGTGTACTCTGTGGTGAACTGTAGCGAGGACGAACACTGCTGCTACCCTGTCCCTGTGAGATAGCCTTCCTCTTCAAATCGCCCAGTTGAACACGCTTGTGTTCAATAGCCAGTGCCTTATCAAGCAGCCTCTGAAATGATGGAAATGTGTGTGCCACTAGAGCATACTGCAGTGGTCCATTAAGTCCTTCAATGAAATGCTCCTGCTTCCTCTCATCCTCAGCAACTTCCTCTGGAGCATATCTGGATAGCTGAATAAACTTGTCGCGGTACTCGCTGACTGACATACTTCCTTGTTTCAGCGACAGAAACTCCTTCTTCTTGATCTTTATCATCCCAGCTGGAATATGGTAGTTCCTGAACTGCGTACTGAACTCTGCCCAAGCAATAGTATCCGCAGCATCATGGGCAGCAGTATAAGAATCCCACCAGTCAGCAGCAGGACCAGTCAGACGTCCAGAAGCATACAAGACCTTCTCCCGATCAGTGCATTGTGCAATATTCAGCATCTTCTCAATTGACTTCAACCAATCGTCTGCATCAAGTGGATCTGGCGAGCTGGCGAAGGTCGATGGCTTGTGACTCATAAACTCCCGGTGCTTATCACGAGGAGGAACTGGTGGTGGTGGAGGCAGTGGCACTTGTTGCTGCTGTTGCTGTTGTTGAAGCTGTTGTTGCGCCCTCCTTTCCTGGCGTATCTCATCTCGCTCCTGGCGCAACTCCTGTCGTATATCCTCTCTTTCTTGACGCATCTCCTGGCGTTCTTGCTGCATCTGAGCACGCATATCAGCCATGGTGTCTGCCATCTGCTGCATCACCGCCATCTGAGCAGCAACCAGTGGGTCAACTCCGCCTGGTGGAGGATTGGGAGGATTCATCCCCGCAGGTTGTGGCTGAGGTTGTCTTCGAGCGTGTTGGTTAGGAGGCAAGTCAATTCCACCACCCCTCCTGGTATTGACCATCTGAGTTAGATACATATGGTAAGAAAGAGCAGTAGACAAGGCAGTAATTACAATCATGTTACTTTGGGGAATTTATTAGCTAAGCAGATTAATATTTCACCTACTATAGCTAATTCAATACCTTATGTGGTACATGCTGAGATGTCCATCTATAGTAATTCAATCAATCAAAGAAGCAAATCAGGCATTTAGCATCAGCACAATCAAACAACATTTTTAATAGAGAAAATAGTTTTAATTTTGTCTTAGGCTTCCTATCTCTTAAAAATGTCATAAGGGTAGGGATTCCAAGGTGTGAAATCCATCTTGTCTTAGAGTAGAAAAGGTGAGAATGATCAGAGTAGAACAGTAGAAGGTGAGACAAGATCAAGATGAGTGTAGAAAGAATCAGAGTAAGGTGAGTGTAGAATGAATCAGAATGAGATAAGTAGGTAAGGGTCTGTCCATTTCTATCTAGGTTTCGTCCTACAGTCAACATTTCCTCTGATACCACTTCTGTAACACCCGGTTTTAAGGGACAAAGCCGGGTGCATCTCATACATGCGCCAAGAAGACAACACATATAATAACAGAGTGTATAGAGTTAAATGTCATTAACAGCAGAGTATTTATTACATAGCGGAAGACTTATTACAAAATAAAATAATAAAGATAAAACGAACTAAGGATCGTAGGCGCCAATGTCGACTGAGAAACGCCACCTAGATCAGATCGAACTCCTCAGTGTTAGGCAGCTCCTCTTCAACAACCTGTTCTTCTCCTGTGGGGGGGGTGTGAGACAGCAAGAGTGAGCTCACATACGATCATAGCTCAACAAGTCGTGGGGAATAATGTGACATGAGCTCACCAAAGGTGGGAGTTCAAGTAGTGTAAGGCTGATCAATGAAATAAAGGCTAAGGCTGAGCATTGCTTTTATAAGTTGGTCAAAATTTTATTAGCAATTACTAAGTGTAAGTAAATACCAAACCATAGTAATAATAAGGAACAGTAATAGTAAAATAATCCCAAATGCGATGCAAATGTCAAATTAAACTTAAGTTCCATAGTTAATCATGTGAGGGTCCGAGCCGCTCATGACCGTGAGCACGGCTAGTATACTAGTTTTACACTCTGCAGAGGTTGCGCATCTTTACCCACAAGTCGTGTATCCCATGTCGCCAGGGTTTGCAAGGCCCTTAGACACTACCGAGGTGAATGGCTAGGGATCCACTACGAGGCCTTTACAAAGTTCCACTAGCTTCCGAAAACCCGCTACAGTTTATGGGAAGATCCAGTACAGGGTTCCTGGCTGATAGCCATCGCAGCAAAATCAACCAGGGACCTCCCCGCACTGACCTCTCCCCTACTGCCCTTGCCCCTTTCGGGTAAGGTAGTCTTCCACTAGCTTTCCTAATTAGTCAGCCAAGGGCATCCCATTAAACCCTTGTGGTAGCACTGTTTTCCCGGGTGGTCGCTCCATGTTCCCATTAATTTAATGATCTCAACATGAACAATAATAATAACAGGATAATAACAGAATAATCATGAATAATGAATCTCCATACCCAATCCACATAAAGCAATAGCAAGTACTACCCAAAAATATTCCAGGGGTGAACAAGGTATAGAGGTAATCAAAACTGGGGTACATAAAGGATCCCATCAAAATTAACCTATGCAGATCATTATAATTAATAAGAACATGGCTGGGAAAAGTAAGTGATCAAGGGCACAACTTGCCTGTAATGAGCTCCTGCTCAGCTACTTCTACTTGTTGAACCTCAGTTTCCACAGTGGCTTGTTCGTCTACTCGCATCAACACAATACATACATAGTATAGCCAAAATCAACATCACACCAAATAGATGAATAAAATATACAGTAAAAATCTACACATTAAAATGAAATCATAGGAACTGGAATCACTGAATTTGGAGTTATAGAATTTAAGTTATGAATTTTCTAAGATTTAAGGTGATTATAATAGGATTAGATGATAAATTTATTTTCTAACAGAGTTCATGTCAAAACAGTGATTCTAATTGGTAGATAATAATATTACAAAATTTTAGAAATTGGAATGACTCAATTTGGAGCTAAAATGAATTTTCTATGCATTTTACAAGTTTCTAGATTTGTTTTTGTATTAAAAATGAATTTCTAATATTAATTTCTCTGTTTTTAATACTCTCGGGACTGGGCGTCAAATTCCAGAAAACTCAGGGGGTCTGGCGTAAGTTATCCTAGACTCAGTGAATAGTAACACATGGACGGCGGGTTGATTCTGCGAAAGCCGGGGGTCTCTTTAGAAAAACTGCCCCGCGAAGGGGTATGGGCGAATCTCGGCCGATGGATTAAACACCGAGGGCGCAGATTAAACTAGACGCGCCACATGCCGTTAGCGCACGGATTCCACCCGATCGGGATCCTACGTCCAGGATCTCATAAACTCAGAATCTGATCCCACGCGCACGATCCCGCATCAACGGTCGCGGATCCAACCGGCAAGCGCGCTCTAATCTACACCGTCCAGCGGCCATCCGACGGCAGACCGGTCGTCTTCCCCCCCAACAGAGCCAAGCTGGGGAGCGCTCCTGCCCACGGCGGCCATCTCGCCGGCGCTCCCCAAATTCTACCGCCCCGGTGACTAAGCTTAATTAATCGCGTGAGGAAAACCAAATTGATGGCTAGGAGAACATGGAGGAGGTGTCTCACCGGTAATCGTCGCGGCGAAAAGGTCGGTCCGCGGCGAGGGGAGATTCTGCGGCGGTGAAGTGCGTGAACGTAGGATTCCTCGGCTGTCCGGTCCTTGTCGAGGTACGTACAGCTCATACGCAGTTTGGCGATCGCCCCAGACCCGCTTTGCCGACCTCGGATGGCGGCGCAACGCACGACGACGGTAGCGGGCGCTGGCGCACGAAGCTGCACACGGCGAGTGCGAGCGCGATTGACGTCGGTCTGGGCTCGGT
Organism: Zea luxurians; assembly: GCA_029449295.1. Taxonomy (NCBI): domain Eukaryota; kingdom Viridiplantae; phylum Streptophyta; class Magnoliopsida; order Poales; family Poaceae; genus Zea; species Zea luxurians. The sequence goes on along the minus strand of JAOPSE010000177.1, from coordinate 230,455 downwards.
ATGGGAAGGTAGGTAAAGGTGAGATGGCGAGTGCGGCCGAGGAATCGTTCGCCACCCTTATCTAGCCGCGAGAGCAACGACCCAAGCGAGATCGCCGGCGTCAACCACGGCGGAGGGTGCGGCATTTTCGTTGAATCCAGGTCGAGGCGGTGGGGCCATGCTGTCGGTGCAACAGAGGGGGCGTAGGTCAGGATGACCGGTGGGGCTCGCCAGTTGGCGTCCAACGCCGTGACGCGCGCGAGGCATCAGCTGACGAAGCGGGCCCACGCGCCGGCGCTGGCGTGCGGAGGCGGAGCCCAGGAATGGGCCAAGCGCGGGTTACTTTTCCTTGGTGGGCCGAATTCGAGTATAGGGCCCAAGTAAGCTTTTCTTTTTTTTCTTTTTATTTTTTTCCTGTTTTCTTTCTTCTAGGTTTAAATTTGAATTTTGAACTTAGTTTTCAACCCTTGTGCACATTTGTTATCAAATCATATTCTGGAATATGAAATACAAATTTTTGGAGTATATTTATATTATTTTCTTTATTTTCATCACATTTCTCTTCTTCCTTTAAACCCTAGTTTTCAATGTGGCCTAATCAAGCTTCAAATAATTATTACCTTTTTATCCTTATCATCATGGTTTTATTTAATGCACAACACATAAAACTCCAACAAATGCACTTTTTTCTTTATTTTAGAATAATTGTTTTATTTAGTCACTCTCAAATACATAGGTGCTCTTTTTATGATGTAAATGAAACACACAAAATGAGGAACTCTCTTTATTACACTTGGTATACAACTTGAGTATTACACGTCCTCAGGCTCCAGACCACCGAGGGGAGTTCCTTCATCCATCGCTTGCCGAACTTGTTGAGGTCATTGTAAATCCGAGGCTTGAGTCCTTGTAGAATCATGCCGTTGGCACGCTCTACCTGCCCATTCGTCATGGGATGAGCTACGGCAGCCCAGTCCACCCGGATGTTGTGATCCTCGCAAAAATCTAAGAATTTTTTGCCGGTGAACTGGGTGCCGTTGTCGGTGATGATGGAGTTTGGGACCCCGAAGCGATGGATGATGTTGGTGAAGAACGCCACCGCCTGCTCGGACCTGATGCTGTTCAGGGGTCGGACCTCGATCCACTTGGAGAATTTGTCGACGGCGACCAGCAGGTGCGTGTAGCCCCCGGGCGCCTTCTGCAGAGGGCCGACGAGGTCTAGACCCCACACAGCGAAGGGCCAGGTGATGGGTATCGTCTGCAGAGCCTGAGCGGGCAGGTGGGTCTGCTTCGCATAGAATTGACACCCTTCGCAGGTGCGGACAATTCTAGTGGCGTTAGCCACCGCCGTCGGCCAGTAAAAGCCTTGCCGGAAAGCGTTCCCGACAAGGGCTCGAGGCACTGCGTGATGGCCGCAAGCCCCCGAGTGTATCTCTTGCAGGAGTTCCTGGCCTTCGGCGATGGAGATGCACCGCTGGAGGATGCCCGAGGGGCTGCGGTGGTAAAGCTCCTTCTCATCGCCCAGCAAGACGAACGACTTGGCGCGTCGCGCTACCCGCCGAGCCTCGGCTTGGTCGAGGGGTAGCTCTCCCTGGCGGAGATATTGCAGGTACGGGGTCTGCCAATCTTGATCAGGCGGGACCCCGCCCCGCTCCTCCTCGATGCGCAGCGCCTCGCCCTCGGGGGCCGAGGGTTCCTCGGGCTGAACTGAGGATGGCTCGGGCTGGGCCGAGGGTGCCTCGGACGAGGCCGAGGGCGCCTCGGGCTCGGGCGTGTCGCTGACCTTGACAGAGGGTTGGTGCAGATCTCGGGAGAAGACGTCCGGGGGAACCGTCGTTCGCCCCGAGGCTATCTTTGCCAGCTCGTCCGCAGTCTCGTTGTAGCGCCGGGTGATGTGGTTAAGCTCGAGCCCGTAGAATTTATCTTCCAGGCGTCGAACCTCATCACAGTAGGCCTCCTTCTTCGGGTCGCGGCAGTGGGAGTTTTTCATGACCTGGTCGATGACGAGCTGCGAGTCGCCGCGAGCGTCGAGGCGTCGGACCCCTAGCTCGATGGCAATTCGCAATCCGTTGATTAGAGCTTCGTACTCTGCCACATTGTTGGACGCCGGGAAATGGAGGCGTAGCACGTAGCGCAGGTGTTTCCCGAGGGGCGAGACGAAGAGCACGCCCGCGCCGGCTCCCATCTTCATCAGCGACCCGTCGAAAAACATGGTCCAGAGCTCCGGTTGGATCGGAGCCGTCGGCAACTGGGTGTCGACCCATTCGGCTACGAAGTCCGCCAGTACCTGGGACTTGATGGCCTTCCGAGGGGCGAACGAGATCGCCTCGCCCATGATTTCCACCGCCCACTTTGCGATCCGTCCCGAGGCCTCTCGGCACTGGATGATCTCCCCCAGGGGGAAGGATGACACCACAGTTACCAGATGAGACTCGAAGTAATGTCGCAACTTTCGCCTTGTCAGGATCACTGCATACAGCAGCTTCTGAACTTGTGGGTAGCGGGTCTTGGTTTCGGACAGCACCTCGCTGACGAAGTAAACTGGCCTCTGAATGGGCAATGCATGCCCCTCTTCTTGCCTTTCGACCATGATCGCGGCGCTGACCACCTGAGTGGTAGCGGCGACGTAGACCAAGAGGGCTTCTCCATCAGCTGGGGGCACCAAGACAGGCGCCTGGGTGAGGAGCGCCTTTAGGTTCCCGAGGGCTTCCTCGCCTCGGGGGTCCAAGCAAAGGATTCAGCCTTCCTTAAGAGACGGTACAGGGGCAGGCCTCTTTCGCCGAGACGCGAGATGAAACGGCTCAAGGCCGCAAGACATCCCATGACCCTCTGTACGCCTTTTAAGTCCTTGATGGGCCCCATGCTGGTGATGGCTGCGATCTTCTCCGGGTTGGCTTCGATGCCCCGCTCGGAGACGATGAATCCCAGGAGCATGCCCCGGGGCACCCCGAAGACACACTTCTCGGGATTGAGCTTGACGTCCTTCGCCTTGAGACACCGGAATGTCACCTCAAGGTCGGAGAGAAGGTCGGAGGCTTTCCTTGTCTTGACCATGATGTCATCGACGTAGGCCTCGACCGTGCGACCGATGTGTTCGCCGAACACATGGTTCATGCACCGCTGGTACGTGGCACCCGCGTTCCTCAAACCGAACGGCATGGTGACATAGCAATACATGCCGAAGGGCGTGATGAAAGAAGTCGCGAGCTGGTCGGACTCTTTCATCTTGATTTGATGATACCCTGAGTAGGCATCGAGGAAAGACAGGGTTTCGCACCCAGCAGTGGAATCCACGATTTTGATCGATGCGAGGTAGAGGGTAGGGAACCTTCGGACATGCTTTGTTGAGACCAGTGTAGTCTACACACATCCGCCATTTCCCCCCTTTCTTCCTTACAAGCACAGGGTTGGCAAGCCATTCGGGATGGAATACCTCTTTGATGAACCCTGCTGCCATCAGCTTGTGGATCTCCTCGCCTATCACCCTGCGCCTTTCCTCGTCGAATCGGCGCAGTGGCTGTCTGACCGGTCGGGCTCCGGCTCGAATATCCAGCGAGTGCTCGGCGACATCCCTCGGTATGCCGGGCATGTCCGAGGGACTCCACGCAAAGACGTCGGCGTTCGCGCGGAGAAAGTCGACGAGCACTGCTTCCTATTTGGGGTCGAGCCCGGAACCGATCCGGATCTGCTTGGAGGTGTCGCCACTGGGGTCGAGAGGGACGGCCTTAACCGTCTCCGCTGGCTCGAAGTTGCCGGCGTGTCGCTTCACGTCTGGCACCTCTCGGGAGAGGTTTTCCAGGTCGGCGATGAGGGCCTCGGACTCGGCGAGGGCCTCGGCGTACTCCACGCACTCCACATCGCATTCGAACGCGTGCTTGTACGTGGGGCCGACGGTGATGACCCCGTTGGGGCCCGGCATCTTGAGCTTCAGGTAGGTGTAGTTGGGGATGGCCATGAACTTCGTGTAGCATGGCCTCCCTAACACTGCGTGGTAGGTTCCTCGGAACCCGACCACCTCGAACGTCAAAGTCTCCCTTCGGAAATTGGAGGGTGTTCCGAAGCAGACAGGAAGGTCGAGCTGTCCGAGGGGCTGGACGCGCTTCCCAGGAATGATCCCGTGGAAGGGCGCAGCGCCTGCTCGGACAGAGGACAGATCGACGCGCAGGAGCCTGAGGGTCTCGGCGTAGATGATATTGAGGCAGCTGCCCCCATCCATCAGGACCTTGGTGAGTCTGATGTCGCCGATGATGGGATCGACGACGAGCGGGTACTTTCCCGGGCTCGGCACGTGGTCGGGGTGGTCATCTTGGTCGAAGGTGATGGGCTTGTCGGACCAGTCTAGGTAGACTGGTGCCGCCACCTTCACCGAGCAGACCTCCCGACGCTCTCGCTTGCGATGCCGAGCCGAGGCATTCGCCGCATGCCCTCCGCAGATCATGAAGCAGTCGCGGACCTCGGGGAACCCTCCTGCTTGGTGATCTTCCTTTTTGTCGTCGTCGCGGGCCCTGCCACCCTCTGCGGGTGGCCCGGCCTTGTGGAAGTGGCGCCGAAGCATGACGCACTCCTCGAGGGTGTGCTTGACGGGCCCCTGATGGTAAGGGCACGTCTCCTTGAGCATCTTGTCGAAGAGGTTGGCACCTCCGGGGGGCTTCCGAGGGTTCTTGTACTCGGCGGCGGCGACAAGGTCTGCGTCGGCGGCGTCGCGTTTCGCTTGCGACTTCCGCCTGCCTTTCTTCTTGGCGTCGCACGGAGTAGACGCCTCGGAAGCATCTTCCGACGGGCGGCCCTGGGGCTGCTTGTCCTTTCGGAAGATGGCCTCGACCGCCTCCTGGCCAGAGGCGAACTTGGTGGCGATGTCCATCAGCTCGCTCGCCCTGGTGGGGGTCTTGCGACCCAACTTGCTCACCAGGTCACGGCAAGTGGTGCCGGCAAGGAACGCGCCGATGACATCGGAGTCGGTGATGTTGGGCAGCTCGGTGCGCTGCTTCGAGAACCGCCGGATGTAGTCCCGAAGAGACTCTCTCGGCTGTTGCCGGCAGCTCCGGAGGTCCCAGGAATTCCCGGGGCGCACGTACGTGCCCTGGAAGTTGCCGGCGAAAGCTTGGACCAAATCCTCCCAGTTGGAAATCTGCCCCGGAGGCAGGTGCTCCAACCAAGCGCGAGCAGTGTCGGAGAGGAACAGGGGGAGGTTGCGGATGATGAGGTTGTCGTCGTCCGTTCCACCCAGTTGACAGGCCAGGCGGTAGTCCGCGAGCCACAATTCCGGTCTTGTTTCCCCCGAGTACTTTGTGATAGTAGTCGGGGGTCGGAATCGGGTCGGAAACGGCGCCAGCCGAATGGCTCGGCTGAAGACCTGCGGACCGGGTGGTTCGGGCAAGGGACTCCGGTCCTCCCCGCTGTCGTAGCGTCCCCCACGCCTGGGGTGATAGCCTCAGCGCACCCTTTCGTCGAGGCGGGCCCGACGGTCGCGATGAGGGTGCTCGTCGCCGAGGTGGCCCGGGGCCGCAGGCGCGGTGTTGCGCGTGCGACCGGTATAGACCGAGGCTTCCCGCGTGAGTCGGGAAGTCGCGGCACGAGGTTCCGAGGGGTATCCCTGCCTTCGGGAGGTGGAGCTCTCGGCCCGCCGGGCCGCAGCGCCTTCCAGGAGATGCTTGAGCTCTCCCTGGATTCGCCGGCCCTCGGTGGTTGATGACTCCGGCATCGCGCGGAGGAGCATCGCTGCGGCTGCCAGGTCCTGACCGGTCCCGCCGGATGCGGGTGGCGGCCTGTCCCTGGCATCGTTGGCGATGCGGTGCTGGAGACCCTGGGGCAGGTGACGTATTTCTCCGGCCGGGGGCTGGCCCGCCCATACCTGCCCGACGTCCCGGCGGATCGACTCGAGCGCTCCTGCCCCCTCGTCGAGCCCGGCCTGCGCCCCACGGACTTGCTCGAGCTGTGGGTCGTAACCCCCCGCCGGAACGGGGACCACAGCTAGCTCCCGCGGGATGTCGGCACGAGGCACTGGCCTAGGGAGATCACCTTCCTCCGGCATGCCGAGACGGCTGCCTCCGGAGGGATCCCCTAACTCGACGTGGAAACATTCGCGGCTCGAGCCGCAGTCCTTGTCGTCAAGGCTGCGGCTGCCGTCGGAACAGTCGGAGAGGCAGTAGTTGCATGCGGTCATGAAGTCCCGCATGGCACTGGGGTTGCCAGATCCAGAGAAATCCCAGCAGATGCTGGGGTCGTCATCTTCCTCGGACCCAGAGGGCCCGTAGGTCGAGACACCCGTCAATCGGTCCCAAGGCGACCGCACACGAAACCCAAGAGGGGTTGCATTCACCTCAACACGAGCGCCCGCCAAAGCGAGGTCGCTAGGCGGGTTGAGGTCGAGTCGAAATGACGAAGGATGGGAAGCAGTCGGTACCTTTTGGTCGACGAGGAGCGACGAAGTCACCTCGGGGGCTGATCGCGCCGTCGTCCTGGGTACGAGGGCGACGTCCTGCAGGCCCTCCGTGAGCGTGCTGGCGTCGTCCACTTGCTCGACAGCCGACGGAGCGCAGCCTCTCGCTCGGCCCTGGTTGCCCCGTCTCCTCCTCCGATGGCGAGGGAGAGGATGGGGCGAGCTTGAAAGTTGTCCTTCCCCCACGCGGGAAAGACGTCGTCGATTCCGCCGGCGGCGGGCGGGCTGTCGGCCACCATTGTCGCCGCCGCGCGGCGGTGGAAGGAGTATCATGTCGTAGCCGCCGTCGAAAGACATGAACTCGAGGCTCCCGAAACGGAGCACCGTCCCGGGTTGGAGAGGTCGTTGGAGACTGCCCATCTGGAGCTTGACGGGAAACTGCTCGTCAACACGCAGCAGGCCCCTACCTGGCACGCCAACTGTCGGCATTTCGAGACTGGGGGGTCCCTGAGCCGACGAGTGAGTGTGCCGCGTGCCCCAGCCCAGATGGGTCGAGCGCGTGGGCGAGCGCGAAGGGGGGAAGAGCGAGGTGGCCGGAGCCGGGTCGTGAGGGAGGCGGAGATCCCGCGGCCTTCGTGTTCGTCCCGCGCCCAGGTCGGGTGCGCTTGCAGTAGGGGGTTACAAGCGTCCGCGCGGGTGAGGGGAGCGAGCGGCCCCAAGAGAGCGCCTGCCCCTGCCCTCGTTCCCGCGAGGCCAACCTTCTCTAAGAAGGCCCTGGTCCTTCCTTTTATAGGCGCAAGGAGAGGATCCAGGTGTACAATGGGGGTGTAGCAGAGTGCTACGTGTCTAGCGGGGGAGAGCTAGCGCCCTAAGTACATGCCAAGGTGGCAGCCGGAGAGATCTTGGCACCCAGCTGGTGTGGTGTCGTGGCTGTTGGTGGAGCAACGGAGCCTGGCGGAGGGACAGCTGTCGGAGCTGTTGGGTCCTTACTGACGTCCCCCTGCTTCCGTAAGGGAGCTGAGAGCCGCCGTCGTCATAGGGCTAGCGGGGCGCCATCATTGCCTATCTGGCAGAGCTAGCCAGATGGGACGTCAGTCTTGTTCTCTGCGGCCCGAGTCGGCTCGGGGTAGGGTGATGATGGCGCTTCCTGTTGACGTGGCGGACTTGTGCCCTAGGTCGGGCGACGTGGAGGCTCCTCCGAAGCCGAAGTCGAGTCTGTCCTGCATGGCCGAGGCCGAGCCCGAGCTCCTGGGTCGGGCGAGGCGGAGGTCGTTCGGCAGAGGCCAGGGCGGATTCCGACCCCTGGGGTCGGGCGAAGCGGAGTTCGTCGTCTTCTGGAGCCTAGCCCGAGTCCGAGCCCTGAGTCGGGCGGAGCGGAGTTCGCCGTCTTCCGGGGCCTTAGCTCGAGTCCGAGCCCTGGGTCGGGTGGAGTGGAGTTCGCCGTCTTCCGGGGCCTTAGCCTGAGTCCGAGCCCTGGGTCGGGCGGAGCGGAGTTCGCCGTCTTCCGGGGCCTTAGCCCGAGTCCGAGCCCTGGGTCGGGCGGAGCGGAGTTCGCCGTCTTCCGGGGCCTTAGCCCGAGTCCGAGCCCTGGGTCGGGCGGAGCGGAGTTCGCCGTCTTCCGGGGCCTTAGCCCGAGTCCGAGCCCTGGGTCGGGCGGAGCTTCCTATGGCGCCCTCGGCAAGGCCTGGCTGCCCGTCAGTCTCACTCTTTGCGTTAAACGCCCCTGTGACTTGGTCGGTCGGCGCGGCGATTTAGTCAGGGTTGCTTCTTATCGAAGACAAGGCCTTGGGCGAGCCGGAGATGCGTCTGCCGTGAAAAGGGGGCCTCGGGCGAGACGGAAACACCTCAGGGTCGGCTGCCCTTGCCCGAGGCTAGGCTCGGGCGAGGCGTGATCGAGTCGCTCGTATGGACTGATCCCTGACTTAATCGCACCCATCAGGCCTCTGCAGCTTTATGCTGATGGGGGTTACCAGCTGAGAATTAGGCGTCTTGAGGGTACCCCTAATTATGGTCCCCGACAGGCAATATATCGACGATGAATAAACGGGCGAAAAGTACCCTGGCCTCATAGGATGAACAAACGATGCTTGTCGCGTCGCCTTTTGGGTCGTTTTGTTCGACCGTTTTGTTTTAGCAGGTGACCGGGGTTTCTTTGTTGACTGATCACGTGGAACGGACTTTTTGCTAGCATTTTTGGAGAACAACTGATCAAAAGTAGGGTCGGTTTTGATCAGCCGACTATATGTGCTTTGACCTTGCGTCTTTTTCCTTGCTCCGTGTAGAGGTTGACGCCTTTGGTCATAGGTGGACTGTCCGGCTGAGTTAGCCAGACCGTTTGTCTGAGCACCGGATCATCCGCACGTAGGTGCTGGACCATCTACGAAGCTCGGGCTAGGCTGATGTGTTTGGTTCATTAACTGTGCCTGCCCCCCGGCGTCTTCGGACTTTTTAGCCTTCTCATCCGAAGCCTTTCGAGCAATCTCCTTTTGTGATATATCTGACATGCGAGGATTGCCAATGACGATGCCCTTGCCCTTGCCTTTATCGGCCATTTCGGGCCGAACCAAAACCTTTTTGCATGTGAGTTCTATTGTATTAACAGGAAAAGGTTGTGTGTCTACTTGCATCCCCTGAAAAGCCAATCGACCGTCATTTATGGCCGATTGTATCTGTCGACGAAAAACATTACAATCATTGGTGGCATGAGAAAAGGAATTATGCCACTTACAATAAGCACGTCTCTTTACTTCATCAGGAGGAGGAATAGTATGAGTTAATTTAATGTTGCTGTTTTTCAGTAACTCGTCAAATATTTTATTGCTGTAGGAAACGGGTGACGCCTAAGAGGGGGGGGGTGAATTAGGACTTCTAAAACTTTTACTAAACTAGGCCACAATTAAATCCCTAGAGCAAAACCTATGCAAATAATCAAAACTAGAATGTGCAAACTAGGTTTTGTCTAAGTGTTGCTATCTCTACCGCAAAAGGCTAAGTTTCAATCTATACTAAATAAGTATGACTACAAGATTGAAACTTAAATGCTTAATATAAATGCGGAATGTAAAGAGCTAAGTAGAGAAGCAAACTCTCGTGGATGACGCCGGTATTTTTACCGAGGTATCCGGAACCACGCAAGGTCCCGACTAATCCTCGTTGGTGCCCCTACGCAAAGGGAAGCCCACGCGAGGGCCAAGCACCACGGTCGAGTAACTCCGTAGAGAGCTGCGGGCCTTCTCCACGCGCAAGTGGTGCTCCGCTTCCGGCTCCTCTCGGACGCTCCCCGCCGTCTCCACTATCGAGCTTCCGGCCGAAACGCCGCGGGCCTCGTTCCCTCCGGTACACGGTGGCGGCCGTGACACAAACGCGGTTGTCACGGTCTCGCAAGACTCTCGCCCCACTCGGTACAATTACAACGACTCACGCAAGAGCCGAGGGGTTGTGTGGTTTTACAAAACTCACTCAACTAACTAGGATTCACCTAGAGCAAGCGCTAAAGCGGTCTAACTAACCTAAGCACTTCGCAAAGCACCTACGCTAATCACCGAGTGATTCTATTAAGCACTTGGGTGTTTGAGCTCTTAGAAATGTGCACTGTATGCCTTGGTATGTTGCTTGGGCTCTCACACTTGAGAATGGCCGGTTGGGGTGGTATTTATAGCCTCCACACCCCCAACTAGCCGTTGGACAGAAAGCAGCAGCTTTCTGTTGTCGGGTGCACCGGACAGTCCGGTGCACCACCGGACATTTACTGTGCAGTGTCCGGTGCACGCCACGTTAGCCGACCGTTGGCACCTGTAGCAGTCGACCGTTGGATCCGACCGTTGCCTTCTGCCCGTTGGCACACCGGACAGTCCGGTGCTACAGCCAGAGAGCGCCTGTCTGCGGCCTCTCTGCGCAGACTGTCCGGTGCCACACCGGACAGTCCGGTGCACACCGGACACCAATGTCCGGTGCGCCACTAGGCGCTGGCTGACAGCCCTTATCTTGGATTTCTTCGCTGATTTCTTCGGGCTTCTTTGTTCTTGAGTATTGGACTCCTATGTATCTTTTTATGTCTTCTTTTGAGGTGTTGCATCCTCATTGCCTTGGTCCAATTCTCTTCGCATCCTGTGAACTACAAACACAAACACTAGAAAACTTATTAGTTCACGGATTGTGTTGTTCATCAAACACCAAAACTCAATTAGCCAAATGGCCCGGGGTCCATTTTCCTTACAATCTCCCCCTTTTTGGTGATTGATGACAACACAACCAAAGCAAGCAAATAATACAAGTATTTGAATGAAAATATGCATTTTACTTGCTAAGATGCATGATTGACCCCACAATGTGATATTATGGACTTAAGCCTCCCCCTAACTCCATAATTCACTTACTTCCTATTTTTGGACCAAATAACCAAAACCACTTGAAAAGCCATTTGTAGATATAAAATTTTAAATTGGTGGTGTTTGGTGTTTGATAAAGTTTTCATTGCTTTGGTCCCTAAACTTCTCCCCCTTTGGCATCAACCACCGAAAAGGAAGACATTAAAAGCATGTAGGAAGTAAATAACAGCTTGCCCTCAACAAGAATTTTATCAAATGATATCACTAGAAGGATATTAAATTACACTATGTGAATGATACCACTTGAAGGAGTCCTCAAAAGATTACTCCCCCTAAATGAGTATTCTCCTTTAGAAAGAGTTTTTCTCCCCCTTTAGAGATGAAGAAATACTCCCCCTGACAGAGATCCTCTACTTAGGAAAAAGCATGTGAAAATTAGAGGTGCAAGACATGATTTGAAAAGACTAACTTCCCTTATGCATAGGTAACAGAATATGAGTTAACTACTTATGCATTTTTGCAACATGGAAGCATATGATATGAAATATAGTCTAATCAAATATTGGAGAAGACATGTAAATGATACTGAATGTAGTCTCAAAAGATACCAATTGAAAGTCAATGGTGAGCTTGAGAGACATAAGAGTTCTTAGAGATTTTGCAGTGGAAGATTGTTGTCTTTCTCCGGGGACTTCATTTTCCTTACAATGAGACTATCACATGAAATAGACTTGAAAAGGTGTTAGTCTCAAAGTGTTAGATTATAGAGTAACCTCCCCCTAAAGGTGTGCATACAAGTTTTGAATACTTGTAGGAGACATGCACTTTGATTTGATATCAAGAGGGGCAAATTATCCATAATCCAAACTTTGGCACATATAAGTTAAATGATACACTTTGTAGAAATCAAAATTTTCAATTTATGCATCATTTACTATGGAGTGATATAGAAGCTATGTGTCGTGCTTAAATAAACATTTTAAACCATGTAGGTTTGCTTAAGTATATGAATTGAAAGCAAGCAATCCTACCATGTGATTTACCTAGTATGCATGATTTTAAACAAAAGTACATAACAATTGTAATACTAGGCAAGAAAGGTAAACTAGATAGAAGGTAAATAGATACGCATATCTAAAAATGAAGAATACAATAAAACTAGTTACCTTAGTCATGGGTGGGAAATTTGGGTCCAAAGTTTTTACTAACCCACTTGGCAATAAACTTGATCCAATATGATGTACCCCATGATATACATCCCAACTTTGCCAAGTCTCCAAATTTCCCGATGACCTTCGGTCCACTCACTTCCCTTTCGGGATCCAAACCTTCTTGGTGCTTTTCATGGTTGAAATTATCTCCTTTGGCACCCAGATGCGTTTGGCCCCCTTTCCTTTGTTGGCTTGCTTGTTGGCCTTGATTGCTATCACCTTTCCGTTCTTTTTCTTCTTGATCAAATATGGTGTAGCATCCTTTTTGTTCACCTTTTTGATGTAGGTGTTGGAGATTTTGCTTGATGGCTTTTGCTTGAGCTTTTGCCTTTGTTTATCCCCAGTCATCGCCTTGCATTGGAAAGACTTGTGGCCTTCCTTGTGGCATAGCCTACAAATCACATTTTCTCCCTCTACAGGCTTGTTCACTCCCGCAGTGGTGTTATCCTGTGGAGGTCGGATTTGTTTGGCTTTGCCTTTCTTGTCATACAAAGCCTTGCCAAGGCGAGCCACTTCTTGCTTTAATTGTTCATTTTCCTTTGCAACCTCATCCGAACATGTCTCTACAACAATATTCTCAACAACGACTTGGTTGCAGGGGTTAGAATCGTCAATTAAATCAAAGCAGGAAGTAGAAGCATCTTTCATAATTATTTCAGGTATTTCAACTAAAGATGCTGCTGGGGTGCTACCAATGTTTTCTAGCTTAGTAGTTAGCTCATTATTGTGTATGCTAAGAATTTTCATTTTCTCTAGCAAATTTTCAATAGCTTCTTGGGAGCTAGCTAACTTAGCCTTAAGTTTTTCATTCTTTTTAATAAGGCTATCATCAGTAGCAGTGGATGGAGCACTAGATTCTAATAGCTCAATTTTAGTTGATAGCTCACTATTTAAGTTTGCAAAAGTTTCAATTTTTTCTAGCAAACCTTTGTAATCATTTTGAGAGCTAACCAACTTATTTTTCAAAGTTTTAAGTTGAGCTTTTTGCTTAGTGCAAACATCCTGGAAAAATTTTACGGCTTCCGCAAGCTCTTCTAGAGAGGCCTTTCCCTCACCTTCATCATCACTACTACTTTCATCACTAGAGGATGGAATGCTTTTGTTACCTCTTGCCATAAGGCATTTGTGTGATGACCGTGATGATCGTGACGAGGACCGGTGGCTGCACGTCCTTGGAGGTTCATCTTCACTTGAAGAATCATCCCAAGTTCTAACACTTGTGAGCGCCTTGCCTTTGCTCCTCTCCTTTTTGGGTTTGGCCATATTTGGACAGTTGTCCCTGAAGTGGCCCTTCTCCCCACATGCGAAGCATCCTCTCTTCCTTTGCTTTTTGCTGTCAATGTTAAAGAGAAGATCCTCGACCTGCAGGGGCACACCCATTAGATTAATATTGCGGATCATCCTCATTACCTTTCCGACGCGTCGGATTGTTTCTTCGTCCTCGGAGAATGATGTGCACGGTTGATTATCTTCATCATCATCACTTTCTTCTTCTTCTTCCTCTTCTTCGCTTGAGGAACTTGGAGTGGGAGCCTTCTTTTTGCCCTTCCTTTCATCACATGCAAAAGCATATGGTCTTGAGGAAGTTGGCTCCTCTCCCCGACTCATTTTTCGCGACATCTCAAAGGCCGCGATTTTCCCAATCACAATGGTCGGGGTCATGTTGCTCAAATCCTCCATGTTGTGAAGGATGGTGATGATGCTCCCATATCTTTGTTGTGGTAGCAGGGAGATAATCTTCCTCACAATGTCCGCATCACCTGGCTTATTAATGCCAATAGAATTGAGCTCATTGATAATTAGATTCAAACGAGAATACATGTCTCTAACAAGCTCATCATCTTTCATGGCAAAAGAATTATACTCATTTAAGACTAGGCAATGTTTTTGCTCATGGACATTGGATGTGCCGTCATGGAGTTCATGCAATTTTAGCCAAATCTCATTAGCAGTTTTCAAGGTAAATACTTGATTAAAAATATCCATGCTAAGAGATTCATACAAGCAATTTTTAGCTCTAGCATTTAAATGAATTTCTTTTTCCTCACTCGTGGTGGGTTTCTCGGGATTCTTGAGGGGTTTCATCCCGTCACGAGTGACTCTCCAAACACCTAGATCAACGGCCTCTAGGTAACAAGCCATTCTAGCACTATAATATGGGAAGTTAGTGCCGTCGAAGTGTGGTGGCCTATGGGTATCCATCCCTTCCTCTAAAAAGCGTCGGCTCTTTTAGCGGTGAAGCTAAAGCGTTTCAAATGAGCCAAACCAGGCTCTGATACCACTTGTAGGAAACGGGTGACGCCTAAGAGGGGGGGGGGTGAATTAGGACTTCTAAAACTTTTACTAAACTAGGCCACAATTAAATCCCTATAGCAAAACCTATGCAAATAATCAAAACTAGAATGTGCAAACTAGGTTTTGTCTAAGTGTTGCTATCTCTACCGCAAAAGGCTAAGTTTCAATCTATACTAAATAAGTATGACTACAAGATTGAAACTTAAATGCTTAATATAAATGCGGAATGTAAAGAGCTAAGTAGAGAAGCAAACTCTCGTGGATGACGCCGGTATTTTTACCGAGGTATCCGGAACCACGCAAGGTCCCGACTAATCCTCGTTGGTGCCCCTACGCAAAGGGAAGCCCACGCGAGGGCCAAGCACCACGGTCGAGTAACTCCGTAGAGAGCTGCGGGCCTTCTCCACGCGCAAGTGGTGCTCCGCTTACGGCTCCTCTCGGACGCTCCCCGCCGTCTCCACTATCGAGCTTCCGGCCGAAACGCCGCGGGCCTCGTTCCCTCCGGTACACAGTGGCGGCCGTGACACAAACGCGGTTGTCACGGTATCGCAAGACTCTCGCCCCACTCGGTACAATTACAACGACTCACGCAAGAGCCGAGGGGTTGTGTGGTTTTACAAAACTCACTCAACTAACTAGGATTCACCTAGAGCAAGCGCTAAAGCGGTCTAACTAACCTAAGCACTTCGCAAAGCACCTACGCTAATCACCGAGTGATTCTATTAAGCACTTGGGTGTTTGAGCTCTTAGAAATGTGCACTATATGCCTTGGTATGTTGCTTGGGCTCTCACACTTGAGAATGGCCGGTTGGGGTGGTATTTATAGCCTCCACACCCCCAACTAGCCGTTGGACAGAAAGCAGCAGCTTTCTGTCGTCGGGTGCACCGGACAGTCCGGTGCACCACCGGACATTTACTGTGCAGTGTCTGGTGCACGCCACGTCAGCCGACCGTTGGCACCTGTAGCAGTCGACCGTTGGATCCGACCGTTGCCTTCTGCCCGTTGGCACACCGGACAGTCCGGTGCTACAGCCAGAGAGCGCCTGTCTGCGGCCTCTCTGCGCAGACTGTCCGGTGCCACACCGGACAGTCCGGTGCACACCGGACACCAATGTCTGGTGCGCCACTAGGCGCTGGCTGACAGCCCTTATCTTGGATTTCTTCGCTGATTTCTTCGGGCTTCTTTGTTCTTGAGTATTGGACTCCTATGTATCTTTTTATGTCTTCTTTTGAGGTGTTGCATCCTCATTGCCTTGGTCCAATTCTCTTCGCATCCTGTGAACTACAAACACAAACACTAGAAAACTTATTAGTTCACGGATTGTGTTGTTCATCAAACACCAAAACTCAATTAGCCAAATGGCCCGGGGTCCATTTTCCTTACAATCGCATTTGGCAACATTAAAAGTAAACTTAACTTCTTCTTGTCGATCCTTTCGAATCAATTGTAAAGCAGAACACGTTGAAGGTTTAGCCTGTCCTGGCCAAACTAGTTCGGCGGTGTATACATCCGTGGATTCATCGTCCGAATTATCGTATCCCACTAGATGCATCTTATGGCTAGCCGATTTTGATGTTTCCTTACTTTGGCTTTCACAAGTCATAGCCCGCTGGTGCAAGTGCACTAGCGAAAAGAATTGGGTGCCATCTATTTTTTCTTTTAAGTAGGGTCGCAATCCATTGAAAGCCAGCCCTGTTAGTTGTTTTTCTGCGACATGGATCTGAAAGCATCGGTTTCTAGTGTCCCAGAATCTCCGGATATAGTCATTAACCGATTCTTCAGGCCCCTGTCGGACTGAGGCTAAGTCAGCCAATTCTAATTCATGTTCTCCTGAGAAGAAGTGTTCATGGAATTTCTGCTCTAATTCTTCCCAAGATTTAATAGAGTTCGGTGGCAAGGCTGCGTACCATGCGAATGCAGTATCAGTAAGGGACAACGAGAATAAATGAACGCGGTAGGCTTCCCCATCAGCCAATTCTCCCAAGTGTGCTATGAATTGGCTTATATGTTCATGTGTGCTTTTCCCACCTTCACCAGAAAACTTAGAGAAGTCTGGTATTCTAGTTCCCTGTGGATATGGCACGGTGTCGAATCGGTGGCTATAAGGCTTCCGATACGATTGCCCTGTACCTGACACACTAACACCGAGTTTGTCCCTTAACATCTCGGCTACCTCGTCTCTGAACCTCTCCGCCATGTCTAGCGACCATCCATTGAGTTTGTGGGTGGAAATCTCAGGTTGCCTGACATCGCTCTGTCGGCTTTCCTCCCAGGGATGTTTGAGGTGTGTGTTAGGTGTCCTATCAATGTCACCAGCTCCTACCCTATACCTCTCAGGCTCTCTTGTGGCCGAACAGTATTCAGCCCTATTTCCATGAGGTGGTATGGTATGATTATAATGTGTTGCTGGTGGGGCACCATAATGTTGCTGCGATGAATGTGGGAACTGTGCGTATTGCGTAGCTCTCGGCTCTGTGTATGCATATCCGGACGGTCCGGCGTAAGAGGCCGGATGGTCCGCGACCTGGCCAAATGGTCCGAAGGTATATCCGGATTGTCCAGCCGTATATGGTGCTACGTGGGTAGTCTCGTACCCAGACTGTCTGTCGTAAAGAACTGGACGGTCCGCGATCGGGCCGAATGGTCCAGGGTTGTACTCGGACGGATCGGCCATATATGGCGCGACTTGGGCAGTCTGCGCATGGACTCGTGTAGAGTCGGATGGTCCAGCGTAATACGTCGGCCAGTTCATGCCATATCTGGACGGTCCGACGTAAGATGGCGGACGGTCTGCAACATGTCCGGACGGTCCGGCGTGATGCACCGGACGGTCCGTGATGGGGCCGAATTGTTCAGGGTTGTACCCTAGTGGTCCGGCCATGTACGGTGCGACCTGAGTGTTTTGTGTGCGGGTCTGCATCTGGTCGGACGGTCCGGCGAAATACGCCGGACGGTCCGCGGTATAACCAGACTGTCTAAGATGATGCTCGGACGGTCCGGTCGCGTCCAGTACCTGCCGCGTGCCTAGTGGTTGCGGCTACGATGGTGACACGAAAGTGTGCATCGGCATACCATATGATGGCTGGGTCAAGGGTGACCCATTTATAGCCGATGTGTTTGACGCGGGTGGCTCTGTATTAGACTCTCGCGATGGAAAGCTAGGAGCAGCTTGTCGGCGTTCCGAGACCGGGGGGTCCCTGAGCCGACGAGTGAATGTCGCCGCGTGCCCCAGCCCAGATGGGTCGAGCGCGAGGGCGAGCGCGAAGGGGGGAGAGCGAGGTGGCCAGAGACCGGCATGAGAGAGGTGGGAATCCCGCGACCTTCGTGTTCGTCCCGCGCCCAGGTCGGGTGCGCTTGCAGTAGGGGGTTACAAGCGTCCACGCGGGAGAGGGAGCGAGCGGCTCCAAGCGAGCGCGTGTCTCGTCCTCATCCCCGCGCGACCAACCTCCTCTAAGAGGGCCCTGGTCCTCCCTTTTATAGGCGCAAGGAGAGGATCCAGGTGTACAATGGGGGGTGTAGCAGAGTGCTACGTGTCTAGCGGAGGAGAGCTAGCGCCCTGAGTACATGTCGTTGTGGCAGTCGGAGAGATTTTGGCACCCAGCTGGTGTGATGTCGTGGCCGTCGGAGGAGCGATGGAGCCTGGCGGAGGGACAGCTGTCGGAGCGGTTGAATCCTTGCTGACGTCCTCTTGCTTCTGTAAGGGGGCTGAGAGCCGCCATCGTCACAGAGTATGTAGGGCGCCATCATTGCCTATCTGGCGTGGCGAGCCAGATGGGACGCCGGTCTTGTTCCCTACGGCCCGAGTCAGCTCGGGGTAGGGTGATGATGGCGCCTCCTGTTGACGTGGCTGGTCTACGCCCTAGGTTGGGCGATGTGGAAGCTCCTCCGAAGCCGAGGTCGAGTCCGTCTTCCGTGGCCGAGGTCGGGTCCGAGCCCCAGGTTCGGGCGAGGCGGAGATCGCCGGCTGGTGCCGGGGCGGAGTCCGAGCCCTGGGGTCGGGCGAAGCGGAGTTCATCGTCTTCTGGGGCCGAGCCCAAGTCCGAGCCCTGGGTCAGGCGAGGCGGAGACCGTCGTCTTCTGGGGCCGAGCCCAAGGCCGAGCCCTGGGTCGGGCGAGGCGGAGATCGTCGTCTTCTGGGACTTGGCCCGAGTCCGAGCCCTGGGTCGGGCGGAGTTCGTCGTCTTTCGGGATTTAGCCCGAGTCCTAGCCCTGGGTCGGGCGGAGTTCGCCATCTTCCGTGACTTAGCCCGAGTCCGAGCCCTGGGTCGGGCGGAGTTCGCCGTCTTCCGGGACTTAGCCCGAGTCCGAGCCCTGGGTCGGGCGGAGCGGAGCTTCCTATGGTGCCTTTGGCCGGGCCTGACTGCCTATCAGTTTCACTCTATCAAGTGGCACCGCAGTCGGAGTGGCGCGGACGACGCTGTCCTTCTGTCAGGCCGGCCAGTGGAGCGGCAAAGTGACGGCGGTCACTTCGGCTCTGCCGGCTGGGGGGCGTGCGTCAGGATAAAGGTGTTAGGCCACCTTTGCATTAAATGCTCCTGCGATTTGGTCGGTCGGTGCGGCGATCTGGTTAGGGTTGCTTCTTGGCGAAGGCAAGGCCTCGGGCGAGCCGGAAACATGTTTGCCGCTGAAGGGGGGCCTCGGGCGAGACGGAAATCCTCCGGGGTCGGCTGCCCTTGTCCGAGGCTAGGCTCGGGTGAGGCATGATCGAGTCCCTTGAATGGACTGATCCTTGACTTAATCGCACCCATCAGGCCTTTGCAGCTTTGTGCTGATGGGGGTTACCAGCTGAGAATTAGGAGCCTTGAGGGTACCCCTAATTATGGTCCCCGACAGTAGCCCCCGAGCCTCGAAGGGAGTGTTTGCACTCGCTTGGAGGCTTTCGTCGCACTTTTTTGCAAGGGGACCAACGTTTCTCGGTTGCGCTTTTGTTCCGGTGGGTGCGCGCGAGCGCACCCGCCGGGTGTAGCCCCCGAGGCCTCGGAGGAGTGGTTTCACTCCTTCGAGGTCTTACTGCCTCACGTAGTGCTTCGGCTGGTCTGGTCGTTCCCTCATGCGAGCTGGCCGTAGCCCGGGTGTACGGTCGGGTCCCAAGTTCTCGGGCTGGTATGTTGACGCTGTCAACGGTTCGGCCGGAGCCGGGTTTGCGAGATCAGCCCCCGAGCCTCTGCACAGAGCGAGAGGGCGGTCAGGGGTAGACTCGGCTTTTTTACATACGCCCCTGCGTCGCCTTTCCACAAGGAGGAGGGGGAAAGCGCCATGTTGCCCTCGATGGGCGCCGAACATGGTGTCTCCGATGAGCTGCAAGCGGGTAATCCGAGTGGACGTCCGTGCCCCGTTCGTTAGGGGTCGGCTAGGGGCCCAGAGGCACACCCAAAAGTACCTGCAGGTGATCTGCCAGACCCGGTCCCCTGGCGACGGGGTCCGAGGGCTCGATGCCTCCCTCTGATGGGATTCTGTTACAAGATCGTTCCCGCTGGTCTCGGAAATGTCCTAGGGTACCTCGGGAGCGCAGCCCGTGCCTTGGTTATGTATCGAACGTACCCATGGTCATCTCTCGCTCGGCGTCTGAGGCGGCTGTGAACCCTTCGGGGGCCAGCCTTCGAACCCCTGATCAGTAATGGGCACGGAGCCCGAGTAGCCTGAGGCGGCCGTGGAACCCTTTCGAGGGGCCGGCCTTCGAACCTCTGACCAGTAGTGGGTGCAGGGCCCACGCGATCTGAGGCGGCTGTTGAACCCTTCCGGGGGGCCAGCCTTCGAACCTCTGATCAGTAGGGGGGCTCGGAGCCTGGTTCCTTCTCAGGGAAGGATCCTTTTCGGGGTATCCCCCTTTCCCGGTCCCTGTTGCAAGAGAAAGAAAGAGGAAAAACGGAAAAGGATACGAAATCAAACGATGCGGCGTACCTTTTTTTTGACGCGGTCATTACGGCGAAGGCGAAGCGTCGCTCGCTTCTCCTGCCAGAGGCGCCGCGTGTCCCGCCACGGAGTTGATGCGACAGGGCGAGTGGTTCGCAGGGTAGCCGTTGCGCGTGCGTGAGCCATTCGAGGAACGGGTCACGGGCGCGTTGCCTTCACGCCGTGAGAGAGGGTTCTCTCGCTACCCCCGGATGGGACGTAAGCTTGGCTGACGATGTGACCGCTGCACCTGCCCGCCTGCCACCGCCATTACTGCCGGCCCGTCTTCGGCCGTATTGACCGTCGCGCCAGGCTGGAGCCGCTGGGTCGTGCGCTGGGTGGCCTCGAATCGCGGTATTGGTTCTGTAGTCGAGGAGGCGTGGTGGTGGCGCAGGTGGCGATGCAGTTACTCACACGTAGCAACCGGCGCACCGGTTGCATGATGCGTGGGCCTGGGCCTCCGTGCCGGGCGTGTTGGGAGTCGGAGAAGTGCGCCCACTTGGCGCGGTTGCATGCCGCCTGCACGGCTGCCCGCCCTTTCGCCCGCTGGTCTGGGCAAAAGTGGAGGGTCGCTTGTAACCGCTGGGCGGTTGTACGCACAGCACGCGGCGGTTTGGCTTCTTCTGCTCTGAGTCGGCTTGCATGACGTGTGGGACCCAGCCCCCGCGCCGTAGGGGAGGACCTTGGAGTGTGTTGGAGAAGACTCAGCCCATGACGGCTGGGGACGCAAGTAGGGAGATCCGCCTTTAAAAGGAGGGTGACCCCCTTGGAAGGAGACCATGTCTTCGCTTATGCATCGTGTCTTTCCACCTTCCAAGCCCCCGGATGGGGGAGATCTGCCGTCTTTCCGCCTCGTCGTTGGGGGAACACAACTCCGTGGGAGTTGGCACCTTTCAGCCATCGTTCGGCTTCAAGGATTTTCATCACGCAGCCCGGTTGCACCCCTCCGCTGGTGGTCACCCAAGACGGTGACCTCCAGCCCCTGGATGGGGAGGGGCAAGCGGGGCTGTGATCTTGGTCCCGCCCTCAGCCTCGAGGGTGTTCGTCATCCTCGCTGGAGCGGGGGGAGAGGCGAGCCGGGGCTCTACCTCCCGTGCGGGCCGGCGGGCCACCTCTTCTTCCAGCTTTTGGTGGTGGCAAACACCCTCCAGCCCTGCGGAGGAGACGTCCTCCAGCCATGCCGGGGAAAGCGAACTGTTGCTGCCCAGCTAGGATGCAACATTCCATCCTCTTCCTTGCATTCGAGGCAAGGACGGCAGCGAGGACCCGCCGGTGCGCTTGGGAGCGGCCCGCTCTTTGGCTTTAATAGCTGGTTCGTGTCCCTTGAGCGGGAACGCGAACGAGAGCCCTCCAGCGGCCGCGTCCGTCCTGGGACCATGGCTGCTGCTGCAGAGGTCGCTGGCGGGTCCCCCGGTGTTCGTCGCCTCGCAGGCTCGAGGTTGTTCATACCCGCGGGGACAGAACCAGAGTTCTGTTTGTAATGGCACTTCGAATGCCAGTGTTTTTGTTCATTGTGGCTGCCGGGGCCTGAACTTGTATGTACTTTCGGCACAGAGCCATGTTTTTTCCTCATTTTCGAGCACTAAGACTCGCCTGTTGGTTGTCTGAACCGCTTCACCAAGCGTGAGTCGCCCCGTGTAAAGGTGACGAGTGAGGTATCTGTATCCTGGAGGTGTAGGAGTCCCTCGGCTCGGTCGGCCTTGTTGTCCGAGGCTTCTCTAGCTTAATTAAAGGAACCCCTCGGCCGCTCTTCGATGAGCCGAGGCCAGGGGTAGCGGCGTCAATGAAAGTCGCCTAGAGGGGGGGTGAATAGGGCGAAACTGAAAATCACAAAAATAATCACAACTACAAGCCGAGTTAGCGTTAGAAATATAAACAAGTCCGCGAGAGAGGGTGCAAAACAAATCGCAAGCAAATGAAGAGTGTGACACGCGGATTTGTTTTACCGAGGTTCGGTTCTCGCAAACCTACTCCCCGTTGAGGAGGCCACAAAGGCTGGGTCTCTTTCAACCCTTCCCTCTCTCAAACGGTCCCTCGGACCGAGTGAGCTTTTCTTCTTCTCAATCAAACGGGAACAAAACTTCCCCGCAAGGGCCACCACACAATTGGTGCCTCTTGCCTTGGTTACAATTGAGTTTTGATCACAAGAACAAGTGAGAAAGAAAGCGATCCAAGCGCAAGAGCTCAAAAGAACACGGCAAATCTCTCTCGCTAGTCACTAAAGGCTTGAGTGGAATTGGAGAGGATTTGATCTCTTTGGTGTGTCTAGAATTGAATGCCTAGCTCTTGTAAGTGGTTGGAAGTTGGAAAACTTGGATGACTTGAATGTGGGGTGGTTGGGGGTATTTATAGCCCCAACCACCAAACTAGCCGTTTGGTGAGGCTGTCTGTTCGATGGCGCACCGGACAGTCCGGTGCACACCGGACATGTCCGGTGCGACAGCCACGTCACCAAAGCCGTTGCAATATGACCGTTGGAGTTCTGACTTCTGGGCCCGCCTGGATGTCCGGTGCACACCGGACATGTACTGTTTGATGTCCGGTGTGCCTGCTCCCGCGTGCCTGACAACTGCGCGGTTCAGGCGCGCATTAAATGCGCCTGCAGGTGACCGTTGGCGCGAAGTAGCCGTTGCCCCGAGGTTGCACCGGACAGTCCGGTGTACACCGGACATGTCCGGTGAATTATAGCGGAGCAGTCTTCGCGAATTCCCGAGACTGGCGAGTTCCGGAGCCGCGTCTCAAATGAGCACCGGACAGTCCGGTGAATTTTAGCGCGCTGGCTCTGGAAAATTCCCGAGGGCGACGAGTTTGAGCTGAAGTCCTCTGGTGCACCGGACACTGTCCGGTGTACACCGGACAGTCCGGTGTGCCAGACCAGAGGGGCCTTTGGTTGCTCCTTTGCCCTTTTGTTGAACTCAACACATGGTCATTTTATTGGCTAAGTGTGAACCTTTTGCACCTGTATAACTTTTACACTAGAGCAAACTAGTTAGTCCAATTATTTGTGTTGGGCAATTCAACCACCAAAATTATTTAGGAACTAGGTATAAGCCTAATTCCCTTTCAATCTCCCCCTTTTTGGTGATTGATGCCAACACAAACCAAAGCAAATATAGAAGTGCATAATTGAACTAGTTTGCATAAGGTAAGTGCAAAGGTTGCTTGGAATTGAGCCAATAAATACTTACATGATGCGCATGGATTGTTTTCTTTGTTTTTGACATATTGGACCACGCTTACACCACAAGTTTTGTTTTTGCAAATTCTTTTGTAAATTCTTTTCATAGTCCTTTTGCAAGATAGTCAAAGGTAAATGAATAAGATTTTGCAAAGCATTTTCAAGTTTTGAAATTTTCTCCCTTTGTCCCAAATGCTTTTCCTTTGACTAAACAAAACTCCCCCTCAAATAAGGTCTCCTCTTAGTGTTCACGAGGGTTTTAAGATATCAAATTTGAAAATACTACTTACTCCCCCTTTAGAACACAAAGAGATACCAATTTTGAAATTTACCAAATGAAAATCATCAATTTTAAAATTAGGGTGGTGGTGCGGTCCTTTTGCTTTGGGCTCATATTTTCTCCCCCTTTGGCATGAATCGCCAAAAACGGAATCATTAGAGCCCTATAAAGTATTTTCTCCTCCTTTGGTCATAAAATATATGAGTAAAGATTATACCAAAGATGGAGGGTGATGCGGAGCGACAGCGAAGGATGAGTAGTAGAGTGGAGTGGAAGCCTTGTCTTCGCCGAAGACTCCAATTCCCTTTCAATATACCTATGACTTGGTTTGGAATACACTTGAAAACACATTAGTCATAGCATATAAAAGAGACATGATCAAAGGTATTCTTATGAACTATGTGTGCAAGTTTAGCAAAAGAAATTCCTAGAATCAAGAATATTAAGCTCATGCCTAAGTCTGGTAAAAGATTGTTCATCAAGTGGCTTGGTAAAGATATCGGCTAATTGATCTTTAGTGTTAATGTATGAAATCTCGATATCCCCCTTTTGTTGGTGATCCCGAAGAAAGTGATACCGAATGGCTATGTGTTTAGTGCGGCTATGCTCAACGGGATTATCCGCCATGCGGATTGCACTCTCATTATCACATAGAAGAGGAACTTTGGTTAATTTGTAACCGTAGTCCCGCAGGGTTTGCCTCATCCAAAGCAATTGCGCGCAACAATGGCCTGCGGCAATATACTCGACTTCGGCGGTAGAGAGAGCGACCGAGTTTTGCTTCTTTGAAGCCCAAGACACCAAGGATCTTCCCAAGAACTGGCAAGTCCCTGATGTGCTCTTTCTATTAATCTAACACCCCGCCCAATCGGCATCCGAATAACCAATCAAATCAAAAGTGGATCCCCGAGGGTACCAAAGCCCAAACTTAGGAGTATAAGCCAAATATCTCAAGATTCGTTTTACGGCCGTAAGGTGTGATTCCTTAGGGTCGGCTTGGAATCTTGCACACATGCATACAGAAAGCATAATGTCCGGTCGAGATGCACATAAGTAGAGCAATGATCCAATCATCGACCGGTATACCTTTTGATCCACGGACTTACCTCCCGTGTCGAGGTCGAGATGCCCATTTGTTCCCATGGGAGTCTTGATGGGCTTGGCATCCTTCATTCCAAACTTGCTTAGAATGTCTTGAGTATACTTCGTTTGGCTAATGAATGTGCCCTCTTGGAGTTGTTTGACTTGAAATCCTAGAAAATACTTCAACTCCCCCATCATAGACATCTCGAATTTCTGAGTCATGATCCTACTAAATTCTTCACATGTAGATTTGTTAGTAGACCCAAATATAATATCATCAACATAAATTTGGCATACGAACAAATCATTGTCAAGAGTTTTAGTGAATAAAGTAGGATCGGCTTTGCCGACTTTGAAGCCATTAGTAATAAGAAAATCTCTAAGGCATTCATACCATGCTCTTGGGGCTTGCTTGAGCCCATAAAGCGCCTTAGAGAGCCTATAAACATAGTTAGGGTACTCACTGTCTTCAAAGCCGGGAGGTTGCTCAACATATACCTCCTCCTTGATTGGTCCATTGAGGAAGGCACTCTTCACGTCCATTTGATAAAGCTTGAAGCCATGGTAAGTAGCATAGGCCAATAATATGTGAATTGACTCAAGCCTAACTACGGGTGCATAGGTTTCACCAAAATCCAAACCTTCGACTTGTGAATAACCCTTGGCCACGAGTCAAGCTTTGTTCCTTGTCACCACACCATGCTCGTCTTGCTTGTTGCGGAAGACCCACTTGGTTCGTACAACATTTTGATTAGGACGTGGAACTAAATGCCATACCTCATTCCTTGTGAAATTGTTGAGCTCCTCTTGCATCGCCATCACCCAATCCGAATCTTGAAGTGCTTCCTCTACCCTGTGTGGCTCAATAGAGGAAACAAAAGAGTAATGTTCACAAAAATGTGCAACACGAGATCGAGTAGTTACCCCCTTATGAATGTCGCCGAGTATGGTGTCGACGGGGTGATCTCGTTGTATTGCTTGGTGGACTCTTGGGTGTGGCGGCCTTGGTTGTTCATCCTCCTTGTCTTCATCATTTGTATCTCCCCCTTGATCGTTGTCGTCATCTTGAGGAGGCTCATCTCTTTGATCTTCACCTTCATCAACTTGAGCCTCGTCCTCATTTTGGGTTGGCGGAGATGCCTGTGTTGAGGAGGATGGTTGATCTTGTGCATGTGAAGGCTCTTTGGATTCCTTAGGACACACATCCCCAATGGACATGTTCCTTAGCGCTATGCATGGAGCCTGTTCTTCACCTATCTCATCAAGATCAACTTGCTCTACTTGAGAGCCGTTAGTTTCATCAAACACAACGTCACAAGAAACTTCAACAAGTCCTGAGGACTTGTTAAAGACTCTATATGCCCTTGTGTTTGAGTCATATCCTAGTAAAAAGCCTTCTACAGTTTTAGGAGCAAATTTAGATTTTCTACCTCTTTTGATAAGAATAAAACATTTGCTACCAAAAACTCTAAAATATGAAATATTGGGCTTTTTACCGGTTAGGAGTTCATAGGATGTCTTCTTGAGGATTCGATGAAGATATAACCGGTTGATGGCGTAGCAAGCGGTGTTGACCGCTTCGGCCCAAAACCGATCCGGTGTCTTGTACTCATCAAGCATGGTTCTTGCCATGTCCAATAGAGTTCGATTCTTCCTCTCCACTACACCATTTTGTTGTGGAGTGTAGGGAGAAGAGAACTCATGCTTGATGCCCTCCTCCTCAAGGAAGCCTTCAATTTGAGAGTTCTTGAACTCCGTCCCATTGTCGCTCCTAATTTTCTTGATCCTCAAGCCGAACTCATTTTGAGCCCGTCTTAAGAATCCCTTTAAGGTCTCTTGGGTATGAGATTTTTCCTGCAAAAAGAACACCCAAGTGAAGCGAGAATAATCATCCACAATAACTAGACAGTACTTACTCCCGCCGATGCTTATGTAAGCGATCGGGCCGAATAGGTCCATGTGTAGGAGCTCCAGTGGCCTGTCACTAGTCATGATGTTCTTGTGTGGATGATGAGTGCCAACTTGCTTCCCGGCTTGGCATGCGCTACAAATCCTGTCTTTCTCAAAATGAACATTTGTTAGTCCTAAAATGTGCTCTCCCTTTAGAAGCTTATGAAGATTCTTCATTCCAACATGGGCTAGTCGGCGGTGCCAGAGCCATCCCAAGTTAGTCTTAGCAACCAAGCAAGTGTCGAGTTCAGCTCTATCAAAATCAACCAAGTATAGCTGACCCTCTAACACTCCCTTAAATGCTATTGAATCATCAGTTCTTCTAAAGACAGTAACACCAGTATCAGTAAATAGACAGTTGTAGCCCATTTGACATAATTGGGATACGGAAAGCAAATTGTAATCTAAAGAATCTACAAGAAAAACATTGGAAATAGTATGGTCAGGTGATATAGCAATTTTACCCAAACCTTTGACCAAACCTTGATTTCCATCCCCGAATGTGATAGCTCGTTGGGGATCTTGGTTTTTCTCATATGAGGAGAACATCTTTTTCTCCCCTGTCATGTGGTTTGTGCACCCACTGTCGAGTATCCAACTTGAGCCCCCGGATGCATAAACCTACAAAACAATTTTAGTTCTTGATTTTAGGTACCCAAACGGTTTTGGGTCCTTTGGCATTAGAAACAAGAACTTTGGGTACCCAAACACAAGTCTTGGAGCCCTTGTGTTTGCCCCCAACAATCTTGGCAACTACTTTGCCGGATTTGTTAGTCAAAACATAAGATGCATCAAAAGTTTTAAATGAAATGCTATGATCATTTGATGCATTAGGAGTTTTCTTTCTAGGCAACTTAGCACGGGTTGGTTGCCTAGAACTAGATGTTTCACCCTTATACATAAAAGCATGGTTAGGGCCAGAGTGAGACTTCCTAGAATGAATTTTCTTGATTTTGCTCTCGGGATAACCGGCAGGGTACAAAATGTATCCCTCGTTATCCTGAGGCATGGGAGCCTTGCCCTTAACAAAGTTAGACAAGTTCTTAGGAGGGGCATTAAGCTTGACATTGTCTCCTCTTTGGAAGCCAATGCCATCCTTAATGCCAGAGCGTCTCCCAGTATAGAGCATGCTTCTAGCAAATTTAAATTTTTCATTTTCTAAGTCATGCTCACTAATCTTAGCATTAAGTTGTGCTATGTGATCATTTTGTTTTTTTAATTAAGGCTAGGTGATCATGGATAGCATCAACATTAATATCTCTACACCTAGTACAAATGGAAATATGCTCAGTAGATGTAGAGGGTTTGCAAGA
Organism: Zea luxurians; assembly: GCA_029449295.1. Taxonomy (NCBI): domain Eukaryota; kingdom Viridiplantae; phylum Streptophyta; class Magnoliopsida; order Poales; family Poaceae; genus Zea; species Zea luxurians. The sequence continues at coordinate 202,566 of JAOPSE010000177.1, read as the reverse complement.
TTTTAATTCTACAACCTTAGCATGCAACATATCATTCTTAGTTCTAAGGTCAGAAATTGTAACATTGCAAACATCTAATTCTTTAGCCTTAGCAATTAATTTTTCATTCTCATTTCTAAGGCTAGCAATAGAATCATTCAACTCATCAATCCTAGCGAGCAAATCAACACTATTATTTCTAGGATAGGAAGTTGAATCAATACAAATATGAGAATCAACCTTAGCAATTAAATTAGCATTTTCATTTCTAAGGTTGGCAATAGTGTCATGGCAAGTGCTTAGCTCACTAGATAATTTGTTACATTTTTCTACCTCTAAAGCATAAGCATTTTTAACCTTAACATGTTTCTTGTTTTCCTTGATTTGGAAGTCCTCTTGGGAGTCCAAGAGATCATCCTTCTCATGGATGGCACTAATTAGCTCATTTAATTTTTCCTTTTGTTCCATGTTAAGGTTAGCAAAAAGAATGCGCAAGTTATCCTCCTCATTTTTATCATCATCCTCATCACTAGATGTTTCATATTTAGTGGAGGACCTTGATTTTACCTTCTTTTTGCCGTCCTTGGCCATGAGACACTTGTGGCCGACGTTGGGGAAGAGGAGGCCTTTGGTGACGGCGATGTTGGCGGCGTCCTCGTCGGAGGATGAGTCGGTGGAGCTCTCATCGGAGTCCCATTCGCGGCACACGTGGGCATCGCCGCCCTTCTTCTTGTGGTACCTCTTCATTTCTCTCCTCTTGCCCTTCTTGTCGTCGCCCCTGTCACTGTCACTAGACATAGGACATTTTGCAATAAAGTGACCGGGCTTACCACACTTGTAGCAAACCTTCTTGGAACGGGGTTTGTAGTCCTTCCCCTTCCGTTGCTTGAGGATTTGCCGAAAGCTTTTGATGATTAAGGCCATTTCCTCATTGTCGAGCTTGGAGGCGTCAATTGGTTGTCTACTTGGTGTAGAGTCCTCCTTCTTCTCCTCCGTTGCCTTGAAGGCCACCGGTTGCGCCTCGGATGTGCAAGGTTCATCAAGCTCGTTGATCTTCTTGGAGCCCTTAATCATGCATTCAAAGCTCACAAAATTCCCGATAACTTCCTCGGGGGTCATTAGTGGATATCTAGGATTACCACGAATTAATTGAACTTGAGTGGGGTTAAGGAAAATAAGTGCTCTTAAAATAACCTTAACCACCTCGTGGTCATCCCATTTTTTGCTCCCGAGGTTGCGCACTTGGTTCACCAAGGTCTTGAGCCGATTGTACATGTCTTGTGGCTCCTCTCCTTGGCGAAGACGAAAGCGACCGAGCTCCCCCTCGATCGTTTCCCGCTTGGTGATCTTGGTGAGTTCATCACCCTCGTGCGCCGTCTTGAGTAGGTCCCAAATCTCCTTTGCGTTCTTCAACCCTTGCACTTTGTTGTATTCCTCCTTGCTTAGAGAGGCAAGGAGAATGGTTGCGGCTTGGGAGTTGAAGTGCTCGATTTGGGCCACTTCGTCCATGTCATAACCCTCATCCCCTATTGATGGTACCTGTACTCCAAACTCAACAACATTCCATATACTTTTGTGGAGTGAGGTTAGATGAAATTTCATTAAATCACTCCACCTAGCATAATCTTCGCCATCAAAAGTCGGCGGTTTGCCTAATGGAACGGAAAGTAAAGGAGTATGTCTAGATGTACGGGGATAGTTTAAAGGGATCTTACTAAACTTCTTGCGCTCTTGGCGCTTAGAAGTTACGGACGGTGCATCGGAGTCGGAGGTGGATGTTGATGAAGTGTCGGTCTCGTAGTAGACCACCTTCCTCATCTTCTTGTGCTTGTCCCCACTCCGATGCAGCTTGTGAGAAGAAGATTTTTCCTTCTTCTCCTTGTGGTGAGAAGAGGAAGATCTTTTCTCCTTCCGCTTGGAGGAGTCCTTCTTCTTCTCCCTTCTCTTGGTGCGGGATTCTTCCGATGAAGTGCTCCCTTGGCTTGTAGTGGGCTTGTTGTCGCCGGTCTCCATCTCCCTCTTGGTGTGATCTCCCGACATCACTTCGAGCGGTTAGGCTCTAATGAAGCACCGGGCTTTGATACCAATTGAAAGTCGCCTAGAGGGGGGGTGAATAGGGCGAAACTGAAAATCACAAAAATAATCACAACTACAAGCCGAGTTAGCGTTAGAAATATAAACAAGTCCGCGAGAGAGGGTGCAAAACAAATCGCAAGCAAATGAAGAGTGTGACACGCGGATTTGTTTTACCGAGGTTCGGTTCTCGCAAACCTACTCCCCGTTGAGGAGGCCACAAAGGCCGGGTCTCTTTCAACCCTTCCCTCTCTCAAACGGTCCCTCGGACCGAGTGAGCTTTTCTTCTTCTCAATCAAACGGGAACAAAACTTCCCCGCAAGGGCCACCACACAATTGGTGCCTCTTGCCTTGGTTACAATTGAGTTTTGATCACAAGAACAAGTGAGAAAGAAAGAAAGCGATCCAAGCGCAAGAGCTCAAAAGAACACGGCAAATCTCTCTCGCTAGTCACTAAAGGCTTGAGTGGAATTGGAGAGGATTTGATCTCTTTGGTGTGTCTAGAATTGAATGCCTAGCTCTTGTAAGTGGTTGGAAGTTGGAAAACTTGGATGACTTGAATGTGGGGTGGTTGGGGTATTTATAGCCCCAACCACCAAACTAGCCGTTTGGTGAGGCTGTCTGTTCGATGGCGCACCGGACAGTCCGGTGCACACCGGACATGTCCGGTGCGACAGCCACGTCACCAAAGCCGTTGCAATATGACCGTTGGAGTTCTGACTTCTGGGCCCGCCTGGATGTCCGGTGCACACCGGACATGTACTGTTTGATGTCCGGTGTGCCTGCTCCCGCGTGCCTGACAACTGCGCGGTTCAGGCGCGTATTAAATGCGCCTGCAGGTGACCGTTGGCGCGAAGTAGCCGTTGCCCCGAGGTTGCACCGGACAGTCCGGTGAATTATAGCGGAGCAGTCTTCGCGAATTCCCGAGACTGGCGAGTTCCGGAGCCGCGTCTCAAATGAGCACCGGACACTGTCCGGTGTACACCGGACAGTCCGGTGAATTTTAGCGCGCTGGCTCTGGAAAATTCCCGAGGGCGACGAGTTTGAGCTGAAGTCCTCTGGTGCACCGGACACTGTCCGGTGTACACCGGACAGTCCGGTGTGCCAGACCAGAGGGGCCTTTGGTTGCTCCTTTGCCCTTTTGTTGAACTCAACACATGGTCATTTTATTGGCTAAGTGTGAACCTTTTGCACCTGTATAACTTTTACACTAGAGCAAACTAGTTAGTCCAATTATTTGTGTTGGGCAATTCAACCACCAAAATTATTTAGGAACTAGGTATAAGTCTAATTCCCTTTCAGTCAACATGAACAAAGGCAGAGTTGGCTCGAAAAGAAAACCTGGTTGGCCGGAGCCTGGCCGGGTCGTCCGTTAGCGGGACCGATGCCAGAATTGACCAGCCGAGGCCTCGGGTCGGGCTGACGTCCTTAGAGGACAGCTGGCCGAGGCCCCGGTGTGACCGGCCGAGCCGCCTGCTCGGGCCGGATTCCCGAGAAGACCTGGTAGCGATGGCCCGGGCATGGCGATGGCGTCGTCCTTCAGAGTGGAGATCTTCGGACCGCGTCGCCGTCCTAGGCTAGGTCGGACCTCGCCGAAGGTGTCGTCGATGCCGAGGGTGCTGCTGCTCCCTTCGGCCGTCAAGATCCGAGCCTGCAGGATTGGATTGTCTTGTAGCGTGTGTTTCCTGCGGCCGCCGAGGCCAAAACACACCCTCACCGTGTTGTAAAGTTGCGTCTCCTTTCCTCTTGTTTCGAGTATCTGGACCCTTTTGTTGGTAACAGAAATGTTTGTGCGAGCGAGAGTTGCTTCTCGCGGAAGGTGCGAGTGAGGTATCCATATCCCGAAGGCGTAGGAGTCCCTCGGCTCGGTCAGCCTTGCCGCTTACGCGCACTCTTACCCGTCCATGGGGCTCTGTTCCCGACGCAGTCGAGAAGGCTCGAGAAATCGCTTCGGCAGAAGAGCTTCCGAACGTGAAGACTTGTTCGGTCCGCGGGATCACTTATCCGAACGTGAGTTACTTATCGCAGAAGGTGATGAGTGAGGTATCCGTATCCCGGAGGCGTAGGAGTCCCTCGGCTCGGTCAGCCTTGGCTGCTTATGTGTACTCCGTCATTTTCAGGATCCACTTTCGAAGTAGTCAAACAGCCCGAAAGACCTTCTGGCAGAAAAGATCTTTTTTCGAGGAAAATTTCGACGCAGAGGGGGTTCCCCCCCTTTTAGCCCCCGAGGGAGGGTCGGGCTTTGCCGAGGCGAGGCCGACCCTTCCTTGACGACTAAACTTTTGCTGGGCGAGAGATATATGAACAACTTGAAAACATCTTAAGGGTAGAAGCGACGTAGCTGTTGGATGTTCTAAGCGTTGCCGTAGATCTCGCCTTGACTGTTGGCCAGCTTGTACGTTCCGGGCTTCAGAACTTTGGCGATGACGAACGGCCCCTCCCAGGGGGGGCGTGAGCTTGTGCCGCCCTCGGGCGTCCTGTCGCAGCCGAAGCACCAGGTCGCCCACCTGGAGGTCTCGGGACCGGACCCCTCGGGCGTGGTAGCGTCGCAAGGACATCTGGTACCGCGCCGAGTGTAGTAAGGCCCTGTCCCGAGCCTCCTCCAGCTGGTCCAGCGAGTCTTCTCGGCTAGTTTGGTTGCTTTGGTCGGTGTAGGCCCTCACCCTCGGGGAGCCGTATTCCAGGTCTGTGGGCAAGACGGCCTCGGCCCCGTAGACTAGGAAGAACGGCGTGAAGCCCGTGGCTCGGCTTGGCGTTGTCCTCAGACTCCAGACCACCGAGGGGAGTTCCTTCATCCATCGCTTGCCGAACTTGTTGAGGTCGTTGTAGATCCGAGGCTTGAGCCCTTGTAGAATCATGCCGTTGGCACGCTCTACTTGCCCATTTGGCATGGGGTGAGCCACGGCGGCCCAGTCCACCCGGATGTGATGATCCTCGCAGAAGTCCAGGAACTTTCTGCCGGTGAACTGGGTGCCGTTGTCGGTGATGATGGAGTTCGGGACCCCGAAGCGATGGATGATGTTGGTGAAGAACGCCATCGCCTGCTCGGACCTGATGCTGTTCAGGGGTCAGACCTCGATCCACTTGGAGAATTTGTCGATGGCGACCAGCAGGTGCGTGTAGCCCCCGGGTGCCTTCTGCAAGGGGCCGACGAGGTCCAGACCCCACACAGCAAAAGGCCAGGTGATGGGTATCGTCTGCAGAGCCTGAGCGGGCAGGTGGGTCTGCCTTGCGTAGAACTGGCACCCTTCGCAGGTGCGGACAATTCTAGTGGCGTCGGCCACCGCCGTCGGCCAGTAGAAACCTTGCCGGAAAGCATTCCCGACAAGGGCTCGAGGCGCTGCGTGATGGCCGCAAGCCCCCGAGTGTATCTCTCGCAGGAGTTCCTGACCTTCGGCGATGGAGATGCATCGCTGGAGGATGCCGAAGGGGCTGCGGTGGTAGAGCTCCTTCTCATCACCCAGCAAGACGAATGACTTGGCGCGCCGCGCCACCCGCCGAGCTTCAGCTCGGTCGGAGGGTAGTTCTCCTCGGTGGAGATATTGCACGTACGGGGTCCGCCAGTTCTGATCAGGCGTGACCCCGCTTTGCTCCCCCTTGACGTGCAGCGCCTCGCCCTCGGGGGCCGAGGGCACCTCGGGTTGAGTCGAGGATGCCTCGGACCGATCCGATGGTGTCTCGGGATGATCCGAGGGTGCCTCGGGCTGATCCGAAGGTGCCTCGGGCTGGGCCGAGGGTGCCTCGGGCTCGGGCGTGTCGTCGATCTTGACGGAGGGTTGATGCAGATCCCGGGAGAAGACGTCCGGGGAACCGTCGTTCACCCCGAGGCTATTTTAGCCAGTTCGTCCGCAGTCTCGTTGTAGCGCCGAGCGATGTGGTTGAGCTCGAGCCCGTAGAACTTGTCTTCCAGGCGCCGAACTTCATCGCAGTAGGCCTCCATCTTCGGGTCGCGGCAGTGGGAGTTCTTCATGACTTGGTCGATGACGAGCTGCGAGTCACCGCGAGCGTCGAGGCGTCGGACCCCTAGCTCGATGGCGATCCGCAACCCGTTGACCAGAGCTTCGTACTCAGCCACATTGTTGGATGCCGGGAAATGGAGGCGTAGCACGTAGCGTAGGTGCTTCCCGAGGGGCGAGACAAAGAGTAGGCCTGCGCCGGCTCCTGTCTTCATCAGCGACCCGTCGAAGAACATGGTCTAGAGCTCCGGTTGGATCGGAGCCGTCGGTAGCTGAGTGTCGACCCATTCAGCTACGAAGTCCGCCAAGACCTGGGACTTGATGGCCTTCCGAGGAGCGAACGAGATCGTCTCGCCCATGATTTCCACCGCCCACTTTGCAATCCTACCCGAGGCCTCTCGGCACTGGATGATCTCCCCCAGGGGGAAGGATGACACCACAGTTACCGGATCAGACTCGAAGTAGTGTCGCAGCTTCCGCCGCGTTAGGATCACCGCGTACAGCAGCTTCTGAACTTGTGGGTAGCGGATCTTGGTTTCGGACAGTACCTCGCTGACGAAGTAGACTGGCCTCTGAACGGGCAACGCATGCCCCTCTTCTTGCCTCTCGACCACAATCGCGGCGCTAACCACCTGAGTGGTCGCGGCGACGTAGACCAGGAGGGCTTCTCCAGCAGCTGGGGGCACCAAGATAGGCGCCTTTGTGAGGAGCGCCTTCAGGTTCCCGAGGGCTTCCTCGGCCTCAGGGGTCCAAGTGAAGCACTCGGCCTTCCTTAAGAGGCGGTACAGAGGTAGACCTCTTTCGCCGAGGCGTGAGATGAAGCGGCTCAGATCCGCAAGGCATCCCATGACCCTCTGTATGCCTTTCAAGTCCTTGATGGGCCCCATGCTGGTGATAGCTGCGATCTTCTTCGGGTTGGCTTCGATGCCCCACTCGGAGACGATGAACCCCAAGAGCATGCCTCGGGGTACTCCGAAAACACACTTTTCGGGATTGAGCTTGACGCCTTTCGCCTTGAGACATCGGAATGTCGCTTCAAGGTCGGAAAGGAGGTCGGAGGCTTTCCTCGTCTTGACTACAATGTCATCGACGTAGGCCTCGACCGTGCGGCCAATGTGTTCGCCGAACACATGGTTCATGCACCGCTGGTACGTCGCGCCCGCATTCCTCAAGCCGAACGGCATGGTGACATAGCAGTACATGCCGAAGGGTGTGATGAAAGAAGTCGCGAGCTGGTCGGACTCTTTCATCCTGATTTGATGATACCCTGAGTAGGCATCGAGGAAAGACAGGGTTTCGCACCCAGCAGTGGAATCCACGATTTGGTCGATGCGAGGCAAAGGGTAGGGAACCTTCGGACATGCTTTGTTGAGACCAGTGTAGTCTACACACATCCGCCATTTCCCCCCTTTCTTTCTCACAAGCACAGGGTTGGCAAGCCATTCGGGATGGAATACCTCTTTGATGAACCCTGCCGCCATTAGCTTGTGGATCTCCTCGCCTATGGCTCTGCGCTTCTCCTCGTCGAATCGGCGCAGCAGCTGCTTGACGGGTCGGGCTCCGGCTCGGATGTCCAGCGAGTGCTCGGCGACATCCCTCGGTATGCCAGGCATGTCCGAGGGACTCCACGCGAATACGTCGGCGTTCGCGCGGAGAAAGTCGACGAGCACTGCTTCCTATTTGGGATCGAACCCGGAGCCAATCCGGATCTGCTTGGAGGTGTCGCCGCTGGGGTCGAGGGGGACGGACTTAACCGTCTCCGCTGGCTCAAAGTTGCCGGCATGACGCTTCACGTCTGGCACCTCCTTAGAGAGGCTCTCCAGGTCGGCGATGAGGGCCTCGGACTCGGCGAGGGCCTCGGCGTACTCCACGCACTCCACGTCGCATTCGAACGCGTGTTTGTACGTAGGGCCGACGGTGATGACCCCGTTGGGGCCCGGCATCTTGAGCTTCAGGTAGGTGTAGTTGGGGACGACCATGAACTTCGCGTAGCATGGCCTCCCCAGTACCGCGTGGTAGGTTCCTCGGAACCCGACCACCTCGAACATCAGGGTCTCCCTTCGGAAGTTGGAGGGTGTTCCGAAGCAGACGGGAAGGTCGAGCTGTCCGAGGGGTTGGACGCGCTTCCCGGGAATGATCCCATGGAAGGGCGCAGCGCCTGCCCGGACAGAGGGCAGATCGATACACAGAAGCCCGAGGGTCTCGGCGTAGATGATGTTGAGGCTGCTGCCTCCGTCCATGAGGACCTTGGTGAGCCTGACGTCACCGATGACGGGGTCGACGACGAGCGGGTATTTCCCCGGGCTCGGCACATGGTCGGGGTGATCGTCTCGGTCGAAGGTGATGGGCTTGTCGGACCAGTCTAGATAGACTGGCGCCGCCACCTTGACCGAGCAGACCTCCCAGCGCTCTTGCTTGCGGTGCCGAGCCGAGGCGTTCGCCGCTTGCCCACCATAGATCATGAAGCAGTCGCGGACCTCGGGGAACTCTCCTGCCTAGTGATCTTCCTTCTTGTCGTCGTCGCGGGCCTTGCCACCCTCCGCGGGTGGCCCGGCCCTGTGGAAGTGGCGCCGAAGCATGACGCACTCCTCAAGGGTGTGCCTGACGGGTCCCTGGTGATAGGGGCATGGCTCCTTGAGTATCTTGTCGAAGAGGTTGGCACCTCCGGGGGGCTTCCGAGGGTTCTTGTACTCGGCGGCGGCGACAAGGTCCGCGTCGGCGGCGTCGCGTTTCGCTTGCGACTTCTTCTTGCCCTTCTTCTTGGCGCCGCGCTGAGTTGACGCCTCGGGAGTATCTTCCGATGGGCGGCCCTGGGGCTGCTTGTCCTTTCGGAAGATAGCCTCGACCGCCTCCTGGCCGGAGGCGAACTTGGTGGCGATGTCCATCAGCTCGCTCGCCCTGGTGGGGGTCTTGCGGCCTAGCTTGCTCACCAGGTCGCGGTAGGTGGTGCCAGCGAGGAACGCGCCGATGACATCCGAGTCGGTGATGTTGGGCAGCTCGGTGCGCTGCTTCGAGAATCGCCGGATGTAGTCCCGGAGAGACTCTCCCGGCTGCTGTCGGCAGCTTCGGAGGTCCCAGGAATTCTCGGGGCGCACATACGTGCCCTGGAAATTGCCGGCGAAAGCTTGGACTAGGTCGTCCCAGTTGGAGATCTGCCCCGGAGGCAGGTGCTCCAACCAGGCGCGAGCGGAGTCGGAGAGGAACAGGGGGAGGTTGCGGATGATGAGGTCGTCATCGTCCGTTCCACCCAGTTGGCAGGCCAGACGGTAGTCCGCGAGCCACAGTTTCGGTCTCGTCTCCCCCGAGTACTTTGTGATAGTAGTCGGGGGTCGGAACCGGGTCGGGAACGGCGCCCGTCGGATGGCTCGGCTGAAGGCTTACGGACCGGGTGGTTTGGGCGAGGGACTCCGATCCTCCCCGCTGTCGTAGTGTCCCCCACGCCTGGGGTGGTAGCCTCGGTGCACCCTCTCGTCGAGGTGGGCCCGTCGGTCGCGGTGACTGTGCTCATTGCCGAGGCGACCCGGGGCCGCAGGCGCTGTGTTGCGCGTGCGCCCGGTGTAGACCGAGGCTTCCCGCATGAATCGGGAAGTCGCAGCATGAGGTTCCGAGGGGTACCCCTGCCTTCGGGAGGCGGAGCTCTCGGCCCGTCGGACCGCGGTGCCTTCCAGGAGATTCTTGAGCTCTCCCTGGATTCGCCGCCCCTCGGTGGTTGATGGCTCCGGCATCGCGCGAAGAAGCATTGCTGCTGCCGCCAGGTTCTGGTCGACCCCACTAGAAGCGGGTGGTGGCCTGACCCTGACGTCGTCGGTGATGCGGTGCTGGAAGCCCTGGGGTAGATGACGTATTTCTCCGGCCGGAGGTTGGCCCGCCCATGCCTGCCCGACGTCTCGACGGATCGGCTCCAGCGCTCCTGCTCCCTCGTCGAGCCTGGCCTGCACCCCGCGGATTTGCTCGATCTGTGGGTCATGACCCCCCGCCTGAACGGAGACCATAGCTAGCTCCCGTGGGATGTCAACGCGAGGCACCGGCCTAGGGAGGTCACCGTCCTCTGGCATGCCGAGATGGTTGCCTTCGGGGGGACCCCCTAGATCGACGTGGAAGCATTCGCGACTTGGGCCGCGGTCCTCGTCGCCGAGGTTACGGCTACCGTCGGAACAGTCGGAAAGGCAGTAGTCGCATGCGGTCATGAAGTCCCGCATGGCACCGGGGTTGCCAAGTCCAGAGAAATCCCAACAGATGCTGGGCTCGTCGTCTTCCTCGGACCCAGAGGGCCCGTAGGTCGAGACGTCCGTCAGCCGGTCCCAAGGTGACCGCATACGAAACCCCAGAGGGTCTGGACTTGCCTCTACGAGAGCGCCCGCCAAAGCGAAGTCGCTAGACGGGTTGAGGCTGAATCCGAAAGACGTGGGATGGGAATCGATCGGTACCTTTTGGTCGACGGGCGGCGATAAGGTCACGTCAGGGACTGACTGCACCGTCGTCTCAGGTACGAGGGTGACGTCCAGCAAGCTTTTCGCGAGTGTGCTGGTGTCGTCCGCTTGCTCGGGATTGGCGTGTCACGGGGAGACGGCGCTCGCCTTCGTCTCAAACGCGAGGTCGACGCCCGGTGCGCCCCCCGTTGGGGCGCTGGGGCCGTCGACTCGCTCGACAGCCGACGAGGCGCTGTCTCCTGCTTGGCCTTGGTTCCCCCGCCTCCTCCTCCACCGGCGGGGGAGAGGACGGGGTGAGCTCGAAGATTGTTCTTCCACCATGCGGGGAAGACGTCGCCGATTCCGCCGCCGGCGGGCAGGTTGTCGACCGCCACTGTTGTTGTCGCACGGCGGTGGAAGGAGTATCATGTCGTAGCTGCCGTCGAGGGACATGAACTCAAGACTCCTGAAACGGAGCATCGTCCTGGGTTGGAGAGGTTGCTGGAGACTGCCCATCTGGAGCTTGACGGGAAGCTATTCGTCAACACGCAGCAGGCCCCTACCTGGCGCGCCAACTGTCGGCGTTCCGAGACCAGGGGGTCCCTGAGCCGACGAGTGAATGTCGCCGCGTGCCCCAGCCCAGATGGGTCGAGCGCGAGGGCGAGCGCGAAGGGGGGAGAGCGAGGCGGCCGGAGACCGGCGTGAGAGAGGTGGGAATCCCGCGGCCTTCGTGTTCGTCCCGCGCCCAGGTCGGGTGCGCTTGCAGTAGAGGGTTACAAGCGTCCACGTGGGAGAGGGAGCGGGCGGCTCCAAGCGAGCGTGTGTCTCGTCCTCGTCCTCGCGCGGCCAACCTCCTCTGAGAGGGCCCTGGTCCTCCCTTTTATAGGCGCAAGGAGAGGATCCAGGTGTACAATGGGGGGTGTAGCAGAGTGCTACGTGTCTAGCGGAGGAGAGCTAGCGCCCTGAGTACATGCCGTTGTGGCAGCCGGAGAGATTTTGGCACCCAGCTGGTGTGATGTCGTTGCCGTCGGAGGAGCGATGGAGCCTGGCGGAGGGACAGCTGTCGGAGCGGTTGAATCCTTGCTGACGTCCTCTTGCTTCCGTAAGGGGGCTGAGAGCCGCCGTCGTCACAGAGTATGCAGGGCGCCATCATTGCCTATCTGGCGGGGCGAGCCAGATGGGACGTCGGTCTTGTTCCCTGCGGCCCAAGTCAGCTCGGGGTAGGGTGATGATGGCGCCTCCTATTGACGTGGCTGGTCTACGCCCTAGGTTGGGCAATGTGGAAGCTCCTTCGAAGCTGAGGTCGAGTCCGTCTTCCGTGGCCGAGGTCGGGTCCGAGCCCCAGGTTCGGGCGAGGCGAAGATCGCCGGCTGGTGCCGGGGCGGAGTCCGAGCCCTGGGGTCGGGCGAAGCGGAGTTCGTCGTCTTCTGGGGCCGAGCCCAAGTCTGAGCCCTGGGTCGGGCGAGGCGGAGACCGTCGTCTTCTGGGGCCGAGCCCAAGTCCGAGCCCTGGGTCGGGCGAGGCGGAGATCGTCGTCTTCTGGGACTTGGCCCGAGTCCGAGCCTTGGGTCGGGCGGAGTTCGCCGTCTTCCGGGATTTAGCCCGAGTCCGAGCCCTGGGTCGGGCGGAGTTCGCCGTCTTCCGGGACTTAGCCCGAGTCCGAGCCCTGGGTCGGGCGGAGTTCGCCGTCTTCCGGGACTTAGCCCGAGTCCGAGCCCTGGGTCGGGCGGAGCGGAGCTTCCTATGGTGCCTTTGGCCGGGCCTGACTGCCTGTCAGTTTCACTCTGTCAAGTGGCACCGCAGTCGGAGTGGTGCGGGCGGCGCTGTCCTTCTGTTAGGCCGGCCAGTGGAGCGGCGAAGTGACGGCGGTCACTTCGGCTCTGCCGGCTGGGGGGCGTGCGTCAGGATAAAGGTGTCAGGCCACCTTTGCATTAAATGCTCCTGCGATTTGGTCGGTCGGTGCGGCGATCTGGTTAGGGTTGCTTCTTGGCGAAGGCAGGGCCTCGGGCAAGCCGGAAACATGTTCGCCGCTGAAGGGGGGCCTCGGGCGAGACGGAAATCCTCTGGGGTCGGCTGCCCTTGTCCAAGGCTAGGCTCGGGTGAGGCGTGATCGAGTCCCTTGAATGGACTGATCCCTGACTTAATCGCACCCATAAGGCCTTTGCAGCTTTGTGCTGATGGGGGTTACCAGCTGAGAATTAGGAGCCTTGAGGGTACCCCTAATTATGGTCCCCGACACAGCTGATTTCTCGTATGCACGTAAATGCATTTTAATAGATTCATCTACATATTGCTTTAACTGATCTCCTCGTTGATCCATGAAAGTCATAAGAGATAGATCTGGAGTACTTACAGCGGGACCCTGAAGTGGAGGTAGGAGAGATTCCATATCGATCTCCCCTTGACGGATCATCTTCTGGTGACGATCCACCGTGAAGTATGACAAGTACTTTTCTGCCGCCTCCTTGCGTCGTTCGGAGAGTTTATGCAGTAGTTCTGCCTCTTCCTTGTCGCGTTGTTCATTCCATTGCCGCATCACCTCCTTCTCATCGCGCATCATAAGGTCTTCAAAGGGTCTTTGGTCATCAGCCGGGAGCGCCTCCATGGCTGGCTTGATGATGTTGGTGGTGGAGATCTTGGTGTGATCCCTAGAACCGGCCATCTATGAGCCGATTTTTAGCTGGTCTAGACACCTAATCTCCAGCGGAGTCGCCAAAAAGTATGTTGACACCTTTTTCGGGCGCCAAACACTCAACAAGAACCGGCGGCGGTGCTCTCTGCATAGGCGCGGACGGTCCGCGGCCAGAGGCCGAACGGTCCGTGACCTGGCGCAGGGCTAGAGTTCCCTGCCTGATGGTCGGACGGTCCGCGCCCTAGGGCCAGACGGTCCGCGCGTGCGCAGGGGCGGCGAAAGGTCGCCGGCGGCGCCTGGATCTCGCTCCCGGGAGGGACCCCGTCAGGGAGGAGAGATCCTAGGGGTTGTCTAGGCTCGGCAGGCCGACCTAGACTCCTTTAATCGACGTAGAGTCGAAGAGAAGCGGAGAATTTGGAGATTGGAATACTAAACTAGGGCTAAATTAGAACTAGACTAGAACTACTCCTAATGCATAAGGTAAAAATGAGTAATAGACTGGATTTGATCGATTGTTGGGGGGTTCAATCGGTCGTAGCCCTTCATCTATATAAAAGGGAGAGGTCTGGATCTGCTTCCAACTGATTTCCGAGTTAATCCCGCGGTTTTAGGTAACAAATCCCGCGAGAAACTAGGAACCCTAACTGACTCTGCGCACGCGCGGACCGTCCGCGCCACCACCGCGGACAGTCCGGACCGCGGACCGTCCGGCCTCAGGGCCGGACCGTCCGCTAGGTATTTTTGGCTTCTAACACAAGGTAAGCTACTTAATTACACATGTGGGCCAGTGCTATACTTCCTCTCTCTTTCTCTTTGTAGTCTTTGACTTATCATTGATCTTGATTCTATATGCGCATGCTAGAAAAATGAGATCAGACTGCATGTTTTCTTTCCCATGTTTCTTCCGTGAATGCTTCCAAAGGATTTTTACTCTCCAATTTTCCCACGCCTCAAACCTGCCAACCAAAGGGCATTGCAGTGCAGTGCTTATTCCTATAAGAACCAAATTCCTATATTTTTCATACAGATTTCCTAGGGTCCAAAGGAGATTTTCCTTTTTTCGGTCAACGATGAGTAGATTTGCCTTTGTTTGTTCCCGATTCAATCAAAGTTTCGTAGCATAGTTGTCAGTACAATAAAATTCTGTAAATGCTTTATCAATCTCTCTTCGTAGTTAACATATCAAGTCATCAAATATGTTATCATGCTACGGTATTAACTGTAAATAAAACTCTCATTGTCATTGTCGTTGTCATATATAGCAGTACGACACAGAGTATCAAACGTAAACAAAACATGGACAACATTACGGATAGAGAGAAGGCATAAATTGGATGTACGCTAAACCTATATACAGTCTAGTACCAGCATGAGGGTTGTTTAGAAAGGTTTCGACCGTAGAACGTGTAATAGGCGACGACCTCTTATTGTGATGGACTGATGAACACAAAGGTGAAAAAAATATTATACCTTAAGTGCTACTGATCATCATGACCTCCTAGCTCTACCTTCTCATATGGTTCTGGTGAAAAGCTCTAGACTAGTTATACTGAGCTCACTGTTAAGCCTACACTTACATGCTGCACTCTTTTAGATCAGGTGAGATGATTTGGAATCAAATTAGCTTCTATGCTCCTCTACTCCTCTTTTTAATAGACCAGGGAAGGATAAAGAGTTACAAGTCGGTTGTACTGCATGCCCCACATAGTAAAGACCCAACAACCCTACATGTAGAGACACAGGGTGTGATTGAGGTGTTCAGTGGGGAGTACATGAGACCGCCCCGCATGTGAGAATGTTGAGTGTATACTTTAGGTTAATGAGTCACATGACTTTCTTGCATGTTAGGAAGCATATATTGCATGCGTTGGTGTTGGAAGAAGTGTCCTTTAGCATGGAGGGGCAATTCACTCGGGGTGATTACGGAGTACCAATAATGGTCCTAGAAGTTGTTGCTTCCCAAGACCTTCACATTTGGCATGCTTTATTTGGAGTTGTTGGGTAAAACCATGACCTTAATGTGCTCATTCAGTCCCTCTTATTTTTCGACGCATTCTGAGGAGAAGCCCTTCAAGTTCAGTTTTCATTGATGAAAATGAGTACAACACGGGTTACTACCTTGCTGATGGTATATACGTAGAATGGGTTGCTTTCGTGAAGACTATACCATTTCCCCAAACAGAGAAACAAAAGGTTATTTGCTAAGTACCAAAAAGGGGCGAGGAAGGTTGTGGAGCGTGCTTTTGGGGTATTCTAGTCTCGCTTCACCATTGTTCGTTGGCTTCTATGGAATAGAAAGAGTGTTGGAAGGATCATGCTAGCTCGTGTGATTCTCCACAATACGACAATCTAAGATGAGAGAGACAACCTTCATTCATGTTGGCTTGAACATCTAGGGGCATAATTTGTAATACATCCTGAAGTGAATGTTGGTGGTAACATGTGTTTTGTGATGTGTTGTGTAGAAAAGCTATTATCCATTCCACAACATACTAAAGTAAAAAAGTATTTGGTTGAGCACATTTGGCGTAGGTCTGGAACTACATATCAAAATTAAGTCATGATAGAATACTAAAATTTGTTGGTTTATATTCTATTATCTCATATACACCGAGCTCATGCAATATATTTTTTTCTAAAGCAATGCTATGACGTGGTGATGGTTGTTGGTGTTGCTTAAAGGTATTATTATCTAACCTGAAGCTAAAAACCTGCATTAAACATCAAGTTCAGATTCTAATAATCACTTTATTAGTAAGAAAGAAATCATCTATGAGTAATAAAATACCCTGGTAATGGTTTGCATTAGTGGTATTTTCATGTTGATTTTAATTCTTTTTCTTACTATGGCTGAATGTAAGTGGTTTGCTACTCAATATCAATCTTAGTTGAACAATATTGCTTCGAAGTTCATCAAAATTTGGAGTCCTATGTCAATAGGAGCATGTGTATGTGTGTTGTGTTATGTTGTTTGATAAAATGGCCACAAAGATGAGACCACACTAGATGACATTCACATGCAAGCATTAAATATTGCCATCTTAAGCACAAAAAAGGCGAGAGTCAATTTAACAGTTAGCTTACTATACACGTTGGTTTTATGTTAGCTCCTAGTGACCTGACTTTGCCCTAGAGCCTTATGCGAGCTGATTGCTGGCTATAAAGATCTTTGCAGTCTACCTCTTAGTCTATCTATATCGTAGTTAGATCTTCGCTATCAATGCATGTCCCACCTATCTCTTTTATAATTTTTCTTGGTTCTTATGTCTAAGTTGGTTGTAAGTTTAGGCTATTCCTAGTGTGTGGTATTATAGTCATTTAATATATGCGGGATAAGTTGCTGATGTGACATGTGAGTTGAGGTGAGAGAAGATACTATAGTATCATCATAGAGATACCGCTCTACCTTCGTATCCAGTGTCTTGATTTTTGTATGATACCACCCTGGGAGGTGCTATAGTATCTTCTATACGTTTTTTTCTCTTTTGCATGATACATTTGATCATTGCACATGTATCATACAAGAACAGCTTCAAGTGCTCATCAATTGGTTGTGGCCCTAGCACCATTGCAAATCAATAATTCCGAGTGAACCATGAGGTATGTCGTGTCCAACTTTGAGCGGTGTGGTGCCCCAGTACGTTACCAGGCGCGTGATTGGTAGCTTGAATACAATACAAGTTGGCCGAGCTATACGTATGTGAGGTGTGTTTGTGTACGTATGCATATGATTATCGGAGTTTAGTTTGTTTGGTTGGTTGACTAGGTTAATTCGACTTGAGAGATACAAAAGAAAGCCACTACATGCATGAGAGAAGCCTACGAGTCTTCATGGCCACCTTGAGGCGATGCTGGCTGAGGCGACCGATCCACCGTGAGAAGGCCACCAATCATGCCATAAGGGGCTACTTTCGAAACCTCGAATCCCTTTCGGGATTGGAAGAGATTAAGATGAAAATAAACTAATTTTCTCTCCAATTTCCTTCAATCCCGAAGGAGATTTGAGTTTCCAAAGGGTTAGTTTAGAAATTTAAATCTCCTTTGACATTTTTTCTCTCATTCTCTTTCAATATTGCAGGGGATTTGAGCTTTTATTATGGTCCTATAAAAGAGACATATATATAGTAGACGAAGTTGTAGGTACATTATGCCTACCTTATGGAATCATCAAGAACAACAATATATAAAAAGCACTGTTGGGGGTATGCTTCGTAGCCAAAGATCCAAGAGAAAGAGAACACCTTTGACAGATCCTCTCAGAAGCAGCGCCGAAGCTATCACCTATAAAGCTTCGGCACAGTGGCAGATCTCAAGACGAAGGGGGGAACCGACTTAAAGATGAAATGACTTAAAGACCCGTGATGTTTTGTGTCATTACTGTAATCGATTGTAAAGGGCATAAATGTAATTTTACATGGGCTGCGTCCCGTGCCTATAAATAGATGAAAAGTGCTCCCGTACTGTTCACGCTGACTTGGCATTTGCTTTTGTGTCACGCTTGTACTTTCACCTTCTTTCAAGCCGAAGGTACATTTGAAATTTAATATCATTTCTATTTTCCATAGTAATGAAATAGAAATGAGTTGATAATAGTACTTGATTGTTTATGTTATTTTGTATGATTCCTTCATCTTTATATGTTATACTGTTGAAAGTATGTCCTTCATAACCTTCGTCCAAAGATCATTATACCTCAAGGGAAATAATGCTTCGAAGGACGAAGGACTTTAACGTTTAACATTTTCTGTGTTGTCTTGTTCTTGATTCATAGCATTTGAGAACAAGTCCCCTTTTTGAGCTAATGGCTTCGTTCAACAACCAAGCTGGAGCTGCTTTGGCTTCGAAGCTGGTACTCCCGATAACAGACGGTTCATCCTCAGAGCCGGCCAACAAGAGGCAGAAGAAGGAGGCACAGAGAAGGGTACAACATGTCGGGTTACAGGGACCCTTCATCAAGTCAAGATGGTCCCACATCCCAATCACCTTCTCCCAAGAGGACCTTCAGCTCAAGGATTACCCTCACAATGGTGCTATGGTTATTTCTTATGTTATCAAAGGATTTCTGGTTCACAATGTTCTGGTTGACACAGGCAGTGCAGCGGATATTATATTTGCTAAGGCCTTCATATAGATGCAAGAGCTAGAGGATAAGATTCATGATGCTACACACCCTCTTTGAGGCTTCGGAGGAAGACAGATTGTAGTGCTCGGCAAGATCACGATGCCAGTGACCTTCGGATTTGTCAACAATACAAGAACTGAGCAAATTGTGTTTGATATTGTCGGCATGGAGTACCCCTACAATGCAATCATTGGTCGTGAGTCACTCAATGCTTTTGAAGCAATTCTTCATCCAGCATATCTTTGCATGAAGATACCTTCAGATCAAGGGCCTATTGCTATTCATGGAAGCCAGGAAGCTGCCAGAAAGGCTGAAGGAAACTGGACAGATTCAAAAGCAATCCACAATATAGATGGAGCCGAAGCTTGTGAGCAATACAAGTACAGAAGGGAGAAGGCTGCTTCGGCCGATCAGTCGAAGCTCATGCTCTTATGTGAAGATATAGCAGAGCAGAAGGTGTTGCTAGGATCTCAATTGTCTGAGGAGCAGGAGAAAAACCTAATAAGGTTTCTGTTCAACAACAAAGATGTCTTCGCATGGTCCGCCAACGATCTCTGTGGTGTCAACAGGGATGTCATTGAACACTCGCTCAATGTCGATCCATCCTTCAGACCCAGAAAGCAGAGGCTTCGGAAAATGTCTGATGACAAAGCCGAAGGTGCTAGGAATGAAGTGAAAAGACTTCTTAGTGCTGGAGTCATCAAAGAAGTAAAATACCCAGAATGGCTAGCTAACACTGTTATGGTGAAGAAGGCCAATGGTAAATGGAGAATGTGCATCGATTTTACTGATCTTAATAAGGCATGTCCGAAGGATGAATTTCCGTTACCAAGGATAGATTCTCTAGTAGATGCAGCAGCTTCGTCAGAACTCATGAGTCTACTAGATTGTTACTCAGGCTACCATCAAATCTGGATGAAGAAGGAAGATGAGCCAAAAACCAGCTTCATAACCCCCAGTGGTACATATTGTTATCTTCGGATGCCTGAGGGGCTCAAGAATGCTGGAGGAAGCTTCAGCAGAATGACAACGAAAGTCCTTCATTCTCAGATAGGCAGAAATGTGCTAACTTATGTAGATGATATCATAGTAAAAAGCACGAAGCAAGAAAATCACATTGCTGATCTGCAGGAGACATTCGCTAACTTTAGGCAAGCTGGCCTGAAGTTGAATCCAGAAAAGTGTGTCTTCAGAGTAAAGAAGGGGAAATTCCTTGGTTGTTTAGTTTCAACAAAAGGGATCGAAGCTAATCCAAATAAAATCGAAGCTATTCTTCGGATGGAGCCGCCAAACACAAAGAAGGGAGCTCAACGGCTGACAGGAAGACTGGCATCTCTGAATCGATTCATATCTAGACCAGCAGAGAGAAATTTACCATTCTTTGAAGTGCTAAAGTCAGCCGAAGTCTTTCAATGGGGATCAGCTCAGCAGAAAGCCTTCGAAGAGCTGAAGCAGTACCTGATAGACCTAACAACGTTAACTCCACCCACGCCAGGGGCTCCTCTGTTATTATATGTGGCAGCTTCGCATTCTGTAGTAAGTGCAGCGCTCGTGCAGGAAAAGCTTGAAGGACAAATCAAAAAGCAAGCCCCAGTATACTTCGTCTCCGAAGTCCTCAGCTTATCAAAGAAAAACTATACATAATTAGAAAAAGTGCTATATGCTGTCTTAATGGCCTCCAGGAAGCTTCGACATTATTTTCAAGCATTCCATATAATTGTTCCTTCATCACAGCCTTTGAAAGATATTATGAGGAACAGAGAAGCTACTGGAAGGATTGGAAAGTGGGCTACAGAACTCAATGAATTCACCATTGATTATGTGCATAGATATTCAATCCAATCTCAGGCGTTAGCCGACTTCATAGCTGACTGGACGCCAGGGGCTCACGAAGAAGGAACAAGCAAAGGTAACGAAGCTTGGACGGTATTCTGCGATGGTTCTTAGGGAACCTTCGGAGCAGGAGCAGCTACAGTTTTAGTCGCACCTTCAAATGTCAAAACATGTTTCACAGTTAAACTGGATTTCAGTTGCACAAATAATATTGCTGAGTACGAAGCACTTTTATTGGGGCTTCGGAAACTAAGGGCAATGGGAATAAGAAGGGCAATCTTAAAGACTGATTCTCAAGTCATAGCTGGCCATGTCGATAAAAAGTAGCAGGGCACGAGATCCGAAGCTTGAAAAATACTTGGATGCAGTCCGAAGGTTGGAAACTTCCTTCGAAGGATTTTCCGTCAAAAGTATTCCAATAGGTGAAAATGAGCATGCGGATTTGCTTGCCAAATCAGCAGCTCAGGGGCTCCCCTTACCCTCCGAAGTATTTTTTGAAACAATAAAAGCACCTTCGGTTGAGCTCATGGAAAGAGCAGTGCTCACTATTTCTCCAGTGCACAGTGAAGATTGCAGAACTGAAATAATATCTTTTCTTCAAGGGAATTGTCTTTCAAGTGATGAAGCTTATAACAAAAGAATGGAGGCAAGAACAAGACCATATGTCTTGATAGAAGGGGAATTGTACAAACATGGAGTCTGCTCTCCATTGCTCAAATGTTTATCTAGAGCTAAAGGTATAGAATTGATGGAGGAAATACACGCAGGTCTCTGTGGATCTCACATCGGATCTAGGCCCTTGCTGGGAAAAGTTTTTCGTCAAGGATTTTATTGGCCGAAGGCAGCTTTGGATGCAGCTGAATTAGTCCAAAACTGCGAAGGTTGTCAAAAATGTGCAAGAGATCAAAAACAGCCTTCATCTCTGACTCAGCTAATATAGCCCACTTGGCCGTTGCAAAGGTGGGGCCTTGATTTGTTAGGCCCACTTCCACCAGCACAAGAAAATTTAAAATATGTTGTGGTGGCAGTATAATATTTTTCCAAATGGATTGAGGCGAAGCCTTTAGCCATAATAACTTCGGTCACCGTTCAGAAATTTTTCTGGCAAAATATTGTTTGTCGTTTCGGAGTGCCGAAGGCTATTACTATGGACAACGGAACACAGTTTGATGTTGAAGCCTTCAAAGAGTTCTGTGAACAAATTGGCATGAAGATTCATTTTGCATCGGTTAGACATCTGGAGTCAAATGGACTTGTTGAAAGAGCCAATGGTATTATAATGATAGGAATAATGAAGTTAATCTTCAATCAGCCCAGAGAAAAGTGGCCAGATGAATTGATCAAAGTGGTGTGGAGCCACAATACAACAGTGTCAAGGTCAATAGGTTTTACACCATTCAAATTATTGTTTGGTGACAAAGCAATAACCCAGGAAGAAGCTAAAGCAGGATCAATAAGAACAGTGGCTTCGGTAGAGGACGAAGCTGATTATTTTGTGGCAAAAGATGCTATAGAAGGGATCATGCTTCAGGCTATGGAGAACATCAATAAATACCAAGCCGAAACAATAAAATGGCGTGACAGAAAAGTTCGGTTAAAAAATATCAGGCCAGGGCACTTGGTACTTCAGAGAGTTGCCAACCCAGATACAGTAGGCAAGTTACAATTGAAGTGGGAAGGACCTTTTCTGGTAGTATCTTCATCAAGACCTGGTTCCTACAGATTGAAGGATATGGACGGCAACAACATCCCTAGATCTTGGAATGCGGATGAGCTTCGACGATATTATGTGTAGCTTGATGTAATCTTTTTATTTTTATTTTTATTTTTTCTATGGCACCCTTTTCCTTTCTAAAGGGGGAGAAAGGTTTTTAATGGCGCCATAACATGTAAATTCTCTTTTTTATTTCAGCTCTACAAGAGCAATATCCGCCAAAGATGTAAATGTAAAAGCTGAGCACGCACCATCGAGTGCAAAGAGAAAAGAAAAGCAGGGAGAAGCTCAAAAGACGTCCCTAAGAGGATGCAGAGCACGACGAAGCTACAAAAAGCCGTTCCTAAGGGAGCGCAGTGTAAGTTTTCTGCTCAAAAGTCGTTCCTAAGGGAATGCAGAGCTTACAGCGAAAAGTCGGCGCTGATTCCGCCGAAATATAAGGCGAAGCGTGAAAAGTCAACGCGATACCGCCGAAATAGAAGGCGAAGAAGTTCAAAAGACGTTCATAAGGGGATGCAGAACTTATAGCAAAAAGTCAGCGCTGATACACCGAAAAATAAGCGGTGAAGCCGAAAAATAAACGACAAAAAGATTGGTTATTCCTAAGGGAATGAAGGATATGGTCGTGGCTTCGTATGTGTGTGTTTGAACATTCATTTTGCATCATACATTACATCATACATTTGCATTCATAAACATTCATTTAGGCATACATAGGATCATCATCATCATAACACAGGCAGTTGTTTCGGCTCTGAAGATAAGGCTTCGACAAAAATAAAAAGAAGCAGTCTTTATGCTTCGCTGTGTACGAAAAGAAGGGAAGGTGTTTTTCGCCTTCAGCTCAAAAATGCTAATTTCGTTCACACCAAAGCACTTTATACATTGATGGAAAGGTAAGAATATATTACAATGTATGGACAAAGTTTATAAAGTAAAAATTAATTACATTGTTCTTTACAAAGGTTATTACAAGGGTTTTTAGAGTTTTTTCTACAGCTATCTATTCAAACTTCATTAGCATCCATTGAGCTTCGGCTTCGGCTTCGTCTTCTTAATCTTTAGCTTCGAGCTCAGCTTCGTCATCCTGTATGCATTCAAGTATTGTAAGCAAAATTCAAGTTCGAAGGAAGAGGTAAGCATAAGGTATGATTTTGTTACCGGCTTAAGATGACTCCGAGCTTTATCACTAGCTTTGCTTCGTCCACCTTTTGTCCATACCAGTTTTATAAACCTATTTGCTATGCTTCGGGCAAGGTTGGGAATATCATCCAGGTCTGCTGGTGATAAGTTGAAATTAGGTCTATTGATAACCTTTCCATGTTCGCAGCCAGATTTCAGGAAGGCGACAACTGTACCCCAAGAAGCTACCAGGGCACAAAAGTCACCATGTCCAGCTATAACTTCTTCAAGGTCATCAATTTCACCTTCGATATGTTCGAAGGCCCCCGGCAGGTCCTCAGACGAAGAATTGCATTTTTCACTGCTGGCTCCAACCGAATAAAAGACTTGCTTCAGCCATTGAACACATCGATTACTGAACTCCAGACATTTGTTTTGAAGGCTTGCCAATGATTTTTTCAAATCTGAACTTTTCTGGACCTCGGCTTCAAATTTTGCATTAAGCTTCTGCTTTTCTTGTTCGAAGCTTTCTGACTGGGACAGAAGCTTCGTATTTAATTCTGCTATTTTAGCTTCAGCTTCTGCCAATAAGCCTTCGGTTGTCTGAAGCTCGAAGTCTTTCTTTTCAAGAGCAGCTGATCAGTCTTTTATCTTGCTTTCTAAGTTTTCAATTATAACTTCCTGTTTTTTATCTTCCAAATCTTGCTGCATTTTCAAAGCTTTACTCAGTAGCATACTCTGCATATAAACAACATTCGTTAGAAAACATCTTCGTTACTGAAATAATAAAAGTTAAAGAAAAGTTTACCTTGAAATTGGAATAGAATAAACTACCGACGATGTGTTCTCGTCGGTAGCGGCTAATATCTGTTTCGAGCTTCAGGAAACCAATACTCTTTGATAGAGTACCGATAACCTTCGCTCCGGTTTGATCCCGGATGCAGCCCAATTTTTCGTCATCGATGCCACCGAAGAGAAGTGCTCCCGGCTGATATCCCCAAGACATAGCATATTCTTTTAGCTCTTCCTTTTCAGCCTTTGTCAGCTCTTGACCAACTAAGTTGTGAAAGTTAAAAATTTCGTCTTCCGAAGTGTCTTTGGCTATTTCTTTCTCCTTCCCGGGTTCTGGGGTCATAGTTTCTTCGGTGGCTGCAACAGCTTCTTCTGCGGCCATGTTTTGCAGTATCTTATCAATATCGGCAATCGTGCACTCTAAATGAATATCTTCGGCAGCAACGGCTTCGGTAGCTGCGGCTTCCGCAGGTGCAGCTTCGGTGGCTGTCGTGCTCTCAACAGCTGGCGCCTTCAGAGCTGAAGCTCCTGGTGGTGTCCCTTCGATGACTTCTGTCACTGTAATGATTCTTTGCTTCTTTGGCCTAGCTGCCTTCTTCGTTTTTGCGGGCTCCTTTTCCTTCTGAAAAAAGCTTTGTCAGATGTGGCCCCAGTGGACTTAGCTTGACAGGCAAAGATTCAGTCATTACCTTTAAAATTTCTTCCACGTCAGTGGTAGAGGGTGTTGCAGCAGTCTCTTCTTCTTCGTCAATTGCCTTCTGCTTCGGAGCTGTAGCTTTTCTCTTCTTCGAAGCATCTGTTTTCGGCTCAGGCTTCAGCTTTTTCTCTTTCAATTGTTTTTCATCGTCTTTATTTAGAACGCTAGCCACTCTCTTTCTTTTTTGCCCTTCGACATCCTTGTCTAGCCGCTCGTAGTCGGGATACTCAAAGTTTAGAGCATCCATTACTCGGTTCAACCTTCGCTTCGGGCGGGTGCCGAAGGCTGCAGTCATTAGTTGATCTTCTTTTTTGGAGTAGTTGCCGAGAATTTCATTGCACATTACTTCGATCGTGTCCAACCACTCTTGGTAGGGCACTTTGAAATGTTTTTTGAACTTATAATGGTAAGGCAACCAAACAAATTCCCCCTTCTTCTTTTCCCCCTTCAGCTTCGGCATGTCCCACTCCTTCAAAGTTGGGAACACTCTGAAGGCCAAAAATTCTTACACTAAGTCCCTAGTGCTGATATGATCTGCAATAACTCGAAATTCAGCCAGGGCAATTTAGCTTGGACTCCCTGGTGTCATGTTGCACTGCGGTCTGGTCTCTCTGAAGATCAATTCTAGAGGACTCTGGACCAGGTCCTCTTTATCTTCGTCAACTTTGACATAGAACCATTCAGACTTCCAGCCAGCTGGCCACTTGCTTCGGTAGCTAATCACTGGAAATTTTGTGGTCTTGCGATAGGCAAAATTGTAGCAGCCAAAATTTTCATGTAGCCCATCTCCTCTAGCTTTCGTCTGATAATGAAGCTCGTGCACTCGGCAGAAGCCTTTGCCAAATGGCTCCACCCCTTGGCTTCGGAGAGCCCAGATATAAACGCTAAGCCGGACAATAGCGTTGGGAGTTAACTGATGAAGGTAGATCCCAAACTTCTTCAATACAACAGCGATCATCTTGTTCAAAGGAAATCTTAAGCCAGCCTTAAAGAAACTCTTGAAGACTACCACTTCATCCTTTCCTGGCTTCGGAGTAGTCTCTTCTCCACCAAAACGAACCAACTCTTTCTTCGCTTCACTGAAATAGCCCAATTTCAATAGCTTAGGCAAATCATCTTCAGAGATGGTGGATTTCCCGAAATCTAGGTGGCTGGGTTTACTTAGCACCGCGCTGTAATCATCTTCAGCAGGGCTTGATATGACCCGGGCTAAACTTTAGCAGGGGCAACCAAACACCCCCTTAGTCCCTTGCTTGCTTGGTTGCGCGTCAGACAAGACAAGCAGGCCTTGCCGTGCGGCGGTCAGTCGGTCCCTTTCTGGTGGGGCGCGTCGCATCGGACGATTGACATGACATGACATGACGCAGGAGCAGCGGCAGGGCGGGAGGCCGCGCGGCTTTCACGGGGGGCGGTGTCTGTCTGCTTTTCCCGGAGTGCGCGCTGCGTCCAGCCGTCTTTTGCTCGTCTCTGACCTCTGCCCTTCTTGTCTACCCCTGCCGCCCGCCCTGCCTCTGCCTGCCTGCCTGCCTACGTTCACGTGGCGTGGCCCCCCCGCCCGCCCGCCCGCCCGTGATACGAGTGACACGACCGCTTTTACTTGCGCCATTGGTTGGGTTGGGTTGGGTTGGGTCTCACTGTCACAGTCACAGGCGGCTGCTGCTCCTGTCCACCGGTCAATGCAACAGCGCTCCTGCCTCGCCGACCGTGACCGATACTGTAGCGCTGCTCAGTGATGTGACGCTCGAAGGGCCCGTCGGTTACTTTTGCTTATGGGGCTGTCAAGGAAAAATACAATCTAATCACTATTCGAATTCATAGCTTGGCCTGGGCTAGATGGCCTCAGAAAATCTGTAACGGTCATTTTTGACAAAAAGGCTTGGGCCTAGCCTGACTGACTACATGGGCTTGAGAGATTCAATGATGGCCATATATGCAAATATAGCTTGATCTATGACGGTCCATATATTTTACGGATATCGTGACAAGCTGTGGATTTCATGATTATAACAAATAAAAAAAGAAAGCCTTTGGTTAGTTGTAGTGCAATAAAAAACACATAGATGGCCGATAACCAATGAAGAACACATAGACGACGGACATGATGCGGCGCTGCATGTTTCTGCTGAACAGACGTCTCGCGCGGACGTGCTAGTGCCACGGATCAGTTGAGTTCTTATCTCTCTCGAGCGAGACGCTGCTAGCTAATTGTCTGGACCGTCCGCGCACGCTTCTCTGGTCTCCTCCGAGCGCCACGCCCTGTTCCACGTGGATCTTGCCAGCTTCCGGCACGGCCACATGCTCGGCGCCCACAGGCCGGATCAGCAAGAGCGCAATGCCGACGACGCGAGCAGAGCAGCCATCGAAGGATTCATGTACAATTTTATTTTCCCTTGGATCAAATATAATACTACCTTCGTTCTCTCGATTATTTATCGTTTGCTAATTTATTTTTGAACTAAACGACACCAAGATAAAGTATGTATCTCAGTAGCGTTCTACCAGATTTCGCTTCTCTCCAAAAGCAACAAGCCTTTCCCGACATTCGGTCGATCTTCCCAAGCCAGCCACGAATGCATCTCCAATAGCCTGCATCTCGGAACCTTCCTTTAAACACAAGAAACCGCTTTAGTAAGCGTCAATAAATTAAATCGCCAGTCAAAGAGAGACGTCGATCGAGGAGGACCGCACGGTTAACTGAAAGTGCGAAATTAAGCTGACGGTGGTCAAGAGCTCCAACTCATTGCTGAGCTAACACTCAGATAAGCGAGAGTCTGTGCATGCTCAGAATCCACTCAACTAAGACCACCACCACCACTTGATTAATTTTCAATGCTACGTTTTGACCAACCATGGATGTCAAATGTGTCTTAACCTTGATTTGTTTGGTCAATGGTATATGATTGATTGCTGTTGGACACCAAAATAAGAGGACGGTCCGGCCCTTGGTCCCGGACGGTCCGCGTGTCCCAAAATTAGATTAAACTCGGACCGTTCGGAGCACCAGAAGTCACCTGTGATCCGCGTAGTGCGGAAGGCCGACATAAATATAACCGGCCACCCAAGCCCCAAGAACCAAAAAGGTCACATGTCCCTGAGCTTGTTTGGCCCACTAAGGCCAAACCTTCTGTTCGCTCTCATCCGCACTCGACACAAAAAGAAAATGTTAAGTTCATATTTAAAATTACTAAGTGTGATAAAATATTTGATGAGTTGCTTAAACATGGTAATATTAAATTATCACATATAATTCCTCCGGTTGAAGAATTAAAAGGGCGTATATATTGTAAATGGTATGGCTCCTTTCTTCATAACACCAATGATTGTGCTGTCTTTCGTCGGCAAATACAATCGGCTATAAACGAAGGCCGGTTGAGGTTTCAAAAGGAGGTGAGGATTGACAGGCCACCTGTCCCTGCCACCACATTAGAGCCGACAAACAAAAAAGTCATAGTTCGGCCCTGTGCGGCCGATAAAAGCAAAGATAAAAATATCGTCATTGGTGATCCCCGCACACCAAATATGTCACGCAGAATGGTTACTCGGAAGACTCCGGACAAGAGAAAGACCGGAGGCACCGGGGGGCAAGCACGATCGGACACCCGATCACGGTCACCTGTCCTACGTACGCGGGACGATCCGGGTACTAAGGCTGAACAGTCCGAGACAGGAGCGGATGGTCCGGCTATAATGGTAGGACGGTCCGCAGACAGTCAGAAGTAGCAACCTCAGACCACCGGACCACAAGGTTCCAAAACAAGTGTTAGGAAACAAAATACTACTAAGACGTCTGGACGACTCAGTAGAGTCGGCCCTACTTTTGGTCAGTTGCTTGCCAAATATACGAAGAAGGCCGTTCCACACAACCGGCCAATAAAGCAGACAAAGTCAAAAGGGCGATCTGTGCGAAAGCAAAAGCCGACTAAACGGACCCAAAAGGTAGCACAACCAAGATCGCCTTGTCATCCTCCTCCGGGGATAGCATGGTGCGTCCCGTTCTATCCATCGCCGATGTGTTGTCCTGCTCATGTGTGGGGTGGTACGGCGATGAATTCATATTACTGGCCCAATCTGTTTGCTTATTTGGGCTGGGGGGCACCACAAGTTTTTGCCTGACAGGTTGATCAGGTAGACATGGCCGAAGAGGATGCGATCCGAAACGGCCTCTGTGCATTAAAGTTCCATCAATTATTTATATTATCTGATCGTAAGAGCCGATGACTTGCATCGAGCTGAGTCTTTACTTCGGGAACAAAAGCTTATGAGATCAATTGTTTCCGAAGTTTTCACTGATGCTTTTGGTTCGCCAAGCTCCACCAAAAGGCAGGGGGACATATGTTGGACACCAAAATGAGAGGACGGTCCGGCCCTTGGTCCCGGACGGTCCGCGTGTCCCGAGATTAGATTAAACTCGAATGTTTATCCTTATCTCGTGCGTGGTTATCCATCTAATCACGCGGGAGTTTGTTGACTATCTCTTAGGAAAAGGTCCAGACCTCCTCCCCTATAAATATAAAGGGGTACGGCCGATTGAGAACCCCCGAACACATTCCAATCGAACCAATTACCTTATTTACTTTTCCAGCCCTAGGAGTAGATGTAGCATAGTTCTAGTTGTAGTCTTTCACATATCCACCTCCACCCCTATTCGACTCTACGTCGTCTAGATCCGTCTTGGGTGGCCTGCCGATCCCAAGACGACCCTAGGATCTCACCCCTCCCGGGGGGCAAGATCTAGTTGTCCATCCAAGACCTCTTCCTCAAATTGATCTCTTAATTCTTAGGCGACTCCACGTCGTCTGGGGACGCCCTGGGTGACCTATTGACCCAGAGCACCTTAAGATCTTTTCCCCTTAGGGGACGAGATCTAGATTCCAGCAAGGAGGAGGAAGACGACCCTGTCGCCAGGGCGCGGACCGTCCGACCGTCAGGCAGGGAACCCCAGCCTCGCGCCAGGTCGCGGACCGTCCGGCCCTGTGCCGCGGACCGTCCGCACCTGACCAGAGAGCACCGCCGCTGGTTCTTGTTGAGTGATTGGCGCCCCAAAAAAGTGCCAACAATTGCTATATGTGTCGATAAGCTGCCTTAACATGCATTTTTGCAGTGACCAAAGCCTTTTTAGAAAAGGTAATCGCTACTACGATCTTCATCGCTGCTCGGCCTGGTGAAAGCGGGTGGTGATTAGGATTTTCATCATCGTTAGCACCAACGCTGAAAAATCGAATACAACATTAAAAAATAATCACACGTGCTGCTATCTACAACCTGCCGTTGTCAAGCTCAACGCATGTCGTTGTCCGACTTGTACGGTTCGTCGGTTCCAATTTCCAAACAGTCACACAGCTGTCCTGGATCAACGATGACGCATGATGAGCTTGGAGGCTCGTCTCTGCACTACTTACATCAGATTCACAGCGCCATGCGTTGCCCTAGAGATCACACAGTGACGGACGCAGGACAAAAAATTACAGGGTCCAGAAAGATCACATAAGAATCATGACTTGTTGGTTCCCCAAGCCTGCCGACTGCCAAAGACAGATCACATCGTTGCGATGAATGAGATCTAACTTGTCGGGCGGATCGACGTCACGATGAAAATGGGGTAAAGGACGGAGGCTCCAAGAAGGGGCGGTGTCGCATTAGGAATGGGTCGGCTGAGCAAACGGGGCAGTGAGCAAATTGGTTTAGGTGGTGTCAGGAAGATTTATGGTCAGACTGATAGATACAATGACTGACCCGAGAGGATCCGACGAGGAGGCTCATGACAGGGTTGTTTTAGGCCACGTTGTAAACCTCTAGAGCTAATTATTAACTGATTTTAGCTGTGTTGGGGCATCTAACAACTAATACTTATTTGAGGGATATAGCTAACAATTAGTTGATCGATCATAAACCTCCTAGCTAATTTTAGCCACTAGCTATTAGTTTTAGAGGTTTAGAACAAGATTTTATACTATCTAAAACTTTGATTTTTTTCTACACTTAACACTAAATAATCATTAAGCATAAAAGAGCGTTCAAAATTGAGGGAGGCCATGTCTCACTTTGCCCCCTTTGATCCGCCTCTGATCATGGTGGAGTAGGAGGTGGTCGCAGTAGGGAGGAGGCAGAGGTAGGAGAGAATGGAGGTGGGAGTGATGGCGAGGGAGGAGGGGGCACAATTGTTAGAGGGAAGACGGGCATGGTCAATGGGACTAGGGAACGAGGGTTAGCGGTGGTGGTGAAACCGATGTGTAAAACAGTGTTTTGTACTGTAGATTGTAATGTTTATAGGATGTAGTTCAAAATATAGAGTGAGATAGAAGGTAGAATATAGAGACCACTGGAGATAGTGGTGGTGGTAGAGGAGGAGCATGGATGACAAAGAGAAAGGGATGAGAAAAAAAGAGCAAGGCTAGAGAGGTGCGTGTGAGAGAGCGAGGAGATATGATTTAGCATTTGATGTATGTATATTTAGGGCTAGTTTGGAAACCCTAATTTTCTAAGGGATTTCTATTTTCTCAAGGAAAATTAGTTTATTTTCCCATGGGAAAATAGAAATCCCTTGGTAAATTGAGGTTCTCAAACTAGCTCTTAGGCTAGTTTTCACCACTGATTTATGGTTTAAACTAATACTGTTCTTGTACGCATTTTTACTACTTGTTCAAGTCATAATTAATCGCAAAAATAATGTAATATTTTCTAATTTTGTCCTAAGTTATATATTTTTTTAAATTAATCTCAAACATAATGTAAGCATTTTTTTGCGTTCACATTGAATTATTCATCATTCCATCAGAGCACGGACGATAACGTGGAAATTAAGCGTTCAACTTTTCTGTACCATAAATCCATGATTTCTCTCTTCTCTGTAGGTGTATTTCTGTACCCTAAATATATGGTTTCACTCTGCTCTGGGTGTATGCGTATCGGCATACGCACTGTGTCGTAAACATCCTCTCGTTTGCACGGCATACGCGCTCTGTTGAAAACATCACCTCGTTTGCGCGCTCGTATTCAACCTGTAGTCGCTCAAAATATGCTGCTGCTGCCTGGCTCTAGAATTACGTAGAGACGCGTTTCGAGCTGAGCGTTGAATCTGGCGACAAGCAGCCCTCTCTTCCTCTCTTCTCCCCCTCCCCCCATCTCATCTTGCTTGCTGAGTTGTCCTGCGTTTCGAAAGGTTGCTGTGCCTGTATCTGCTATTATAGTTTATTTGTTTCGTGCTCAAAAACAATGCTACACATTTCTTCAAATCCGGTCAAAGCTAAAGGTATTGATTGATGTTATGATCTATGAGAAACCTAAACACCACGTATTTTGAAATAGGAGTATGTTTGAACATATCAAGATGACAAGATATATAAAATGTTAAGCAATGCAAGTTTTTTTTTTTTTTGCGGTAAGACAGAAAAAAACTTACGGCGTACTATAAGATAAACTTTTGATAACAGTGTAACACCCTTGCACATATATGAAGTAACAGTGTAACACACCCTTGCACATAGGGCAATTTGTCTTCTGTGAGATAAAGTTAATATCATAAGACACACGGCAGTTGCACGTATGTTTTTTCCGCTCTGAACCGACGGCCACGACGACGTGCCACGGAATGACACTACTGACAGCATGCCGCCAGTTCCCGTTGTTGAAGGCTGATCGAGAGCGGCGCCGGACCCGCAGCATGCCACGGCGCTAGTTGTGATGCTGCGGGTCCGGGCCGCCGGGCACGCTCCTCTTGTCTCCGCCGAGCACCCCGCCCCTGCTCCACTTGGACGACGACGGCCGTCGGAGGCCAGCGGCCGGTTCACTACCGCCACCCGTCGCCGCATGCGCACCGCCGGGGCTGGCGCGCTGGATCAAGCGGCGGCGAGCATCCGCCGGCACGGGCACGAGTTCCGCGCCGACCACCAGGAGCGCCAGCAGCGCAATGCCGACGGCGCGAGAAGCAGCCGCCATCGGGGGAGATGGTTCGATCGTCGAGAACCTGATCGCGTTTGCAGTGAGTGTCAGAAGCTCTACTCACCTGATGACCTGCTCCTGTGGTTGCCAGGTTCGCCGGGAATCACCTGATATTTATAGATCCTTCGATGGCGCGCCGTGACAAGAGAACGCCTTTGGCCGTTGGGCACATTACAGTTAGGACAAAACGGCACACGTCGCGGGCTGCCTGGACATCAGCGCGCTCGTCCGAGTGTCCACCGTTGCCACTGGCCGCACAAAGCTCCCGGCCTTTTTGTGCTTCACTAGATGAGTGCCCCGTGCGTTGCAACAGAAAAACTTATATATATAATGTGTCTTATATTGTTATAAGAAAATGTTTTATAATTCATTTGTGATCCTAGCCATATATAAATTTTGTTATTTTAATTTAACTGTTTCACTACTACATTACAACCATCAGTATCATACAGACTTCGATATATACCATGATTTGCATGGTCTCATCATTGGAGAGCATGTGTCACACATATCGGTAGAAGTTCCCTCGTACATCGTCAGTCATCAGGCACGCACAACCATACATGTTTGCTTAAATAAAAAGGCAAGTGTGCGTTTGCGAAGAGAATTAAAGGCAGGTCAGCACAAAAGCTACCTCGGCGATGGCAAGTGGTCATTGTTGTCGGTCCTCCTCTGCGTCACCTCTGTCGCTAAGATGACGCCACAGTCTTTGATATAGTAGTCGTCGAACGCGCGTGACATGGCGAGTACCGATGACTTTTGGCTGGGCTGCTAAACGAAGTGCACCCCGGGCTCATCAGCGAGGTAGTACACCTAGCCGTTGCACCTCCAGATGTGCTACTCCTCTACATACATCTTGTTCGAGGACACTCACACAACATCAACAACAACCGTCGTCCCAGCGCACAAGAATTTATGGCCGGTCAGTAGCGACTTACGTGGCCGGTTGAGCTTCAGGTGGATGATGAGCTAGATGGCGTGACGGCGTCGTCGTCGGATGCGGTGCCCAGAACAACCCGAGAGTCACCGGCGTTGGCAACGACTATGAGGTCCCTCGTTTGAATATGGACATCGGTGTAGCCGCTCTGGACCGCGTCCAAGCGACGGCTGCGCCGGAGCTTGCCGAACATAGCGACGCATGCGGCCAAGTAGGACTGCTTCCAGAGGTCGAACTGGCAGTTGCCAAGCTTCTTCTCATCGTCGATGAGCGACGCCAACGCGAGCGCCTCCTGCCAGTGGTGTTTGTTCGGGGTTTCCAAGTAAGAAACATGGATTCATTTTTGGCGTTAGTTTATAAAAATGACTCACAAGTCAGATCCATGGACAAAATATTACGGAGAATAAATGTCACACATATAAAAAAGGAATTTAAGTTGAAAACTTATTCAAACAAAAGAAGTTGCATGCAAGGCTCTTCTTTAAATACTACTCTCTCCATCCAAAAATATAATTCGGGAATCTCGTTGATAATTATCTACTAATACATATTGTGTAAGGGTAGCAGGTGGACTTTGGGAGAGATGTATTAGATATTTTTACTGTAACAAATATTAACATAAACACACATGTGATGTAGTGGTAGCTACGAGCACATTTACTTGAGAGGTCGCGGGTTCGAATCCCATTAGGGCCACATTTGTGTTTTTTAATTTAATTTTAGTTAGGCGTGAGATGCACGTGGGAATGGGAATGAGCTTTGCGGGGAGAGGAAATGAGAAAGACAGTGCGGGGAGGGACACAGTTGGGAATGGACACGCGCATGAGAATGGGAATGAAAACACACAAGAGTTCGGAATGGGAATGGCAGAACCAGGAATGGGGCAGCCTACCCCTTAGAGTCTTAATAGGTAGTATAGATTTACGCGCTCACGCTGTCACATGGGTCCTAGCCTCGGCTGCATGCATCATGCATGAATGTCCTCTAATTCTCAGCCTTGGTGTTGGTGTGTGTACTAGGGTATAATAGAGATAGGCTCCGTAAATAAACCATGAATGAAACATGAAAGACATGGACTGTGTTGATCCAAACCATGCCAAAAAAAAAACAGAGCAGATCCTGGAGGAGATGGGTACACTGGTCACAGCTTCGATGGATGGAAGAAGGCTTAGTGAGGTTCGATCGCGCTGAAGCTACAAATCCTTCCCATTTGGAAAGGTTAGCTGCTGTAGACGCCGAGTTGAGATCCAAATCACACACGAGAGAGTGCAAGCATGCCCTTAGCTAGGTTGTAATATATCTAACGCACACTACCGGAATCATAGGCTTTGCCGAGTGTTGTATTCTTTGCCGAGTGCCGCACTCGGTAAAGTTAGGATCTCGGCAAAGAACCCCTTTACCGAGTGCTGAACACTCTGCACAGGACAGCACTCGGCAAAGACAAGTTTGACGAGTGTTAGACACTCGGCAAAAGGGGCTCTCGGCAAAGGGCCGTCAGCGGCCGTCCCAAAGCTGACGGCCGTCAGTCTTTGCCGAGAGCCAACGGCTGGCACTCGGCAAAGTGGCTTCTTTGCCGAGTGCCACATAGTAGGCACTCGGCAAAGGAAGCTTTGCCGAGTGTCATCTCTAGACACTCGGCAAAGTATATTTTTATTTTTTTATTTTGTCTCCCAAACTTTTTGTGATATATTCCTACACTATGTAGACCTACATGTATCATTTGCGGACAATTTTAACAGAGTTTTCAATCGTTAGTAGATTTAGTTCGTTTATTTGAATTTCTTCGGAAAATTTAGATTTGAACTGCAGGTCACTCGAAACTTGGAAAACCGTGCATGAAAAAATGATATTCATGTTACTTAGCATAAGTTACGACCGATTCCAGGAGCGGACCGAAAACTTCGAGCAACATGCTCACTAAACATGACCGTGAACTTGCCATCCACATGTTTAAAAATTGTATAAAACAAAAACAAAGTCAGAAAATCCTGAAACTTGTCCACGTGTCATGATATCATATGTACAGGCTGCGATAAAAAAATTAAAAAAATTTCGAGAAAACTATGACGCGCTATGTGTACAAACCTAAGAGATCCACATTGAAACTCTATGATTTCAGGTGTAGTTCTCTTAGGTTTCTACACATAGTGTCTCACAACTTTGTCCAAACATTCTCAATTTTTTATCACAACCTGTACATATGATATCATGACACGTGAACAAGTTTCATGATTTTCTGACTTTGTTTGTGTTTTATACAATTTTTAAACATGTGGATGGCAAGTTCACGGCCATGTTTAGTGAACATGTTGCTCGACGTTTCCGGTACGCTCCTGGAATCGGTCGTAACTTATGGTAAGTAACATGAATATCATTTTTGCATGCACGATTTTCCAAGTTTCGAGTGACCTACAGTTCAAATCTGAATTTTCTGAAGAAATTCAAATAAACGAACTAAATCTAATAGATATTGCAAACACAGTTATAATTGTCCCCAAATAGTATATGTAGGTCTACATAGTGTAGGAACAAACCACAAAAAGTTTGGTGGCAAAAACCAAAAAAAATACAAATGTACTTTGCCGAGTGTCAGATGGTGACACTCGGCAAAGTATGCTTTGCCGAGTGCCGCCCAAGTAGACACTCGGCAAAGAAGTGTAAAGTATACTTTGCCGAGTGTCACCTGTCCGACACTCGGCAAAGGAGTCTTTGCCGTGTCGCCGATCTGACACTCGGCAAAGCTTATTTAAAAAATAAAAAAAATCTTTGCCGAGTGCCAGATCGCGGACACTCGGCAAAGAAGTAAAATATACTTCGCACCCGCTTCTTTCTTCTTCTTTCTCTCCTCTCACTCTCTCTTAACCGCTGTGCGCCGCCGCCGCCTAAATCGCCGCCGCGCCCTACGCCGCCGCTGCCCCGCCGCGCCCTGCGCCGCCGCCGACGTGCGCAGCTCGCCCGCGCCCGCCCGCGCAAGCCGCGCCCGCCGCGCCGCCGCTGCCTCGCCGCTGTTGGGAATAGTCCCACATTGTCTGGTGAGAGTGAAAAAGCATGGTTTATATGGTTGAGGGTGGCAACCCCTATCAGGCTAGCTTTTTGGGGGGAGTGTTGGCCCAAGAGACCTAAAGCCCGCTGCTATACGTGCGGGCGCGTGTGTCGCGGCCCGACAGCCTGGGTGGGCGCGCCGTGTGTGCGGGCGGCCCCGACGGACACGCCGTGTGTCGGCGGTCTGGTTCCAACAATTGGTATCAGAGTCAGGTTGGCCCAGTGCATTCTCAGACAAATCTCGGCTCACAATGTGTGAGGGGGAAATTGTTGGGAATAGTCCCACATTGTCTGGTGAGAGTGAAAAAGCATGGTTTATATGGTTGAGGGTGGCAACCCCTATCAGGCTAGCTTTTTGGGGGGAGTGTTGGCCCAAGAGACCTAAAGCCCGCTGCTATACGTGCGGGCGCGTGTGTCGCGGCCCGACAGCCTGGGTGGGCGCGCCGTGTGTGCGGGCGGCCCCGACGGACACGTCGTGTGTCGGCGGTCTGGTTCCAACAGCCGCGCCCTGCGCCGCCGCCGACGTGTGCAGCTCGCCCGCGCCCGCCGAGCGCCGCCGGCTCACCGTGCCACCGCGAGCGCCGCTCACCGCGCCGCCCCACCGCCGTCCTGCCGTACGCCACCGTCTCCCCCGCCCGTCACCGTCGTCTTAAGGTATAATTTTATTAAATTATGTATTAATTTTTATATTAATGTATTTATGTTTTATAGATTAATGTATTGATGTTTTATATATTATGTATTTCATAAACACATGTTTATATTAATGTGTTATATTATGTATTTCATAAACGTGTGGATATATGTGTGGATATATGTGTGGATATATTGTCGGCCATCGTGCCGTTGATATATGTGTGGATGTCAGCCATTGTGTTGTCATTTTTATTTGCAGGTTTTGGAAACCTCCCCGTGCAGGGGAGGTGTTGCCGAAATTTTTTATTGACAGACTTGTTTATTTTTTTGCAGAGGTCTTCCTAGCCGTTGCGGGTCTGCCTGCACCGCGTCGAGTCGCCACTGCACCGACCCGCCACAGCACCGCTAGCCTGACTCCATCGCCACCCTAGTTATAACCTCAATTTCCGCATCATGGTCGTAGATCACGTAACCCAGTTAGGCGTCTCCTGTTCGAAAGAGATACGGTGTAGATGTGCAGATCTTTGCATATCTACAAATGTATCAGTTTCGAATTGTCCACGTTTTTTGGACAGCCCACGGTTACGTAGATGGTGTTAGTTTCATGCTCTGCTCCGGTCCGAGATAGAGTTTCGGCGTCACCTCCCTGTTGTTCTCCGGACAGTACACTCTCCCTGCCAGGACATGTATCTAGAGAACAGCGAGGAGGTGCTGCCAAAATTCTATCTCGCATCGGAGTAGAGCATGGAAACTAACTCCATCTACGCAACCGCGGGTGGGATTAGGACCTATCCTCACCTATTAGAAGGTAGGAACGTAGTGTACATGCATTACATGTCTATATTAAACTATACTCGGTTATATATGTTAGAGGATGGAGGACCGTGAGTGGATGTACACGGGCCGTAGAGGAAGGAACGATGTCACCACTGAATGGATTAGAAAGACCGATGATTTCGTGGAACGGGCATATGGCGAAGCTGCTAAAGGAGCGAGTCTAGTCCCATACCCGTGCAGCAAATGTGACAACCGGAAAAGAAAACCAAAGAAGATCATGGTAGAACATATTTGGAAGAATGGATTTACGCTGGGCTATACTCGGTGGATATTTCATGGTGAAGCGCATCGTACGAGAGAGGAGGTGCTGAGACAACGTGTCGAGGATTATGACACGGATGCGGGGGTAGCGGATATGTTGAACGACTATCAGGAGGCACAGTACACGGGAGGATGTATGGATGACGAGCCAGAGCCGACTGCAAAGGCGTTCTACGACATGTTCGACATGACACAGAAGCCCCTTCACGGCCAGACAAAGGTTTCTCAACTGGATGCCATTGGGCGTGTAATGGCGTTCAAGTCGCAGTACAGCATGAGTAGAGATGCATTCGATGGCTTGTTGACGGTTATTGGGAGTCTGCTTCCGGATGATCACGTTCTGCCAAAGAGCATGTACGAGGCACAGAAACTACTTCGTGCACTCAAGATGACGTATGAGCAGATTCATGCTTGTCCGAAGGGCTGCGTGCTATTTAGGAAAGAATACGCGGAGGCAAAGTACTGTCCCAAGTGTAATTCATCTAGGTTTATGGAGGTAGACTCTGGTGATGGACAAAAGAGGCAGCTCGACATCCCCTTGACAATCCTACGACACATTCCGTTCATACCGAGGATCCAGTGTCTTTACATGACAGAGGAATTGAAAGGGAATTAGGCTTACACCTAGTCCCCAAATAATTTTGGTGGTTGAATTGCCCAACACAAATATTGGACTAACTAGTTTGCTCTAGTGCATAAGTTATACAGGTGCAAAAGGTTCACACTTAGCCAATAAAAAGACCAAGTTTTGGATTCGACAAAGGAGCAACGAGGCAACCGAAGGCACCTCTGGCTGGAGGCACCGGACTGTCCGGTGTGCACCGGACAGTGTCCGGTGCGCCCAGAGGACTCCAACTCAAACTCTTCGCCCTCGGGAATTCTCGGAAGCCGGCGCGCTATAATTCACCGGACTGTCCGGTGTGCACCGGACATGTCCGGTGCTCCAAGGAAGCGCGGTCTCCGGAACTCGCCAGCCTCGGGTTCGCGCGGCAGCCGCTCCGCTAAAATTCACCGGACTGTCCGGTGTGCACCGGACTGTCCGGTGTGCCAGCGGAGCAACGGCTATTTCGGCGCCAACGGCTCCCTGCGGCGCATTTAATGCGCGCGCAGCGCGCGCAGACGTCAGACGTGCCCATACCGGTGCACCGGACATCAAACAGTACATGTCCGGTGTGCACCGGACACCCAGGCGGGCCCAGAAGTCAGAAGCTCCAACGGTCAGAATCCAACGGCAGTGATGACGTGGCAGGGGCACCGGACTGTCCGGTGCGCCATCGAACAGAAGCCTCCAGCCAACGGTCATGTTTGGTGGTTGGGGCTATAAATACCCCAACCACCCCACCATTCATTGCATCCAAGTTTTCCAACTTCCAATCACTTACAAGAGCTAGGCATTCAATTCTAGACACACAAAAGAGATCAAATCCTCTCCAATTCCACTCAAGCCTTTAGTGACTAGCGAGAGAGATTTGTCGTGTTCTTTTGAGCTCTTGCGCTTGGATCGCTTTCTTTCTTTCTCACTTGTTCTTGTGAACAACACCCAATTGTAACCAAGGCAAGAGGCACCAATTGTGTGGTGGCCCTTGCGGGGAAGCTTTGTTCCCGTTTGATTGAGAAGAAGAGAAAGCTCACTCGATCCGTGGGATCGTTTGAGAGAGGGAAGGGTTGAAAGAGACCCGGCCTTTGTGGCCTCCTCAACGGGGAGTAGGTTTGCGAGAACCGAACCTCGGTAAAACAAATCCGCGTGTCACACTTTTATTTGCTTGCGATTTGTTTTGCGCCCTCTCTCGCGGACTCGTTTATATTTCTAACGCTAACCCGGCTTGTAGTTGTGATTATTTTTGTAAATTTCAGTTTCGCCCTATTCACCCCCCCTCTAGGCGACTATCAATTGGTATCAGAGCCCGGTGCTTCATTAGAGCCTAACCGCTCGAAGTGATGTCGGGAGATCACACCAAGAGGGAGATGGAGACCGGCGATAACAAGCCCACTACAAGCCAAGGGAGCACTTCATCGGAAGAGTCCCGCACCAAGAGAAGGGAGAAGAAGAAGAACTCCTCCAAGCGGAAGGAGAAAAGATCTTCCTCTTCTCACCACAAGGAGAAGAAGGAAAAATCTTCTTCTCACAAGCCGCATCGGAGTGGGGACAAGCACAAGAGGATGAGGAAGGTGGTCTACTACGAGACCGACACTTCATCGACATCCACCTCCGGCTCCGACGCGGCATCCGTCACTTCTAAACGCCAAGAGCGTAAGAAGTATAGTAAGATTCCCCTACGCTACCCTCGCATTCCTAAACATACACCTTTACTTTCCGTCCCATTAGGCAAACCACCAACTTTTAATGGTGAAGATTATGCTATGTGGAGCAATTTAATGCGATTTCATCTAACCTCTCTCCACAAAAGTATATGGGATGTTGTTGAGTATGGTGTACAGGTACCATCTGTAGGGGATGAGGACTATGACACGGACGAATTGGCCCAAATCGAGCACTTCAACTCCCAAGCCGCAACCATTCTCCTTGCCTCTCTAAGCAAGGAGGAATACAACAAAGTGCAAGGGTTGAAGAACGCAAAGGAGATTTGGGACCTACTCAAAACGGCGCACGAGGGTGATGAACTCACAAAGATCACCAAGCGGGAAACGATCGAGGGGGAGCTCGGTCGCTTCCGTCTTCGCCAAGGGGAGGAGCCTCAAGATATGTACAACCGGCTCAAGACCTTGGTGAACCAAGTGCGCAACCTCGGGAGCGCAAAATGGGATGACCACGAGGTGGTTAAGGTTATTTTAAGAGCACTTATTTTCCTTAACCCCACTCAAGTACAATTAATTCGTGGTAATCCTAGATATCCACTAATGACCCCCGAGGAAGTTATCGGGAATTTTGTAAGCTTTGAATGCATGAT
Source organism: Zea luxurians (assembly GCA_029449295.1). NCBI lineage: Eukaryota > Viridiplantae > Streptophyta > Magnoliopsida > Poales > Poaceae > Zea > Zea luxurians. Next base: position 161,677 of record JAOPSE010000177.1, on the reverse strand, counting down.
TAAGGGCTCGAAGAAGATCAACGAGCTTGACGAGCCTTCCACATCCGAGGCACAACCGGTGGCCTTCAAGGCAACGGAGGAGAAGAAGGAGGAGTCTACACCAAGTAGACAACCGATTGACGCCTCCAAGCTCGACAACGAGGAGATGGCCCTAATCATCAAAAGCTTTCGGCAAATCCTCAAGCAACGGAAGGGGAAGGATTACAAATCCCGTTCCAAGAAGGTTTGCTACAAGTGTGGTAAGCCCGGTCATTTTATTGCAAAATGTCCAATGTCTAGTGAAAGTGACAGGGGCGACGACAAGAAGGGAAAGAGGAGAGAAAAGAAAAAGTACTACAAGAAGAAGGGCGGCTGAAAGGGAATTAGGCTTACACCTAGTTCCTAAATAATTTTGGTGGTTGAATTGCCCAACACAAATATTGGACTAACTAGTTTGCTCTAGTGCATAAGTTATACAGGTGCAAAAGGTTCACATTTAGCCAATAAAAAGATCAAGTGTTGGATTCAACAAAGGAGCAGCAAGGCAACCGAGGGCACCTCTGGCTGAAGGCACCGGACTGTCCGGTGTGCACCGGACATGTCCGGTGCGGCCAGAGGACTTCGACTCAAACTCTTCGCCCTCGGGAATTCTCGGAAGCCGGCGCGCTATAATTCACCGGACTGTCCGGTGTGCACCGGACATGTCCGGTGCTCCAAGGAAACGCGGCCTCCGGAACTCGCCAGCCTCGGGTTCGCTCGGCAGCCGCTCCGCTAAAATTCACCGGACTGTCCGGTGTGCACCGGACTGTCCGGTGTGCCAGCGGAGCAACGGCTCCCTGCGGCGCCAACGGCTCCCTGCGGAGCATTTAATGCGCGCGCAGCGCGCGCAGACGTCAGGATCGCCCATACCGGTGCACCGGACATCAAACAGTACATGTCCGGTGTGCACCGGACACCCAGGCGGGCCCAGAAGTCAGAAGCTCCAACGGTTAGAATCCAACGGCAATGGTGACGTGGCAGGGGCACCGGACTGTCCGGTGTGCACCGGACTGTCCGGTGCGCCATCGAACAGACAGGTTCCAGCAACGGTCACTTGTGGTGGTTGGGGCTATAAATACCCCAACCACCCCACATTCATTGCCATCCAAGTTTTCCACTTCTCAACTACTACAAGAGCTCTAGCATTCAATTCTAGACACACCAAATAGATCAAGTCCTCTCCAAATTCCACACAACTCCATAGTGATTAGAGAGAGTGATTTGCTTGTGTTCTTTCGAGCTCTTGCGCTTGGATCGCATTCTTTTCTTTCTCACTTGTTCTTGAGATCATCACTCAATTGTAACCAAGGCAAGAGGCATCAATTGTGTGGTGGCCCTTGCGGGGAAGTTTCGTTCCCGGTTGATTGAGAAGAAGAGAAAGCTCACTCGATCCGTGGGATCGTTTGAGAGAGGGAAGGGTTGAAAGAGACCCGGCCTTTGTGGCCTCCTCAACGGGGAGTAGGTTTGCAAGAACCGAACCTCGGTAAAACAAATCCTCGTGTCACACTCTTATTTGCTTGCGATTTGTTTTGCGCCCTCTCTCGCGGACTCGTTTCTTTATTACTAACGCTAACCCGGCTTGTAGTTGTGATTATTTTTGTAAATTTCAGTTTCGCCCTATTCACCCCCCCTCTAGGCGACTATCAATTGGTATCAGAGCCCGGTGCTTCATTAGAGCCTAACCGCTCGAAGTGATGTCGGGAGATCACGCCAAGAAGGAGATGGAGACCGGCGACAAGCCCACTACAAGCCAAGGGAGCACTTCATCGGAAGAGTCCCGCACCAAGAGAAGAGAGAAGAAGAAGAACTCCTCCAAGCGGAAGGAGAAAAGATCTTCCTCTTCTCACCACAAGGAGAAGAAGGAAAAATCTTCTTCTCACAAACCGCATCGGAGTGGGGACAAGCACAAGAGGATGAGGAAGGTGGTCTACTACGAGACCGACACTTCATCGACATCTACCTCCGGCTCCGACGCGGCGTCCGTCACTTCTAAACGCCAAGAGCGTAAGAAGTATAGTAAGATCCCCCTACGCTACCCTCGCACTCCTAAACATACACCTTTACTTTCCGTCCCATTAGGCAAACCACCAACTTTTAATGGTGAAGATTATGCTATGTGGAGTAATTTAATGCGATTTCATCTAACCTCTCTCCACAAAAGTATATGGGATGTTGTTGAGTATGGTGTACAGGTACCATCCGTAGGGGATGAGGACTACGACACGGACGAAGTAGCCCAAATCGAGCACTTCAACTCCCAAGCCACAACCATCCTCCTTGCCTCTCTAAGCAAGGAGGAATACAACAAAGTACAAGGGTTGAAGAACGCCAAGGAGATTTGGGACCTACTCAAGACGGCGCACGAGGGTGATGAACTCACCAAGATCACCAAGCGGGAAACGATCGAGGGGGAGCTCGGTCGCTTCCGTCTTCGCCAAGGGGAGGAGCCACAAGACATGTACAACCGGCTCAAGACCTTGGTGAACCAAGTGCGCAACCTCGGAAGCGCAAAATGGGATGACCACGAAGTGGTTAAGGTTATTCTAAGAGCCCTTATTTTCCTTAACCCCACACAAGTTCAATTAATTCGTGGCAATCCTAGATATACTCAAATGACCCCCGAGGAAGTTATCGGGAATTTTGTAAGCTTTGAATGCATGATTAAGGGCTCCAAGAAGATCAACGAGCTTGACGAGCCTTCCACATCCGAGGTGCAACCGGTGGCCTTCAAGGCAACGGAGGAAAAGAAGGAGGAGTCTACACCAAGTAGACAACCGATTGACGCCTCCAAGCTCGACAACGAGGAGATGGCCCTAATCATCAAAAGCTTCCGGCAAATCCTCAAGCAACGGAAAGGGAAAGATTACAAATCCCGTTCCAAGAAGGTTTGCTACAAGTGTGGTAAGCCCGGTCATTTTATAGCAAAATGTCCTATGTCTAGTGATAGTGACAGGGGCGACGACAAGAAGGGCAAGAGGAAGGAGAAAAAGAGATACTACAAGAAGAAGGGCGGCGATGCCCATGTTTGTCGGGAGTGGGACTCCGACGAAAGCTCAAGCGACTCCTCCGACGACGAGGACGCCGCCAACATCGCCGTCACCAAGGGCCTCCTCTTCCCCAACGTCGGCCACAAGTGCCTCATGGCCAAGGACGGCAAAAAGAAGGTAAAATCAAAGTCCTCCACTAAATATGAAACATCTAGTGATGAGGATGATGATAAAAATGAGGAGGATAATTTGCGTATTCTTTTTGCCAACCTTAACATGGAACAAAAAGAAAAATTAAATGAGCTAATTAGTGCCATCCATGAAAAGGATGATCTCTTGGACTCCCAAGAGGACTTCCTAATCAAGGAAAACAAGAAACATGTTAAGGTTAAAAATGCTTATGCTCTAGAAGTTGAAAAATGTAACAAATTATCTAGTGAGCTAAGCACATGCCATGACACTATTGCCAACCTTAGAAATGAAAATGTTAAATTAATTGCTAAGGTTGATTCTCATGTTTGCATTGATCCTAGAAATGATAATGTTGATTTGCTTGCTAGGATTGATGAGTTGAATGTTTCCATTGCTAGCCTTAGAAATGAAAATGAGAAATTAATTGCTAAGGCTAAGGATTTTGATGTTTGCAATACTACTATTTCCGACCTTAGAACTAAGAATGATTTGTTGCATGCTAAGGTCATTGAATTAAAATCTAGCAAACCCTCTACATCTAATGTTGAACATGTTTCTATTTGTACTAGATGTAGAGATATTAATGTTGATGCTATCCATGATCACCTAGCCTTAATTAAAAAACAAAATGATCACATAGCACAACTTAATGCTAAGATTAGAGAGCATGACTTAGAAAATGAAAAATTTAAACTTGCTAGAAGCATGCTCTATAATGGGAGACGCCCTGGCATTAAGGACGGCATTGGCTTCCAAAGGGGAGACAATGTCAAAATTAATGCCCCTCCAAAGAACTTATCTAACTTTGTTAAGGGCAAGGCTCCCATGCCTCAGGATAACGAGGGTTACATTTTATACCCTGCCGGCTATCCTGAGAGCAAGATTAGGAAAATTCATTCTAGGAAGTCTCACTCTGGCCCTAATCATGCTTTTATGTATAAGGGTGAGACATCTAGATCTAGGCAACCAACCCATGCCAAGTTGCCTAGAAAGAAAATTCCAAATGCATCAAATGATCATGCCATTTCATTCAAAACTTTTGATGCATCATATGTTTTGACTAGCAAATCCGGCAAGATAGTTGCCAAGATTGTTGGGGGCAAACACAAGGGCTCCAAGACTTGTGTTTGGGTACCCAAAGTTCTTGTATCTAATGCTAAAGGACCCAAAACCGTTTGGGTACCTAAAATCAAGAACTAAACTTGTTTTGTAGGTTTATGCATCCGGGGGCACAAGTTGGATACTCGACAGCGGGTGCACAAACCACATGACCGGGGAGAAAAGGATGTTCTCCTCATATGAGAAAAACCAAGATCCCCAACGAGCTATCACATTCGGGGATGGAAATCAAGGTTTGGTCAAAGGTTTGGGTAAAATTGCTATTTCTCCTGACCATACTATTTCCAATGTTTTTCTTGTAGATTCTTTAGATTACAATTTGCTTTCCGTATCCCAATTATGTCAAATGGGCTACAACTGTCTTTTTACTGATACTGGTGTTACTGTCTTTAGAAGAAGTGATGATTCAATAGCTTTTAAGGGAGTGTTAGAGGGTCAGCTATACTTAGTAGATTTTAATAGAGCTGAACTCGACACTTGCTTGATTGCTAAGACTAACTTGGGTTGGCTCTGGCACCGCCGACTAGCCCATGTTGGAATGAAGAATCTTCACAAGCTTCTAAAGGGAGAACACATTTTGGGACTAACCGATGTTCATTTTGAGAAAGACAGGATTTGTAGCGCATGTCAAGCCGGGAAGCAAGTTGGCATACATCATCCACACAAAAACATCATGACTACCGACAGGCCACTGGAGCTTCTACACATGGATTTATTCGGCCCGATCGCTTACATAAGCATCGGCGGTAGTAAGTATTGTCTTGTAATTGTGGATGACTTTTCTCGCTTCACTTGGGTGTTCTTTTTACAGGAAAAATCTTATACCCAAGAAACTTTAAAGGGATTCTTGAGACGGGCTCAAAATGAGTTCGGCTTAAGGATCAAGAAAATTAGAAGCGACAACGGGACGGAGTTCAAGAACTCTCAAATTGAAGGCTTTCTTGAGGAGGAGGGCATCAAGCATGAGTTCTCTTCTCCCTACACTCCACAACAAAATGGTGTAGTGGAGAGGAAGAATCGAACTCTATTGGACATGGCAAGAACCATGCTTGATGAGTACAAGACACCGGATCGGTTTTGGGCCGAGGCGGTCAACACCGCCTGCCACGCCATCAACCGATTGTATCTTCATCGAATCCTCAAGAAGACATCTTATGAACTCCTAACCGGTAAAAAGCCCAATATTTCATATTTTAGAGTTTTTGGTAGCAAATGTTTTATTCTTGTCAAAAGAGGTAGAAAATCTAAATTTGCTCCTAAAACTGTAGAAGGCTTTTTACTAGGATTTGACTCAAACACAAGGGCATATAGAGTCTTTAACAAGTCCTCAGGACTTGTTGAAGTTTCTTGTGACGTTGTGTTTGATGAGACTAACGGCTCTCAAGTAGAGCAAGTTGATCTTGATGATATAGGTGAAGAACAGGCTCCATGCATAGCGCTAAGGAACATGTCCATTGGGGATGTGTGTCCTAAGGAATCCGAAGAGCCTTCAAGTGCACAAGATCAACCATCCTCCTCCACGCAAGTATCTCCACCAACTCAAGTTGAGGATGAGGCTCAAGATGTTGAACAAGAAGACCAAGAAGATGAGCCACCTCAAAATGACGGCAACGATCAAGGGGGAGATTCAAATGATGAAGACAAGGAGGATGAACAACCCAGGCCGCCACACCCAAGAGTCCATCAAGCAATACAACGAGATCACCCCGTCGACACCATCCTCGGCGACATTCATAAGGGGGTAACTACTCGATCTCGGGTTGCACATTTTTGTGAACATTACTCTTTTGTTTCCTCTATTGAGCCACACAGGGTAGAGGAAGCACTTCAAGATTCGGATTGGGTGATGGCGATGCAAGAGGAGCTCAACAATTTCACAAGGAACGAGGTATGGCACTTAGTTCCACGTCCTAACCAAAATGTTGTAGGAACCAAGTGGGTCTTCCGCAACAAGCAAGACGAGCATGGTGTGGTGACTAGGAACAAAGCTCGACTCGTGGCCAAGGGGTATTCACAAGTCGAAGGTTTGGATTTTGGTGAAACCTATGCACCCGTAGCTAGGCTTGAGTCAATTCGTATATTATTGGCCTATGCTACTTACCATGGCTTCAAGCTTTATCAAATGGACGTGAAGAGTGCCTTCCTCAATGGACCAATCAAGGAGGAAGTCTATGTTGAGCAACCTCCTGGCTTTGAAGATAGTGAGTACCCTAACCATGTTTATAGGCTCTCTAAGGCGCTTTATGGGCTCAAGCAAGCCCCAAGAGCATGGTATGAATGCCTTAGAGATTTCCTTATTGCAAATGGCTTCAAAGTCGGCAAGGCCGATCCTACTTTATTCACTAAGACTCTTGACAATGATTTGTTTGTATGCCAAATTTATGTTGATGATATCATATTTGGGTCTACTAACAAATCTACATGTGAAGAATTTAGTAGGATTATGACACAAAAATTCGAGATGTCGATGATGGGGGAGTTGAAGTATTTCCTAGGATTCCAAGTCAAGCAACTCCATGAGGGCACCTTCATTTGCCAAACGAAGTATACTCAAGACATTCTAAGCAAGTTTGGAATGAAGGATGCCAAGCCCATCAAGACACCCATGGGAACCAATGGGCATCTCGACCTCGACACGGGAGGTAAGTCCGTGGATCAAAAGGTATACCGGTCGATGATTGGTTCATTGCTTTACTTATGTGCATCTCGACCGGACATTATGCTTTCAGTTTGCATGTGTGCAAGATTCCAAGCCGACCCTAAGGAATCACACCTTACGGCCGTAAAACGAATCTTGAGATATTTAGCTTTTACTCCTAAGTTTGGGCTTTGGTACCCTCGGGGATCCACTTTTGATTTGATTGGGTATTCGGATGCCGATTGGGCGGGGTGTAGGATTAATAGGAAGAGCACATCGGGGACTTGCCAGTTCTTGGGAAGATCCTTGGTGTCATGGGCTTCAAAGAAGCAAAATTCGGTCGCTCTTTCCACCGCCGAAGCCGAGTATATTGCCGCAGGCCATTGTTGCGCGCAATTGCTTTGGATGAGGCAAACCCTGCAGGACTACGGTTACAAATTAACCAAAGTCCCTTTGCTATGTGACAATGAGAGTGCAATCAAAATGGCCGACAATCCCGTCGAGCATAGCCGCACTAAACACATAGCCATTCGGTATCATTTTCTTCGGGATCACCAACAGAAGGGGGATATCGAGATTTCCTACATTAACACTAAAGATCAATTAGCCGATATCTTTACCAAGCCACTTGATGAACAATCTTTTACCAGACTTAGGCATGAGCTCAATATTCTTGATTCTAGGAATTTCTTTTGCTAGTCTTGCACACATAGCTCATAAATATACCTTTGATCATGTCTCTTTTATATATGCTATGACTAATGTGTTTTCAAGTGAATTTCAAACCAAGTCATAGGTATATTAAAAGGGAATAGGAGTCCTCGGCGAAGACAAGGCTTCCACTCCACTCTACTACTCATTCTTCGCCGTCGCTCCGCATCATCTCTCCAACTTTGGTATAATCTTCACTCATTCATTTCATGACCAAAGGGGGAGAAAGTACTTCATTGGGCTCTAATGATTCCGTTTTTGGCGATTCATGCCAAAGGGGGAGAAAATATGAGCCCAAAGCAAAAGGACCGCACCACCATCTAATTTTTTTTAAATTTGATGATTTTCATTGGTAAATTTCAAAATTGGTATCTCTTTATGTTCTAAAGGGGGAGGAAATAGTATTTCAAAATGATAAATCAAAACCCTCTTGAACACTAAGAGGAGGATCTCATTTAGGGGGAGTTTTGTTTAGTCAAAGGAAAAGCATTTGAACAAAGGAAGAAAATTTCAAATCTTGAAAATGCTTTGCAAATCTTATTCATCTACCTTTGACTATCTTGCAAAATGACTTTGAAAAGGATTTACAAAAGAGTTTGCAAAAACAAAACTTATGGTGCAAATGTGGTCCAATATGTCAAAAACAAAGAAACCATCCATGCGCATCACATAAGTATTTATATTGGCTCAATTCCAAGCAACCTTTGCACTTACATTATGTAAACTAGTTCAATTATGCACTTCTATATTTGCTTTGGTTTGTGTTGGCATCAATCACCAAAAAGGGGGAGATTGAAAGGGAATTAGGCTTACACCTAGTTCCTAAATAATTTTGGTGGTTGAATTGCCCAACACAAATATTGGACTAACTAGTTTGCTCTAGTGCATAAGTTATACAGGTGCAAAAGGTTCACATTTAGCCAATAAAAAGATCAAGTGTTGGATTCAACAAAGGAGCAGCAAGGCAACCGAGGGCACCTCTGGCTGAAGGCACCGGACTGTCCGGTGTGCACCGGACATGTCCGGTGCGGCCAGAGGACTTCGACTCAAACTCTTCGCCCTCGGGAATTCTCGGAAGCCGGCGCGCTATAATTCACCGGACTGTCCGGTGTGCACCGGACATGTCCGGTGCTCCAAGGAAACGCGGCCTCCGGAACTCGCCAGCCTCGGGTTCGCTCGGCAGCCGCTCCGCTAAAATTCACCGGACTGTCCGGTGTGCACCGGACTGTCCGGTGTGCCAGCGGAGCAACGGCTCCCTGCGGCGCCAACGGCTCCCTGCGGAGCATTTAATGCGCGCGCAGCGCGCGCAGACGTCAGGATCGCCCATACCGGTGCACCGGACATCAAACAGTACATGTCCGGTGTGCACCGGACACCCAGGCGGGCCCAGAAGTCAGAAGCTCCAACGGTTAGAATCCAACGGCAATGGTGACGTGGCAGGGGCACCGGACTGTCCGGTGTGCACCGGACTGTCCGGTGCGCCATCGAACAGACAGGTTCCAGCAACGGTCACTTGTGGTGGTTGGGGCTATAAATACCCCAACCACCCCACATTCATTGCCATCCAAGTTTTCCACTTCTCAACTACTACAAGAGCTCTAGCATTCAATTCTAGACACACCAAATAGATCAAGTCCTCTCCAAATTCCACACAACTCCATAGTGATTAGAGAGAGTGATTTGCTTGTGTTCTTTCGAGCTCTTGCGCTTGGATCGCATTCTTTTCTTTCTCACTTGTTCTTGAGATCATCACTCAATTGTAACCAAGGCAAGAGGCATCAATTGTGTGGTGGCCCTTGCGGGGAAGTTTCGTTCCCGGTTGATTGAGAAGAAGAGAAAGCTCACTTGATCCGTGGGATCGTTTGAGAGAGGGAAGGGTTGAAAGAGACCCGGCCTTTGTGGCCTCCTCAACGGGGAGTAGGTTTGCAAGAACCGAACCTCGGTAAAACAAATCCTCGTATCACACTCTTATTTGCTTGCGATTTGTTTTGCGCCCTCTCTCGCGGACTCGTTTCTTTATTACTAACGCTAACCCGGCTTGTAGTTGTGATTATTTTTGTAAATTTCAGTTTCGCCCTATTCACCCCCCCTCTAGGCGACTATCAGCGGCGATGCCCATGTTTGTCGGGAGTGGGACTCCGACGAAAGCTCAAGCGACTCCTCCGACGACGAGGACGCCGCCAACATCGCCGTCACCAAAGGTCTCCTCTTCCCCAACGTCGGCCACAAGTGTCTCATGGCCAAGGACGGCAAAAAGAAGGTAAAATCAAGGTCCTCCACTAAATATGAAACATCTAGTGATGAGGATGAAGATAAAAATGAGGAGGATAACTTGCGCATTCTTTTTGCTAACCTCAACATGCAACAAAAAGAAAAATTAAATGAATTGATTAGTGCTATACATGAAAAGGATGATCTCTTGGATTCTCAAGAGGACTTCCTTATTAAAGAAAATAAGAAGCATGTTAAGGTTAAAAATGCTTATGCTCTAGCAATAGAAAAATGTGAAAAATTGTCTAGTGAGCTAAGTACTTGCCATGAGACTATAGACAACCTTAGAAATGAAAATGCTAATTTGATAGCTAAGGTTGATTCTCATATTTGCAATGTTTCAATTCCAAATCCTAGAAATAATAATGATGACTTGCTTGCTAGGATTGAAGAATTGAACCTTTCTCTTGCTAGCCTTAGAAATGAGAATGAGAAATTAATTGCTAAGGCTAAGGATTTTGATGTTTGCAATGCTACTATTTCCGACCTTAGAACTAAAAATGATTTATTGCATGCTAAGGTCATTGAATTAAAATCTTGCAAACCTTCTACATCTACTGAGCATATTTCCATTTGTACTAGATGTAGAGATATTAATATTGATGCTATCCATGATCACCTAGCATTAATTAAAAAACAAAATGATCACATAGCACAACTTAATGCTAAAATTAGAGAGCATGACTTAGAAAATGGAAAATTTAAACTTGCTAGAAGCATGCTCTATAATGGGAGACGCCCTGGCATCAAGGATGGCATTGGCTTCCAAAGGGGAGACAATGTCAAAATTAATGCCCCTCCAAAGAACTTATCTAACTTTGTTAAGGGCAAGGCTCCCATGCCTCAGGATAACGAGGGTTACATTTTGTACCCTGCCGGCTATCCTGAGAGCAAGATTAGGAAAATTCATTCTAGGAAGTCTCACTCTGGCCCTAATCATGCTTTCATGTATAAGGGTGAGACATCTAGCTCTAGGCAACCAACCCGTGCCAAGTTGCCTAGAAAGAAAACTCTTAATGCATCAAATGATCATGCCATTTCATTTAAGACTTTTGATGCATCTTATGTTTTGACTAACAAATCCGGCAAGATAGTTGCCAAAATTGTTGGGGGCAAACACAAGGGCTCCAAGACTTGTGTTTGGGTACCCAAGGTTCTCGTTTCTAATGCCAAAGGACCCAAAACCGTTTGGGTACCTAAAACAAAGAACTAAACTTGTTTTTGTAGGTTTATGCATCCGGGGGCTCAAGTTGGATACTCGACAGCGGGTGCACAAACCACATGACAGGGGAGAAAAAGATGTTCTCCTCATATGAGAAAAACCAAGATCCCCAACGAGCTATCACATTCGGGGATGGAAATCAAGGTTTGGTCAAAGGTTTGGGTAAAATTGCTATATCTTCTGACCATACTATTTCCAATGTTTTTCTTGTAGATTCTCTAGATTACAATTTGCTTTCCGTATCCCAATTATGTCAAATGGGCTACAACTGTCTATTTACTAATACTGGTGTTACTGTCTTTAGAAGAAGTGATGATTCAGTAGCATTTAAGGGAGTGTTAGAGGGTCAGCTATACTTGGTAGATTTTGATAGAGCTGAACTCGACACTTGCTTAGTTGCTAAGACTAACTTGGGTTGGCTCTGGCACCGCCGACTAGCCCATGTTGGAATGAAGAATCTTCACAAGCTTCTAAAGGGAGAACACATTTTAGGACTAACCAATGTTCATTTTGAGAAAGACAGGATTTGTAGCGCATGCCAAGCCGGGAAGCAAGTTGGTGTCCATCATCCACACAAAAACATCATGACTACCGACAGGCCACTGGAGCTCCTACACATGGATCTATTCGGCCCGATCGCTTACATAAGCATCGACGGTAGTAAGTATTGTCTTGTAATTGTGGATGATTATTCTCGCTTCACTTGGGTGTTCTTTTTGCAGGACAAATCTCATACCCAAGAAACTTTAAAAGGATTCTTGAGACGGGCTCAAAATGAGTTCGGCTTAAGGATCAAGAAAATTAGAAGCGACAATGGGACGGAGTTCAAGAACTCTCAAATTGAAGGTTTTCTTGAGGAGGAGGGCATCAAGCATGAGTTCTCTTCTCCCTACACTCCACAACAAAATGGTGTAGTGGAGAGGAAGAATCGAACTCTATTGGACATGGCAAGAACCATGCTTGATGAATACAAGACACCGGACCGGTTTTGGGCCGAAGCGGTCAACACTGCCTGCTACGCCATCAACCGGTTATATCTTCATCGAATCCTCAAGAAGACATCTTATGAACTCCTAACCGGTAAAAAGCCCAATATTTCATATTTTAGAGTTTTTGGTAGCAAATGCTTTATCCTGGTTAAGAGAGGTAGAAAATCTAAATTTGCTCCTAAAACTGTAGAAGGCTTTTTACTAGGATATGACTCAAACACAAGGGCATATAGAGTCTTTAACAAGTCCTCAGGACTTGTTGAAGTTTCTTGTGACGTTGTGTTTGATGAAACTAACGGCTCTCAAGTAGAGCAAGTTGATCTTGATGAGATAGGTGAAGAACAGGCTCCATGCATAACATTAAGGAACATGTCCATTGGGGATGTGTGTCCTAAGGAATCCGAAGAGCCTCCACATGCACAAGATCAACCATCCTCCTCCACGCAAGTATCTCCACCAACTCAAGTTGAGGATGAGGCTCAAGATGGTGAACAAGAAGATCAAGAAGATGAGCCACCTCAAAATGACGGCAACGATCAAGGGGGAGATGCAAATAATGAAGACAAGGAGGATGAACAACCAAGACCGCCACACCCAAGAGTCCACCAAGCAATACAACGAGATCACCCCGTCGACACCATCCTCGGTGACATTCATAAGGGGGTAACTACTCGATCTCGTGTTGCGCATTTTTGTGAACATTACTCGTTTGTTTCCTCTATTGAGCCACACAGGGTAGAGGAAGCACTTCAAGATTCGGATTGGGTGATGGCGATGCAGGAGGAGCTCAACAATTTCACGAGGAACGAGGTATGGCACTTAGTTCCACGTCCTAACCAAAATGTTGTAGGAACCAAGTGGGTCTTCCGCAACAAGCAAGACGAGCATGGTGTGGTGACTAGGAACAAAGCTCGACTCGTGGCCAAGGGATATTCACAAGTCGAAGGTTTGGATTTTGGTGAAACCTATGCACCCGTAGCTAGGCTTGAGTCAATTCGCATATTATTAGCCTATGCTACTTACCATGGCTTCAAGCTTTATCAAATGGACGTGAAGAGTGCCTTCCTCAATGGACCAATCGAGGAGGAGGTCTATGTTGAGCAACCTCCCGGCTTTGAAGACAGTGAGTATCCTAACCAAGTTTATAGGCTCTCTAAGGCGCTTTATGGGCTTAAGCAAGCCCCAAGAGCATGGTATGAATGCCTTAGAGATTTCCTTATTGCAAATGGCTTCAAAGTCGGCAAAGCCGATCCTACTTTATTCACTAAGACTCTTGACAATGATTTGTTTGTATGCCAAATTTATGTTGATGATATCATATTTGGGTCTACTAACAAATCTACATGTGAAGAATTTAGTAGGATCATGACACAAAAATTCGAGATGTCAATGATGGGGGAGTTGAAGTATTTTCTAGGATTCCAAGTGAAGCAACTCCAAGAGGGCACCTTCATTAGCCAAACGAAGTATACTCAAGACATTCTAAGCAAGTTTGGAATGAAGGATGCCAAGCCCATCAAAACACCCATGGGAACAAATGGGCATCTCGACCTCGACACGGGAGGTAAGTCCGTGGATCAAAAGGTATACCGGTCGATGATTGGTTCATTGCTTTATTTGTGTGCATCTCGACCGGACATTATGCTTTCCGTATGCATGTGTGCAAGATTCCAAGCCGACCCTAAGGAATCACACCTTACGGCCGTGAAACGAATCTTGAGATATTTGGCTTATACTCCTAAGTTTGGGCTTTGGTACCCTCGGGGATCCACTTTTGATTTGATTGGATATTCGGATGCCGATTGGGCGGGGTGTAAGATTAATAGGAAGAGCACATCGGGGACTTGCCAGTTCTTGGGAAGATCCTTGGTGTCATGGGCTTCAAAGAAGCAAAATTCAGTCGCTCTTTCCACCGCCGAAGCCGAGTACATTGCCGCAGGTCATTGTTGCGCGCAATTGCTTTGGATGAGGCAAACCCTGCGGGACTACGGTTACAAATTAACCAAAGTCCCCTTGCTATGTGATAATGAGAGTGCAATCAAAATGGCCGACAATCCCGTCGAGCATAGTCGCACTAAACACATAGCTATTCGGTATCACTTTCTTCGGGATCACCAACAAAAGGGGGATATCGAGTTTTCATACATTAACACTAAAGATCAATTAGCCGATATCTTTACCAAGCCTCTTGATGAGCAATCTTTTACCAGACTTAGGCATGAGCTCAATATTCTTGATTTTAGGAATTTCTTTTGCTAGTCTTGCACACATAGCTCATGAATATACCTTTGATCATGTCTCTTTTATATATGCTATGACTAATGTGTTTTCAAGTGTATTTCAAACCAAGTCATAGGTATATTGAAAGGGAATTGGAGTCTTCGGCGAAGACAAAGGCTTCCACTCCACTCGACTACTCATCCTTCGCCGTTGCTCCGCATCATCTCTCCAACTTTGGTATAATCTTCACTCATTCATTTCATGACCAAAGGGGGAAAAAGTACTTCATTGGGCTCTAATGATTCCGTTTTTGGCGATTCATGCCAAAGGGGGAGAAAATATGAGCCCAAAGCAAAAGGACCGCACCACCACCTAATTTTATAAATTTGATGATTTTTAAATTGGTAAATTTCAAAATTGGTATCTCTTTATGTTCTAAAGGGGGAGCAACTAGTATTTTCAAATTGATGTCTTAAAACCCTCTTGAACACTAAGAGGAGACCTTATTTGAGGGGGAGTTTTGTTTAGTCAAAGGAAAAGCATTTGAACAAAGGAAGAAAATTTCAAATCTTGAAAATGCTTTGCAAAATCTTATTCATTTACCTTTGACTATCTTGCAAAATGACTTTGAAAAGAATTTACAAAAGAGTTTGCAAAAACAAAACTTATGGTGCAAATAAGGTCCAATATGTCAAAAACAAAGAAACAATCCATGCGCATCATACAAGTATTTATATTGGCTCAAATTCAAGCGACCTTTGCACTTACATTATGCAAACTAGTTCAATTATGCACTTCTATATTTGCTTTGGTTTGTGTTGGCATCAATCACCAAAAAGGGGGAGATTGAAAGGGAATTAGGCTTACACCTAGTCCCCAAATAATTTTGGTGGTTGAATTGCCCAACACAAATATTGGACTAACTAGTTTGCTCTAGTGCATAAGTTATACAGGTGCAAAAGGTTCACACTTAGCCAATAAAAAGACCAAGTTTTGGATTCGACAAAGGAGCAACGAGGCAACCGAAGGCACCTCTGGCTGGAGGCACCGGACTGTCCGGTGTGCACCGGACAGTGTCCGGTGCGCCCAGAGGACTCCAACTCAAACTCTTCGCCCTCGGGAATTCTCGGAAGCCGGCGCGCTATAATTCACCGGACTGTCCGGTGTGCACCGGACATGTCCGGTGCTCCAAGGAAGCGCGGTCTCCGGAACTCGCCAGCCTCGGGTTCGCGCGGCAGCCGCTCCGCTAAAATTCACCGGACTGTCTGGTGTGCACCGGACTGTCCGGTGTGCCAGCGGAGCAACGGCTATTTCGGCGTCAACGGCTCCCTGCGGCGCATTTAATGCGCGCGCAGCGCGCGCAGACGTCAGACGTGCCCATACCGGTGCGCCGGACACCCAGGCGGGCCCAGAAGTCAGAAGCTCCAACGGTCAGAATCCAACGGCAGTGATGACGTGGCAGGGGCACCGGACTGTCCGGTGTGCACCGGACTGTCCGGTGCGCCATCGAACAGAAGCTTCCAGCCAACGGTCATGTTTGGTGGTTGGGGCTATAAATACCCCAACCACCCCACCATTCATTGCATCCAAGTTTTCCAACTTCCAACCACTTACAAGAGCTAGGCATTCAATTCTAGACACACAAAAGAGATCAAATCCTCTCCAATTCCACTCAAGCCTTTAGTGACTAGCGAGAGAGATTTGCCGTGTTCTTTTGAGCTCTTGCGCTTGGATCGCTTTCTTTCTTTCTCACTTGTTCTTGTGAACAACACCCAATTGTAACCAAGGCAAGAGGCACCAATTGTGTGGTGGCCCTTGCGGGGAAGCTTTGTTCCCGTTTGATTGAGAAGAAGAGAAAGCTCACTCGATCCGTGGGATCGTTTGAGAGAGGGAAGGGTTGAAAGAGACCCGGCCTTTGTGGCCTCCTCAACGGGGAGTAGGTTTGCGAGAACCGAACCTCGGTAAAACAAATCCGCGTGTCACACTTTTATTTGCTTGCGATTTGTTTTGCGCCCTCTCTCGCGGACTCGTTTATATTTCTAACGCTAACCCGGCTTGTAGTTGTGATTATTTTTGTAAATTTCAGTTTCGCCCTATTCACCCCCCTCTAGGCGACTATCAGGAATCCGTGAAACAGATGACATGGCACAAAAATGGAAAACGATACAATCCTGACAAGATGGTGCACGCATCAGATGGTGAAGCATGGAAACACTTTGATGACATTCACCGTGAGAAAGCCGAAGAGGCTCGTAATGTACGTGTTGCGTTGGCCACAGATGGGTTCAATCCCTATGGAATGAGCGCTGCCCCGTACACATGTTGGCCCATGTTTGTTATCCCAATCAATCTCCCCCCTGGTGTGTGCTTTCAAAGGCAGAATATATTCGTGTCGTTGATAATTCCCGGACACCCGGGGAACAAAATGGGCGTGTACATGGAGCCTTTGATCGATGAATTGGTACGTGCCTGGGAGGAAGGGGTATGGACATATGACCGAGCTACGAAGACAAACTTTAGAATGCATGTTTGGTACCAGTACTCCATGCATGACTTACCGGTGTATGGGCTATTCTGTGCCTGGTGTGTTCACGGTAAGTTCCCATGCCCAGTTTGCAAGGAAGCTCTCAGGTTCATTTGGTTGAAAAAGGGTGGCAAATATTCGTCCTTCGATAAACATCGACAATTTCTTCCTGCTGACCATCCATTCCGCCTAGACATCAAGAACTTTACGAAAGGTGTCATAGTGACAGACCGCCCACCTGCAACGATGACTGGTGCCGAAATTCGTCAACAGATAGATGGGCTCGTGGCCAATACAGAAGGTGGTTTTGTGGGATATGGTGAGCAACATATGTGGACACATAAGTCTGGCTTGACTTGGCTCCCCTATTATGACGACCTGCTCCTTCCACACAACATTGACGTGATGCACACTGAAAAGAATGTTGCCGAGGCACTGTGGGCAACAATTATGGACATTCCTGATAAGTCAAAGGATAATGTGAAGGCAAGAGTGGATCTGGCAGCGTTATGTGATAGACCAAAACTAGAGATGAAGCCGCCAAGTGGCGGAAATACGTGGAGAAGGCCTAAGGCCGATTTCATCCTAAGCAGGGCCCAGAGGAAGGAAGTACTTCAGTGGATCAAGATGTTGATGTTCCCTGATGGATATGCAGCTAACCTGAGTAGGGGGGTGAACTTATCTACTATGCGAGTCTTAGGGATGAAGAGTCATGACTTCCACATATGGATTGAACGGATTCTTCCTGCGATGGTTCGAGGCTATGTCCCTGAGCATGTCTGGCTAGCGCTTTCAGAGTTGAGCTATTTCTTCCGTCAGCTTTGTGCAAAAGAGTTATCTCGGACCGTGGTTGCAGACTTGGAAAGATTGGCCCCCGTGTTACTGTGTAAGCTTGAGAAGATATTTCCACCCGGCTTCTTCAATCCAATGCAGCATTTGATTCTTCATCTCCCCTATGAGGCATGAATGGGGGGCCCCGTGCAGGGACGTTGGTGCTATCCAATCGAGAGATGTCTAAAGACTATTCGAAAGAAATGTAGAAATAAATGCAAAATCGAGGCTTCCATTGCAGAGGCATACATTCTAGAGGAGGTCTCAAACTTCACAACAACTTATTATGGTGACAAACTGCCGAGCGTGCATAATCCACCCCCTCGTTACAATGATGGCGACAATGAATCGAACCTTAGCATATTTCGAGGCCAACCCGGAAGCGCAAGTGGCTCGACCACCAAGACCCTGACACATGAAGAGTGGCGGCATATCATGCTATACGTATTGACCAACCTTGAAGAGGTGACGCCATACATGGAACAATTTCTTCATGAATTCTGGCGTCGATCAAGGGACCCCACTCCACAGGAATATGACGCTCTTCTTAGAAAGGGTGCGAGAAATGGGTTGCCCGATTTCATTTCCTGGTTCAAACATAAGGTACGTGCTTAGTTTGTAAAAGAGATACGTCTTTAAACTCAATTTAGCGTCTTTTAACTTGCTGAGAGCACCTAGAGGGGGGGGTGAATAGGTGATCCTGTAAACACTTCAAACTTAAGCCACAAAAACTTGTTAAGTGTTAGCACGATTATTGCCAAGTGGCTAAGGTGAAGTCTCAACAAAACACAATACCACAAAAGATCAAGCACAGAGGTGACACAGTGGTTTATCCCGTGGTTCGGCCAAGCTAACGCTTGCCTACTCCACGTTGTGGCGTCCCAACGGACGAGGGTTGCAATCAACCCCTCTCAAGCGGTCCAAAGACTCACTTGAATACCACGGTGTTTTGTTGTTCCTTTCACTATCCCGTTTGCAAGGAATTTCCACAAATTGGAGTCTCTTGCCCTTACAAGTATATGATCACAAATGAAAGCACAGAGTAAGGGAGGGAAGCAACACACACAAATCCACAGCAAAAAGCGCACACACACAGCCAAGAATCGAGCTCACAAGACTATCTCAGAGTTCTCACTTAGAACAGAGCTCGAATCACTTAGAAACACAAACGAATGCGCAGAGACTTAGTGTGGATGATCAAGAATGCTCAAAGGTTGCTTGTGTGTCTCCTCCATGCGCCTAGGGGCCCCTTTTATAGTCCCAAGGCAGCTAGGAGCCGTTGAGAGCAATTTTAGAAGGCCATCCTTGCCTTCTGTCGACGGGGGCACCGGACAGTCCGGTGCACACCGGACACTGTCCGGTGCCCGATTTGTTTCCTTAATTGGCGCTGCCGACCGTTGCAGCCCGTTGGAGATCTGCGAGCCGTTGGCGCACCGGACAGTCCGGTGCACACCGGACAGTCCGGTGCCGTCTTCCGACCGTTGGCTCGGCCACGTGTCCCGCGCGGATTGCGCGGCCGACCGTTGGCCCTGGCCGACCGTTGGCTCACCGGACAGTCCGGTGCACACCGGACAGTCCGGTGAATTTTAGCCGTACGCCGTCGGCGAATTCCCGAGAGCGGCCAGTTCGAGCCGAGTCAGCCTGGCGCACCGGACAGTCCGGTGCTCCAGACCGAGCAGACACTTGGCTGCACACAGCCAAGTCTTTCTCTCCCCTTTTCTCTTTTTCTTCTTTCTGTTTCTAACACTTAGACAATTATGTTAGTCCACAAAACCAATGTACTAAGGCTTAGAAACATACCTTTATCTCATGATTTGCACCTTGTTCATCCATGTATATAATTTCACAATTAAGCACATGTGTTGGCACTCAATCACCAAAATACTTAGAAATGGCCCAAGGGCACATTTCCCTTTCAATCTCCCCCTTTTTGGTGATTTATGCCAACACAACATAAAGCAACTAGAACAAGTGCAACCTCACTTCAAATAAAACTGAAATTTATTTTGAATCAATTTTGGCATATATGGATCATCCTTTGCCACCACTTGGTTTGTTTTTGCAAATCAAACTCAAATCTCTATCTCTAAGTTAAACACACATGTTTAAGCAAAAAGAGAGTCATTCCAAAAAAAGATTGATCAAAGATGTCAAAAACTCCCCCTTTTTCCCATAATCAATACTTCTCCCCAAAAGAAGCCAACTTTGATAAGATAGATAACACAACGAGTTTTGACAAACCAAAAACTCTACTCTACTATTTTCAAATTTCACAAGTGGTAGCTGATCCATTTATTGCTTTGGCCTTTATTTTCTCCCCCTTTGGCATCAAGCACCAAAACGGGATCAATTTTGGCCCTTTAACCCCATTGCCTCACCAAAATCTTCAATTAAGAGCAAACGGCAATAAGAGTTAATGAGATGAACTTGGAATAAGTTACCCCTCATCGGAGTGCAGTGGAAGTCTTTCATGGTCCAAGTCCACCTTTTTCCTTTCAATTCTCCTTTGTGACTAAAACAGGCAAACTCAAGCATATGGTTAGTCTCAAAGGGTCAAGTTGTAACACGTCTCCCCCTAAATGTGTGCATCACTTTGCAACGGACTTGTGAGGTCCAGGGAGTGTTTGTACAACTTGAGCACCATAATAAGCAACAAAATGCAGAATGAACATGATCAAAGGCATAAATACATGTATGCTACAAATCAATCCAAGTTCCGTGAATCTAAGACATTTAGCTCACTACGCAGCCTGCAAAAGGTCTTCTCATCTAAAGGCTTGGTAAAGATATCGGCTAGCTGGTTTTCGGTGCTAACATAAAACACTTCGATATCTCCCTTTTGCTGGTGGTCTCTCAAAAAGTGATGCCGGATGTCAATGTGCTTTGTGCGGCTGTGCTCAACAGGATTTTCCGCTATTCGGATAGCACTCTCATTATCACATAGGAGTGGGACTTTGCTCAGATTGTAGCCAAAGTCCCGGAGGGTTTGCCTCATCCAAAGTAGTTGCGCGCAACACTGACCTGCGGCAACGTACTCGGCCTCAGCGGTGGATAGGGCAACGGAGGTTTGTTTCTTAGAGTTCCATGACACCAGGGACCTTCCTAAGAATTGGCACGTCCCCGATGTACTCTTCCTATCGACCTTACATCCAGCATAGTCGGAATCTGAGTACCCAATCAAGTCAAAGTTAGACCCCTTTGGATACCAGATCCCGAAGCAAGGCGTAGCGACTAAATATCTAAGAATTCGCTTCACCGCCACCAAGTGACACTCCTTAGGATCGGATTGAAATCTAGCACACATGCATACGCTAAGCATAATATCCGGTCTACTAGCACATAAATAAAGTAAAGACCCTATCATTGACCGGTATGCTTTTTGATCAACGGACTTACCTCCTTTGTTGAGGTCGGTGTGTCCGTCGGTTCCCATCGGTGTCTTTGCGGGCTTGGCGTCCTTCATCCCAAACCGCTTTAGCAGATCTTGCGTGTACTTCGTTTGGGAGATGAAGGTGCCATCCTTGAGTTGCTTCACTTGGAACCCAAGGAAGTAGTTCAACTCGCCCATCATCGACATCTCGAATTTCTGCGTCATCACCCTGCTAAACTCTTCACAAGACTTTTGATTAGTAGAACCAAATATTATGTCATCGACATAAATTTGGCACACAAACAAATCACCATCACAAGTCTTAGTGAAAAGAGTTGGATCGGCTTTCCCAACCTTGAAAGCATTAGCAATTAAGAAATCTCTAAGGCATTCATACCATGCTCTTGGGGCTTGCTTAAGTCCATAGAGCGCCTTAGAGAGCTTACATACGTGGTCGGGGTACCGCTCATCCTCGAAGCCAGGGGGTTGCTCCACGTACACCTCCTCCTTTATTGGCCCGTTGAGGAAAGCGCTCTTCACATCCATTTGGTACAACCTGAAAGAATGGTGAGCGGCATATGCTAGCAAGATACGAATGGACTCTAGCCTAGCCACAGGAGCAAAAGTCTCCTCAAAGTCCAAACCTGCGACTTGGGCATAACCTTTTGCCACAAGTCGAGCCTTGTTCCTCGTCACCACCCCGTGCTCGTCCTGTTTGTTGCGGAACACCCACTTGGTTCCCACAACATTTTGCTTGGGACGAGGCACCAGCGTCCAAACTTCATTGCGCTTGAAGTTGTTGAGTTCCTCCTGCATGGCCAATACCCAATCCGGATCTAGCAAGGCCTCCTCTACCCTGAAAGGCTCAATAGAAGAGACAAAAGAGTAATGCTCACAAAAATTAACTAATCGAGATCGAGTAGTTACTCCCTTGCTAATGTCACCCAGAATTTGGTCGACGGGATGATCCCTTTGAATCATCGCTCGAACTTGGGTTGGAGGTGCCGGTTGCGCTTCTTCCTCCATCACATGATCATCTTGTGCTCCCCCTTGATCACACGCCTCCTTTTGATGAACCTGTTCATCGTCTTGAGTTGGGGGATGCACCGTCGTTGAGGAAGAAGGTTGATCTCGTTCATCTTGTTCCTGTGGCCGAACGTCTCCAATCGCCATGGTTCGTATAGCGGCCGTTGGAACCTCTTCATCTACATCATCACAATCAACAACTTGCTCTCTTGGAGAGCCATTAGTCTCATCAAATACAACGTCGCTAGAGACTTCAACCAAACCCGACGATTTGTTGAAGACTCTATACGCCTTTGTATTTGAATCATAACCTAATAAAAACCCTTCTACAGCTTTGGGAGCAAATTTAGAATTTCTACCCTTCTTCACTAGAATGTAGCACTTGCTCCCAAAAACACGAAAGTAAGATACATTGGGTTTGTTACCGGTTAGTAGCTCATACGAAGTCTTCTTGAGGAGTCGATGAAGATAGACCCTGTTGATGGCGTGGCAAGCCGTGTTCACGGCTTCCGACCAAAAGCACTCGGGGGTCTTGAACTCTCCAAGCATCGTCCTCGCCATATCGATTAGTGTCCTGTTCTTCCTCTCTACCACACCATTTTGCTGTGGTGTGTAGGGAGCGGAGAACTCGTGCTTGATCCCTTCCTCCTCAAGAAACTCCTCCACTTGAAGGTTCTTGAACTCGGACCCGTTGTCGCTCCTTATCTTCTTCACCTTGAGCTCAAACTCATTTTGAGCCCTCCTGAGGAAGCGCTTGAGGGTCCCTTGGGTTTCAGACTTATCCTGCAAAAAGAACACCCAAGTGAAGCGGGAAAAGTCATCAACAATAACTAGACCATACTTACTTCCTCCTATGCTTAAGTAGGCGACGGGTCCGAAGAGGTCCATATGCAGCAGCTCCAGAGGTCTTGACGTGGTCATCACATTCTTGCTGTGATGCGCTCCTCCAACTTGTTTACCTGCCTGACAAGCTGCACAAGGTCTATCTTTTTCGAAATAAACATTAGTTAGACCTATCACGTGTTCTCCCTTTATAAGCTTGTGGAGATTCTTCATCCCCACATGTGCTAAGCGGCGATGCCACAGCCAGCCCATGCAAGTCTTAGCCATTAAGCATGCATCTAGACCGGCCTCTTCTTTTGCAAAATCTACTAAGTAAAGCTTGCCGTCTAGTACACCCTTAAAAGCTAGTGAACCATCACATCTTCTAAAGACAGACACATCTACATTTGTAAATAAACAATTATATCCCATTTGACATAATTGACTAACAGATAGCAAATTATATCCAAGACTCTCTACTAAGAATACATTTGAGATAGAATGCTCATTAGAAATTGCAATTTTACCTAACCCTTTTACCTTGCCTTGATTCCCATCACCGAATATAATTGAATCTTGGGAATCCTTATTCTTGACGTAGGAGGTGAACATCTTCTTCTCCCCCGTCATATGGTTTGTGCATCCGCTGTCGATAATCCAGCTTGAACCCCCGGATGCATAAACCTGCAAGGCAAATTTAGGCTTGGGTCTTAGGTACCCAACTCATGTTGGGTCCTGCAAGGTTAGCGCAAATATTCTTAGGGACCCAGATGCAAGTTTTATCTCCCTTGCATCTTGCCCCTAACTTCCTAGCAATTACCTTCTTACCCTTTCTACAAATAGCAAAAGGAGCATTACAAGCATAATAAATGGTAGAAGGTTCATTCACTACTTTCCTAGGAGCATGAATAACATTCTTTCTAGGAACATGAGCAATATCTCTCCTAGGCATATGTACAACATTTCTCCTACACATATCCCTATCATGCTTATAAGAAGAACTAGAAGCAAACATGGCATGAGAATCATAAACATGTGAATCAAAATCATTATAAGCATTTCTAGCATTTCTCCTATCGTAATACATAAAAGCATGGTTCTTTTTAGCATTACTAGCCATAGGGGCCTTCCCTTTCTCCTTGACGAAGATGGGAGCCTTATGACTTGTTAAGTTCTTGGCCTCTCTCTTGAAGCCAAGACCATCCTTAATTGAGGGGTGTCTACCAACCGTGTAGGCATCCCTAGCAAATTTTAGTTTCTCAAAATCATTTTTGCTAGTCTCAAGTTGGGCATTAAGACTAGCTACCTCTTCATTTAATTTAGAAATGCAAGCTAGGTGTTCATTATAAGCATCAGTGTTAATATCTTTACACCTAGCGCACGTTACAACATTTTCTACACAAGAGGTAGATCTACTAGCAATCTCTAACTTAGCATTTAAATCATCATTAATGCTCCTTAATTTAGAAATTGTCTCATGGCAAGAAGATAATTCACAAGAAAGCATTCCATTTCTCTTAACTTCTAGAGCATGAGATTTCTGTGCTTCTACAAATTTATCATGTTCTTCATACAACAAATCCTCTTGCTTTTCTAAAAGTATATTCTTATCATTCAAGGCATTAATCAACTCATTGATTTTATCTATCTTAGATCTATCCAAGTCCTTGAACAAGCATGAATAATCTATGACATCATCATCACTAGTCTCACTATCACTAGAATAAGCATAAGTGGAGTCTTGAGTACTCACCTTCTTCTCCCTTGCCATAAGGCAAGTGAGACGCTCGTTTGGGAAGAGAGCCGATTTGTTGAAGGCAGTGGCGGCGAGTCCTTCGTTGTCGGAGTCGGAGGAGGAGCAATCCGAGTCCCACTCCTTTCCTAGATGTGCCTCGCCTTTTGCCTTCTTGTATTGCTTCTTCTTCTCTCTTTTGTTCCCCTTTTCCTGGTCACTTTCATTATCGGGACAGTTAGCAATGAAATGACCAAACTTACCGCATTTGAAGCATGAGCGCTTCCCCTTGGCTTTGGTCTTGCTTGGTTGTCCCTTGTGACCTTTAAGCATCGTCTTAAATCTCTTGATGATGAGAGCCATCTCTTCATCATTGAGTCCGGCCGCCTCAATCTGTGCCACCTTGCTGGGTAGCTCCTCCTTGCTTCGTGTTGCCTTAAGAGCAAGAGGTTGCGGCTCGTTGATCGGACCATTCAAGGCGTCGTCCACATACCTCGCCTCCTTGATCATCATTCGCCCGCTAACGAATTTCCCAAGAACTTCTTCGGGCGACATCTTGGTGTACCTGGGATTTTCACGTATATTGTTCACCAAGTGAGGATCAAGAACGGTAAATGACCTTAGCATTAGGCGGACGACGTCGTGATCCGTCCATCGCGTGCTCCCGTAGCTTCTTATCTTGTTGATAAGGGTCTTGAGCCGATTGTATGTTTGCGTCGGCTCCTCCCCCCTTATCATTGCGAACCGTCCAAGCTCTCCCTCCACCAACTCCATCTTGGTGAGCAAGGTGACGTCGTTCCCCTCATGAGAAATCTTGAGGGTGTCCCAGATCTGCTTGGCGCTGTCCAAGCCGCTCACCTTGTGATACTCGTCCCTGCACAAAGAGGCTAGCAACACAGTAGTAGCTTGTGCATTTTTATGAATCTGTTCATTAATAAACATAGGGCTATCCGAGCTATCAAATTTCATTCCACTTTCCACAATCTCCCAAATGCTTGGATGGAGAGAAAACAGGTGAGTACGCATTTTGTGGCTCCAAAATCCGTAATCCTCTCCATCAAAGTGAGGAGGTTTGCCAAGTGGAATGGGGAGCAAATGAGTATTTGAGCTATGCGGAATACGCGAATAATCAAAAGAGAAGTTTGAGTTAACCGTCTTTTGTTTGTAGTCGTTGTCCTCATCCTTTTGGGAAGAAGTAGACTCATCGCTGTCGTAGTAGACAATCTCCTTGATGCGTCTTGTCTTCTTCTTCTTCCCATCTTTTCGCCTATGACCCGAGCCGGAGTCGGTAGGCTTGTCGTCCTTCGGCTCGTTGACGAAGGTCTCCTTCTCTTTGTCGTTGATCACTATACCCTTCCCCTTAGGATCCATCTCTTCGGGCGGTTAGTCCCTTTGTGAAGAGAACGGCTCTGATACCAATTGAGAGCACCTAGAGGGGGGGGGGTGAATAGGTGATCCTGTAAACACTTCAAACTTAAGCCACAAAAACTTGTTAAGTGTTAGCACGATTATTGCCAAGTGGCTAAGGTGAAGTCTCAACAAAACACAATACCATAAAAGATCAAGCACAGAGGTGACACAGTGGTTTATCCCGTGGTTCGGCCAAGCTAACGCTTGCCTACTCCACGTTGTGGCGTCCCAACGGACGAGGGTTGCAATCAACCCCTCTCAAGCGGTCCAAAGACTCACTTGAATACCACGGTGTTTTGTTGTTCCTTTCACTATCCCGTTTGCAAGGAATTTCCACAAATTGGAGTCTCTTGCCCTTACAAGTATATGATCACAAATGAAAGCACAGAGTAAGGGAGGGAAGCAACACACACAAATCCACAGCAAAAAGCGCACACACACAGCCAAGAATCGAGCTCACAAGACTATCTCAGAGTTCTCACTTAGAACAGAGCTCGAATCACTTAGAAACACAAACGAATGCGCAGAGACTTAGTGTGGATGATCAAGAATGCTCAAAGGTTGCTTGTGTGTCTCCTCCATGCGCCTAGGGGCCCCTTTTATAGCCCCAAGGCAGCTAGGAGCCGTTGAGAGCAATTTTAGAAGGCCATCCTTGCCTTCTGTCGACGGGGGCACCGGACAGTCCGGTGCACACCGGACACTGTCCGGTGCCCGATTTGTTTCCTTAACTGGCGCTGCCGACCGTTGCAGCCCGTTGGAGATCTGCGAGCCGTTGGCGCACCGGACAGTCCGGTGCACACCGGACAGTCCGGTGCACACCGGACAGTCCGGTGCCGTCTTCCGACCGTTGGCTCGGCCACGTGTCCCGCGCGGATTGCGCGGCCGACCGTTGGCCCTGGCCGACCGTTGGCTCAGCGGACAGTCCGGTGCACACCGGACAGTCCGGTGAATTTTAGCCGTACGCCGTCGGCGAATTCCCGAGAGCGGCCAGTTCGAGCCGAGTCAGCCTGGCGCACCGGACACTGTCCGGTGCACACCGGACAGTCCGGTGCTCCAGACCGAGCAGACACTTGGCTGCACACAGCCAAGTCTTTCTCTCCCCTTTTCTCTTTTTCTTCTTTCTGTTTCTAACACTTAGACAATTATGTTAGTCCACAAAACCAATGTACTAAGGCTTAGAAACATACCTTTATCTCATGATTTGCACCTTGTTCATCCATGTATATAATTTCACAATTAAGCACATGTGTTGGCACTCAATCACCAAAATACTTAGAAATGGCCCAAGGGCACATTTCCCTTTCACTTGCGAATACTTGCAGGGCCAAAGAGATCCGTCTATGAGTGCCGAGTTAAGACAAGTAGCCAACGACTTTGCTTATAGGGTCAAGAAATATTCTGGGTATGACGTCAATGGATACCGTTTTCGCACAACACACTACGACAAAAGTCGGCCCAATCGGAAAACAACGTGTTCTGGAGTCTTTACGCTGGGCCTTGACAATGTCGATTATTTTGGACGAATCGAAGAAATATATGAGCTCAATTTTTATGGTTCCAAACCTCTTGCTCCAGTGATATTCAAATGTCATTGGTTTGACCCTCAAGTGACGAGACGGACACATTCTAATCTTGGGATAGTCAAAATTCGACAAGATTCCACCTTAGCAGGAGACGATGTCTATATCGTGGCCCAACAGGCCACACAAGTGTATTATCTCCCATATGCGTGTCAAACGAAAGAACATCTTAAGGGTTGGGATGTTGTGTATAAGTTATCGCCGCACGGGAGGTTACCTGTTCCTAACGATGATGATTACAACTTAGAACCGGACACATATGATGGAGAGTTCTTCCAAGAAGATGGGCTAGAAGGGCGATTTGAGATAGACTTAACCGAAGCTATCGGAATGGACGTAGATATTGAAATGGTTGTTGATGAGGAGGATGATGAGGTGCAAAATGATAATGACTTAGTAATCCTTGAAGGCAATGACATTAATGACGAACTTGCGTCTTCCGATGGTGTTGAGATTGAAATGCTTGATAGTGATGATGAGAGTTATGATCCGGCTAACCCCGACACATATGAAGATTATTTTTAATCGATGTAATGCTATATGACTTTTTATTTCGCACCTGTTTTTAAATACATCTTTTTATATGTGCTTATTTGTTTACTCTTAATTGCAGGTTGTTGGACAAATATGGTGGGCGGTTTCCTGAGGAGGAGGAGGGGGAGGAGGAGTAGGACGGCGGACGATGCAGAGCAGGCAGCGCAGCAGGATGAGGCAGAGCAGGCAGCGCAGCAGCAGGCGGCGCCTCAGGACGACGACGACCAGCAGCAGGACGACGACGACCAGCAGCAGGATGCCTCAGGTTCAGGCGACTCTAGTTCGAGGAGCATCTACCTGCGAGGCCCCGCGAGTCTCCCGCCGCGTCCCATACTTCGGGACAGACGACCGCTGATTCGGCCGGAAGGGGAGAGGTATGTAACTTTATGTTCTTCATTCTTGTTCATATTATGTGTTCAAAATCATAATATAAACTAATACTTTTTATTTATCACTTGGACAAGTCTTGGACGGTTTTGGATTATGCTGGGGGTCATCGTCGCCCCCCCAATAACATCCTCGGCCTGCTGTGCAGGGAACACTTCCCTGGACTTGTGGAGTACGCCGGAGTGACGGGCCCAACCTTCACCTTCGACCACTACGCCGTCGCCCCCGATGCAGTAGACCGGGACGGCAGGGAATTCAATAACAAGGCGGAGCGGGTGAAGCAAGAGCTGTGGGTAAGTCTTAGTATAATGTAAAATATGTCGCATTCATTGCAAATTCTTGAAATAATGTATGGATACATCGTTTTTGTAAGCAGGATTTCTTCAGATGCGATGCTGGATACGAGGCTAGGGCAGATGTGGTGGCCACCACGAGCTGTAAGAAGCTCGTCGTGGACATGCACTATGAGGCCCGCATCTAGGCCATCATCACCTACCACGGCTCCGTCCTTGGGGAGAAGGTGACCAAAACTCAAGCCCGAACCATGTCGTTGACCAGGGAGCAGTACCTGCAGGTAAAGTCATGCATGTTTGGTACTAGTACTCCATGCATGAATTTTATTTTATCTTCTGATATGCACTTTACGTGTTTACTTTGCAGATGATTCCACATTGGTGCGCCGCACATCCTCTGTGCTGGGAGCAGATGGTGGATAGGTGGTGTTCGGCTGAGTGGGACGAGGCGCACACAGCTAGCCGGGAACGGCGTTTGATGATGCAAGGCCCCTCCCACCACCAAGGCAGCCGGAGCCTGGGCCAATATGCCGAAGCATGGGTACGCCACCTTTTTTATTTAGATATATAGCACTAAGTTAGATATTATTTCTAACTATCTCGTTGGTTTTCGTTGCAGTCGGCGTCACATGGTGGCAGGCCTTGCTCCACCTTCTCGGCCTATGCTATGGCCCATAAGGGTAAGGCGACGTCCGACGTCACCTACAACCTGGATGACGGGCCCGAGGCCTACACCAACCCTGCCGTCTACAGCCGCCTCCATGACTACACTGCCATGGCGCAGGAGGTCCATGGCCCAGACTATGATCCGAGCACCGAGCCGATCGACACCGATGTGCTCATGAGGGTCGAAGGAGGCAAGAGACATGGGCGGTACTGGATTGCCGACGGGGCAATCGACTCGTCCTCCACTCCCACTCTGTCTCAGGTGAGAGCAAGGAGCACGGGCTCGAGTCCAGCCACACGACCTCGGCACGACAGCTCACAACATCGCATACAGCAACTCGAGGTTAGTGCTTCTGTAACTCGTCCTTTCTTGAGTTATATACCTTCTCTTTGAGTTACTATAACGTTGGCTTGTAATATTACAGACCCAACTAGAAGAAGAGAGGAGGGAACATCAAGAGATGGAGGCGAGGATAATGGCGGAGCGGGCGGCGGCTGATCAGAGGATGGCGGAGATGTTCCAGTACATGCAGAGCCTTGGCGCCGCACAGGGCATCCCTCCGCCACCTCCATTGTTCCCTCCAGTTGACCCTACTCTCTTCCACACTCCTGTGAGTATCAAAATTGTAGTTAGATGTTTGTAATGCATCTGGTATAACACATGCAATCTCTTCTCTGTGCAGGGCCAATCTGGGGCGGCATCCAACAACCCTCCGGAAGGGTTCAGCCCAACGCAGCCCCGGTCAAACCGCCCACCTCCATGAGTGTTGTGTTTTCACTGTTTTAGACTTCAGAACTTATGTATAATACTTATGTCTGTGCTTAATACTTATGTGAGAGCTTGCGACGTTTGAGACTTATGTTCGTGTTTAATACTTGTGTTGAACACTTATGTTTGTGATGGATATTTATGTTTGTGGTGACGGTTTTATGTTTGTGTTGGCTATTTATGTCTGTGATGATATCTGTGATGTATATATGTGATATATATGTGATATCTTCTGTTTGTGTGGATGGAATACAAAAAACAAACTAAAAAGGTATATACTGGTCACTTTGCCGAGTGTAACACTCGGCAAAGAGGCTCTTTGTCGAGTGTTATGACCATGACACTCGGCAAAGAGCACAGACCTGGGCACCGGCTTAGGTTCTTTGCCGAGTGTTATGTCGCTGGCACTCGGCAAAGAGGTCGTCTTTGCCGAGTGCCGCACAGAACACTCGGCAAAGAACCTGACATGGGGACCCTCCCTGGCGGGTTCTTTGCCGAGTGTCCCACGCGACACTCGGCAAAGATGGATTTTTTGCCGAGTGTTGCCCGGAAGACACTCGACAAAGCTAACTTCTTTGCCGAGTGCCACAAGGGACACTCGGCAAAGCCGCCGTCTCCGTCACCCGACGCCGTAACGGCCGCTTTTCTTTGTCGAGTGCTGTCTGGCACTCGGCAAAGAGCTTTGCCGAGTGCCCGAGAAAAAGCTCTCGACAAAGAAGGCTTTGCCGATGCACTGTTCGCCGAGCCTTCTTTGCCGAGTGTAACACTCGGCAAAGCATTTGCCGAGTGTTTTTAAGGCTTCGCCGAGTGCTTCAGGCACTCGGCAAAGCGATTGATTCCGGTAGTGGCATCACACGGAGCAAAAACAACTCCAGGATCAACAGAACCCATCATGTAGAGTTGTAGACACCGATTATGCTATAGGACTAGCTACCAGCATGCAACGCTGCATGTAGTAATTCAATATAGTACATAAATTAATGTACTAATTCAGAGTTCTTATGAGAAGACTAAGTTAAAATCTAATTGTAAACAAAGAAGGCCATCTGTAGAATGCAAAGAGACTTGTTGCCACGGTCTCCAAAGTCCAACAAGCCCTCGTCTACTGATTAGGTATCCTTGACCAACCACATAAAGATTTTAATCTTCATATGGATCTTAATCTGAATAGATTATGGTACCTTTAAGACATTGAGTTAACTGTGAATATTAACCATCCTAGCTACTAAGGATGTTTAAGGGGGTGTTTGAATGCACTACAGCTAATAATTAGTTAGCTAAAAAATATTAATGAAATTAGCTAGCTAATAAATATCTAGCTAGCTATTAGCTAATTTGCTGAAAATAACTAATAGTTGAACTATTAGTTAGGCTGTTTGGATATACAACTAATTTTAGCAGGTAACTATTAGCTCTAGTGCATTCAAACACCCCCGAGGTACTGGGCTTCAACAAGTGGCATGGAGTTTCAGTAGAAGTTTACTTTATATATAGAGAGAGAGTTAACAGTTAAGGGGTGTTTGAATGCACTAGAGATAATAGTTAGTTGACTAAAAATTGTTAGTGGAATTAGCTAGCTAACAAATAACTACCTAACTATTAACTAATTTACTAAAAATACCTAATAGTTGAACTATTAGATAGGGTGTTTGAATGTTTCAATTAATTTTAGTCACTAATTATTAGCTCTAGCTCATTCAAGTAACATCTCGCGGTCGATCGCAGATTTCGAGGCGGACCGCACAATTAACTGAAAGTGCCCCCCAACCGATGGTAAAGAACTAAATTAATGCTCAGCTGGACTAGCTAGCTAGTGCTGAACTCGCACTCGGAGGATGAGAAGCTCCTCAGCTACAAGCTGCGGAGTGAGGACGACGACGATCGGATCAGCGAGCACGAAGTGGGCTTTCACGAAGTGCCGCCATTGCAAATCGACTGCGCGCGCGTTGGAGACTCGGACGTGGCTAGCTGATCGCTAGCTAGTGACTGCCAGAGAAAAGGCGAGACCCGTTAAAAGACGACGTTTGGATGGTCTGAGCCGCCATTTGCTTCGCATTCGACAATACTACGTGTGCATGCTCAAAGCCTCTCAACTTTACCACCACCATTGTACGTCTTCAACTGGATTGGCTTGGTCAAATAAAGGGAAGATTAGGTGCTATTTGTGTCGTTAGGCTAGCACAACACTACTTCTTCAAGAGAGTTATCTTAATAGTACCTAGGTGTATTTCTATTTAATTTCTAGCTCCCAAAATAATTGTAGAGATTCCTTATGCCTAGGTATTACTAGCTCTAGAAATATACATAGAGTTCTGTGGATACGATTTACTTGTATTTTTTCTATTAATTACAAAGATTATGTAAGAATTCTTCATTTTAGCATACAAGCTTAGATCTAAGGCTCCTACTTTCAACATTAGGAGGGAACATATATCTTATGCTCATAGTCTCTGTATGAGCACTTTAAATCTAGTACTTCGTAAGCAATCAAACGGTGATCGGTAATTTTTTTATTTACCACCTTTCACCTCAGTTTCCATGACATTTATTTATTTATCTCCTCACACCTTGGCGTTAGATCGTTCACAAATGTACCAAATTTAAAGTGCTCATATGTACACGGAGGCTCTATAAACACAAGACACGTCCCATTAACATTAATCCTAAATTATTCCTCCAACAAAGTGGTAACTTAATTCTACTCTCCCTGATACTAAATATATGCTTCTTCGTGTTCCAAACGTAGGATATCTTAGAGTTCTACCGAGTCAAGCTGTCACACCCGAGCTTTAAGGAACAAAGCCGGGTGCATCTCATACATGCGCCAAGAAGACAACATATATAATAACATAGTGTATAGAGATAATGTCACAATAACGTCAGAGTATTTATTAAATAGCGGAAGTCTTACAAAAATAAAAGATAAATATAAAACGAACTAAGGATCATCCTTGGCACCAAAGTCAATTGAGAAACGCCACCTAGATTAGATCAAACTCCTCGCTTTATGGCTCTTCCTGAACCACCTGTTCTTCTCCTGTGGGGGTGTGAGACAGCAAGAGTGAGCTCACACATGATCATAGCTCAACAAGTTGTGGGGAAACCAGTGAGCATGAACTCACCAAAAGTGGGAGTTCATGTGATGTGTAAGGCTAATCAACAACAGAGGTTAAAGCTGAGCATTGCTTTTAATTAGTTGGTCAAAATTTTATTAGCAGTTACTAGATGTAAGTAAATACCAAACCTTAAATAAAGTAATAGAACAAAATTAATAGATAATCCCATGCATATGCAAATGACAAAATTGAATTTAAGTTACATAAATTAATCATGCGAGAGTCCTGAGCTGCTCATGACCGTGAGCTCGGCTAATATACCAATTTTACACTCTGCAGAGGTTATACCCTTTACCTACAAGTCATGTTACCCATCTGCCAAGGGATCGCGACTCCCATACACCTCTACCAAGGAAGCGAGACAGGGCAACACTACGAGGTCTTTATAAAGTTCTACTAGCTTCCGAAAATCCGCTACAGTTTATGGGAAGAGCACTTGCAAGAATCTCCCGTCTGACCACCATCGCAGCAAAATCAACTCGATAACCTCCCTGCATGCAACTCTCCTACTGCCCTTGCCCCTTTCGGGTAAGGTAGTCTTCCACTAGCTTTCCTAATTAGTTAGCCAAGGGGACCCATTCCTCCCTTGTGGTGGCACGTGTTTCTCAAGTTAAGCTCCATGTTCTAATTAACATTAATGATCTTGACATGAACATAAATAGAATAACAAAATAATTGGAACATGGATATAATAAAATATTATCCCAAAACCATGTAAAGCAATAGCAAAACTATTCAAGTAATTCAGGGATAACAAGGTAAAATGGATAAACAGACTAGGGTGACCTATTGGGTCCCATCACAATTAAACCTATGCATTGAATAGTGATAATAAAGAACATTATTGGGTAACAAAAGTGGATCAAGGGCACAACTTGCCTTCAATGAGCTCCTGCTCAACTACTTCTATCAGCTGGGCATCAGGATCCTCAGTCATAGGTTCTTCTACTCGCCACAATACAAACAAGCACAGTATATAGAGAAAATTAACATCACACCAAATATGTAAACAAAATACATAATAATAATCTACACATTAAAATAAAATCCTAGGAACTTGAATCATTAATTTTGGAGTTATAGATTTTAAGATATGAATTTCCAAAGGTTTTATGTGCTTAAAATAGGATTAAGTGAGAAATTATTTTTCTTACTGTTCTCATATCAAAACAGAGACTCCAGATGATAGAGAATAATATTACAAAATTTTAGAAACTAAAATGGAGTAATTTGGACTAAAAATGAATTTCCCATGAATTTAGCAAGTTCTAGCAATTATTTATATTTTAAATATTCATTTTCTAATTGATTTATTCAATTTAAATGGGCTCTGGTCTGGGCGCATTAAATCTGAGAAAGGCAGGGGCCTCGGTGTAAGACATCCCAGACACAGAGTCCCACTAATAGGACGGCGGGTTGAGATCTATTTCTCTCTGGGTCTCATTTGCATATTACGCCAGCCGAAGGGGTATCAACCGATCTGAGCCGTCAGATCAGAAATGGATGTCCCGGATTAGATTAGTTTTAACTCGAATCAGTATGCAGCCATGACCATTGGATCCCGGATGGATGACTCGGAATCAAAATCGCCCAGAATGAATTGCGCTCGCCAGATCCGGATCGGACGACCCCGATTCAATCGCGCGAACAAGTATGGGTGCATCTAATCATAACCGTTCACAGCCGGATCCACGGCCCACGCGACCCTGCTGTTCTCCGCGCCCGTGACCATCGGAATTGGCGCGGCGCCGCCCGATCTAACGGCGGCGAGACCGTCGGAGTTTAGCCATACGGTGCTACGGCGACCCATACCCTACCCCGAGTAGCGCTACACTAAGGGAACGACATCGCGAACTGTATGGGTAGCGACTCACCAGAGATGGGCGCGACAAGGACGACAATTCGTGGCAATGGCGGAGCCGCGCGGCCTTCTATCACCGGCGGGCGATTCAATAGGCCCAGGTCGATCCCATGCTCTGAAATCTCGCGAATCGGTTCACTCGCCCACGCTCAACCTTCTGGCTATCCCAAGATCGTCCCCTCGCCGTCACCAGCGAGTTATCGCAATGGCAGATCTCTCTCTTTTCCCCCCTCCCAACTTCTCTCTACAACAGCCTTGCGGTAGGGTTTTGGGACGGCCAAGGCAGGGACGACCCGGTTATAAGGGCATACGGGTAGCTCGGCCGCAGCTAGGGAGGTGGTCGCGGCGTCCGTTGCAACATCCTCGATTTCCCCGTGGCCACGCGCATCGGTGCCGTTCGGTGCGAAGAGAAGAACAGTAGCCCACCTGACATGCGGGGTCCGCAATTCAGTGGGCCACTGGCCAGGCAAGCTTGCGTAGATGGTTGTGCGCGCGCGCGTGTGAGTCCGCTCAGGCAGGCCCGTGGTGTCAGCGTGCGCCTGCGTGGTAAGATGGGTCGCGCGGGATAGCTAGGTTAGTTGGGCCGATTTGATCTGATGGCCCGACTGAATTATTTTCCTTTTTTCTTTTATATTTTCCTTTATCTTTTCCTTTTAGATTTTCAAATTCAAATTTAAATTCAAGTTTAAATTCAAACTTGTGACCAATTTCTCCTTAGATTATATTGTGCCATGACAAGTTCTAATTTGGAGATATATTTATATATATTATTTATATTTTTATATCACATAATATTTGTTTGCTTCTCTTTTCTAAATTCTAGAATTCCTTTTAGAATTTAAATTCCACTTTGAGCTTTAATATATTTCTTGTCATTTTATGTTGTCACAAAATGCACACCAAATAAAATCCTAGCATGATGCATGTATTATTTTTGGGTGTCTTTTGTCATTTATTTATTTGTTTAATTGTGGTGTTCACATGAAATGATAAATATAGATAACACATATATGTATACAGGAATATAATTTCTCTTTTTAGACTTTTCTTACAAAGTGGGTATTACACAAGCATTTTTAACCTACTACCCCATCAAGCATATGATCAGATAATTAAATTTACAACACATGGTTCATCTTCAAAATTATTTTATATTGTATAATTATTAACATTTAAGTGCCATATTTCAAAAAAAATGTAAAATCAAAGTATGTCATATTGTAGACCGTGAAACTACCATGAGGTTGGAATGGAACTAGAGGGAGAATATGTCAACTTGGACTTGTATACAACAATTAAGGTTGGAGTATTTAGTATGTCGAAGTGTGTTTCTATAGGAGAAAACAAAAAAAGTAAAACTAAGGCTCTTTTAATGTAAAAAGGTATTTTTGGTATTTCAGAAAAGTATAAAGGTTTTATTCAATACTTTAACTTAGGAAAGACAAGAGTATTTGGATATAATAAACTGATAGTTTTGAAAACCATTCCTGAAATTGTACAACCTCCGTCCTGAAATACAAAGGGTTCTGAGTTTGTCCAAATTATATCAAGTTCTCCCAAGTTTGACAAAGCTTATAGATAAGGCTATAAGAGTGTCAACTTCTGCAACATCAAAATGATAAATTTTAAAAATATATCACATAATGTACTTAATGATGCTCATCTAATAATGTTAATGTTATAAAACAGGCAGGTTTAAATAAGGAACAAACCCAAATCCTTTATATATCAGGATGGAGGTAGCTATCAATCTTTTTAAAGCTCTAGAAACTGTACTCTATACCTATTGTTTTAAAAAAAAATGTGTTTTTCTGCAAATCTTTGGGTTCTCAAACTACAATTCATTGATACCAAACCTTCTCAAAATTATGACCTAAAAACCCTAAATTGCTCTATGGAGCTGTTGATATAGATTTCTATTTGAAGTGTGAGAAAAGTAAGATTGATTTATTTCTGGGACTAATAGACAAAGTACTGTTTTTCGATACTTATATTGTGTGGTTTTTGGTTGGCAAAGTTTGAGAGAGCATATATAGTTTGACTGTCACTAATCTTATAGTTGCAACCTTTTTATGAACGGAGTGAGTACATCATCGTTTATTTAAATGTTGGCAATACATACCACTCACTCCAAAATCAAAACAATGATATTTTAGTCTTGCAGTAAGTCAAATTATCCTAAAATTCGATCAAATTCGTATAAAAGGCAGCAGTTTTTGTATTACTAAATAAGTAGTCTTAGATCCATCATGAGATACAGTTTCATATAGATCGAGGATAGGGAGAAGAAAAGAATGGAAAGAAGACAAAGAAGAGACGGGGTCGCCAGACCGAGGATACTCGCTCATAGTGCTCGCGAAAGCGAGTTGCCTTGGATGGAGAGGTCGATGGAGCCATGGTACTGCCGCTGTCGCGTTGACCATGCACCATTACTCTAATAGTCTGATGGGCCATGGATCTTTGGCTGATGCCCGTCGTGTCAAATCTTGGCACCCTGCCAATTGAACTAGCACTTTATGTGGGCCTCATGTTGGCCAGAAATAGTACCATCCGCGTTTCGGATTCCGATTGGTTCGGTCGCCTGGTCGATCGCTCACAGTCATAGCCTAGCCTGCAGGTTGGTAGCTTCGTCGCCTCCTCCGGCTTCATCATCTGATGAGAAGTTTTGAAAGAAGACTCAGGTTTGATGATCAGGGATCACGAGGTGATTCATGGAGTAAAAATTATCTTGCTATTTAAAATTGAATAACAAAAAATTTTTTTTTCTTATGGATCCTCCCGTGATCTCTAGTCACCAAATCTCATGAAACAGAAATTACATGGACAATAAACACCTGATGCAATATATTTCATATCAGTAATGTCGTTCCAGTACAATATCCAAGGGGGTATACATACGTGGGGATGGTTTGTAATAACGCGTAACACAGAGCGATGCCACATGTTTGACATCTTGTTATTTCTTTTTCCTTTAAAAAAAACAAAAGACTGCGTGTGTGTGTGTTGGAGGGGGGGAGTTAAAGGAACTTTTCTTCCTCAACGGCTCATGACTGGGGTGTCGACGACTGATCGAACTGCACGGATTGGACGATGGGTTTGCATGCATTTGGCAGTTAATCATCAGGCCGCTACGACCGTTAGTGATGCTGGGGATCTGGCCCTCCGGGGCTCAGCCGCTTGTCCTCGTACGGCACGGCGGCGTCACCAACCTGCTGACCTTGCGCCGCCGCCGCCGCTCCGGCGGCATCCACGTGAACCTGCGCGGCCGCGTACAGTAGGCCACGGGAACCCTCCTTAGCCGGCGCCGGCGTCGTCGTCTCCTGCTGCAGCGGCCGGGACGAGCAGGTGTGCTGCACGACAACGGCGGCCAGCAGCAGCGCGACGCACAGAAGCTCCCTCGCGCCGGTTCCTGCCATGTTAACTTCTTCCTCGGGTTTTCAGCACAAGAGTAGTGTGAGCCGCCGGCCGGCCCTTGCTCGATCTGTATAGACCCTACGATCTAGCAGTACGTCGTACGTAGGATTTACTCGAGCTAGCTATCTAGTAGCTGTCGTGTTCTCTCTGTGTGTGTAAGATTTAGGAGCCAGAACGGGTCTTATATAGAGGTCTCGTACGACATCCATGCATCCGTGTGTAGCCTGCACTCTACGTGGAAACAACTTCGTCAACTTGTGTGGATCTGGGCTGGCATCACATCATCTGCTCCGGATTAGTACACCTTTTTTGTGTGCCTTTTTAGTCGACGATCTCTGCGTCGAT
Organism: Zea luxurians; assembly: GCA_029449295.1. NCBI lineage: Eukaryota > Viridiplantae > Streptophyta > Magnoliopsida > Poales > Poaceae > Zea > Zea luxurians. The sequence continues at coordinate 122,630 of JAOPSE010000177.1, read as the reverse complement.
GAACTAGGAGAACGTCAATGTCATTCTTCATCGATCGCGCCCAAGGCCATATATATATATATATATATATATATATATATATATATATATATATATATATATATATATATATATATATATATATATATTGTATAATACAAGTTGGCCTCGATCGAGTCGGCGCGTGCATACGACTGCATCCGTTTCTTGTGCTGTGCAGCACTGAGAGCTGGATGTTCAGTGAATCAACTCTGTCAAAACTAAGGCATAGAACGATATTCACTTCTCGTGATGATCCTCTTCCTCTGGCTCTCGAGGAATGACCTCATCTCGTTGGATCCATATCGGATCGCCACTTTTTCCTGCTCTCAGCCACACCGCCGCATGCGCACGACCACTGGCCAAGCGCGATTACCTTACTAATACTATTGGAATCCGGCTTTTTGCTGAGTACAATTTAACGCGCATTCGGCAAAACATTTTTTATCGAGTGCCATTTTCGACGAACTAGGACTCTCGTCATAGATCTCGTTTGCCGAGGATAGAACACTCGACATAGAAAGGCACTCGACAAAGAAGGATTTGCCGAGTACCAAGCTCTCAGCGAAATACGACGCTCGGCAAAAGCCATCAGGAGCCATCTATTGTTGACATTCGCAAATTTTACCAAGTGTCAACGACCGACAATCGGTAAAATATATTCTTACCGAGTGTCACCTGCCAAACGCTCGGCAAAAATATTCTTTGTCGAGTGTCTTCACTGGACAACCAGCAAAGGATATTTGTTTTTATCTTTTTTCACCAAACTTTTTGTGGTGTTTTCCTATAGTATATAGATCTACATGTTCAATTTTGGCACAATTATCAAAGTGTTTGTTATAACTACTAAATTTATTTTGTTTGATTGAATTTCTTCGGATAATTCAGATTTGAACTGCAAGTCACTCTAAAAATGGAAAACTGTGAATGCAAAAATGATATTCGTGTTTTTAGCACAAGATACGACATATTTCAAGAGCAGATCGGAACTTTCGAGCATCATGCTCACGAAACATGAACACGAACTTACGATCTAGTTGTTTTAAAATTGTATAAAACACAAACAAAGTTAGAAAATCATGAAACTTGTCGATATGTCATAATATCATATATATGTAGAGGCTGTGATAAAAATTTGATAGTGTTTTATGAAAGTTGTCATGCACTATGCGTAGAAACCTAGGTGTCCTTCATATGAAATCATAAAACTTCAGCGGAGACCAGATAGGTTTCTATATAGATATCTCAATAAAATAATAAGCTTCTTAGGGGTTAGTGTTTAGGGTTTAGGATTAATAATAAGCCCTCAACTAAGCTTAAATGCGGCTCCAACGAGGATTAATAATAAGCTTGTGTGCCATGATTTCTCGATAAAATACTAGCACACCATCGTGAGTTTGTATCTCTATCGTATTTAAACTTCTTCATTTGTATTGTTACCTTTTGCTATGTGCTTTATCTTATTAGCTTAGTTATAGGCTAGATGATAGGTCTAGAACCTATGTTGCAAAACCCCTTTCCTGTAGAGATAGAAACACTTACATAAAATCTTAGTTGCACATATGAACGCTCGGTTTTTTATATAGATTTTATTTTAAGGGTGAAGTAGAGACAATAGATTAGTGCAAAAATAGCTGTCCTAATTCACCCCTCCCTTAGGTTTCCATGTTCCTTTCAAAGGACTCAACTTGATGGGGTCGGTAGTTGATGGCGAGCTTCGAATAGTTCTCTTCCCATGGCACCATCGTGGGGTCCCTTAACATAGCACACTCGCCTTGAGGAGGCACACTTGCTAGCCAGAGGCCCCATAGCAGCGCCACCTTGCGGGTCGCCCGATCCTCTCAACCCTTAAACCTCACCGCTCAAGAAAAGAGAAGAGAGGGTTTTCACCGTTAGCAAAAAAATCGTGTTTTACATTGAGGAGAATCATCCGAGTCGAGGCAAGGAGTATGAACGATACTATCTAGAATATTTTATCGGCCTGAGCCCAGGTTGCGACCTAGGCGCACATGTTGTCGCGAAGATGAAGATGGGCCACATAGTGTTGGGCTAAATGGTGCACCATAATGAAATTAAGATGTCAGACCGCCAGCACCCAATGCCTCCACGACTACTAGTGTCACCATCCATCTTGGCCCCCGATGCATGAACATCTATTGTGCTACCCCCTTCTCCACTCTTCCTCTCTGTGTTACTAGATCGAACATGAACACATCTATGATTAAGAAATTGAACGGTCAGAAAGGGAAATACAATTGGATTCTAGGGACTAATAAACCTATCAATGGTATCATAGTCGTTGTTGTCCTTGTCCCTAACCATAAGTCCACAAAACTATTTTTGAAGAAGAATATCCATGGACTCAGTGAAGTCGCGGTGGTCAAGATGGAACCCCAACCCTAACCCCAACACTATGTGAGAAGAAGCAAAATGTAACTATTGACGACCAATATATACTTTCATCTGGTATCTTTTATAGCTTATGAAGCATGCCTTTGCACATGCATCATAGTAAGTAGATTCCATTTTACTGTATGTATTTGATTATTTGCTTGCTTTGTTTGTGTTGTCACAAATTACCAAAAAGAGTGAGATTGTAAGGAAAATAGACTGCAACCCATTTAATTATTGGATTTTGGTGTCTGACGATCAACATAATCATTTGGACTAATAAAGTTTGCTAGTGTTTATGGATATAGTTCAAAGAATAAAGCATGGACTTGGACAAAGGCAATGTGGTGATCGAGATGATCAACACCTCAAAGCAAAAAAATACAGAACCTGTTGAAGACCTATTGAAAGTCGCCTAGATGGAGGTGAATAGGCAAATCCTGAAATTTACAAACTTTAAACACGCACTATGCCCGGGGTTAGTGTTGGAAATAATTCAGAGTGTGGAAGATAGTTCTCCTTGCTAGTAGTTGCTCAATCAATGCGATAACTTTGGGAGCACACTCAAATCAATATGAGCAAGGGAACTTTAGAGAGAGGAAGGGAGGGGAAACAAATCGAGTGGAGATCAACATAAATGAATACGACGATTTGTTTACCGAGGTTCGGTTCTAAAGAACCTAGTTCCCATTGAGGAGGCCACAAAGGCCAGGTCTATTCCAACCCTTTCCCTCTCTCAATCGGTCACACAGACCGGTCGAGTGCTTCTTCTTAATCACTTGAGTCACTAAGATCCCGCAAGGATCACCACACACTTAGGTGTCTCTTGTTAGCTTTACAAAGCACTTAGAAGAATTAGAATGAGAAGGAGAAAGCAATCCAAGCAACAAAAGAAACATAAAACACCCTCTCTCAAGTTATTAAGCAATTGAGTTGATTTTGAGGCTTGGAGAGGATTTGATCTTTTAGATGTGTCTTGGAGTGTATGCTTTTGCTCTTGTATTGAATGTGGAGTTCAAAAAAACTTGGATGGCTTGAATGGTGGTGGTTGGGGGGTATCTATAGCCCCAACCACTATTCTAGCCGTTGCTGTCGATGGCACACCGGACAGTCCGGTGGTGCATCGGACATGACACTGTTCGTTGTCCGGTGTGTGCCACGTCACCAGACCGTTGGGGTTTGGAGCGGTTGATCGTTGAAGTCCTTTGTCTTCTTGCGGCACCGGACAGTCCGGTGCGTTCTGACTTCGCAGCTCTGACTTCTGACTGCTGCATTGTGCACTTTTACTATTCATCGCAGTCGACCGTTGGGTGCAGTAGACCGTTGCTCCGTTGGCTCACCAGACATGTCCGGTGCACACCGGATAGTGTGGTGAATTATAGCGGAACGACTCCGGGAAAAAACCCGAGAGCAGCCTGTTCGTGAATGCCTTGGCCTGGGCACCGGACAGTGTCCGGTGCACCACTGGCAGCACCGATGCTTGCCTTTGCTCCAAACTTTGTAGAGTTTCCAACTTATTTTCTTTGTTGGTTTATGTTGAACTTTATACACCTGATATAAATGACAACTAAGCAAACTAGTTAGTCCACGTGGTTTGTGATGTACGTCGAACACCAAAATCGATTATAGGAAATGTGTAAGCCCATTTCCCTTTCACCTATCAAGACCAGGCAAGAGTTCAAGACACAAGATAGTAGAAGCCCAAATGAAGAAACATAAACAAACGAGGAACACAGGATACACAGGCACACCAAACATGTCAGGTGGTGCACTGGATAAGGCATCAGATAGGTATTATGCATGTGCTAAAGGAAGAGCTTGAAGATCAATTATACCAGACATGCAGGTATGCACTATACATATGGACCAGATGACAAACCGGATAGGACACCTAGTAAGGGTTGTAATGTGTACGCGGGAGTTTACAACACACCATACGTGTTAGGTGGCACACTAAATCTCGTCCTAGAGAGGCCACTCGGTAAGGTTGCAAATGCAACCAAGCCATGTTATACTCACTAGACTTGTCCGACGTCACACCAGTGACCACACCAGATAGCTCGAGTTCAACGGTCGACAACGACTAGTTCACAATGGCTAGCTGACGTGGAACACACCAGACATGTTTGGTGGCACACCAAACATGTCGGTGCTATGCAAAAAAGTTTGTCATGTTCCAATGGCTCTATTTGAGATGAGGGTTGTAAATACCACCCAACTGGTTGTTTCTCAAGTGTGGAAGTTGAAAAACATAACAAGTAAGTTGAGACTCCAATCCTATAGCTCTAGACACCTGAGTGCTTAAAGAACAACTCAGTAATTAGGGTAGGTGTATTGCAAAGTACTTGAGTTATCAGTTAGACCTCTATTGTAGTGCTTGCTCTAGGATGAGAAATTTGTAATTTTACCACTCAGTTTTTGGCTTCCTGTTATTATGTCATCCCGTGTCTATGACTGGTGGGACCATCTGTGTTTATGATTTGTGGGCCTGATGGCATATTGGTGAAGCCCATAAATGATAATGGCAAAATTGCCAATGGCTCCTCTACGATAACCCTAGTGATTATAAGTGAGATTATGCACCCACAACCCCTTGGTGCTTATGCACACTATTGTATCGTATAGGGATGGGTTTTAACACGTGAGATCACACCAACTGCGTTTGTGGAGTGGTCGCCACTTTGTACCAGACGGAACGAAGCCTGTGACATTTAGCCAAAAGTTCGATAGTGGAGACAACAGGGAGCCTTTGAGAGAGGCTAGAAGCAAAGCACCACTTACGTGTGGAGAAGGCCCATGTTTATCTATGAAGTTATATGACTAGGAGCATGGACCTTACATGGGCTACCTGTCGGTGTTTCGTACCGATGGCGCACTATGGGGCGTACCATGTACTGTTTTGGGGAGGACGACGAGGTCGATCGTAGCTTGATAGTTCGTGCAGAGCACGACAGAACACAATGGATTATACAGGTTTGGGCCGCTCGAGCGCGTAATACCCTACATCCTGTGAGTTTGTGAGTGTTTATTGCTTGGTGATTCGAGAGTATATAGAGTTCTAGACATGGAAGATGAGTATACTACTGAGGTGTGTGTGATTTTGTGGGGCTCCTCAGCCTTATTGCCAACTAAGAGAGGAGTTACAACGCACGACCTGATACATGATCCTCTGCTAGAGTTGTACCAAGTTTTTCAGTGGTCAGTGAGTCCTTGGGTCCTCTGCATGCACGGAAGGCGGCCCCAAAGTCTTCATGCCCACACAACCTTCGTCTTCACTCACTCCCAGCTGCGCCCGACTGAAGTCCCCAGGGGAGCCATGTGTCCGGCCCATTAGGGGCTTTTTAGGCGGCTCACAAAGCGTAACCAAGCCTTGATGACTCGAGGATATCTATCCCTCACACTACCCTTACATGAGGCCCCAATGAGGATTAGTAAAAAGCTTGTGCGCTTCTTGATACCTCAATAAAAGTACCGACACGTCAACGAGAGTTTGTATCTCTATTGTATTTATGCTTTCGTATTTATATTATTGCCTTTGGTTGCATTCTTTATCTTATTAACTTAGTTATATACTAGTGGATAGATCTGTAACCAAGGTTGCAAAATTCCTTTGCGGTAGAGATAACAACACCTAAACAAATCCTATGTTGCACACATGAACGTTTGGCTTTCTGCATAGCTTTTGTTTAAGGGTAAAATAGAGGCCAGAGGTTAGTGCAAAAAATTACTTGCCCTGATTTACCTCCTATTAGGCATACATGTTCCTTTCAAAAGACTAGAGGGAAGAGCCAAAGGTTAGTGCAAAAAAATACATGTTCCTTTCAAAAAACATACTTGTTCTAATTTACCCCCTATAGAGGACAAAGGTAGAGGTTAGTGCAAAAAATCCATGTTCCTTTAAAAAAAATACTTATCCTAAGTTACCTCTATTAGGCAAGCTTCGAAATGTTCTTTTCCGGTGGTACCACCGCAGGATCCCTCGACAATGGCGCACTCACCTAGAGGGAAGAGCGTGCGCCAGAGGCCCCACGGTGGCGCATGGCGACGCCATGCAGGTCGCTCAGCCCTCTTAACCCTTAAACATCACTAAATATAAGAGGATATAAGAGAGTTTTCATTGTTACCGACCGATTCTTCCAATACCGTGGTCGATACCGACTAATTGGTTCAATGTAGTGGTCGGTACCAGCCCCTTCGCTCCGACGAGGTTGATACCGACCGTTTGACCGGCACTGGAATCGTTGTGGTGGATAGCGGTCTGTATTAGTTACCGTTGTACCTAGCCTTAGTGAATCCGACAAGTACAATGCGGATTAAGTGGTTCAGATCGCGTCGGCATGGCAAACATTATTCAGGAAACTAACAAGGTATACATTATTCAGGAAACTAGCCTCCACACCGCATCCTATTCATCTACACTACCTACGACGCGGAGCCATTCATCTAGCTAGCTAGACAGAAGAGCATCTACAGTATTACCGACGACGCGGTTACCCAACCAACGAATTGAAAGGCCTCTCGGAAAGCTGTTAATTTGCACCGTCTCAAACCACTTAATAACCCGATGGTAGGTCATGCAGGTCCAATCAAGGATCGATGATGCTCGGATAGGCCACGAACCTAGTCACTGCCCACGATCTTTTTAGGTTAAATGTTCCGGTGATCCATCCGACGACTGGATCTTTTTTGCCTGAACAAACGCCTCCAATGTGTCTCGATCGATCGGTGCGTGCCTTTTCCGTCGCGTGAGAGCTATCTTCTCAAGATTCACTTTGTGCTATGCGGCCGGCATTCACAAGTCGAGCTTGGAGCCGAGGATCGCGTCCCATTTGACCGCCCCTTGGATTGTAAAGAGTAGAAAGGCCGGAGTCGGACGGACGAGTAGTTGCGCTTAAATATGTGTGGAATGGCGCGTGTTTCAGGCGGAAAGATAAAAGAGTTGTGGTGCTTGCAATTGCGCGCAGTGCGAGAGATGCATAGCGTTCTGCAGTAGTGCGCGCTCTCGATCGAAGCAGCCGAGAAAAAAGCACATCATCTTTATGGTTTGTTGGGCGTCAAGCTAGCTCTGCACATATGTAGATGTAGCGATGGCGGCGGGTTAGCTAAGTCGTGGATAAAACGCTTATCCGTCCGTGAGTATATCTGTAATTCTAAATTTTATCTGTCCACAATCATATCCAAAGGTAAAATTTTGTATAGACATTGGATATACCCATTAGATATGTTGGATAAGATCATATGACCTTATCTCTATCTCATTTATCTTGTTTGGATAAGATCATGTGACCCTATCTCTTTCTACTTTACCTTTATAAATACTAAACCCTAAACTCCGCATGATTAACTCACGGACCGACTTGTATCATCACGTGGACGGCTCCGGGGTCGCCACGTGGCCAGAGAAGACGATATACTCCAAGATATCAGCACTGGGTCCGGACCCCCATGAGAAAGTGTCGGACCCCTGTATATATAGACCGGACCTCCGAGTAAGGTCCAGGACCCCCACGGGCGTGACCTGGACCCCCAGGACGGGTCCCGGACCCCTCTATGTGGGGTCCGGGCCATCCACATCCGGGTCCCGGGACTATGGGACAGAGAGTACCCAGACTTTGCTCGAGGTCAGGCAGGGGTCCGGTGCTGACACGTGTCCGGCCTAGCCTGGTGCGGACCTATCCGCATACGCTACTGCTCCCCGCCTAGGCAAAGATCCGATGCTGCCACGTCGCCTACTGCGTGTGACGTAAGCCAACGGGCGGAGACTAACGTAAGGCCTCCGGGTTGCGCGGCCCCTGCATTTATTACGGATAAGGCGCGCCACCTGACATGCGATGTGTCGACTCGGCATTTAATGAGGCCTGTCTACTCTGCTATCAGGCGGTGACCTGTCCATTCCACTGGCAAGCAGTGTGCTGCCTCAGCATTTAATGAGACCTGTCCATTCCGCTGGCAGGCAGCATGCCTATCCATTCTGCTGGCAGGCGTTACGCCCATGCTGCCGCGTGCACAGTGCTCGTCATCACTCATACGTTGCCAGGGAAGCTTCCGCTGCACGCCAATGCTACGCAGACCGCGGATACCAGAACGCAGGAAGATCGCACTGGCAACTAGCATTAGTTGCTCCAAGTATTACATCTGTTATATTCCTAGGTCCACATGTCGGGGCTCAGTACCCTTGTACGTGCCCCTTGAGCTATAAAAGGGGAGGCACGCAACGTTACAAGGCATTCTCACTCACACTCACTTAGACACAACTCAAGCTCTCAAGCTCATAGACTCTCATACTCAATACAACCCACAATGAAGTAGGGTATTACGCTCCGGCAGCCCGAACCACTCTAAATCCTCGTGTCATCCTGTGTGTTCTTCCACAATCTAGCAACAGGCAAAACGCTTAGACCCCCTCCTCATCTTAGGATTTAGGGCGGGTGCATTCCGCCACCCGACCGGAGATTTCCTCTCCGACATTTAGCGCGCCGGGTAGGGGGCTTGGCTTTAAGTTTTTGCTTGTTTATCTGCTAGACACCATGGTCCACATCGTCGAGCACCAAGATTTCGTGCCCGAGGACTTCATGATAGAGGAGGAGGCTGCCTCTTCCACTCCGCGGGCCACCAACCTCCCTGCACCTGGTGCAGCGGCTGCTGTGCACTCTACACGACAGCACACTCCCACGCAAACATCCAGGGCGTCTAGGGCTGTGCCTGGGGCGCTGTCAGCAGCCAGGGAATTGTTGTGCCACCCTCCTAGCTCCACGGCCTCTCCAGGAGCCATGAAGCAGTGGCGGGACGACGTCGACCGCCTACTCGGCATGGCGCACTCTGGCTCAACCAGGCCTAGGCCTCGGTCATCTTGGTGTCAACATGAGGCGTCGGCATCTGTGCGCTCACCCTCGGTGAGGGCAGCACCGACTGAGGACCTGCGGGCGGAGCTCAACCGTCGGCGCGCCGCGGAGGACGCTCCAGTCTCTCTGGAGAGGTCTAATGACCTGCTGGCAGAACTCAACCGCAGGAGTGCGGGCGAGGATGCCCGCGTCTCTCTGGAGATGACGCGAGAGCACCGACAGAATGTCGAGGGTTGCAACCTCGACTACGACTTCGCTGCGGTTGCACCGCAGACTCCAACGGGCGCCCGGATCCAGGTGGGTGTCCCATTGGCCAACGTGGGCTGCGCCGCACTCGCGGACCATCTCCGCGCGGCGACCTGGCCATCTAAGTTCCGGCCACACCTGCCGAAGAAGTACGACAGTACGTCCAATCCGTCAGAATTCTTGCAGGTTTATGTCACCGCCATCACGGCAACAGGTGGAGACACCACCGTGATGGCAACATACTTCCATGCTGCCTTGTCTGGGCCGGCCCAGACTTGGCTCATGAACCTAGCCCCAGGATCGATCTACTCCTGGGAAGAGCTCTGCGCGCGGTTCACAGCGAACTTCGCCAGCGCTTACCAACAGCATGGCGTGGAGGCCCACCTCCACGCAGTGAGGCAGGAGCCTGGGAAAACTCTCCGGACGTTCATCTCCCTCTTCACCAAGGTATGAGGCACCATACCTCGTATTTCAGATGCTTCTATCGTCACTACTTTCCGCCTGGGAGTACGTGATGAAAAGATGTTGGAGAAGTTAGCCACGCACGATGTGGAGACTGTCACCACACTCTTCGCTCTAGCCGACAAGTGCGCCAGAACCGCCGAGTGCCGTGCATGGCACTTGGGGCCACAGACCGAGGCTGCCTAGATTGGTGGCTCGGGTGTCGTCGCTCAGGACGGCAAAAAGAAGAAAAAGAACCGCGGCCATGAGAATCCATCGTCTGCCGCTCTGGTCGTCGTAGCTGCGACCGAGGGTCGGAACGAGCGCAACAAGCGCCCACGGTCGCAGAGGGGTAACAGCGGCTCATGCCCTGTACACCCCAACAGTCGCCACAGCGCTGCGGAGTGTCGTGAGATCATCGAGCTCACGAAACGCGTCAGCGAGCGGCGCGAGCAGACCTCCACGGATGGCTCTCCTCCTCGTCGCCGGCCTGGCAAGGAAAGGGTCGACAGCGGCGAGGTGGCCACGGGAGAACTGGACCTTGGGTATCAGTCACCCGAGGGGGTCCTGAAGGATATTTTCGCCGAAGGCTCCGACTCCGGTGATGACAACTAGTCGGGCCACCGAGGAGACCCCGTCCTTCCTGGTATACGGGGCTGAAGCCTGTCTTCCCCTGGAAACCCTTATGGGCTCCCCATGGGCCCAGTCTTTTGGTGAATCAATGTAGGAATGGCTACGGCGTAAGGACTTGGACTTCATCAATGAACGCATATGGCAAGCGGTGACCTGAAATGCACGATATAACCAAGCGCTCGGGCGCCACCGCCAGCGAATCGTGCATAGTAGGGAGCTCGGGGTCTGGGACCTAGTCCTAAGGCAAATCCTAAACCAAGAAGGGCTCCTCAAACTCTCCCCCAGCTGGGAAGGACCCCTCAAGGTGACGGAAATACACTGACCCGGGTGTGTCCGCCTTGCCACAACTAAAGGAGTGCCTCTTCCCAACCTCTGGAACATAGAGCATCTCCATAAGTTCTATCCATAGGAGCAATTCTGAGGGGTTGGGGTCCCTTCTTTTTTGTAACTAGGTTGTGCATACGTGTATGCCAGCCCGGTGAGGTCTGCCCTCATAAGCCCGGCCTGTTGGTCTGCACTCATGCATATCGAGTTATAAACAAAGGATTTACCCCCTCAGATGTGCTCTTGTGATGGTTTTATTCTGCAACAGATTCCAGATATTATTATTTTTTATCTAACCCACCCATACGGTCTCCCACCCTTGCTGATATAATGACATCCGAATTGAGTAGCCAAGCTTGCAGTTTAGGACCCCTCTACGAAAGCAGGGGGTCCGGCAGCCTGGGGGCCAGTTCTAGAGAATGGGTACTCATCTCCTGGGGGGTCCAGAGCTGTGTAGCCGCTTTGCTTGGTTCCGCATCCTAAGCCTGCACGCTCCACCACTCTATGATGGGTATCCTAGTATTTGGAACTATAGCCCTGTGGGTCCGGGAACCTGGGGTCCAGTTCTAGAAAATGGACGCACATCCCCTAGGGTGGTCTAGAGCCGTGTAGCTGCTTAGCCTGGTCCTGTACTGTAAGCCTACATGCTCCACCACTCTATGAGGGGAGAGGCGCCAACACGGATCCTTCCGGCGAACGCTCGCGCACCCCATCCGAGCAGATTGCGCACCAAGATGAGTGCCACCTCGGACTGGAGGCACTTGGGAGGGTCTAGCAAGGCCGTGGCGGCTGCGGCAGCAGAAGAAGTGCAAGTCCAAAGGGGCGTGGAGAGCTCAAAGGCGAAAAGGCGCAGTAGTTGGGAGAAAATGCGGAAGCTTAAACCGCTGCACACGGGGTGAACCTTTTTAAAGAAAGACTCCCTTGCTCGTGCCCTAAGACGCCACGAAAAATGTCACCCGACCCGCACCGAAGCAACCCGGCCTATGACACAAGGGTCCGGGCCCACAAGTCATTCAGCTGGGGTGCGGGTCTCCGAGTGTGAAGAAGGCAAACTGCCACGCGAGGAGCGAATCGTCGCACCTCTTCATCTCCATCGAAGGCAGCGACCCAGCCTCTGACATGGGGGCCCGGGCCCATGGGTCATGCTCCATGGGCGTCGGTCTCCAAGTGCGAAGAAGGCGAACCGCCACGTGAGGAGCATGCCACCGCCCGCGGCGGTGCGTCTCTTCATCTCCGCCGAAACCAACTACCCAGTCTCTGGCATGGGGGTCCGGGCCCACGAGTCATCCTCCTTGGGCGCCGGTTCCTGGGTGCAGAGAAGTCGAACCGCCGCTCGCGCTAGTACTATGCCTCCTCGAGTCAGCCGCAGAAGATAGAGAAGGTGAATTTTTAAACCAACGCAACGGTATCGAGGTGCCTTGCATGTGGCCCGGTGAAACCATCAAGTATGGGGGCCACGGGTCAAGTCAGCCGCGAGGACAGACGTGGCAGTTGGCGTGACCGAAGGCGGACGAGCAGTGATTACGTCAGCAGGCACACGGAAGCGGCGCGCCAATCGCCAATCAAGCTTTGGCCCCACCTGCAGGCTCGTATCCTCCCCTGAGGTGGGCCCAGGGGCCACTATCAGTACCCTGAAACAGGGGTACCCCTTACTACAGTATGAAGACAATATACCCGCGCGACTACCTCCAGTCGCATGGTGAACGGCACCCTACCCCGCCACATGGATGGCTCCGGGGTCGCCACGTGGCTAGAGAAGACGATATACTCCAAGATATCAGCAGTGGGTCCGGACCCCCATGGGAAAGTGCCGGACCCCTGTACATGTAGACCGAACCTCCGAGTAAGGTCCAGGACCCCCACGGGCGTGACCTGGACCCCCGGGATGGGTCCTGGATCCCTCTATGTGGGGTCCAGGCCGCCCACAGCTGGGTCCTAAGACTCTGGGACAGAGAGTACCTAGGCCTTGCTCGAGGTCAGGCAGGGGTCCGGTGCCGACACGTGTCTAGGCCCAGCCTGGTGCAGACCTGTCCGCATACGCTACTGCTCCCCGCCTAGGCGAAGACCTGATGCTGCCACGTGGCCTACTACGCGTGATGTAAGCCAGTGGGCGGAGCCTGACGTAAGGCCTCCGGGTTGCGCGGCCCCTGACATGCGATGTGCCGACTCGACATTTAATGAGGCCTGTCTACTCTGCTGTCAGGCGGCGACCTGTCCATTCCACTGGCAAGCAGTGTGCCACCTCAGCATTTAATGAGACCTGTCCATTCCGCTGGCAGGCGGCATGCCTATCCATTCCGCTGGTAGGTGGTACGCCCATGCTGTCGCGTGCACAGTGCTCGTCATCACTCATACGTTGCCAGGGAAGCTTCCGCTACACGCCAATGGTACGCAGACCGCAGATACCAGGACACAGGAAGATCGCACTGGTGACTAGCATTAGTTGCTCTAAGTATTACATCCGTTATGTTCCTGGGCCCACATGTCGGGGCTCAGTACCCTTGTACGTGCCCCCCTTGAGCTATAAAAGGGGAGGCACGCAACGTTACAAGGCATTCTCACTCACGCTCACTTAGACGCAACTCAAGCTCTCAAGCTCATAGACTCTCATACTCAATACAACCCACAGTGGAGTAGGGTATTACGCTCCGGCGGCCCGAACCACTCTAAATCCTTGTGTCATCCTATGTGTCCTTCTACAGTCTAGCAACAGGCGAAACGCTTAGGGCCCCTCCTCATCATAGGATTTAGGGCGGGTGCATTCCGCCACGCGGCCGGAGATTTCCTCTCCGATAGATCTAATCAAATATACTTATCAAATTTACCTTATTTGCATTGTTCTTTCCATTCATTAGGAGTAGGGGTAACCTAGTTTTAGTCTAGCCTTAGTTTAGCCTTTCTCTACCTCAAATCTTCACATCTCTTTGGCTCTACGTCAACTAGAGACGTATCGGGTCCTGCCGACCCCAAGACACACCTAGGATCTCTCCAGCCCAACAGGACCACTCCCTAGAGGCGAGATCGAGGTCTGCTACGAAGAAGAAGACCTCTGCACTAGTCGTGGACCATCCGAGTCCTAGGCGCGACCATCTGAAAGCATGCATGTAGGAGCCGTTCCGGCAACGAGATTGCGGAAAGCTAGCGGACTGACCACGTTCCTATAAAGAACACCACCTGGTGGTTCGTTCTAGTGTTTGATACCAAATCGATGCCAATACTATCCTTGAATGGTGCATGGGTGCTAAGTTACATTATGGAGCGTGCAAATCAACTAAGGCAATATTTAGGTATTGTTCAGAAGCACTCCGATTTAAAAAACATTTTTATCTCCACTTTTTAGAAACTAGTTTATAGAAAAAAAAACTTGAATGAGGGTGTTTGGAACCCGGTTTCTAAAAACCACTTTCTAGTTTTTTTCTATACAATGACTATCAAATTCTTACTATTTCTTTTAAAAAAAGTTATACAGTAAATTTCATGAAATCAACAAGGACATGACATATTAAATAGTCAAAACTAGTTTTAGATAGGGGAGTGAAGCGTCTCAATCCTCTGGGACTCAAATGTGATACAATTACTAGTCCCAGGAGGCTAGTAACCACATTTATACATCAGATGATTCCAGATCTGCTTAAACGAGACAAACCTATAAAAGTGGCGATCAACTTTAAGAGTTGGTCCACAACTCGGGACATATCATCAGAGTGGGGCTGAAGCAGCCTGATATACGCAGCGAAGCAAATCAGCGGTCCAAAAGCCACAGGCAAGGTTGGAAACAGGCGTAACTCTTACCCGATCTCCTTTTTCTGAAAAAAAATAAATAAGCAAGGGTGAGTACAAACGTACTCAGCAGCCCACCTTCACCCGCGGAATGAGGAAATCAGATATAATGCATGGAATATGTGGAGCTCAGGATATTTTGCAGAAACAACAATATTTTATGCAGGGTTGTTTTGTAAAATATTTTATATTTTTCAAAGCGCATCCTCTCCCAAAGGAGCAGGAAGTTTTTTCAATATAGAACAAAAATCCCCTCGACTAAACCATCTAGGTATCTCAGCAGTTTCCCACTGGTTTTCATTTTCAAAAATAGCTACTGGACTTCCCGTCCACCATAGCTCACGGCTCAACCGCCGGACCTTTTAAAAACCACTTTTCTCAAACACCTTTTTTTTAAAACAAAACACTAATTGACATACCACACTAGACTCGTCCATTTCTATGGACACAGACTATTCGAATAGGTTTGAACTTTGCGCAGAGGGGTACACTTTACCCACTAGTCCAACTCTGCGATCTCATGGCCGATGAGATCCGAATCCGAATCTCTTTCCTTCCTCGCACGTCCTAACCTTAACGGTTATACCGGAAGGAGTCAGGCCACCACCATGTCCAAACCGGACAAAACATTCCCCCTCCTTATCCTCCCGGTGCTCCCTAGCCTTTATAGCCCTGGGGTTGGACCGTACGAGTTCAGATTGAGTGACTGCCCACACAGTCTCGAGTGGTTCTACTTATCATGAGTACAGGTAGTGAAAGATGACAAACTACTCCTTATATGAGGGGACAATCCTTCTACTCACGCCTAAACCAGCTGAGCCTTCACCTTAGGCCCTCCCCTAAACCAGGGAGTCCCTGATCATCTCTACTCAAAGGTGATAAGGGTGAAAACCCTTCATCATACACATTTTGAAAAGCATTTTCTTTTGAAAACTCACATCTTTCCTCAAATCATTTGTAACAAACATATCAGGGATTGATTGCGGCAAGCGGCTGGGTGGCCATAATAACTTGTCTCAAAATCATATCATGCATAAAATAACAGGCTGAGGGTTGTGGTTGTAAAACATAGGTAATTTATGCATCAAAGGGATCCAGTGAGCTTGCCGTGCTTATCCGGTGAAGGGGGCAGGGGAGCTCGCGAAACTGGCTTCTAGCTCCACTGCCTGGCGTAGACTTGCAGATCTGGCCTCCACGAGACGGCACGAACGCTCCGATAACTATGCAACATGAACAAGCAAACAACAAACCAGCAAGTATACCAACAAATATTTAGTATAGTGGTCAGAATAGCGATATATGGATGGGCAGAGTCTTGAGTAGAATCTGTGTCATGTGGTGTTGAGGTACTACTAGTGGTGGAGCGGAGGTGCTTACTAGGAGAGTGGACTGGAGGCGAAGCGACACTATGCGTGTAGCCGGCAGAGCAGAGTAACTAAGTGGGTGGGGTGTTTTCCTTGGCTGAGGGTGTTGAGTGTGTGTGGAGAGGGAGAGGGTAGCTAGGTGTATTTATAGCTGGGTGTATGTGGTGTAGCATAGTGAAGTTCACTGTTGGTGAGAATAGTGATGAATGAATCATCTGACTTAGTATGAACAGGAGAGTTATAGGCAGAATATGGACAAGAGTATTTTGGGAGTTTTCTGGAATATGGACCATGCTTAAGGGATGACATGGTTGGATAGGGAATAGTTTGATAAGAATTTAGAAATGAGAATTATTGGAATCTGAATTTGGAAGCCTGGTTCGAAGGAATCTCAAAGTTAAGCGTGCTCAACTTGAAGAAACCTGGGATGGGTGACCAGATGGGAAGTTCCCTACTGGAAGAAAAATCACAGTCACCGGAGTTCATATGACTTGAATATGGGTCTGACTGGTCTTAGGTGGACTGGACAGCATGATGGATGAGTAGTTGAAATTTGGGGGTGATCGGACGAACGATTAATAGTAACGATGATAGATAGTAATGGTGAATAGTAACGATAACTAGTGATGGTGAATAGTAATGGTGAATAGTAATGGTAAATAATGATGTGAATAGTTCGTATGAACGAACGATGAACGATGAATAGTGACGATGAACGAACGATGAACGATGAATAGTGATGATGAACGAACGATGAACGATGAATAGGAACTATGAACGAACGGACGAACGATCGAATGACGGGACGAACGAACAATCAGAATTTCAGCAGCATAATGGCAGGACAAAGATTATCTGGAAGAACGATGAATAGGGACGATGAACGATGAATAGGAACTATGAACGAACGATGAACGATCGAATGATCGAACGAACGAACGATCGGAATTTCGGCAGCATAACGACAGGACAAAGATTATCTGGAAGAACGATGAATAGGGACTATGAACGAATGATGAATAGGAACTATGAACGAACGGACGAACGATCGAATGATCGAACGAACGAACGATCGGAATTTCGGTAGCATAACGGTAGGAAAAAGATTATTTGGACGAACGAACGAACGAACGATCGGACGAACGGACGAACGAACCATGAACGATTGGACGAACGAACGAACAAACTAAGAACAGGGGGACGAATGATCGAAGAACGACCGAACGATCCTTGTGCTAGTGTGTGCTTGTGTGGGAGATGGAGTGGGTGTGTGTGGGGGGAAGAGAGTTGCCATGAAATGGCTTGGGGTGGATGAGAGGAGGCCCTTGCCCCTCTATTTATAGCCATGGTGGGGGATTAGGGGGAGGGATGAGAGGATTAGTGGGAGGATGATAGGATTAGTAGGAGATTAGCATGGATTTATCTTATATGAGTGTAATTAGCTTGTAGAGCTCACCGTATGACACCGGAGGCATACGTATACGTATGAGCATAAGGAAAGTTATGAAGAAAATATTTATAGGGACTTGAAAAATGATTCTAAAGGTATTTCTCAAGAGGAAAATACTTGGAGATATATCGGTGGAATATTTGGACAGTATTTCTGAAAAGAACTTGAAGGGGATTACTCGGGAAATATCTAGGCGGTATTTCTGGAAGAATTTGAGGGGGATCACTGGAGAAATATCTGGGCAGTATTTCTGGAAAGAATTTGAGGGTGATCACTGGGGAAATATTTGTAGGATATGTTGAGGAGGATTTTGGAGATAAATATAGACCACTATATTTTATTTGTTGATATCAACTCGCAAACAAACATTTTGAAATGAAATTTGAAATTCATTTTGAATTTATAGCGAGTTTGAGAAATTTTCAAGATTTGAATTTTTGGGATGCTACAAATCTACCCCACTTAAAATGAATCTCGTCCTCGAGATTCAGCTTAGAAGGGTTATGGGTGTAGCTTTACTTCAGCTACATATCTTCACTTTGCAGACTCTTCGAGGAGATGGAGCTTCAACAAAATCTGACCTTTGAGGAGCATCTGGTTGCTGATTGCAAACACTGATTCTGGCTACTCAAGGATCATCTTCAGGCTTCTAGCTTTCGCTTGGCAGCTAGCTTATTGAAGAAGCATCGATGCCAACACGCAAACCTTCCTCTTGCGAACTTCCACATGGATTCCTTCCTTGATTGGTCTTCTGGTGCTTCATCAATGGAACTTGGGTGACCACTTCTCATCCAGAAACTTATAAGCTTTGATGATCTAGTCCTCCACAAGCTTGCTACAGGACTTCTTCTTTTTCTCCATAGGAACCTTACTGGAACACTACCCCACTTAAAAAGAATGAGGTAGAACTCTTGAATCTTGGGGATTTGAACTCCTTGAAGTACCACATAACAAGGGCGTTATGGGGCCTTCTTCTACTGTTGCTGCTTGAGCAGGCTATGGAAAGATGACTGACACAGGGTTGATCTTGGGAGAACCTTCTTCTTATCTTCTCCTCACTATCTTCTTTTCGCTTCTCACTTTTCACTTTTCACTGACCCTTTCTTTCTCTTTGCTCTTCCCACTGGAGGATTCTATCAAAGAGTATTACCATCATACAGAGGAACAAACCAAAGACTATGAACCATGTACAACAGTCTTCAACCTAAGAATCACCAAGCATTGTGATCTTAGGGGCGAGGGAGTGGAAAATGGAGTTGCTTGCGATTTGGCAGAGGGGATTTATCTGGAGTGTGCTTTGCTTTGAGTGAGTTGGGAGTTGAGGGAGCTGGTGGGGGGTTTTATAGGCGAGCGGAGGTGTTCGGTTGCGGAGTGGTGGTGATGGAGCAGGTGACACAAGGCAACAAGTGCGATGGAGAGGGGGATGGTGTTGCTGGCGGTAATGGTGGTGGGTGTGCTGCAAAAAAAGGGGGGCGTGGGGTGGTGGTTGGAGGTGGGGCACGCGTGTGGGGGCACGAGTGAGTGGTGGGGTCAATGACCCTGATGTTTGTGGTCTCTGGTTCCAACAATCTTTGCCTCTTTGTATGGTAATAACTCCTTCTGTCCTCTTTTCCTGCTCACCTTGACTCAGGGGCAGTGCTTTGATTCTCACGGTCGGTCCTTTTGACTGAGCGGTTGGATAGGTTTCTTCTGTAGCTTATTCCAGGCTTCAAGGGTAAGCTTCTCGGTATCTTCTTGGGTAAGATGATTTTCTCTTGAGATGGGTTAAGATGAGAATGGAAGCATAAGGTGAGGATTAGCTCTAATTTGTTATTTATGTTTTTAGAGAAAACCTTTCTTAAAAATAAAGAAAACACACAAGCTCAATAATGATAAGCATAAACAAATCAAATGTTTTGAATAAGGGAAGAATAGAGTTTTCCAAATCACAAACTACTCAGATTCGGGGGCTAAGCATAACTACCATTGCTCGGCTCTTGAATTGAGAACTATGTTAAATGCAACTTATGAGCACTAACGTTAAAGCATCACATATGCACTCAAAAGGGAAGAAAACTGAAAGTCGCCTAGAGGGGGGGTCAATAGGCGGAACCTGAAAATTAAAACTTTATCCCCCAACTAGATCCCTTGATTAGTGGTTAGAACAAGATATACAAATATCGGAGAATAAAAACTAAGTTCTTGCTTGTAAAGAGTATTGCGCTTAAATAATGCGGAATTGATAATCAATACAACTTGACAGATATATGAATAATAAAGCAAGAAGGCTTAGATGGGAAGAGCAATAAGTTAAGTTGTTTCTTGCGAAGTGTTGCTTCACTAAATGAGAATTTAACTTGAAGCAACACCAAATGATATTAGCAAATAATAGCACAAGAAAACTTAGAGTAAGGGAAAGCAAACAAATCACAAGCAATAAACACAAATGACACGGGTGATTTGTTTTACCGAGGTTCGGCCCTCGAAGGCCTAGTCCCCGTTGAGGAGTCCACTAAGGATGGGTCTTTTTCAACCCTTTCCCTCTCTCCACCGATCACACAAGGATCGGCGAGCTCTTCTTCTTTTCAAGGATCACTCTCGATCCCGCAAGGACCACCACACTCTTTGGTGTCTCTTGCTAGCTTTTACAAGTCTCCAAAACTTTGGAGGAAGTTCAATGGGAGTCAAAACTCCACGCTCAAATGAACACAAAGATGTAGCACACACTATCTCTCAATGAATCTCACAAGGCACTAGGGCTAAACTCAATTGAGTAGCTCTCAATTGCTTGCTCTCTCTTTTGTGGCACTTGTGTTGGTTGTAGTGGTCTAAATCTTGTGTATAGGATGGATCAATGAATATATGTGGTTGGGAGGGCTTGAGTATGTCAACTAGATGACTTGGAATGTTGCTTGGACTCCCACACATTGAAGTGGCCTGTTGGGATGGTATTTATAGCCACCAACCAAAATGTAGCCGTTGGAGAAGCTTGCTGGCGATGGGCGCACCGGACAGTGTCCGGTGAGCCGCCACGTCAGCCTGTTCTTTAGGGTTGGAGCTGGTCGACCGTTGGAGGCTTTGTCCTCATGTGGCACCGGACAGTCCGGTGCGACACCGGACAGTCCAGTGCCCCTCTGTCCGTCTGCTCTGACATCTGACTTGCACTGTTTGCTTTGCAGAGTCGACCGTTGCACGTAGATGACCGTTGCTCCGCTGGCGCACCGGACAGTCTGGTGCGCACCGGACAGTCTGGTGAATTATAGCGGAGGTGCGCCTGGAAAACCCGAAGGTGAAGAGTTGAAGTCGAGCTTCCCTGGTGCACCGGACAGTCCGGTGCGCCAGGCCAGGGAGCACTTCGGTTTTCTTTGCTCCTTTCTTCTTGAACCCTTTCTTGGTCTTTTTATTGACTTATTGTGAACCTTTGGCACCTGTAGAACTTATAGACTAGAGCAAACTAGTTAGTCCAATTATTTGTGTTGGGCAATTCAACCACCAAAATCAATTAGGAAATAGGTGTAAGCCTAATTCCCTTTCAATCTCCCCCTTTTTGGTGATTGATGCCAACACAAACCAAAGCAAGTATAGAAGTGCATAATTGAACTAGTTTGCATAATGTAAGTCCAAAGGTTACTTGGAATTGAGCCAATATAAATTCATAAGATATGCATGGATTGTTTCTTTAGTTTTTGATATTTTGGACCACGCTTGCACCACATGTTTTGTTTTTGCAAATTCTCTTGTAAATCCTTTTCAAAGTTCTTTTGCAAATAGTCAAAGGCAAATGAATAGGATTTTGCGAAGCATTTTCAAGATTTGAAATTTTCTCCCCTTGTATCAAATGCTTTTCCTGTGACTAAAACAAAACTCCCCCTCAATAAATTCTCCTCTTAGTGTTTAAGAGGGTTTTAAGATATAAATTTTGAAAGTGCTACTTTCTCCCCCTTTTGAACACAATAAGATACCAAATTGAAAAACATGATACTTTGAAATTTACCAATCGAAAATCATTTTAAAAAAATAGGGTGGTGGTGCGGTCCTTTTGCTTTGGGCTATATTTTCTCCTCCTTTGGCATGAATCGCCAAAAACGGATACTTAGAGTGAAATATAAGCCCTTTCCTGACTACTTTCTCCCCTTTGGCAAATAAAACATATAAGTGAAGATTATACCAAAGCCGGAGTCCTTTTGCTTCATGCTCTCTCCCAAGGATGAAGCGTGACTTGGAGCGACGGCGAAGGATGAGTTGCGGAGTGGAAGCCTTTATCTTCGCCGAAGACTCCAATTCCCTTTCAATACACCTATGACTTGGTTTGAAATTCACTTGAAAACACATTAGTCATAGCATATATAAAAGAGATATGATCAAAAGGATATGTCAAATTAAGCATGATCATAGTTCTATATAATATAGATTGCTCCCCCTAAAAATGTGCATGGAGAGGAACACATATTTTGGCCTTAAATACCAATTGCACAAAATTAGGTTAATGCAAACATATCTATATCATACAGGAAGTGAAGTGCATTGTGTCATAGTATAGGTGTGATGCTCATGACAGTTTATGCACTTATGAAAGCATGTTATGAACAATTTAAGCATTTTCCCTTAAGGATTTCAAAGAGACTTAAGGGCCATCCACCTTTGGAACAAAGGCAACTTATCCTCGTTACAAGGTTAAGCTTTAAGCTCTTTGACAATAAAATTACTTCATCTAGATTAAGCAAAGATGCAATAATGCAGGAGTGAAATTTTAAGAGGTTAAACTAGGTATGAAGCAGGGATAAATGCAACGGACATGCTTTCTCTTCCTTTTATATAAGATATGCCAAGAATGCTTATAAGAAGGAAGTTTTAGGTACATGTGTAAATAGAAAGAAGTAGTTTTACCATTTTGTACCTTCACATAGGGACGCTCTCTTCATTGTGCTTTGTCCTTAGTCTTAGATGCTTAAGACTTATACTCAATGACAATATACGGAAATATTTTGCACAAAAGAGAGTTCCTACAACTAGTGACCCTTATCTAAGTCATGGTTAGCATATAACAAATGGATCACCAATTGCATAAATGAGACATGGATTCTCCTCTCAACTTAGTCCATATCAAGATGGATATCGATTGATAGTATATATGGCACTAAGAAATATGATTGTTAAATGAAGTCATTTAATGATCAAACAAATAACAGATGTGATCAAAAGAACAACATACGCATTAGATACCAATCATTTAAGCTTAGAGTAGAAGAATCTAGCAAATATGCTACCAATTGAAAAATAGTAGCATACTTCATGAGAAACTCATTCTCATGCAAGAGACTATATGAAGATTATTTAAGATAAAGTGATAGTCTCAACAAAATCAAGATATAGAAAGATGCTCCCCCTAAAGATATACATCAAGAATTTGTATAAATTGAATGGATGTATTTACTTTAAAGACATATAGGGAGAAGCATTATACATCTTGATCAAGGCTTATAAGATTTCCAATGAATAGCTTAAGCCTGGTAATCTCATTATGAAAGGATTTAGAATACTCACAACCACACCATTGATTGTTTTGAAGACCTTATTGTCCAGGTAGGTGTTGTTGTCCTCGATGTTCGTCTCTTTCATGTGAGTGTCCTCCCTTTGTAGTTGTTTATTTTTTCCTTTCAAACTTATTGAAAATACTCAATAAAGATGTTAATAGCACAAGGGAGTATATAATGAAGGATGATTTCTTTAGATAGGAAATAAATACAATTCATCATCCATGAGTCACATAGACATGAAGTAAAATCCTTAATGTTAGTGCATATCAAAAGAAATATGCACTCTTTAAACATTTTGATCAATCATAGGAAATTTACTTCTTCATATTGAATTTAACATCATAATTTAGAAGCATATCAATATGAATACAAATGTAACAAAGGCATGAATTAGATTCTAATGGACAAGTGCATTTAAAAGAATGAGATTGAATGCACATCTAGATAAATTTTTGTCCAACAAAGAATCTATTCTTCAAGAATGATAATTTAGAGTAAATCACCATTGAAGGGAACTATATTTGATTAGGAGGATGAGTTCCCATACCTTTGCTTTTACCTTTCTTCCTTTGGGTGAAGAGCAACCCATGAAGCTTGTGCACTTTCTCTTTTGGATATTTATAAGTAGGCTCAAGAGATACGTTATTAGTAACACAAGCACTAGTTTCCATTTTTGTAATCATTTTTGATAGGGAATGAAAAGCTTGATTATTAAAAGCATGGAAACTTCAAAGCATGAACTAGATTATCCATAGATGATGTTATGCTCAATTTTAACTCATAAAACAAGCATGAACAATCCTTTAAGATTAAGGGAATAAATCTAATTCATGATATCGAAAGCCATAAATGTGAAAGAATCAAATCCAATTTAAGCAAGTAGAAGTACATCATAAATAATTGGATTGATTTTTCTTTTCATGTTAGATTACATGCTTTTCCAAAGAGAAACCTATTCTCTAAGTGAGACTACTTGGGTTATTTAGATAAAATCATTAGTCTCACTATTCTAGTTATAGAGATAGTTTTCCCTTTTATAAGTGTCCTAAGGATTTAAATTCCTTACATGACACCTTATTCTTTTAGGAACTTGAAATATCTCTCTATATCTAGAATCAAGGCAATAATAGGAATATTAGTGTAAAACATGCCATGAGGTTTTTGCAATAATTAAAGCATGTAGATTGCCATAGGATAGAAATGATGAGTATGCAATCTACCATATGAGAGAAAATTCTTGAAAGAATGGTAATACAAATTTAAAGACATTTGAAGTGCTTCATTTTTCTATGTGACTACACAAGACACATAAGAAATGATAATTTAAATTGCTTGCACTCAAAACACAAGTGTTACCATTCTTTGGCTTTCCTCCATGTTGTAGGCCTTGATTTTTCCCCACAAGATAATTCCTTATTTCCTACAACATTAATATCTTCCACGAGATGATATGAGTTTAGACATAACAATTTGAAATAACCTTGGGTCAATCTTAGATATATCGATCATTGAAGATTGATAGCTTGAGTTGATAAGAATTGAATGGACTCTCTCAAGCATCCCAAGGCTTCATATCATCTCCTTCCCCTACAAAGCTTGTCAAGCATATTTTGGTACCCATCGCTTGATGGGTCCATCACGGTTAGTCAACAAAAATCTAGGAACCCAAAAGTCCTTTGAGTTAGCACTAGGTAAACTCATTACCTTTCTAGCACAAGTTGCAATTTTGGGTTGCCTAGTTATATGAGAATTAATTGACAAGCTAGGAGAAGGATTGTTACCAATGGGACAATCCTTGCATTGATGTCCCTTCTTTCGGCATGTGTAGCATAGGCGTTTTTCAAGTTTTGAAGCTTTCTTCTTTCCTTGTTTGTTGCCTGCTACATGGTTAGTAAAAACTTTCTTTTCTAACCCTATGCCTTTTTGTTTCAAATGGGGACAAGATCTAAACAAGTGTCCCTTCTTAGAACATTTAAAACAAAGTTTATCATCCTTGTTAATAATCAAGCCATTTTTAATGTAGGGACAAAACCTAATCAAGTGTCCCTCTTTAAAGCATTCACTACACTTCTTATTTTTCTTAGTGTGAAGTGTGGCTTGATCATTACCTTGGATGTTACCTTTTGTGGAGGCGTGGTTGAGGCTTTTGGAGGAGGTATTGATTTTCATCTTTTGTTTCTTCCTCTTAGCAATCCTCAAATCCTTGACGTTTTCTTCAAGGGATGTAGTGCATGCCACGGTTGTTCCCGTCTCAAGCTTCTTCACCATGTGATCACGGTTATCTTGAGAAGGTTGAGCAATGCCCTTCCCTTTAAGTTGTGTCAAGCTCATATTTAGCCTCTCATTTTCTTCCTTGAGCTTTTGATATGTATCATCATTTGTTCCTGTAAATTCTAGCTCAAAAGAAGATGTGCTTGTCGACGGACAACAAGCATTAGCACATGATAATATAGTATCAATTTGAATACATGTGCATATGTGAGGTTGTTGGGATTTTAAGTTTTCTATCACAACCTCATGAGCAATGTTTAATATGATATGATCATTTCTAAGATTTTCATGAGAGCATAGGAGCATATCATATTTTTCTTGAAAAGCTAGATTTTCAATTTTTAGCTTTTCTACTTGGTCCTTAAGCAAGGTATTCCTATTTACTAATTGAGCGATACAATGTAAAGCATTATCTTGCTCAATTGAAATAGTTTCATACCTTTGGACCAAATCAACATGAGAGCACTTTAGCTCCTCATGTTCTTTAGTCAACTCGTCAAAGCATTGCATTTTCATGGAGAGAATACCTTCTAGCCTTTGACGAGCTTCGCTTTGCTCTCTCGCTCTTTCTAGAAGTTTGAGCATGACTGCCTTGTCTTCTTGGCTTAGGCGAGCGTAGAGATGCAGGAAGCTTCTTTCTTCCTCCTCATCCTCATTTGTCCTCCCACTATCATTTTCATTAGCCACACAACATATGTGGGAATCGAAATGGGAAGACAAACCTTTTGGAGAGGTGGATTCATCGTTTGGTCTCCATCGTTCATTTTCTTCTTCTCCCTTGCAAGCGTTAGTATCACAAAGACCAAAGGAAGTAGAAGCACAAAATGAACTATCATGTTTGGACTCATCAAATTTTGTTTTAATTCTAGTCCAAATATCATGCGCATCATGAATGGATTCATTATAACTTGATATGAAGGCATGATAATCTTCATTGCTAAGAGAATTGCTTAAGATGTCAAAAGCTAGGTAGTTTAAGCGATAACATCTTTGATCCTCTTCGGAAACAATTTCTTTATTATAACTCAAAGGAAAGATACTCTTGTCTATAATTTGTTCTAATCGAGGATCTATGGTTCTAAAAGAATTTAGCACACTAGTAGACCATGAATCATAGTTAGAACAATCATCAAATAAAATCTCAAGAGTTACCTCCTTCCGAGTTGTGTTCTCCTGGGTCTTCTTGTTCTTTTGGGATCTTCTACGAGCCATCACTTCGAGTTGTTAGACTCAAGATGAAGTGCCTAGCTCTGATACCAATTCAAAGTCGCCTAGAGGGGGGGTGAATAGGCGGAACCTGAAAATTAAAACTTTATCCCCCAACTAGATCCCTTGATTAGTGGTTAGAACAAGATATACAAATATCGGAGAATAAAAACTAAGTTCTTGCTTGTAAAGAGTATTGCGCTTAAATAATGCGGAATTGATAATCAATACAACTTGACAGATATATGAATAATAAAGCAAGAAGGCTTAGATGGGAAGAGCAATAAGTTAAGTTGTTTCTTGCGAAGTGTTGCTTCACTAAATGAGAATTTAACTTGAAGCAACACCAAATGATATTAGCAAATAATAGCACAAGAAAACTTAGAGTAAGGGAAAGCAAACAAATCACAAGCAATAAACACAAATGACACGGGTGATTTGTTTTACCGAGGTTCGGCCCTCGAAGGCCTAGTCCCCGTTGAGGAGTCCACTAAGGACGGGTCTTTTTCAACCCTTTCCCTCTCTCCACCGATCACACAAGGATCGGCGAGCTCTTCTTCTTCTCAAGGATCACTCTCGATCCCGCAAGGACCACCACACTCTTTGGTGTCTCTTGCTAGCTTTTACAAGTCTCCAAAACTTTGGAGGAAGTTCAATGGGAGTCAAAACTCCATGCTCAAATGAACACAAAGATGTAGCACACACTATCTCTCAATGAATCTCACAAGGCACTAGGGCTAAACTCAATTGAGTAGCTCTCAATTGCTTGCTCTCTCTTTTGTGGCACTTGTGTTGGTTGTAGTGGTCTAAATCTTGTGTATAGGATGGATCAATAAATATATGTGGTTGGGAGGGCTTGAGTATGCCAACTAGATGACTTGGAATGTTGCTTGGACTCCCACACATTGAAGTGGCCGGTTGGGATGGTATTTATAGCCACCAACCAAAATGTAGCCGTTGGAGAAGCTTGCTGGCGATGGGCGTACCGGACAGTCCGGTGCGCCACCGGACAGTGTCCGGTGAGCCGCCATGTCAGCCTGTTCTTCAGGGTTAGAGCTGGTCGACCGTTGGAGGCTTTGTCCTCATGTGGCACCGGACAGTCCGGTGCGACACCGGACAGTCCGGTGCCCCTCTGTCCGTCTGCTCTGACATCTGACTTGCACTGTTTGCTTTGCAGAGTCGACCATTGCGCGTAGATGACCGTTGCTCCGCTGGCACACCGGACAGTCCGGTGCGCACCGGACACTGTCTGGTGACTCACCGGACAGTCCGGTGAATTATAGCGGAGGTGCGCCTGGAAAACCCGAAGGTGAAGAGTTGAAGTCGAGCTTCCCTGGTGCACCGGACACTGTCCGGTGGTGCACCGGACAGTCCGGTGCGCCAGGCCAGGGAGCACTTCGGTTTTCTTTGCTCCTTTCTTCTTGAACCCTTTCTTGGTCTTTTTATTGACTTATTGTGAACCTTTGGCACCTGTAGAACTTATAGACTAGAGCAAACTAGTTAGTCCAATTATTTGTGTTGGGCAATTCAACCACCAAAATCAATTAGGAAATAGGTGTAAGCCTAATTTCCTTTCAAAAACATCAAGCGAAATTCATTTTGAAGTGCCCTAGGGGGCCACACAATTAGAGTTTTGCAAAACACGAGTCTACACGATTACCTCTCATACATGTAGGGCTCTGGCCATAGTGAAGAAAAACTTCACTACCCAAGGCATGCAGAGGACTGGGCATAACTAACTCAGGTCTGGCAGCTTCTCTTCTGGCAAGGCTGGCACACAACTTCAATCTGAGGCATCTCCTGGATCGGTCAAGAGGGAGCTGACGTTGATGACTTCTTCTGGCAGCAACTGAGATGGCAAGATGGGGTCGAACTCTTCTTCAAGCTGGACTGGCTCTTGTAGCTCCTCAGAGGGCGGCGGTGCTGGCGGGGTGCTTGCAGCTTCTTCCTTGATCTCAATGGACGGTGCTGGAATCTTCTTCATGGTGAGGGGCTCAAACAACTCTGATGGGGGATCTTGGGAGGATTTGGGGTGCTCTTGCTTATCCATAGCCTGAGGGAAGACTGGAATTCCTTCCAAGACTATGGCTCCTTCCGGGAGTTCCCAAGCCTTCTTCTCTCCTCTGATAGAGACTGGGTGGCCTTCAAGAATTTGGGGATCTTCAGCTCTCATGGGTTGAACTGGGTTGGATGGAGCGGGCTCTTGGATCCGTAGGGCTCTATGTTGGTTGTGGGTTACCAAGTAGGCCTCTATCAGCTTCTAGACGTGCTCATCCTTGGCTTGCTTCAGGGCTTCAACCGCAATGACTTCACGACTTTCCAATGCAGTTGCACGGGCTTGAGCTGTGGTGAGATCCACATGGAGCTGACGGTTGCGCTTCTCTGCATCTTCTGCTCAGGCAATCATCTGACGGTGGTGCCGAGCCAAGAAATCATACTGTGCATCCAGGGTGAGCAGGTATGCAGTGAGGTACACGACTGGGGGGTCATCCTCAAGCAGCTGCTGACCTTCCAATGCACGCATCCTGGCCATCCAAACTGGACGGTCTCTCTGAAAGGGTGGAAAGAATATGAGCGGGGTGTCGGCCACTTCTTCTTCATCAATCTGACACAAAGCCCTCAATGCTTTGCGAGCGACAACTTGGCAGGTGTCTTTGAATCTGTGCCCAGCAGCAGTG
This sequence comes from Zea luxurians, assembly GCA_029449295.1. Lineage (NCBI taxonomy): Eukaryota > Viridiplantae > Streptophyta > Magnoliopsida > Poales > Poaceae > Zea > Zea luxurians. Next base: position 93,470 of record JAOPSE010000177.1, on the reverse strand, counting down.
ACACTCCATTCCACATGGTGCGGACTGGATCCAATGTATACAATCACGACACACTTCTCTGTGCCATGCTCGACGAATTCACGACCATCATACTCTGGCTAGCTCCTGATTCTGAGGCGGACTGTGCATGCTCTCAACAACTTGGGGAAACCATCTTCATTCTGGCAAAAGTTGGTTTGGCAACGGACCTCCATCTGACTTCTAAGAGAAGGAAAGGGGGAAAGCATTTTTGAAATGAAGGGATGAGAGCAAGAATTTTTTTAAGAAAATAGTTTGGACTCAAAAACTTTTGGATCAGGTTAAGGGTTACGTCCTGCGGCCAACCTAACAGCTCTGATACCACCTGAAGCGTCCCAATCCTCTAGGACTCAAATGTGATACAATTACTAGTCCTAGGAGGCTAGTAAACACATTTATACATCAAATGATTCTAGATCTGCTTAAACGAGACAAACCTATAAAGGTGGCGATCAACTTTAAGAGTTGGTCCATAACTCGGGACATATCATCAGAGTGGGGATGAAGCAGCACGATATACGCAGCGAAGCAAATCAGCGGTCCAACAGCCACAGGCAAGGTTGGGAACAGGCGTAACTCTTACCCGATCTCCTTTTTCTGAAAAAAATAAATAAGCAAGGGTGAGTACAAACGTACTCAGCAGCCCACCTTCACCCGCGGAATGAGGAAATCAGATATAATGCATGGAATATGTGGAGCTCAGGATATTTTGCAGAAACAACAATATTTTATGCAGGGTTGTTTTGTAAAACATTTTATATTTTTCAAAGCGCATCCTCTCCCAAAGGAGCAGGAAGTTTTTTCAATATAGAACAAAAATCCCTTGGACTAAACCATCCAGGTATCTCAGCAATTTCCCACTGGTTTTCATTTTCAAAAATAGCTACTGGACTTCCCGTCCACCATAGCTCACGGCTCAACCGCTAGACCTTTTAAAAACCACTTTTCTCAAAGGCACCTTTTTTTAAAACAAAACACTAATTGCCATACCACACTAGACTCGTCCATTCCTGTGGACATAGACTATTCGAATAGGTTTGAACTCTGCGCAGAGGGGTACACTTTACCCACTAGTCCGGCTCTGCGATCTCATGGCCGATGAGATCCGAATCCGAATCTCTTTCCTACCTCGCACGTCCTAACTTTAACGGTTATACCGGAAGGAGTCAGGCCACCACCATGTCCAAACCGGACAAAACATTCCCCCTCCATATCCTCCTGATGCTCCCCAGCCTTCATAACCTTGGGGTTGGACCGTACGAGTTTAGATTGAGTGACTACCCACACAGTCTCGAGTAGTTGCACTTATCATGAGTACAGGTAGTGAAAGATGACAAACCTGTCCTTATATGAGGGGACAATCCTTCTGCTCACGCCTAAACCAGCTGAGCCTTCACCTTAGGCCCTCCCCTAAACTAGGGAGTCCCTGATCATCTCTACTCAAAGGTGATAAGGGTGAAAACCCTTCATCATACACATTTTGAAAAGCATTTTCTTTTGAAAACTCACACCTTTCCTCAAATCATTTGTAACAAATATATCAGGGATTGATTGCGGCAAGCGGCTGGGTGGCCATAATAACTTGTCTCAAAATCATATCATGCATAAAATAACAGGCTGAGGGTTGTGGTTGTAAAACATAGGTAATTTATGCATTAAAGGGATCCAGTGAGCTTGTCGTGCTTATCCGGCGAAGGGGGAAGGGGAGCTCGCGAAACTGGCTTCTAGCTCCACTGCCTGGCGTAGACTTGCAGATCTGGCCTCCACGAGACGGCATGAACGCTCCGATAACTATGCAACATGAACAAGCAAACAACAAACCAGCAAGTATACCAACAAATATTTAGTATAGTGGTCAGAATAGCGATATATGGATGGGCAGAGTCTTGAGTAGAATCTGTGCCATGTGGTGTTGAGGTACTACTAGTGGTGGAGCGAAGGTGCTTACCAGGAGAGTGGACTGGAGGCGAAGCGACACTATGCGTGTAGCTGGCAGAGCAGAGTAACTAAGTGGGTGGGGTGTTTTCCTTGGCTGAGGGTGTTGAGTGTGTGTGGAGAGGGAGAGGGTAGCTGGGTGTATTTATAGCTGGGTGTATGTGGTGTAGCATAGTGAAGTTCACTGTTGGTGAGAATAGTGACGAATGAATCATCTGACTTAGTATGAACAGGAGAGTTATAGGCAGAATATGGACAAGAGTATTTTGGGAGTTTTCTGGAATATGGACCATGCTTAAGGGATGACATGGTTGGATAGGGAATAGTTTGATAAGAATTTAGAAACGAGAATTATTGGAATCTGAGTTTGGAAGCCTGGTTCGAAGGAATCTCAAAGTTAAGCGTGCTCAACTTGAAGAAACCTGGGATGGGTGACCAGATGGGAAGTTCCCTACTGGAAGAAAAATCACAGTCACCGGAGTTCATATGACTTGAATATGGGTCTGACTGGTCTTAGGTGGACTGGACAACATGATGGATGAGTAGTTGAAATTTGGGGGTGATCGGACGAACGATTAATAGTAACGATGATGGATAGTAATGGTGAATAGTAACGATAAATAGTGATGGTGAATAGTAATGGTGAATAGTAATGGTGAATACTGATGTGAATAGTTCGTATGAACGAACGATGAACGATGAATAGTGACGATGAACGAACGATGAACGATGAATAGGAACTATGAACGAACGGACGAACGATCGAATGACCGGACGAACGAACGATCGAAATTTCGGCAGCATAACGGCAGGACAAAGATTATCTATAAGAATGATGAATAGGGACGATGAACGATGAATAGGAACTATGAACGAACGATGAACGATTGAATGATCGAACGAACGAACGATCGGAATTTCGGCAGCATAACGACAGGACAAAGTTTATCTGGAAGAACGATGAATAGGGACTATGAACGAACGATGAACGATGAATAAGAACTATGAACGAACGGACGAACGATCGAATGATCGAACGAACGAACGATCGGAATTTCGGCAGCATAACGGTAGGAATAAGATTATTTGGACAAACGAACGGACGAACGATCGGACGAACGGACGAATGAACCATGAATGATCGGACGAACGAACGAACAAACTAAGAACAGGGGGACGAACGATCGAAGAGCGACCGAACGATCCTTGTGATAGTGTGTGCTTGTGTGGGAGATGGAGTGGGTGTGGGGGGAGAGAGTTGTCATGAAATGGCTTGGGGTGGGATGAGAGGAGGCCCTTGCCCCTCTATTTATAGCCATGGGGGGGATTAGGGGGAGGGATGAGAGGATTAGTGGGAGGATGAAAGGATTAGTGGGAGATTAGCATGGAGCTTATATGAGTGTAATTAACTTGTAGAGCTCACCGTATGACACGGAGGCATACGTATACGTATGAGCATAAGGAAAGTTATGAAGAAAATATTTATAGGGACTTGAAAAATGATTCTGAAGGTATTTCTCAAGAGGAAAATACTTGGAGATATATCGGTAGAATATTAGGATAGTATTTCTTAAAAGAACTTGAAGGGGATTACTCGGGAAATATCTGGGCGGTATTTCTGGAAGAATTTGAGGGGGATCACTGAAGAAATATCTGGGCAGTATTTCTGGAAAGAATTTGAGGGTGATCACTGGGGAAATATTTGTAGGATATGTTGAAGAGGATTTTGGAGATAAATATAGACCACTATATTTTATTTGTTGATATCAACTTGCAAACAAACATTTTGAAATGAAATTTGAAATTCATTTTGAATTTATAGCGAGTTTTAGAAATTTTCAATATTTGAATTTTTGGGTTGCTACAGGGAGGCTAGTTTTTTGGTTTTTAAGAAATTAGTAATCTAGTTCATTAATTTAGACGGGGTGAAGCATGCAACGTACCCGTTGGTGAAGAACGAACGCCGGACCCGTTGGTGACGACACGACAACCGGGTGTATCTGAGAATGATCCGGCAATTCTAGTTTGTAAGCTATGGCACTAATACGCTTGAGGATCTTGAAAGGTTCGTAGAGCTTGAAAGCTAACTTCTGATTAGGACATAGGGCCGTTAAAAATTGAATGCATGGCTGCAGTTTGAGGTAAGTCGATGGTCACTAAACCCCATGTTTGAGTTTGACCACCAAATTAAATAGCAATTTATATTTATAAATGGCCTAGTTTCACTTGTACTTGAAGAAATATTTGAATAGGCAGAATTTTTTGTGGAAACTCCTTAAATTCAAACTTAGAAGGCAAGTGAACATGGCAACGGTCTGGGCCCAGATGGCAAGCAAACATGACACCTTGCCATGTTCGCTTGCCATGTGGGCTCAGACCGTTTAAATTCAAACTTACAAGAAACACCATTCCGCTGAAGATCAAGCTCAAGGAGGAGCTCAGTTTAGAAGCTTAGTTAGGAGTAATGGGAATAAAGTTAGAGTGGAGCTCTCCTCTGAGTTCGAATGGGTCTTCCAGGTGTGGTTTAGATCATCTGTACTTTTTCTCTTTTGTACATTTCCTTATACTTATTTGGATTTTACTTCTTTGAAGGATCGAATAGACAATCAAATAGAAGGTGAATGAGAGTCGATATAAACATTTGCACTTGAGCAATCTTGGCTTGATTTTCAACAATTCAGTCCAAACCACTATGCAAAGATCCTTGGAATTGAATTCTATTCTAATAATAGTAATTTATGCAAAGATTAATTAATTAAGAAAATATGGTTATTATTAGCAATAATTGGGAGATATTTATGTGCTATATTTTACTATAGAGGAGTGAGTCGAATACTGTCTTATAATTTGCAGAGTAGAAACATATTCTGTTGATACATACAATTATTCCCATACTCCACCCCCATGAATTTGAGATTAACTTATATTTAATCTTTGGAAAGTAGTGTAATGTCAAATTACAAGCTAAATAGACTACTTTATTAAGTAAATTCCAATTCATCTAAAGTCCAAAATGAATAGATCCAAACGGACTTAAGTGAAAAAATATCGTAGGATATATGCACATGTGTATACTAATTTGCGTATAGCGTAGATAATAAATTAATAAAAAGGACTTGCACTATATAATTGTATATTAATTAATTCCAACAGATATCAAAATAATTTGCTTCTATGATGATCAGTCGAATTAAAAACAACTACTTGGTGAAGCATTAAATTAGTCGTACACATAGCAACTATCCGGTGACATCTTTGACTGAAATTCATCGATTTTATTATTAGCGATGAATTTTATGCTTTAAAAATATAATATTTTTTATAGTGTTAGGGGAGCCCGCTATAGATGGCCAAACGGGTTGGTCCGGTCCGACCCGGCACGGCCCACCAGGCTCGGCTAGCGAATCGTGCCGTGTCAGACGAGCCCATGTGCCGCTATATATGTAGCTATGGGGGCTTGAACACGTAACCACATGTACGAGAGACTTAAACACATCCACCTAACCAGTATGGTTGAAGTTTTATTGTGTTATAGATTGAATTCTTATACTTAATATATGTAAACTATTAATTTTAAAATAAAAAATACATAATTGTGTCGTGTCCGTGTCAGAACTACGAGTCGAGATGGCGGCCTAGACACGACACTATAGCTGTGTCGTGCTAGACATTGGCACTATACTAGTCGAAGCTACGATCATGCATGCTTGGACTGACCCATCATGTTAGTGCCAATTGGCCATCTATACTGCCTGCCCCTCTGGCTCCGCCCAAGCTGACAGCCCATCTCTGTGCTCATGGTTGTAAAAAATGGTAGCAACCTAGAACGAGTGCTAAGACCTTTCGGGCCATATTGTAAGCTGATCCGCTACACGTGTTTTGGCTCCACAACCTGATGCAGAGATCCAACCTGCCGAATAAGACAGTCGACCATGCTGAAACTGAAAGGGGATATATATGCAGCTCGCCTGCCGGCTCTATAAAAAAATGATCACTGGTGGATCAGGGATCTCTAAGCTTGGCAGCAGCGAAACTCCATGAAAGTCCTGTTCTGTAGAATAGCAAGTAGCAAGCCTAATAATTCAGTGCGAGCGAACAAGTGTGCCGTTCGCATCAATCGCATTCAGAAAAGAAAAGGAAGAGATAATGACGCTAAAACTATCCAGAACCCAGCAGGATATGCACGCAGGTATGGTTTTACCTACGTGCGCTGATGGAGCTGGCCACCATGCATGCTTGAAGAAGAAAAAAAAAGTCACGGGCTCTTTCCGGCACAAGATGCTCTATGGACTCGTGCCGCGTAAGATCCTGATCATTCAGCAAAAAGCAGGCCCGGAGGAGTAGATCGAAGTGGTTTCGTCAGAACCCCATTTCAATCTCCACTCGCACTCGCACGCACGATAACGTCTGTCATGACGACGCCTCAAGTTTCTGGCTCCAGCTGACTTGCACTAGCTAGATCACAGTTCCCTCGCATGGATAGAGGGGTTGGAAATCACACACTCACTTATACGTTTGTTTGTTATGTATGTTCCCAGTCACATTTCACAGGGCCTGTTGGAAAATAAGGCATTTTCAAGAATATTGTATTCCCAATATAGATCATGAGTTCATAACAGATGTAATACGCACCATTCTAGTACTAGTGATTAACATGCTATTCTCATAAATCAACATGCATCTAAACAATCTCATAAATCAACATATACATAATACATGCATCTAAACAGTAGGTAGTACACTAGAAGCAATACAATAATTAAACTATAACATAATGGGCTTTTTATATGCTGGGCTTAAACGTTAAAGCCCGCTAGCTAGAGAACATATGCAATGGAGCCTTGGTGTTTATTAGAATTCTGCTTATGGGATTAGGGAAACTAGCCCATAAATTTTAACGGGCATGTGCAGTGCCAATTGCATCCACGGACCAAACACTCTAGTGTGTTTACACGTCATCCGCAAGTGGCTCTTCTGCGTGCACCTAGGTTGAATCCAAGTTGAATTCAACTTCCATGTTTGATTTGGTTTGGTTTTTCATGACATATTTTGATTCTATTCTAAGATAGACCGTACACCCTATAAATATAAAGGATCATGGTTGACAGAGGGATCATATCCATCAAATCAATAACACTCTCTTTTTTTTTCCTTTTACCCTTTTCTCTTTCCCCTAATAACTTCTAACACCAACATGTTGCTAGCAGATATATTCTTCTTCTGTACTAGAGCCGTCAAAAATGTGTTGATATTATTTAGAGCCACACATCAGTAAGGACTAGCATGCCCAAGGTTGCGCGCACGCTAACACGCAACAGAGAAGAAGGGTTCCAATAGCCAGGTCGATGAGCAAGTCGGTGGTGTGATGTAAACGTATGTTCTTGACCTAAATAGTTCAAAAACACCTCGAAAGACTCGTTGGGATGACCACAACATGGTTGTTCTAGGATCCACGAGACCACCTAGGAAATGAATTAATATTGTCGGGTACCTAGGAATGGAGTACCCGAAATAAGGCCTATAAATCTTCTAGCCGACTAAAACCTTATTTCGAGCAAACCCGTTAGGCAGGGTGACCGACCAGATCCCTGCCGAGCACGTCCGCAAGAGAGGGTGATCACCTGGGTCCTTACTGAGCAAACCCGCGAGGCCGAGCAACCTGTCAGGTTCCTGTTGAGCAAACCCGTGAGGTGGAGCGGCCGACCAGACCGCTGTCGAGCAAGTCTACAAGGTGGAGCGACCTACCAAGCCGCTGTCGACCAAGCCATTGTCGCTGCCCAAATATTACTATGTTATTGATTTATTTTCTCATTTTTTTCATGGATCTAGTGCTAGATATAGTTTAAAATATGTTCACGAATTCTTGATACATATTTTTTATTTTATATATAATAAAAAAATACATTTTTTGCTCTAAATTGGATTTTTTGTGACGGCTCGCGAGTCGGCTTGCGAGCCCGAGCCGAGCCTGATTTTCGAGCTTGCAATACGTTCGAGTCGAGCCGAGCCGAGCCTGGCTCACTAGGTAATCGAACCGCACCGAGTCGATCCAGCCCTAGTTTAAATGCACTGGAGCTAATAGTTAGCTGGCTAAAAATTACTAGTGGAATTAGCTAGCTAAAAAATAGCTAGGTTGAATCAGCTAATAAACTAATAAATAGTTGATGGTGCAGCTAATAGTTAGTTGTACTATTAGCTAGAGTGTTTGGATGTCTCCAGCTAAAAGCATCTATTAGTTAAACTATTAGCTAAGCTATTTAGATGTCTTAGTTTAGATATCTTTAGATAATCTTAGCAACTAAATATTAACTCTAGTTTATTCAAGAGGGGCATGAAACCTCTAGAATTAATAGTTAGCTACTAAAATTAGCTAGAGAATTCTAAACATCCTTAGTTAATACTTTAACTAATTGTTAACTAGTTTACGGCTAACTATTAGTTAGTTTATTAGATGGCTCAACCTAGCCAACAATTTGTTAGCCGACAAACTATTAGCTACAGGGAAACAAGAGGTCTTATGGGGGTGTTTGGGTTCTAGGGACTAATTTTTAGTCTATTCGTTTTATTCTATTTTATTCACTAAATTGCCAAATACAGAAACTAATATTTTTATATTTATTAATTGTCGGCGTTTCGACCCCGGGGGTCCCTGGACCGACGAGTAAATTGTCGCTGCGTGTCCCAGCCCAGATGGGTCGGCGCAAGACGGGACACAAAGGGGGGAGAACAGTGAGGGGAAACCGCGGCCTTCGTGTTGTCCTGCGCCCAGGGCGGATGGATGCGCTTGCAGTAGGGGGTTACAAGCGTCTGCGTGGGAGAGAGAGGGAGCGAGAGCCTTATGCGTCGGCCCGTTCTCCCGCGCGGCCAACCTCCCTCGTACGAGAGCCCTGGACCTTCCTTTTATAGGCGTAAGGAGAGGGTCCAGATGTACAATGGGGGGTGTAGCGGTGTGCTAACGTGTCTAGCAGAGAGGAGCTAGAGCCCTAAGTACATGCCATCGTGGCAGTCGGAGAGGTTTTGGCACCCTGTTCATGTGATGTCGTGGCCGTCGGAGGAGCGCTGGAGCCCTGCGGAAGTACAGCTGTCGGGGATGTCGGATCCTTGTTGATGTCTCCTGGTTGAGTTTGAGCCTTGGGATCGAGCGAGGCGAAGTCCTTCTTCCGAGGCCGAGACGGGGGCCGAACCCTGGGGTCGGGCGAGGCGGAGCTTCCTATGTCGCCCGAGGCTGGACTTAGCCGCTGTCAACCTCACTCTGGCGAGTGGCACGACAGTCGGAGCGGGGCAGGCGGCGCTGTTTTCTTGTCAGGTCGGTCAGTGGAGCGGCGAAGTGACTGCGGTCACTTCGGCTTTGTCGACTGAAGAGATGTCAGGCAATCTTTGCATTAAATGCTCCTGCGATATGGTCGGTTGGTGTGGCGATTTGGCCAAGGTTGCTTCTCTGCGAAGACTGGGCCTCGGGCGAGTCGAAGGTGTGCCCGTTGCTTGAGGGGACCCTCGGGCAAGACGTGAATTCTCCGGGGTCGGCTGCCTTTGCCCGAGGCTAGGCTCGGGCGAGGCGAGATCGTGTCCCTCGAGTGGACTGAGCCTTGACCTTAGTCGTGCCCATCAGGCCTTTGCAGCTTTGTGCTGATGGGGGTTACCAGCTGAGATTAGGAGTCTTGGGGGTACCCCTAATTATGGTCCCCGATAGTAGCCCCCGAGCCTCAAAGGGAGTGTTGGCACTCGCTTGGAGGCTTTTGTCGCACTTTTTTGCAAGGGGACCGGCCTTTCCCAGTTGCTTTTTGTTCCGGTGGGTGCGCGTGAGCGCACCCGCCGGGTGTAGCCCCCGAGGCCTCGGAGGAGTGTTTTGACTCCTTCGAGGTCTTAGTGCCTTTCGTGATGGCTCGGCCGGTTTGGTTGTTCCCTCATGCGAACTTGTCGTTGCCCGGGTGCTTAGTCGGGTCCCAAGTTCTCGGGCTGGTATGTTGACGCTGTCAACGGTTTGGCCGGAGCCGGGTTTACGAGAGCAGCCCCCGAGCCTCCGCACAGAGCGAGAGGACGGTCAAGGACAGACTCAACTTTTTTCATACGCCCCTGCGTCGCCTTTCCGCAAGGAGGAGGGGGGAAAGCGCCATGTTGCCCTCGGAGGGCGCCGAACATGGTGTCTCCAGTGAGTTGCTAATGGGTAATCCGAGTGGACACCCGTGCCCCATTCGTTAGGGGTCGGCTAGTGGCCCGGAGGCGCGCTCCAAAAGTACCTGCGGGTGATTCGCCAGACCCGGTCCCCTTTTGACGGGGTCCGAGGGCTCGATGCCTCCCTCTGGTGGGATTCCGTTACAAAATCGCTCCCGCTGGTCTCGGAAATGTCCTAGGGTACCTCGGGAGTGTAGCCCGAGCCTTGGTTATGTATCGAACGTACCCAGGGTCATCCCTCGCTCTGCGTGCTCTGAGGCGGCTGTCGAACCCTTCGGGGGCCAGCCTACGAACCCCTGATCAGTAGGGGCGCGGAGCCCGAGTGGCCTGAGGCAGCCGTTGAACCCTTCCGAGGGGCCAGCCTTCGAACCTCTGACCAGTAGCGGGCGCGGAGCCCGAGTGCTCTGAGGCGGCTGTTGAACCCTTCCGAGGGGCCAGCCTTCGAACCTCTGATCAGTAGGGGGCTCGGGGCCCGCTTCCTTCGCGGAGAAGGATCCCTTTCGGAGTATCCCCTTTCCCGGTCCCTGTAGCAAGAGAGAGAAAGAGGAAGTGAAAAAGGATACGAAATTGAGCGACGTGGCGCACCTTTTTTGACGCGGTCATTATGGCGGAGGTGAAGCGTCGCCCGCTTCGCCTGCCAAAGGTGCCGCCTGCCCTGTCGCAGAGTTAATGCGACGGGACGAGTGGTTGGCGGGGCAGCCGTTGTGCGTGCGTGAAAGTCGCCTAGAGGGGGGTGAATAGGGCGAAACTGAAATTCTCAAAAATAAACACAACTATAAGCTGGGTCAGTGTTAGAAATATAATAGAGTCTGCGAGAGAGGGTGCAAAACAAATCCCAAGCAAATAATGAAGTGAGACACGCGGATTTGTTTTACCGAGGTTCGGTTCTCTCAAACCTACTCCCCGTTGAGGAGGCCACAAAGGTCGGGTCGCTTTCAACCCTTCCCTCTCTCAAACGGTCCCTCGGACCGAGTGAGCTTTCTCTTCTCAATCACTTGGAACACAAAGTTCCCGCAAGGACCACCACACGATTGGTGTCTCTTGCCTCAATTACAAGTGAGTGTTTGATCACAAGAAAGAATCAAGAAAGAAGAAAGCAATCCAAGCGCAAGAGCTCGAAAGAACACAAGCAAATAACTCTCTCTAATCACTAGGGCGTTGTGTGGAATTTGGAGAGGATTTGATCTCTTGGGTGTGTCTAGAATTGAATGCTAGAGCTCTTGTAAGTAGTTGAGAAGTGGAAAACTTGGATGCAATGAATGGTGGGTGGTTGGGGGTATTTATAGCCCCAACCACCAAACTAGCTGTTTGGTGAGGCTGTCTGTTCGATGGCGCACCGGACAGTCCGGTGCACACCGGACATGTCCGGTGCGACAGCCATGTCACCAAAGCCGTTGGGATTCGACCGTTGGAGTTCTGACTTCGGGGCCCTCCTGGATGTCCGGTGCACACCGGACATGAACTGTAGATTGTCCGGTGCGCCTGCTCCCGCGTGCCTGACGACTGCGCGCTTCTGGCGCGCATTAAATGCGTCGCAGGTAGCCGTTGGCGCCGAAATAGCCGTTGCCCCGCTGTTACACCGGACAGTCCGGTGTACACCGGACAGTCCGGTGAATTTTAGCGGAGCAACCGAAGTGAAAACCCGAGGCTGGCGAGTTCCGGAGGCCATTCTTCCTGGAGCACCGGACATGTCCGGTGTACACCGGACAGTCCGGTGAATTATAGCGGAGTGGCCTTCGGAAGTTCCCGAGAGTGAAGAGTTCTGTGCGCAGTTCCCTGGTGCACCGGACACTGTCCGGTGCGCCACCGGACAGTCCGGTGCGCCAGACCAGGGAGCCTTTCGGGATGCCTTTAGCTTTCTAATTTGAACCCAACTTTGGTCTTTTTAATTGGCTTGTTGTGAACCTTTGACACCTGTATAACTTATACACTGGAGCAAGCTAGTTAGTCCAATCGTTTGTGTTGGGCAATCCAACCACCAAAATTAATTAGGGACTAGGTGTAAGCCTGATTCCCTTTCAATCTCCCCCTTTTTGGTGATTGATGCCAACACAAACCAAAGCAAATATAACAGTGCATAATTGAACTAGTTTGCATAACGTAAGTGCAAAGGTTGCTTGGAATTGAGCCAATACTTACATGATGTGCATGGATTGTTTCTTTATTTTTAACATATTGGACCACATTTGCACCACATGTTTTGTTTTTGCAAATCCTTTTGTAAATTCTTTTCAAAGTCCTTTTGCAAGATAGTCAAAGGTAAATGAATAAGAATTTTGAGAAGCATTTTCAAGATTTGAAATTTTCTCCTTTTGTTTGAAATGCTTTTCATTTGACTAAACAAAACTCCCCCTAAATGAGATCCTCCTCTTAGTGTTCAAGAGGGTTTTGATATACCATTTTTGAAATACTACTTCCTCCCCCTTTTGAACATAGAAGATGTTAATTTGAAATTGACCAATTGAAAATCTCCAAATTTTTTAAAGTAAGGTGGTGGTGCATAAGGTGGTGGTGCGGTCCTTTTGCTTTGGGCTCATATTTTCTCCCCCTTTGGCATGAATCGCCAAAAACGGAATTATTAGAGCCCAATGAAGTACTTTCTCCTCCTTTGGTCATAAAATAAATGAGTGAAGATTATACCAAAGTTGGAGAGATGCTCGAAGCGACGGCGAAAGATGAGTAGTAGAGTGGAGTGGAAGCCTTTGTCTTCGCCGAAGACTCCAATTCCCTTTCAATATACCTATGACTTGGTTTGAAATACACTTGAAAACACATTAGTCATAGCATATATAAAAGAGATATGATCAAAGGTACACTTGTGTGCTATGTGTGCAAATTAGCAAAAGAAATTCCTAGAATCAAGAATATTTAGCTCATGCCTAAGTTTGGTAAAAGATTGTTCATCAAGTGGCTTGGTAAAGATATCGGCTAATTGATCTTTAGTGTTAATGTAAGAAATCTCGATATCCCCCTTTTGTTGGTGATCCCGAAGAAAATGATACCGAATGGCTATGTGTTTAGTGCGGCTATGTTCAACGGGATTATCCGCCATGCGGATTGCACTCTCATTATCACATAGAAGAGGAACTTTGGTTAGTTTGTAACCATAGTCCCGCAGGGTTTGCCTCATCCAAAGCAATTGCGCGCAACAATGGCCTGCGGCAATATACTCAGCTTCGGCGGTAGAAAGAGCGACCGAATTTTGCTTCTTTGAAGCCCAAGACACCAAGGATCTTCCCAAGAACTGACAAGTCCCCGGTGTGCTCTTCCTATTAATCTTACACCCTGCCCAATCGGCATCCGAATAACCAATCAAATCAAATGTGGATCCCCGAGGGTACCAAAGACCAAACTTAGGAGTATAAGCCAAGTATCTCAAGATTCGTTTTACGGCCGTAAGGTGTGATTCCTTAGGGTCGGCTTGGAATCTTGCACACATGCAAACGGAAAGCATAATGTCCGGTCGAGATGCACATAAATAAAGCAATGAACCAATCATCGACCGGTATACCTTTTGATCCACGGACTTACCTCCCGTGTCGAGGTCGAGATGCCCATTGGTGTCTTGATGGGCTTGGCATCCTTCATTCCAAACTTGCTTAGAATGTCTTGAGTATACTTCGTTTGGCTAATGAAGGTGCCCTCTTGGAGTTGCTTGACTTGGAATCCTAGAAAATACTTCAACTCCCCCATCATCGACATCTCGAATTTTTGCGTCATGATCCTACTAAATTCTTCACATGTAGCTTCGTTAGTAGACCCAAATATGATATCATCAACATAAATTTGGCATACGAACAAATCATTGTCAAGAGTTTTAGTGAATAAAGTAGGATCGGCTTTGCCGACTTTGAAGCCATTAGCAATAAGGAAATCTCTAAGGCATTCATACCATGCTCTTGGGGCTTGCTTGAGCCCATAAAGCGCCTTAGAGAGCCTATAAACATGGTTAGGGTACTCACTATCTTTAAAGCCGGGAGGTTGCTCAACATAGACCTCCTCCTTGATCGGTCCATTGAGGAAGGCACTCTTCACGTCCATTTGATAAAGCTTGAAGCCATGGTAAGTAGCATAGGCTAATAATATGCGAATTGACTCAAGCCTAGCTACGGGTGCATAGGTTTCACCAAAATCCAAACCTTCGACTTGTGAATACCCCTTGGCCACGAGTCGAGCTTTGTTCCTAGTCACCACACCATGCTCATCTTGCTTGTTGTGGAAGACCCACTTGGTTCCTACAACATTTTGGTTAGGACATGGAACTAAGTGCCATACCTCGTTCCTTGTGAAATTGTTGAGCTCCTCTTGCATCGCCATCACCCAATCCGAATCTTGTAGTGCTTCCTCTACCCTGTGTGGCTCAATAGAGGAAACAAAAGAGTAATGCTCACAAAAATGTGCAACACGAGATCGAGTGGTTACCCCCTTATGAATGTCGCCGAGGATGGTGTCGACGGGGTGATCTCGTTGTATTGCTTGGTGGACTCTTGGGTGTGGCGGCCTTGGTTGTTCATCCTCCTTGTCTTCATCATTTGCGTCTCCCCCTTGATCATTGCCGTCGTCTTGAGGTGGCTCATCATTGTCTTCTTCATCTTTATTAACTTGAGCCTCGTCCTCATTTTGGATTGGTGGAGATGCTTGCGTGGAGGAGGATGGTTGATCTTGTGCATGTGGAGGCTCTTCGGATTCCTTAGGACACACATCCCCAATGGACATGTTCCTTAGCGCTATGCATGGAGCCTGTTCTTCACCTATCTCATCAAGATCAACTTGCTCTACTTGAGAGCCGTTAGTCTCATCAAACACAACGTCACAAGAAACTTCAACAAGTCCTGAGGACTTGTTAAAGACCCTATATGCCCTTGTGTTTGAGTCATATCCTAGTAAAAAGCCTTCTACAGTTTTAGGAGCAAATTTAGATTTTCTACCTCTTTTGACAAGAATAAAACATTTGCTACCAAAAACTCTAAAATATGAAATATTGGGCTTTTTACCGGTTAGGAGTTCATAAGATGTCTTCTTGAGGATTCGGTGAAGATATAACCGGTTGATGGCGTAGCAGGCGGTGTTGACCGCCTCGGCCCAAAACCGATCCGGTGTCTTGTACTCATCAAGCATGGTTCTTGCCATGTCCAATAGAGTTCGATTCTTCCTCTCCACTACACCATTTTGTTGTGGAGTGTAGGGAGAAGAGAACTCATGCTTGATGCCCTCCTCCTCAAGGAAGCTTTCAATTTGAGAGTTCTTGAACTCCGTCCCATTGTCGCTTCTAATTTTCTTGATCCTTAAGCCGAACTCATTTTGAGCCCGTCTCAAGAATCCCTTTAAGGTCTCTTGGTTATGAGATTTGTCCTGCAAGAAGAACACCCAAGTGAAGCGAGAATAATCATCCACAATAACTAGACAGTACTTACTCCCGCCGATGCTTATGTAAGCGATCGGGCCGAATAAATCCATGTGTAGGAGCTCCAGTGGCCTGTCACTAGTCATGATGTTCTTGTGTGGATGATGAGTGCCAACTTGCTTCCCGGCTTGGCATGCGCTACAAATCCTGTCTTTCTCAAAATGAACATTGCTTAGTCCTAATATGTGTTCCCCCTTTAGAAGCTTATGAAGATTCTTCATTCCAACATGGGCTAGTCGGCGGTGCCAGAGCCAACCCAAGTTAGTCTTAGCAACTAAGCAAGTGTCGAGTTCAGCTCTATCAAAATCTACCAAGTATAGCTGACCCTCTAACACTCCCTTAAATGCTATTGAATCATCTCTTCTTCTAAAGACAGTAACACCTACATCAGTAAATAGACAGTTGTAGCCCATTTGACATAATTGGGATACGGAAAGCAAATTGTAATCTAAAGAATCTACAAGAAAAACATTGGAAATAGTATGGTCATGTGATATAGCAATTTTACCCAATCCTTTGACCAAACCTTGATTTCCATCCCCGAATGTGATAGCTCGTTGGGAATCTTGGTTTTTCTCATATGAGGAGAACATCTTTTCTCCCCTGTCATGTGGTTTGTGCACCCGCTGTCGAGTATCCAACTTGAGCCCCCGGATGCATAAACCTACAAAACAATCTTAGTTCTTGACTTTAGGTACCCAAACGGTTTTGGGTCCTTTGGCATTAGAAACAAGAACTTTGGGTACCCAAACACAAGTCTTGGAGCCCTTGTGTTTGCCCCCAACAATCTTGGCAACTACCTTGCCGGATTTGTTAGTTAAAACATATGATGCATCAAAAGTTTTGAATGAAATAGCATGATCATTTGATGCATTAGGAGTTTTCTTTCTAGGCAACTTGGCACGGGTTGGTTGCCTAGAACTAGATGTCTCACCCTTATACATAAAAGCATGGTTAGGGCCAGAGTGAGACTTCCTAGAATGAATTTTCTTGATTTTGCTCTCGGGATAACCGGCAGGGTACAAAATGTAACCCTCGTTATCCTGAGGCATGGGAGCCTTGCCCTTAACAAAGTTAGACAAGTTCTTAGGAGGGGCATTAAGTTTGACATTGTCTCCCCTTTGGAAGCCAATGCCATCCTTGATGCCAGGGCGTCTTCCATTATAGAGCATACTTCTAGCAAATTTAAACTTTTCATTTTCTAAGTTATGCTCGGCAATTTTAGCGTCTAATAATGCTATATGATCATTTTGTTGTTTAATTAAAGCCATGTGATCATGAATAGCATTGATATCAACATATCTACATCTAGTACAAATAGAAACATGCTCAACATTAGATGTAGAGGGTTTGCAAGATTTTAATTCAATAACCTTAGCATGTAACAAATCATTATTAGTTCTAAGGTCGGAAATAGTAGCTTTGCAAACATCAAAATCCTTAGCCTTAGCAAGCAATTTTTCATTCTCAATCTTAAGGCTAGCAATAGAAACATTCAACTCATCAATCCTAGCAAGCAAATCAACATTATCATTTCTAGGATAGGAAGTTGAATCAATACAAACATGAGAATCAACCTTAGCAATTAATTTAGCATTTTCATTTCTAAGGTTGGCAATTGTGTCATGGCATGTGCTTAGCTCACTAGATAATTTGTCACATTTTTCTATCTCTAGAGCGTAAGCATTCTTAACCTTAACATGTTTCTTATTTTCCTTGATTAGGAAGTCCTCTTGGGAGTCCAAGAGATCATCCTTTTCATGGATGGCACTAATTAGCTCATTCAATTTTTCTTTTTGTTCCATGTTAAGGTTGGCAAAAAGGATACGCAAATTATCTTCCTCACCACTAGCATTATCATCACTAGAAGATTCATATTTAGTGGAGGAGTTAGATTTAACCTTCTTCCTTTTGCCGTCCTTTGCCATGAGGCACTTGTGGCCGACGTTGGGGAAGAGGAGTCCCTTGGTGACGGCGATGTTGGCGGCGTCCTCGTCGTCGGAGGAGGAGTCGGTGGAGCTTTCGTCGGAGTTCTACTCGCGGCACACGTGGGCATCGCCGCCCTTCTTCTTGTGATACCTCTTCTTTTCTCTCCTCTTGCCCTTCTTGTCGTCGTCCCTGTCACTATCACTTGATAATGGACATTTAGCAATAAAGTGACCGGGCTTACCACACTTGTAGCAAACCTTCTTGGAACGGGATTTGTAATCCTTCCCCTTCCGTTGCTTGAGGATTTGCCGTAAGCTTTTGATGATTAAGGCCATCTCCTCATTGTCGAGCTTGGAGGCGTCAATTGGTTGTCTACTTGGTGTAGACTCCTCCTTCTTCTCCTCCGTTGCCTTGAAGGCCACCAGTTGCGCCTCGGATGTGGAAGGTTCGTCAAGCTCGTTGATCTTCTTTGAGCCTTTAATCATGCATTCAAAGCTCACAAAATTCCCGATAACTTCCTCGGGGGTCATTAGTGGATATCTAGGATTACCACGAATTAATTGAACTTGAGTGGGGTTAAGGAAAATAAGAGCTCTTAAAATAACCTTAACCACCTCGTGGTCATCCCACTTTTTGCTCCCGAGGTTGCGCACTTGGTTTACCAAGGTCTTGAGCCGATTGTACATATCTTGTGGCTCCTCCCCTTGGCGAAGACGGAAGCGACCGAGCTCCCCCTCAATCGTTTCCCTCTTGGTGATCTTGGTGAGTTCATCACCCTCGTGCGCGGTCTTGAGTAGGTCCCAAATCTCCTTTGCATTCTTTAACCCTTGCACTTTGTTGTATTCCTCCTTGCTCAGAGAGGCGAGGAGTATGGTTGTAGCTTGGGAGTTGAAGTGCTCGATTTGGGCCACTTCGTCCGTATCATAATCCTCATCCCCTATGGATGGTACCTGTGCTCCAAACTCAACAACATTCCATATACTTTTGTGGAGTGAGGTTAGATGAAATTTCATTAAATCACTCCACCTAGCATAATCTTCGCCATCAAAAGTTGGCGGTTTGCCTAATGGAACGGAAAGTAATGGAGTATGTCTAGGTTTACGGGGATCGTGTAAAGGGATCTTACTAAACTTCTTGCGCTCTTGGCGCTTAGAAGTTACGGACGGCGCATCGGAGTCGGAGGTCGATGTTGATGAAGTGTCGGTCTCGTAGTAGACCACCTTCCTCATCCTCTTGTGCTTGTCGCCTTTCCGATGCGACTTGTGAGAAGAAGATTTTTCCTTCTTCTCTTTGTGGTGAGAAGAGCAAGATCTTTTCTCCTTCCGTTTGGAGGAGTCCTTCTTCTTCTCCCTCCTCTTGGTGCGGGACTCTTCTGATGAAGTGCTCCCTTGGCTTGTAGTGGGCTTGTCGCCGGTCTCCATCTCCCTCTTGGTGTGATCTCCCGACATCACTTCGAGCGGTTAGGCTCTAATGAAGCACCGGGCTCTGATACCAATTGAAAGTCGCCTAGAGGGGGGGGTGAATAGGGCGAAACTGAAATTCTCAAAAATAAACACAACTACAAGCCGGGTCAGTGTTAGAAATATAATAGAGTCCGCGAGAGAGGGTGCAAAACAAATCCCAAGCAAATAATGAAGTGAGACACGCGGATTTGTTTTACCGAGGATCGGTTCTCTCAAACCTACTCCCCGTTGAGGAGGCCACAAAGGCCGGGTCGCTTTCAACCCTTCCCTCTCTCAAACGGTCCCTCGGACCGAGTGAGCTTTCTCTTCTCAATCACTTGGAACACAAAGTTCCCGCAAGGACCACCACACGATTGGTGTCTCTTGCCTCAATTACAAGTGAGTGTTTGATCACAAGAAAGAATCAAGAAAGAAGAAAGCAATCCAAGCGCAAGAGCTCGAAAGAACACAAGCAAATAACTCTCTCTAATCACTAGGGCGTTGTGTGGAATTTGGAGAGGATTTGATCTCTTGGGTGTGTCTAGAATTGAATGCTAGAGCTCTTGTAAGTAGTTGAGAAGTGGAAAACTTGGATGCAATGAATGGTGGGCGGTTGGGGGTATTTATAGCCCCAACCACCAAACTAGCCGTTTGGTGAGGCTATCTGTTCGATGGCGCATCGGACAGTCCGGTGCACACCGGACATGTCCGGTGCGACAGCCATGTCACCAAAGCCGTTGGGATTCGACCGTTGGAGTTCTGACTTCGGGGCCCTCCTGGATGTCCGGTGCACACCGGACATGAACTGTAGATTGTCCGGTGCGCCTGCTCCCGCGTGCCTGACGACTGCGCGCTTCTGGCGCGCATTAAATGCGTCGCAGGTAGCCGTTGGCGCCGAAATAGCCGTTGCCCCGCTGTTACACCGGACAGTCCGGTGTACACCGGACAGTCCGGTGAATTTTAGCGGAGCAACCGAAGTGAAAACCCGAGGCTGGCGAGTTCCAGAGGCCATTCTTCCTGGAGCACCGGACATGTCCGGTGTACACCGGACAGTCCGGTGAATTATAGCGGAGTGGCCTTCGGAAGTTCCCAAGAGTGAAGAGTTCTGTGCGCAGTTCTCTGGTGCACCGGACACTGTCCGGTGCGCCACCGGACAGTCCGGTGCGCCAGACCAGGGAGCCTTTCGGGATGCCTTTAGCTTTCTAATTTGAACCCAACTTTGGTCTTTTTAATTGGCTTGTTGTGAACCTTTGACACCTGTATAACTTATACACTGGAGCAAGCTAGTTAGTCCAATTGTTTGTGTTGGGCAATCCAACCACCAAAATTAATTAGGGACTAGGTGTAAGCCTGATTCCCTTTCAGTGCACGAGCTGTTCGAGGAACGGAGCACGGGCGCGTCGTCTTCACGCTGTGGGGGAGGGCTCTCTCGCTGTCCCAGGAGGGGACATGAGCCTGCAGACGACTTGACTGCTGCTTCCGCTCACCTGCCACCGCCATTACTGCCGACTCATTTCTGGCCGTATCGACCGTCGCGCCTTCTCCCGCGGCTGACTGACCCGTGACCGATGCGCTCGGTTGGCACTATTAGGCCATGCGCAGGGTCGCCTCGAGTCGTGGCACCAGTTCCGTAGTCGAGAAGGCGCGGTACTGGCGTGAGTGGCGGTGCAGTTTCTTGCACGTAGTAACCGGCGCGCCGGTTACATGACGTGTGAGCCTGGACCTCCAAGCTGGACGCGTCAAAGTCGAAAGGGTGCGCCCCCTTTGTGCGGTTGCATGCCGCCTGAATGGCGGTCCGCCCTTTCATCCGCTGGTCCGGGCGATAGTGGAGGAATGCTTGTAACCGCTGGGCTGTTGTGCGCTCCGTGCGCGGCGGTCTGGCTTCCTCTATCCTGGGCCATCTTGCATGACGCGTGGGACCCAGCCCCGTGTCATAGGGGGAGAGCCTTGGAGCGTGTTGGAGAAGACTCAGTCCGCGCCGGCTGAGGATGCAAGTGGGGAGAGTTGCCTTTAAAAGGAGGGTGACCCCCTTGGATGGCAACCATGCCTTCGCACTCTCCTCATGCATCGCGCCCTTCCATCTTCCGAGCCCCCGGATGGGGAGCGCTCGTGTTGCTTTCGTCTTGTCGTCGTCGGAGGAACGCAACTTCGCGGAAGTTGGTACCTTTCAGCCATCGTTCGGCTTCAAGGATTTTCATCAGGCAGCTCGGCTGCGTCCCCTTGCCGGTGGTCACCCAAGACGATGACCACCAGCTTGATGGTGGGAGAAGCGAGCCGGGTTGCGGCCTCTGCCCCTCCCTCAGCTTCAAGGATGTTCATCATCAGTGCAGGGGAGGGGAGTGCGCCGAGTTGGGGCCTGTCTCCATGCGGGTAGTGGCCCGCTCCTTCCCTCAGTGATCGGGGGGAAGGGCGTTCGCCGTTCGTGGCGCTTGCCGCGTGTCCGGCTTCTCCGGCCTGAGCGAGTTCGGTGCTGCTTCCGGTGCCACCTCCCACCGAGGCAGCTGGAAGAGGTTTCTCTGCCGACGAGATAGTCGGCGCCACCCGCGGACTGACCTCCGGCTCCACGGCCTTGGTAGCTTGTCCTCGCCCCTCGAGTGGGGTTGTGGGCGAGGGCCTTGTCGCAGCAGTGTCTGCCCTGAGGTCCTCGCTGCTGCTGTTTGGCCGCCCGGAGCGGAGGTCGTTGTTGCTGCTGCCGGAGTGGGCAGAGGCGAGCCACCTGTCGGCGTTTCGTTGTCCCGCAGGCCCTCCGATGTGGGGGGTTGTTCGTACCTGTGGGAGTGGAACCGGAGTTCCATTTGTAATGGCACCTTGAGTGCCGGTGTTTGTTCATTGTGGCTGTCGGGGCCCGAGCACTTTATCATTGTGATATAAGGTTGTGTCTCTTTTCCTCCCATTTTGCGTATCCGGACTCGTTCGTCAGTGGTAGGATTGCTTACCCAAGTAAGAGTTATTTTTCGCGGTAGGCGACGAGTGAGGTATCTGTATCCCAGAGGCGTAGGAGTCCCTCGGCTCGGTCGGCCTTGCCACTTACATGCACTCTTATTCGTTTCTTGGGGTCATGTTACTGATATAGCCGAGAGACGCGAAAGTCGTTTTGATGGAAGACTTTTTTCGAGGAAAATTTTGACGCGGAGGGGGTTCCCCCCTTCTAGCCCCCGAGAGAGGGTCGGGCTTTGCCGAGGCAAGGCTGACCCTTCCTTGATGGTTAGACTTTAATGGCATCTGTAAACGAGGTGTATGAACGACTTGAAAACATCTTAAGGGTAGAAGCGACGTAGCTGTCGGATGTTCCAAGCGTTGTTGTAGACCTCGCCTTGACTGTTGGCCAGCTTGTATGTTCCGGGCTTCAAAATCTTGGCGATGACGAACGGCCCTTCCCAGGGAGGTGTGAGCTTGTGGCACCCTCGGGCGTCTTGTCGCAGCCGAAGCACCAAGTCGCCCACCTGGACGTCTCAGGACCGAACCCCTCGGGCGTGGTAGCGTCGTAGGGACTGCTGATACCGCGCCGAGTGTAGTAAGGCCACGTCCCGAGCCTCTTCCAGCTGGTCCAGTGAGTCTTCTCGGTTGGTCTGGTTGCGTCGGTCGTCGTAGGCCCTCGTCCTTGGGGAACCGTATTCTAAGTCTGTGGGCAAGATGGCCTCGGCCCCATAGACTAGAAAGAACGGTGTGAAGCCCGTGGCTCGGCTCGGCGTTGTCCCCAGGCTCCAGACCACCAAGGGGAGTTCCTTCATCCATCGCCTGCCGAACTTGTGGAGGTCGTTGTAGATCCTCGGCTTAAGTCCTTGCAGAATCATGCCGTTGGCACGTTCTACCTGCCCATTCGTCATGGGGTGTGCTACGGTGGCCCAGTCCACCCGGATGTGGTGATCCTCATAGAAGTCCAGGAACTTTCTGCCGATGAACTGGGTACCGTTGTCGGTGATGATGGAGTTCGGGACCCCGAAGCGATGGATGATGTTGGTGAAGAATGCCACCGCCTGTTCGGACCTGATGCTGTTTAGGGGTCGGACCTCGATCCACTTGGAGAATTTGTCGATGGCGACCAGTAGGTGCGTGTAGCCCCCGGGTGCCTTCTGCAAGGGACCGACGAGGTCCAGACCCCACACAGCAAACGGCTAGGTGATGGGTATTGTTTGCAGAGCCTGAGTGGGTAGGTGTGTCTGCCTCGCGTAGAATTGACACCCTTGGCAGGTGCGGACAATTCTAGTGGCGTCGGCCAACGCGGTCGGCCAGTAGAAACCTTGTCGGAAAGCGTTTCCAACAAGGGCTCGAGGCGCTGCGTGATGACCGCAAGCCCCGAGTGTATTTCTCGTAAGAGCTCCTGGCCTTCGGCGATGGATATGCATCGTTGGAGGATGTCGGAGGGGCTGCGGTGGTAGAGCTCCTTCCCATCACCCAGCAAGACGAATGACTTGGCGTGCCGTGCCAGTCGCCGAGCTTCGGCTCGGTCGAGGGGCAGCTCTCCTCGGTGGAGATATTGTAGGTACGGGGTTTGCCAGTCTCGATCAGAAGGGACCCCAGCCCGCTCTCCCTCGACGCGCAGTGCCTCACCCTCGGGGGCCGAGGGTGCCTCGGGCTGAGCCGAGGGCGCCTCGGGCTGAGCCGAGGGCGCCTCGGGCAGGGCCGAGACCCTCTCGGGCTCGGGCGTGTCGTTGGTCTTGACTGAGGGTTGATGTAGGTCCCAGGAGAAGACGTCCAGGGGAACCGTTGTTCGCGCCGAAGCTATCTTCGCAAGCTCGTCCGCAGTCTCGTTGTACCGCCGGGCAACGTGGTTGACCTCGAGCCCGTAGAACTTGTCCTCCAGGCGCCGAACCTCGTCGCAGTAGGCTTCCATCTTCGGGTCGCGGCAATGGGAGTTCTTCATGACTTGGTCGATGACAAGCTGCGAGTCACCGCGAGCGTCGAGGCGTCGGACCCCTAGCTCGATGGCGATGCGCAACCCGTTAACCAGAGCCTCATATTCGGCCACATTGTTGGACGCCGGGAAATGGAGGCGCAGCACGTAGCGGAGGTGCTTCCCGAGGGGTGAGATGAAGAGCAGGCCCGCGCCTGCCCCTGTTTTCATCAGCGACCCGTCGAAAAACATGGTCCAGAGTTCTGGTTGGATCGGAGCTGTCGGGAGCTGGGTGTCGACCCATTCAGCCACAAAGTCCACCAAGACTTGGGACTTGATGGCCTTCCGAGGGGCGAACGAGATTGTCTCACCCATGATTTCCACCGCCCACTTTGCAATCCTACTCGAGGCCTCTCGGCACTGGATGATCTCCCCCAGGGGGAAGGATGACACCACAGTCACCGGATGAGATTCAAAGTAGTGTCGCAACTTCCGCCGCGTCAGAATCACCGCGTACAGCAGCTTCTGAATTTGTGGGTAGCGGATCTTGGTCTCGGACAGTACCTCACTGATGAAGTAGACCGGCCTCTGGACGGGCAATGCATGCCCTTCTTCTCATCTTTCGACCACGATCGCGGCGCTGACCACCTGAGTGGTAGCGGCAACGTAGATCAAGAGGGCTTCTCCGGCAACGGGTGGCACCAGGATGGGTGCGTTCGTAAGGAGCGCCTTCAGGTTCCCGAGGGCTTCCTCGGCCTCGGGGGTCCAAGTGAAGCATTCGGTCTTTCTTAAGAGGCGGTACAGAGGTAGGCCTCTTTCGCCGAGGCGCGAGATGAAGCGGCTCAGAGCCGCAAGGCATCCCATGACCCTTTGTACGCCTTTCAAGTCCTTGATGGGCCCCATGTTGATGATGGCCGCGATTTTCTCTGGGTTGGCCTCGATGCCTCGCTCGGAGACGATGAACCCCAAGAGCATGACTCGGGGGACCCCGAAGACGCACTTCTCGGGATTTAGTTTTACGCCTTTCGCCTTGAGACACTTGAATGTCGTTTCAAGGTCGGAGAGATGGTCGGAGGCTTTCCTCGTCTTGACTATGATGTCATCGACGTAAGCCTTGACCGTTCGACCAATGTGCTCTCTGAACACGTGGTTCATGCACCTTTGGTGTGTCGCACCCGCATTCCTCAAACCAAATAGCATAGTAACGTAGCAGTACATGCCAAAAGGTGTGATGAAAGAAGTCGCGAGCTGGTCGGATTCTTTCATCCTGATTTGGTGATACCCTGAGTAGGCATCGAGGAACGACAGGGTTTCGCACCCAACAGTGGAATCCATGATTTGATCGATACGAGGCAGAGGGTAGGGAACCTTCGGACATGCTTTGTTTAGACCAGTGTAGTCTACACACATCCGCCATTTCCCTCCTTTCTTTCTCACAAGCACAGGGTTGGCAAGCCATTCGGGATGGAATATCTCTTTGATGAACCCTGCGGCCATCAGCTTGTGGATCTCCTCGCCTATGGCTCTGCACTTTTCTTCATCGAATCAGCGCAGAGGCTGCTTCACGGGTCGGGCTCCAGCTCGGATATCCAGCGAGTGCTCAGCGACTTCCCTCGGTATGTCAGGCATGTCCGAGGGACTCCACGCAAAAACCTCGGCGTTCACGCGGAGAAAGTCGACGAGCACTGCTTCCTGTTTGGGGTCGAGCTCGGAGCCGATCCGTATCTGCTTGGAGGTGTCATTGCTGGGGTCGAGAGGGACGGACTTAACCGTCTCTGCTGGTTCGAAGTTGCCGGCATGGCGCTTCGCATCTGGTGCCTCCTTGGAAAGGCTTTCCAGGTCGGCGACGAGGGCCTCGAATTCGGCGAGGGCCTCGGCGTACTCCACGCACTCCACGTCGCATTCGTACGCGTGTCGGTACGTAGGGCCGACGGTGATGACCCCGTTGGGGCCCGGCATCTTGAGCTTGAGGTAGGTGTAGTTGGGGACGACCATGAACTTGGCATAGCATGGCCTCCCCAGTACTGCGTGGTAGGTTCCTCGGAACCCGACCACCTCGAATGTGAGGGTTTCCCTTCGGAAGATGGAGGGAGTCCCGAAGCAGACGAGCAGATCGAGTTGTCCGAGGGGTTGAATGCGTTTCCCGGGGATGATCCCGTGAAAAGGCGTCGCGCCTGCCCGGATCGAGGACGGATCGATCTGCAGGAGCCCGAGGGTCTCGGCGTAGATGATGTTGAGGCTGCTACCCCCGTCCATGAGGACCTTGGTGAGCCTGACGTTGCCGATGACGGGGTCGACAACGAGCGGATATTTCTCCTGACTCGGCACGCGGTCGGGGTGGTTGCCCTGGTCGAAGGTGATGGGCTTATCGGACCAGTCTAGGTAGACTGGCGCCGCTACCTTTACCGAGCAGACCTCCCGACGCTCTTGCTTGCGGTGCCGAGCCGAGGCGTTTGCCACTTGCCCACCGTAGATCATGAAGCAGTCGTGGACCTCGGGGAACTCCTCTGCCTTGTGATCCTCCTTCTTGTCATCGTTGTGGGCCCTGCCACCTTCCACAGGTGGCCTGGCCTTGTGAAAGTGTCGCCAAAGCATGACGCACTCCTCAAGGGTGTGCTTGACGGGCCCCTGATGATAGGGGCATGGCTCCTTGAGCATCTTATCGAAGAGATTGGCACCTCCAGGAGGTTTTCGAGGGTTCTTGTACTCAGCGGCGGCGACAAGGTCCGCGTCGGTGGCGTCGCGTTTCGCTTGCGACTTCTTCTTGTTCTTCTTTTTGGTGCCGCGCTGAGCGGACGCCTCGGGAACGTCTTCCGGCTCGCGGCCCTGGGGCTGCTTGTCCTTTCGGAAGATGGCCTCAACCACCTCTTGGCCAGAGGCGAACTTGGTGGCGATGTCCATCAGCTCGCTCGCCCTGGTGGGGGTCTTGCGACCTAGCTTGCTCACCAGGTCGCGGCAGGTGGTGCCGGCGAGGAACGCGCCGATGACATCGGAGTCGGTGACGTTGGGCAGCTCGGTGCGCTGCTTCGAGAATCGCCGGATGTAATCCCGGAGAGACTCTCCCGGCTGCTGGCGGCAGCTTCGGAGATCCCAGGAGTTCCTAGGGCGCACGTACGTGCCCTGAAAGTTACCGGTGAAGGCTTGGACCAGGTCGTCCCAGTTGGAGATCTGCCCCAGAGGCAGATGCTCCAGCCAGGCTCGAGCGGTGTCGGAGAGGAACAGGGGGAGGTTGCGGATGATGAGGTTGTCATCATCCGTCCCACCCAGCTGGCAGGCCAGTCGGTAGTCCGCGAGCCACAGTTCCGGCCTCGTCTCCCCCGAGTACTTTGCGATGGTAGTCGGGGTTCAGAACCGGGTCGGGAACGGCGCCCGTCGTATGGCCCGGCTGAAAGCCTGTGGACCGGGTGGTTCGGGCGAGGGGCTCCGATCCTCCTCGCTGTTGTAGCGTCCCCCACTCCTGGGGTGGTAGCCTCGGTGCACCCTCTCGTCGAGGTGGGCTCGACGGTCGCGGTGGTGGTGCTCGTTGCCGAGGCGACCCGGGGCCGCAGGTGCCGTGTTGTGCGTGCGCCCAGTGTGGACCGAGGCTTCCCGCACGAATCGGGAAGTCGCGGCGTGATGCTCCGAGGGGTACCCCTGCCTTCGGGAGGCAGAGCTTTTGGCCCCTCGGACCGCGACATCTTCCAGGAGATTCTTGAGTTCTCCCTGGATACGCCGCCCTTCGGTGGTTGATGGTTCCGGCATCGCGCGGAGTAGTATTGCTGCTGCAGCCAGGTTCTGGCCGACCCCACTGGGAGCTGGTGGCGGCCTTGCCCTGACGTCGTCGGCAATGCGGTGCTGGATGCCCTGGGGTAGATGACGCGCTTCTCCGGCCGGAACTCGGTCCGCCCATTCCTGTCTGATGTTCCGCCGGAACTGCTCAAGTGTTCCTGCTCCCTCGTCGAGCTTGGCCTGCATCTCGCGGATTTGCTCGAGCTGTGTGTCCTAACCCCCCGCAGGGACTGGGACCACAGCTAGCTCCCGAAGGATGTCAACACGAGGCGCAGGCCTAGGGGGATCGCCGTTTTCCGGCATTCCAAGATGGTTGCCTTCATCGGGACCCCCTAGATCGACGTGGAAACATTCACGACTTGGGCCGTAGTCCTCATCGCTGAAGTTGCGGCTACCATCGGAACAATCGAAGAGGCAGTAGTCGCATGCGGTCATGAAGTCCCGCATGGCACTGGGGTTACCGAGCCCGGAGAAATCCCAACAAAAGTCGGGCTCGTCATCTTCCTCGGAACCCGAGGGTCCATAGGTCGAGACGGCCGTCAGTCTGTCCCAGGGCGACCGTATATGGTACCCCGGAGGGTTGGTATATGCCTCTATGGAGGCTTCCACCGAAGCGAGGTCGCTTGGTGGGTCGAAACTGAATCCAAAAGGCACGAGATGGGAATCGATCGGTACCTCTTGGTCGACGGGCGGTGACGAAGTCGCGTCAGGGGCGGACTGCACCGCTGTCTCAGGTACGAGGGTGATGCCCAGCAAGTCCTTCGCGAGCGTGCTGGCGTCGTCCGTCTGCTTGGGGTTGGCGTGTTGCGGGGAAACGGCGCTCGTCTTCGCCTCAGACGCAGGGTCGACGCCCGACGTGTCCCCCGCTGGGGCGCCGGCGTTGTCAACTTGCTTGACAGCCGACGAGGTGCCGCCTCCTGCTTGGCCATGGTTGCCCCGCCTCCTCCTCCGTCGGTGGGGGAGGTGACGGGACAAGCCCGGATGTTGTCCTTCCGCCATGTGGCGAAGATGTCGTTGATTCCGCCGCCGGCGGGCGGGCTGACGGCCGCCATTGTCGCTGTCGCGCGGCAGAGGAAGGAGTATCATGTCGTAGCTACCGTCGAGGGACATGAACTCAAGACTCCCGAAACGGAGCATCGTTCCGGGTTGGAAAGGTTGCTGGAGACTACCCATCTGGAGCTTGGCGGGAAGCTATTCGTCAACACGCAGCAGGCCCCTACCTGGCGCGCCAACTGTCGGCGTTTCGACCCCGAGGGGTCTCTGGACCGACGAGTAAATTGTCACTGTGTGTCCCAGCCCAGATGGGTCGGCGCAAGACGGGACACAAAGGGGGGAGAACAGTGAGGGGAAACCGCGGCCTTCGTGTTGTCCTGCGCCCAGGGCGGATGGATGCGCTTGCAGTAGGGGGTTACAAGCGTCCGCGTGGGAGAGAGAGAGAGGGAGCGAGAGCCTTATGCGTCGGCCCGTTCTCCCGCGCGGCCAACCTCCCTCGTACGAGAGCCCTGGACCTTCCTTTTATAGGCGTAAGGAGAGGGTCCAGGTGTACAATGGGGGTGTAGCAGTGTGCTAACGTGTCTAGCAGAGAGGAGCTAGAGCCCTAAGTACATGCCATCGTGGCAGTCGGAGAGGTTTTGGCACCTGTTCATGTGATGTCGTGGCCGTCGGAGGAGCGCTGGAGCCCTGCGGAAGTACAGCTGTCGAGGCTGTCGGATCCTTGTTGACGTCTCCTGGCTGTCGTAAGGGGCTGGGAGCTGCCGTCGTCATGGAGCGTGCGGGGTGTCATCATTACTTGTTTGCTGGGGCGAGCCAGATGGGACGCCGGTCTTGTCCCCGTAGCCTGAGCTAGCTAGGGGCAGGGTAATGATGACCCCATGGCGACGTGGTCGGTCTGGACCCGAGTTTGAGCGAGGTGGCGATTCCTTCGAGGTCGAGGTTGAGTCCGAGCCCTAGGGTCGGGCGAGGCGGAGTCCATCGTCTTCGGGAGCCGAGGCCGAGTCCGAGCCCTAGGGTCGGGCGAGGCGGAGTCCATCGTCTTCGGGAGCCGAGGCCGAGTCCGAGCCCTGGGGTCGGGCGAGGCAGAGTTCGTCGTCTTCCGGAGCCGAGGCCGAGTCCGAGCCCTGGGTTCGGGCGAGGCGGATTTCGTCGTCTTCTAAGTCGTGGTTGAGTCCGAGCCCTAGGGTCGGGCGAGGCGAAGTCCTTCTTCCGAGGCCGAGACGGGGGCCGAACCCTGGGGTCGGGCGAGGCGGAGCTTCCTATGTCGCCCGAGGCTGGACTTAGCC
Organism: Zea luxurians; assembly: GCA_029449295.1. Lineage (NCBI taxonomy): Eukaryota > Viridiplantae > Streptophyta > Magnoliopsida > Poales > Poaceae > Zea > Zea luxurians. Next base: position 63,689 of record JAOPSE010000177.1, on the reverse strand, counting down.
GCTGTCAACCTCACTCTGGCGAGTGGCACGACAGTCGGAGCGGGGCAGACGACGCTGTTTTCTTGTCAGGTCGGTCAGTGGAGCGGCGAAGTGACTGCGGTCACTTCGGCTCTGTCGACTGAAGAGCGCGCGTCAGGATAAGATGTCAGGCGATCTTTGCATTAAATGCTCCTGCGATATGGTCGGTTGGTGTGGCGATTTGGCCAAGGTTGCTTCTCTGCGAAGACTGGGCCTCGGGCGAGTCGAAGGTGTGCCCGTTGCTTGAGGGGACCCTCGGGCGAGACGTGAATTCTCCGGGGTCGGCTGCCTTTGCCCGAGGCTGGGCTCGGGCAAGGCGAGATCGTGTCCCTCGAGTGGACTGAGCCTTGACCTTAGTCGCGCCCATCAGGCCTTTGCAGCTTTGTGCTGATGGGGGTTACCAGCTGAGATTAGGAGTCTTGTGGGTACCCCTAATTATGGTCCCCGACATTAATCTAGAGACAAATAGAATAAAATGGAGAGACTAAAAAATAGTCTATAGAAATCAAACACCCCCTTACATGTTGAATCATTCGGCCAGACAACTATAAATGGAAATACAAAAAGTACTGAACACAAGAACGCTTCAGCAAAGATGGACAAACAAAAGCCCTGCCCTTGTTATATTTGGGCAGATAGGATGCGTCGTTGCTATATTTGGATAGCTCTTTGTCTCTGTTACCAAATTTGGCCCAAGCCAACGTACTACTCTCCAGTCCATTCCTCAATTCAGACATTCGTTGCGTCAGTACGAGAAACAGTGAAAAATCGCATACCATAAATAGAAAGCACCCATAATAACACTCATACAGCATCAACATCAAGAGCCAAATACAGGAAATTAAAGCTCTCTAGCTAGCTAGTACTAGTACCACAGCTACTGTACACTTGCATTGGCACCACGAAGCATGGGGAGAGGAAGAATCCAACCGAACAGAGAGCACACCTGTCCCCGTATGGCAGTATCCATCCAACCCTACCCACCTACCCCTACTGTCCTACATAGCAAGCCGTACGGCCAGCCCTTCTTACTGGTCCGTGAAGCAATCAGTACTGGTGGCCTCCAGTGATCTCCGGAGGGCTAGAGGTGTTGGGGCCGGTCGATGGCAGAGAGAGGCATCTGCGCGTACGAACCTACCAGCTCTCGACAGGTTGCGGGTGACTAGATGCGGAAGGGGTCCAGGCGGTTGTCTCCGAGCCGCGAGCGGTAGGCAGCCTTCTTGTAGTCGCCCCATGTGAAGTCCCTGTACAGGCTCTGCTTGCCGTGCCCCAGCAGCTGCGGCAATGGCGCGATCCGCTGCGCCGGCGCCGGTCCCGCGAAGTAGATCATGGACACCCGCGGCTTCAGGCTGTTGGCCACCACCCGGTGCCGCACACTTTTCAGCCTCCCATTCGTCAGGACCTATTATCGCACGCACGACGACGTACAAACCCAGTCAACTCATTGCCTGCTGCATCTGCATCGCCTGTCGTCGTCTCGGCGCATGCCATGAGCATACGGGTGGTTCGTACGCCTTGGAGCGCGCAATGTAACGTGCTACGGGTTATATTATACCTGCAGCGAGTCGCCGACGATGACGAAGAAGGCGTCGCGGTCGGGAGGCACGGGCACCCAGCGCCCGTCGTCGCCGTGGAGCGCCAGCTGCAGGCCCGGCGTGCCGTTGGAGCGCAGCACGGACACCAGCTGCGGGTCCGTGTGCTCGCCGAAGCCGGTGACGCCGCACGAGTCCGGCAGGCGCTGCAGCAGCGGGCACGCAGGGTAGTGGTTGATCCGGAACACCTGGTCGCTCGCCGCGTCGGCCACCATGCCGCTCAGCGCGTCCCTCGGCGCCACGCCGAGCCCCTCCGCCACCGCCTCCAGCACCGACGTCGCCAGGCCCCTCACGGAGGCCACGTACTGGTTCACCGCGTCCCTGCACGCCGGACCGGACCGGACCGGACCATCGTTAGAAACGCACGCGCGTGGGGCGCAATAATGGCTTCGCTGACACTGCATGCATGCTTTGATTGATTGATTGGTTGCCGTACGGTACCGCAGCGAGGATGACGGGACAGGGGAGGCCTTGGACACCGAGGCGTTGCCGTCGAGGGCGAGGAGGAGGTACTCGAGCCACCCCATGTCGCCATTGCGCCCGATGCGCCTGTTCCCGTACCCGAGCGGGCTGGCGGGGCCGCACCCGCACGCGTCCTTGGCCGCCTGCGGCGACGCGAAGAACCTGACGGCCTCGGCCTCCAGCCGGTCCACGACGCCCGCTGGCACGCTGTGGTTGACGACCTTGAAGAAGCCGAAGCGCTCGCACGCGTCCACCACGGCCAGGGCGGCGCCGGGGCTGGAGAGGTCGACGGCCGGCACGCCGGGGAAGGAGGAGGCGTCCCCGGGCTGCGGGGATCGGAGCAGCGAGATTTGGTCGAGCGCCGGCGGCTTCGCGAGGACGACCATTATATATCGCCAAGAAGAAGCAGAGCAATGTACGGCAACAAGCGGAACAGGTGGAGGAGTGCCCGGAGCTCGAGCTCGAGTGCATGTGGTGGCGAACGAAGAAGGCTTCATGGCGCGTATTTATATAGGGGAAGGACGGACGGGGCGCCGGGGCCCCACGCGGCGATACGAAACGAGCGGGGAGGGAGCGAACAACGTTAGTTACGAGCTGTTCATCGTCGTCCCCGTCCCACCTTTCTTGGTCTGTATTTCTGCATCGCGCGTGTTTCTGAACTTTTTATCCCCCTCGGCCGGGCCTTTTGATTTGGGTCGAGCGCGGCAGATCCGAGCTTGATTCGTGGGTGGTGGCAGTAGCGGCGCCCTACGCACGGCCCCCCGGGGGGGAGATATCGCCGACGTGTCCCGACGCGATCCGCCGGTGCTGTGGGGTCGGAGGGCGGGGCGATAAGCGTCCGGGTGCTGTTCATCTCAGATAATGTTTCTGTTGACGGATTCCTGCAAGGGTACAATGACGAGGCGACCTCCATCAGTATGGGATCATGATAGAGCTTTTTGAATAGGCGAGCAGTGTGCATGCAGTGCTTTAGGGCACTCTAAGAGCATCTCCAATAGATTAGTTAAATGGCTCAGCAAGCTAAATTTTAGCTATTCAGCAGCAAAATAACTTTCCAACAGACTAGCCATCCAACTCGCCAAGCTATCCGGCTCTTTAAATTGGCCCCATCTCTAGCCAAATTTGGCTAGCCGCTGACTAACCAAACTAAATAGATAATCTGTTGGAACGAGATGCTATATATAGAATGTAATTTATATGGAGAGGTAATTAGAGTGTCATATAGAGAGTCGAAAATAGAGTGTCTCTTGGAGATGCTCTAATGAACTCAATCGGCCCGCACGCTACTTTGATTCGGCTTTTTTTTTCTAGTTTGTAGATGCCAAAAGCTACCATCGACTGCTAAATGTTTAGCTTTTCAACCCTTTTTTATGATAATTCCTTGAGTATAAACGGTACAAAATCAATATGAACATATAATCGCATAAATTGTCGTGCTAGTGGAAACCTATCACTTTCTAGCCTAAATGTGCACCTTAGGTTTTTTAATGTGTTCTATCTACCCAACCCACAAACAATTTTATTAACAATAAACATCCGAACATATAAACTAGCCTAAGGGTATCTAGGAAAGATAAAGTCATACAAGCAAATAAGGATAGTGGGGCAAGTTAAGGACAAGCTAAGAGATGGCAAACTCATAGAGTTCAGGATGTATCTTATGGTATCAGTTGCCAAAGTTACATCCCTTTGTCAACATAAGAGCTTGACTGAGTTATATTCACGGTCATTAAGCCTACCTCCAATCATGGTGTTAAGCTCGCCACAAAGGCTTTCCATGCAAAAGAAGTGTTGTAAGGCACAAATGCTCACCACCACCACCTGCCTCTTCTAGTAATCTTGGTGCCATTGACTATAAGACTTCTCCAAAAAGGAAGGGCCTACTTATAGATATATCCCTACCATATATCTTCACTACCGAGCTTCTGGTTCAAGCATCACGGGCCCCATTCCCTTCAGTACAAGCTAGAAGGCCAAACTAGAAACATGGTTGGTGTGATCTTGTAAGAATGTGAGCTCCCTAGTTTATAATGATAGTGCTCACAGATAATGAGTGGATAGAGCTATACCAAACTCATTAAACACTAAGACTTAGCCTAGAGCAAAGCACCAATTTTATGGTCTAACTAGCCTAAACACTTTGCAAAAGAACTTTTGGTATCTAAAGCACAAAGAGAAGAGCCTACACTCTCCATACACCTCACTTAGATCTAGCACTCGCCAAGTTGCCAAGCAATGTTGTACATATAGGCACGACATCCAAAACTAGCTACTATTCACAAACTACATTTCTGCATAATGCACCACACCAAAGATTTTGAAATTGTATCATCATAGCTTTCAGATGATGTCACATACACTATCTGTTTGAATTAAATGTTACACACTTGTTGTGAGCATTGGAGCTTTGGAATAGTAGCACCATAGATTTGGAACGGTGAAAACTAGCCATTGGATGAGTGCATGTCACTTTAACCTCCAATGCTCATCTGAGTTCAATCACTCGAGTTTTGTTGTGGGTAGTGAAGCTCTTCATGTTGCTCAGTTTTTAGTATGATACACTTTCGTATGTGGGTGTAACCTTTTGCTCTAAGCAACAAATTTGTTGATCTTAGACTTTAAGAAAACCTAATGAAGAGTTCCACAACTTCGAACTAATTCTATGCCAATTCGAGTTTTGGTTAGACCAAAAAAGTCACCAAAGTTTAGCATCGAAGATTTCTGTTGCTCTTTTTTCAACACGACGTAGTTTTCATGTTTTGCATGTAACTTGTTGATCTAAACTCAAAGTTTGATGGTCTTGGACTTCTTTAAAAAACTAATGAAGGGCTCTATAACTTTGGGCTAATTCCAAATAAAGTTGGCAGATCCAAAATAATGAGATAAGACTAGTTCATTCATCTCGTTGTCCTAGCTTCGATTGCATTAGTTTCTTTGTTTAGGCTTTATCTACTTGATGTATTGAACTGGACGAGAGTCTTGGGCTCCATACTTGATGTATTGAACTACACGCAAGTCTTCCAAGGTCTTCATAATAGCTTAGCATCCTTGCTTGAGGTGTTGATCACTTCATCTTCATATTGCTTTTGTCTAAATCTATTGCCGCATGCCTTCAACTAAATACCCCATACACTAGTAGAAATCATTGGTCGAAATGATCACATTGTCACTCAATTACCAAAGTCACCGGTAAAAATCACATATGGCCCTAGCTAGGAGCCATTTCCCTTCTAGAACATATAGGAAAGCTTGGTTCAAGTTGAAAGCGGGTTGCTCAAGGTACTACTTGGAAGCCATAATCTTCCTAGTTTGGCCATTATGTCATCAATTTGAAAGCTTGTTAAGCCCCCCTTCTTCTCTTTCTTCCTCAAAGTTGGATTTCGCTAAGTGGTGAAGTCTAATGTGAACCAACAGTTGTAGATGGCGGGAGATACTGGAGTGGCTACACACACCACAAGGCTAAAGATTATTGACAAGTCATGCTACTAAGTGTGACGGAACCTCCCAAGTAATCAGGCCCACCTACAGTTGTCCTTGTCTAACAGACATCAGACACCCTGTAGATGTTCCTAAGTTACTTGGCAAGCTCGGTATCTTTCCTTACCTCACCAGGAACGTTTCACCCGTCTTGCAGACATTACAGATCATCGGAGATAAAGATATGCGGAAGCGATTACATAATCTTACATTTATTTCCAAAGTAAGCTCAAGTTAAGTTATTACAGACCAGTTCTAAAAGTGAGTGCATAAAAGTAATAATTATACAAACCAGGGAGACACAAACCTCTCCCGAAGAACTAAAAACAAAAGATCTTAAGTGGAGGACTGAGTCCTCCCGCACTTCATTCCTGTTTCTCTTCGTTGGGAACCACCTTAGCACAGAAGCAGCAAAAATCTGCTACTTCCCCACCTAAAAACAACAAAGGGATAAACCCTGAGTATGGAATTACTCAGCAAGTCTTACCCGACTAAGGAAAAGACTCTCAAGGGTATGCTGGGTAAGAAGGAGTCAAGGAGAGGCTTTAGCAAAAATCAACTTATACTTTTGCAAAAGTTGCTTACTAAGGTGAGTCCTTACTTTCAATCTTTTAATGCCATATTAAGTATTAATAGACTCCATTTGCATCTAGTCTAATTTCTCATCACATCAAGACAACATTATTTTTGTCCATAATTTTCACATCCTGACTCTAGGTTGCAGGGAAGTGACCAAGTCTTCATAACCGCGAAGGTACGGCGATCCGAATCGATTATACTCAGCTGAGGATCTCCAATCACACGACATATGTAGCACTTAACCCTTGCATATGTCAACCCGCCACCGGGGTTCTTAAGACCGGATCAGGTTCACGCAAACCGAGAGCACAGATACACCACCGTCCAGCCTCTTGCCACGGAGGGTACACGCTACTCTCGCCACCGCTCCACTCCCATTTCGTGTTATCTTATTCCGGCCTTAGTCTGCCCGAGGCAAGGCTTACCCATGACGAGGCATGTGACCAGTTAAAGGGTCCTCGGTCAGCACGCCTACATACGCGTTAATCCTTAACCAACCTGGGTAGAACATCACCTGTTCCTACCCCCAAGTCTCCATTTGAGTATTTCCATCCTTAGGATTGTGTCTGTTCCTTAGGAGGAAAGAGCATCTCAGGGAACTTTGCAGTAAGATCCCACTATTGCTCCAAATGAAAATATTCTTGTGGGTAGAAGCCATCCTCTCCATGGTTAAATTGAGGACAACCTCTATCCACAAGATCTAAGCAAGGCTAAGCATTTTTGCAAATCATACTTTTGATACTTCACAGAAGTATCTAAACAGGTATGGATATCAAGGAAAGTAATGCATCAAAGGTTTTCAGGTAACTCCTATAAACTTAATGCACATTTCACTAGACTTAAAGTGTGCGAAAAGTATTTAAAAACATCAAGGGAGGTGGCAAATGCACCGGGGCTTGCCTTTGTTATCAGAGGTGTCTGGCTCGGATCCACAGATATCAAAATAAAAGCAGTTATCTGCCTGGGGATCAGAGGTGGGTGGTATCCCTTCTTCAAGAACTTCTTCTTCTTCTTCTTGCTCTAAAATAATCATATACATGCATAAGAATGGATGTCATGGAATGCTCATGAGGATGCAAAGATAGCATAAACTTATTAGTTATGTCTTGAATACAACTTTCCTTCACGGTACTCCGAGAACCTAGGGTTTCCGGAGTCAGTAAAGGAGTTCATGGAGCAGGGGGGTGGTTTTGGGTTTAGTGATCAAACAAGGTTCAAATCAAACCAAACTCTACCCATGGCTTCTAAATAATGTGAAAAGCTCACATAAAAAGTTTGGGAAATTTAGGACTTATTATTTATTTTCTAAAAATCCAGAATCAATAGTTTAGGCTATTTTAAATATCCTAAAATTCCCTATTCCAACTAAAAATCATAAAACTATTTTTCTTAAATACTATGGAAAATAACAAGCCTAGGAAAATTGGTCTCACAATTTTAGGATTTTTCTACAGTTTCCTACAAATTTCCCAAGCTTCACTGAAAAAGAAAAAGAAAAACATTAAACAGCTCTGGGCCGAATCTAGCCCAACAAGCCCAGGCCCAGGGAGAACCGCGTCCGCGCTCAGGCAGTTTTGCAGAAAAGGCCTCGCGTTTCTGGCTAAACAGAGATCGGTCCTTTCACTATTGTTTCGAGTCACTGACGACTTGCAGAAAGGTCCTCAAGCTTCTGTTTCTTTCCCGCGATAGCCCCTGACCACGCCGCGCCATGGATTCTTCCCGGCGTGACCCGTACTGGACATGGCCGGCGAGGAATGCTCAAGCTAACGGTCGGGGAGTCTCTACGGACCTAAGGCGACCTAAGAACGGCGCTCAATTTTGAACGGTGCTCCAAGAAATTGTTCTGCCCACGCACAGGGCGGAAACTGGGGCGTCGAGCTCGCGTTCCCGTACAACCACGGCCGGACCGAGCAAACGGACGCCACCGAGAGCAACACGAGCATGCATAGGCACGAAAACGATACTCGAATCGATTGGCGACGTACCAGAACGAGCTGGCCACGGGGAGGCTAGTTTTCACGGCGGCGGAGATCGATTTGGGGGAAACGTGGAATTGGAGCTCGTCGGTGAACTACTGGGAGCAATACTGGACGTCGAGGTTCTGGATAAAGTTACGAAGCTAACGGTGGGCTCAATTTATGGGGAGCGACGGCGGCGGCGATCAATTTGAGAAGGTTGTGCTGGCGGTCGGAGAGGTAGACGAGCTCAGTACGGGGAAAAGCGGCTTTCACCGTGGCAGTAGCTCCGGTGATCGCCGGGCATGCAATTGGTGAGTCACGGCGATGCAGTGGCGAGGTTTGGACACGCGGCGGACCCAGAGACGGCTCAACGGCGACGAGCCCCTTTAACCACGGGCGGTGAGCCAGGGGAGGGGTACCGCGGCTGACCGGGTGGCTTCCAGCTCACCGGCGGCGAGGAGTCCTACTGGGCTGTGCTTATCCGAGGACCACGGCGCACGAATCCCGGTGACCAATGATCAACGGTGGCAGGCCACCGGCGGCGAGCAAGCAGTGCTGGCGTCCTGATCCGTTTGACTACTGTACCATCAGAACTCCTCATCAGAGCGACTGACAGTCCATCTTAGAGTCCAATTTTCTCAAATTTTTGTGTGAAAGCTATGCCAACTCTCTGTAGTAAAGTTTTAGAGCTACAAACCAGCTACAATCCAACTATAGGACTTGAACACATTTGAGCACAGGATCCAAATCAAAATCGAGCTCAAAGTTCACCTCATAGCACTGCAACTCTGAATTTCAGCTTCAAACAGTCTGACAGCCAAACTTTGAGCTGGATTATCTCCAATATTTTCTTAACAACTCTGCTCCCACTCTTAAGCAAAGTTGTTCTCCTATAATTGGGCTACAATTTTGATGTGGTGACCTAGGGCAAAAACCCTATGCTTTGAAAGTTACAAAGCCCCAAAGTTGGGCCAAAACTTTGAAATTTCAGACTTAGTTTAGAACTCAATAGGGTCCATTTTGCAAATAAGTCCAAAACCAAGGGTTTTGCTTGTAAATCTCCTCAAATGTGGACCAAATGACTTTATGGTTTAAAACATACTAGTTTTTACACTTTAGTCCACCTGTGCATCAATTTTGCACATAGGTCCCTAGGGTTTGGACTATGGGTTTTCCAGGGTTCTATTTAAGATCTTTGATATCCCAGGGGTATAAATGTGATTCAATTTGTGTTTGGGGATATTTTATAACTTTTCTCACAAGCCCTAAAGTTTTTCTCAACTTAGGTTAAGTTTTACCCCTTTAACCACTATTTAGGGTTAAGTCCTTAAACCAGGGTCCTATTTGTAAAACAGTAAAACAATACAACTTGTTTGAAATTTTTGCCTAGTGAATGCACTCTAGGTGTGTCAAACATATGCAATGCCCATACTCATGATGCCATGCTCAAGTTTTAGTTATAGTAACACCAGGGGTGTTACACTAAGGTCATGTTCCAAAATTCTAAAACTCATAGTTAGCATCTAAATTTAGCTGAGAGGTTTAGAACAAGTCAGCTAATTCTTAGATATACCTCTCAAATAGTCATCAGTTGTTAGCTGCTCCAACCTAGTTAATAACGTATTAGCTGACTAACAAATATGTTTAGAGGTTTGGAATAAGGCGAGTAGAGCTTGAGAAAATGACCAATGCTAGAGTTATCAATCGGCGTGAAGGCAAAATCATATATATGACAATAACGTTTGAGTAGGGGTGGTAATAGATTGCGATCGAAATGTTTCTTTACGGTTTGTTTTATTGGCTGGGAATCCGGCCGGTACGTGATGCACTGCGTTGTTGGCGGCGCTAGCTCATGAGACCCGCGTCATTGACTCATGGCCATGCCGCGCGAGCCTAGCTAGTAGAGGCTAGAGCCACGTCCTCGTCGCCTATAGGAGGCGATGCGTGGCTTTCATCCGAGCTGGGGGCCTGCCTGCACAGGGGTGTGCCTGCGTGCGTGTGCGCTGCACCGCGCGTTGCGCGGTGGTCCAGGACCAGGTCCATCCCGGCTAGGCCCGAGGTCGCGACTTCACCGCGCGCGCGCGCTCTCCCGCCGTCCTTGCCTTGCCGACTAGGCAGGCAGCCCCGGTGCCGGTGGTCGGCAGCGGCAGCTCGATGGATTGGATCAGCGTCAGCGGCTGCTTTCCTTTCGTGTGGGGGCGGCTGGAGGAGGAGGAGGCATCTATCGGGCATCCGGAATCGGCCGCCGCTGTCACGCGACGGGATCTATCTCGGTAGCTAGCTAACCAGCTACTGTGCGACCGACCGACCGGCGACGTGGCCGCGGGATCCGTTGCACAAACGGTATCGGGACTGTGAGCAAAAGGGGTTCCTGTACAGCAGAGGATCGATGCCCTTGCCCCTTGCTTGCTTGCCTGCCCTCCCGGCTGGGATTGTTTTTATATGCAGGGTATTGTGAAGAAGGGAAGGGACAGGCTCCAACTCTCCAAGTCGGTAGGAGAGTACTTTCCTGCCGGGTGCTCTCACTCCGACTATTCCACCCGGCCCGTCGTTTCTGCAATTTTTTTTCTATTTTAGAACGTGAGAGGCATTAGCGGATCATTGGAATTGAATTTCATTTTAATAATAATAACTTGAGCATATATCAATTAAGATAATTCGATTTTATACAAAATATATTTGTATACTATTATTAGCAAGATGTCGAAGATATTTATATGCTACATTTTTACTATAGAGCAGTGAGACGAATAATGTCATGTAAGTTACAGAGTAGAAACAAATTCTACTAATGCATAAAACTATTTCTCATCCTCCGCCATATGAATTTGAGATAGTCTTATATCTGAACTTTGGAAAGTTGTGGAATGTTAAATTTCAAACTAAATAAGTTACTTTATTGAGTGAATTACAATTCCTCTAAAATGATGGGATCCAAACGCCTGATTAAAGGAGTTAATACTTTCTAATTCAGAAATTAACTACAATTCAAAAAGAGAAGAAATAAAATAAACTCAACAATTCTTAGACCTCAGAAAACCGGCTCAGGCTGGTTTTACTATTTTATGCCTGAAAAATAAGATGTTGTTGCTATAGCTACAGCTAGCTCATTTCTCTCTCTCTCTCTCAATAACTATAGCGACAACAGCGGTGACTTGGGCGTGTTTGGTTTGTCTTTTTGCTTTGATTTTTGTCCATTAAAAACTAAATCAAAGGACGAGATCCAGAAAGCATCTTTCTCTAAAATCCAACTTTTTTATAGTGTAAAACTGAAAGCAATACTATACCTACTTTTAACGACTTTCGGATAGAGCTGTGAATATATATCTATACTACTTATTAAGGCTGCAAGGGTAGCCTGCCTCCCTTGCGTTCTGCCGTTAGACAAACTCAGCCGCCCATTCTATCCTTCTGTGATCTAAGTCGTACGATCCCACACAACAGTCCCACTCCCCGATCCTGCCCACCAGCCCCGAAGCCGTCGCGCAACTGCCTCGCTCGCGAGGCGCCCCTCCCTCCCCCGAACATGAGCTCGTGCCGCCGTCCTCCTGCTGCCCAAATCTGCGCCGCCGCCATCCTCCCCCTACCCTGCTCGCGATCTATGAGATGAGACGGTTGCCGCCCTCTACTCCTTTTAATCGTGTGTCACGCGCTTCGCGTTCTCTCCCCACGTGGTCGCTTCCCGGCTTGTGGTCGTCAAGCCCCATACAGGTTTTTGTGCATCAGAGCTCTGCGGTTTCACCCTTCTCCATCCTCATCTCGGCTACGGCCTCACCATAGTTTCAGGTATACAAGCCACAAGCCACCACCCTACTCGCTCTCAGGTTTCTTATCATCGGCTGGCTCCTATGGAAGGCGGTGTGGGGGCTCCGATGTCTAAATTTGGGTGGGGAATGTGTTTGGGAAGGGTTGGTGGTGCCTGATGTACATTAGGATGGAGTCTGGTGGCCTTGGCCGGTGTTTGGCATCACCTGGTGGCGAGTGGGATGCCCCTGTGTGCTTGCCGCTGGAGCATTGGGGAAGAAAGGTGGGGTTGGGTGAGAGGAGATACCACATACATGCAGCCATTCCCTAGCATGACGTTGGACATTTATTTCAAAAGAAGGTGGAAGAACACATACACTTTGAAGTCCAATTTCTTCCTAACCTTTTTAGGACTTTCAGGGAACACTTGGGATTGAAAAACAAATACATTGTTACAGCATAACTCTGCGGATTCAAATTTGAACAATGTTATGTTGTTAACTCTTTCTTATCTTTTGCAGAGTGTTATTACTTGCTAAAGGCACTGCCATATACAAATCTTTTCTTGTGCCATTTTTTGATCTTATTTGATACCAGTGTTTATTATCTTCCTTTGTCTGCAATACAATATGGATGCTTCTTATTTTTGGTGAAAGTACTATATTATGCCTAATTATTTTATGTTACCAACAACCATATCTAGGGGTGACTATGGTTAGTGGATTACTTTTCTTGCTCTGTTGATGCGTCTATTTTTCTTCTTTGTGGGTAGAGTTGCAAACATGGTTCACATATGAGTACTTTTTAGATTTTTTATGTCTGCTAATAATCAAATTTGTGGTCCAAGTCCACCCTTTCCCTTTCAAACCGCCTTTGAGACTAAATCAAGCAAACTCAAGCACACAGTTAGTCTCAAAGGGTCAAGTTGTAGCACATCTTCCCCTAAATATGTGCATCACTTGCAAAAGGACTTGTGAGGTTCGGGGAGTGTTTGTACAACTTGAGCACCACAAGTAAACAACAAAATGCATAAGGAACATGATCAAAGCATAAACACATGTATGCTATAAATCAATCCAAGTTCCGCGAATCTAAGACATTTAGCTCACTACGCAGCCTGCAAAAGGTCTTCTCATCTAAAGGCTTAGTAAAGATATCGGCTAGCTGGTTCTCGGTGCTAACATAAAACACTTCGATATCTCCCTTTTGCTGGTGGTCTCTCAAAAAGTGATGCCGGATGTCAATGTGCTTTGTGCGGCTGTGCTCAACAGGATTTTCCGCTATGCGGATAGCACTCTCATTGTCACATAGGAGTGGGACTTTGCTCAGATTGTAGCCAAATAGTTGCGCGCAACATACTCGGCCTCAGCGGTGGATAGGGCAACAGAAGTTTGTTTCTTATAATTCCATGACACCAGGGACCTTCCTAAGAATTGGCACGTCCCCGATGTACTCTTCCTATCGACCTTACATCCAGCATAGTCGGAGTCTGAATATCCAATCAAGTCAAAGTTAGACCCCTTTGGATACCAGATCCCGAAGCAAGGCGTAGTGACTAAATATCTAAGGATTCGCTTCACGGCCACAAGGTGACACTCCCTTGGATCAGATTGAAATCTAGCACACATGCATACGCTAAGCATAATATCCAGTCTACTAGCACATAAATAAAGTAAAGACCCTATCACTGACCGGTATGCCTTTTGATCAACGGACTTACCTCCTTTGTTGAGGTCGGTGTGTCCGTCGGTTCCCATCGGAGTCTTTGCGGGCTTGGCGTTCTTCATCCCAAACCGCTTTAGCAAGTCTTGCGTGTACTTCGTTTGGGAGATGAAGGTGCCGTCCTTGAGTTGCTTCACTTGGAACCCAAGGAAGTAGTTCAACTCGCCCATCAATGACATCTCGAATTTTTGTGTCATCACCCTGCTAAACTCTTCACAAGACTTTTGGTTAGTAGAACCAAATATTATGTCATCGACATAAATTTGGCACACAAAAAGATCACCATCGCAAGTCTTAGTGAAAAGAGTTGGATCGGCTTTCCCAACCTTGAAAGCATTAGCAATTAAAAAGTCTCTAAGGCATTCATACCATGCTCTTGGGGCTTGCTTCAGTCCATAGAGCGCCTTAGAGAGCTTACACACGTGGTCGGGGTACCGTTCATCCTCGAAGCCAGGGGTTGCTCCACGTACACCTCCTCCTTGATTGGCCCGTTGAGGAAGGCGCTCTTCACATCCATTTGGAACAACCTGAAAGAATGGTGAGCGGCATATGCTAGCAAAATACAAATAGACTCTAGCCTAGCCACAGGAGCAAAAGTCTCCTCAAAGTCCAAACCTGCGACTTGGGCATAACCTTTTGCCACAAGTCGAGCCTTGTTCCTTGTCACTACCCCGTGCTCGTCTTGTTTGTTGCGGAACACCCACTTGGTTCCCACAACATTTTGCTTAGGACGAGGCACCAGTGTCCAAACTTCATTACGCTTGAAGTTGTTGAGCTCTTCCTGCATGGCCAATACCCAGTCCGGATCTAGCAAGGCCTCTTCTACCCTGAAAGGCTCAATAGAAGAGACAAAAGAGTAATGCTCACAAAAATTAACTAATCTAGAACGGGTAGTTACTCCCTTGCTAATGTCACCCAAAATTTGGTCGACGGGATGATTCCTTTGAATCGTCGCGCGAACTTGGGTTGGAGGTGCTAGTTGTGCTTCTTCCTCCATCAATGATCATCTTGTGCTCCCCCTTGATCACATGCCTCCTCTTGTTGAATTTGTTCATCGTCTTGAGTTGGGGGATGCACCATTCTTGAGGAAGAAGGTTGATCTTGCTCCTCGAGTTCCTGTGGTCGCACATCACCAATTGCCATGGTGCGTATTGCGGCCGTTGGAACGTCTTCTTCATCTACATCATCAAGATCAACAACTTGCTCTCTTGGAGAGCCATTAGTCTCATCAAATACAACGTCACTAGAGACTTCAACCAAACCCGATGATTTGTTGAAGACCCTATACGCCTTTGTATTTGAGTCATAACCTAACAAAAACCCTTCTATAGCTTTGGGAGCAAACTTAGAATTTCTACCTTTCTTCACTAGAATATAACATTTGCTCCCAAATACACGAAAGTAAGATACATTGGGTTTGTTACCGGTTAGAAGCTCATACGAAGTCTTCTTGAGGAGGCGATAAAGATACACCCGGTTGATGGCGTGACAAGCTGTGTTCACGACTTCCGACCAAAAGCACTCGAGCGTCTTGAACTCTCCAAGCATTGTCCTCGCCATATCGATGAGCGACCTGTTCTTCCTCTCTACCACAGTATTTTGCTGTGGTATGTAGGGAGCGGAGAACTCGTGCTTGATCCCTTCCTCCTCAAGGTACTCCTCCACTTGAAGGTTCTTGAATTCGGACCCGTTGTCGCTTCTTATCTTCTTCACCTTGAGCTCAAACTCATTTTGAGCTCTCCTTAGGAAGCGCTTGAGGGTCCCTTGGGTTTCAGATTTATCCTGCAAAAAGAATATCCAAGTGAAGCGGGAAAAATCATCAACTATAACAAGACCATACTTACTTCCTCCTATGCTTAGATAGGCGACGGGTCTGAAGAGGTCCATGTGAAGCATCTCCAACGGTCTTGATGTGGTCATCACATTTTTGGTATGATGAGAGCTTCCCATTTGTTTTCCTGCTTGACAAGCTGCACAAGGTCTATCTTTTTCGAAAGTAACATTAGTTAGACCTATCACGTGTTCTCCCTTTAGAAGCTTGTGAAGGTTCTTCATCCCCACATGTGCTAAGCGGCGATGCCACAGCCAGCCCATGCTAGTCTTAGCAATTAAGTATGCATCTAGACCGGCCTCCTCTTTTGCAAAATTAACTAAATAAAGTTTGTCGTCTAGTACACCCTTAAAAGCTAATGAACCATCACTTCTCCTAAAGACAGACACATCTACATTTGTGAATAAACAGTTATATCCCATATTACAGAGTTGACTCACAGACAACAAGTTATATCCAAGCGACTCAACTAAAAACACATTAGAAATAGAGTGCTCGGATGAAATAGCAATTTTTCCTAATCCTTTCACCTTGCCTTGGTTCCCATCACCGAATATTATTGAATCTTGGGGATCCTTGTTCTTGACGTAGGAAGAGAACATCCTCTTTTCCCCCGTCATGTGGTTTGTGCATCCGCTGTCGATAATCCAGCTTGTACCCCCGGATGCATAAACCTGCAAGGCAAATTTAGGCTTGGGTCTTAGGTACCCAACTCTTGTTGGGTCCTACAAGGTTAGTGACAATATCCTTAGGGACCCAAATGCAAGTTTTATCTCCCTTGCATTTTGCCCCTAATTTCCTGGCAATCACCTTTCTATCCTTTCTACAAATTGCAAAGGAAGCATTGCAAACATGATAAATTGTAGAAGGTTCATTAATCTTCCTAGGAACATGAGCAACATTTCTCCTAGGCATATGATGAATGACATTTCTCCTAGACATATCTCTACCATGCATATAAGAGGAACTAGAAGCAATCATAGCATGAGAATTAAAAGCATCATAACTTCTATTAATATTCCTAGATTGTCTCCTATCATGATACATGAAAGCATGGTTCTTTTGAGCACTATTAGCCATAGGGGCCTTCCCTTTCTCCTTGATGGAGATGGAAACCTTATGGCTTGTTAAGTTCTTGACTTCCCTCTTGAAGCCAAGACCATCCTTAATTGAGGGATGTCTACCGATCATGTAGGCATCCCTTGCAAATTTTATTTTATCAATTTCACTCTTGCTAGTCTTAAGTTGGTCATTAAGACTAGCCAATTCATCATTCAATTTAGAAATTGAAACTAGGTGTTCACTACAAGCATCAACATCAAAATCTTTACACCTATTACAAATTGTAACATGTTCTACACAAGATGTTGATTTATTTGCTATTTCTAACTTAGCATTCAAATCATCATTTATGCTCTTTAAGCTAGAAATAGAGTCATGGCATGTAGACAATTCACTAGAAAGCATTTCATTCCTTTTAATTTCTAAAGCAAGGGATTTTTGTGCCTCTACAAACTTATCATGTTCTTCATACAAAAGATCCTCTTGCTTTTCTAATAACCTATTCTTATCGTTCAAGGCATCAATTAATTCATTAATTTTATCAACCTTGGTTCTATCTAGGCCCTTGAATAAACATGAATAATCTATTTCATCATCACTAGACTCATCCTCACTTGAAGAAGCATAAGTAGTATTCCGAGTACATACCTTCTTCTCCTTCGCCATGAGGCATGTGTGACGCTCGTTGGGGAAGAGGGCCGATTTGTTGAAGGCGGTGGCGGCGAGTCCTTCGTTGTCGGAGTCAAACGATGAACAATTCGAGTCCCACTCCTTGCCAAGGTGTGCCTCGCCCTTAGCCTTCTTGTAAGCTTTCTTCTTTTCCCTCTTGTTCCCTTGTTCCTGGTCACTATCATTATCGGGACAGATAGCGATAAAATGACCAACCTTACCACATTTGAAGCATGAGCGCTTCCCCTTTGTCTTGTTCTTGTTAGTCTGCCCCTTGCGTCCCTTTAGCGCCGTCTTGAAGCGCTTGATGATGAGGGCCATCTCTTCATCATTTAGCCCGGCCGCCTCAACTTGCGCCACCTTGCTAGGTAGCGCCTCCTTGCTCCTCGTTGCCTTGAGAGCAATGGGTTGAGGCTCATGGATTGGACCGTTCAACGCGTCGTCCACGTATCTCGCCTCCTTGATCATCATTCTCCCGCTCACAAACTTCCCAAGTACTTCTTCGGGTGACATCTTGGTGTACCTAGGATTTTCACGAATATTGTTCACAAGATGTGGATCAAGGACAGTAAAAGACCTTAGCATTAGGCGAACGACGTCGTGGTCCGTCCATCGCGTGCTTCCATAGCTCCTTATTTTGTTGATGAGGGTCTTGAGCCGATTGTATGTTTGGGTTGGCTCCTCTCCCCTTATCATTGCAAATCTCCCAAGCTCACCCTCCACCAACTCCATCTTGGTGAGCATGGTGACGTCGTTCCCCTCATGTGAGATCCTGAGGGTGTCCCAGATCTGCTTGGCATTGTCCAAGCCGCTCACCTTATTGTACTCTTCCTTGCACAAAGATGCTAAAAGAACAGTAGTAGCTTGTGCATTTTTATGGATTTGTTCATTTATAAACATAGGACTATCAGTACTATCAAATTTCATTCCACTCTCAACAATCTCCCATATGCTTGGATGGAGAGAGAACAAGTGACTACGCATTTTGTGACTCCAAAATCCGTAGTCCTCCCCATCAAAGTGTGGAGGTTTGCCAAGAGGGATGGAAAGCAAATGTGCATTTGAACTATGCGGAATACGAGAATAATCGAAAGAGAAGTTTGAGTTAATCGTCTTCTTTTTCTCGTAGTCGTTGTCATCGTCCTTTTGGGAAGAAGAGGACTCGTCACTGTCGTCGTAGTAGACGATTTCCTTGATGCGCCTTGTCTTCTTCTTATTCCCATCTTTACGTTTGTGGCCCGAGCCCGAGTCGGTAGGCTTGTCATCCTTCGGCTCGTTGACGAAGGACTCCTTCTCCTTATCATTGATCACAATCCCCTTGCCCTTAGGATCCATCTCTTCGGGCGGTTAGTCCCTTTCTTGAAGAGAACGACTCTGATACCAATTGAGAGAACCTAGAGGGGGGGTGAATAGGTGATCCTGTAAAACTTGAAAACTTAAAGCCACAAAACTTGATTAAGTGTTAGCACAATAATGCCAAGTGGCTAGAGAGGAGTCTTAGCGAAACACAATAACCACAAGGATATCAACACAGAGAGACACAGTGGTTTATCCCGTGGTTCGGCCAAGTAGAAAACTTGCCTACTCCACGTTGTGGCGTCCCAACGGACGAGGGTTGCAATCAACCCCTCTCAAGCGGTCCAAAGACCCCACTTGAATACCACGGTGTTTTGCTTTGCTTACTTTATCCCGCTCGCGAGGAATCTCCACAACTTGGAGTCTCTCGCCCTTACACTTTGATGTTCACAAAGAAGCACGGAGTAAGGGAGGGATGAGCAACGCACACAAGACACAAAATCAGAGTGACAACACGCACACAAGTCGCAACAAGAGCTCACAACACAACCTGACGAGTTCACAACTCAAATAGAGCTCTAGATGCTATCACAAAGAATCAAATGCGCGGAATCGAAGTCTTGGTGCTTAGGAATGCTTAGAGAATGCTTGGATTGCTCCTCCATGCGCCTAGGGGTCCTTTTTATAGCCTCAAGGCAACTAGGAGCCGTTGAGAGCATTCCAGGAAGGCAATTCTTGCCTTCTGTCGCCTGGCGCACCGGACAGTCCGGTGCACCACCGGACATTGTCCGGTGCGGATTTCTTTTCTTATTTGGCGAAGCCGACCGTTGAAGATTCAGAGCCATTGGCGCACCGAACACTGTCCGGTGCACACCAGATAGTCCGGTGCCCCCTTCTAGCCGTTGGCTCGGCCACGTGTCCCGCGCGGATCGCACGGCCGACCGTTAGCCCGACCGACCGTTGGCTCACCGGACAGTCCGGTGCACCACCGGACAGTCCGGTGAATTATAGCCATACGTCGTTAATCATCTCCCGAGAGCGACGAGTTCGCCTATGAATGGCTCACCGGACAGTCCGGTGCACCACCGGACAGTCCGGTGATTTATAGCCGTACACCGTCGTCGAAGTCCCAAGAGCAGCAAGTTCGCCACAGCCAGCCTGGCGCACCAGACACTGTCCGGTGCACCACCGGACAGTCCGGTGCACCCAGACTGAGCAGACTTTGGCTGAACGAGCCAAGTCATCTCTAAATTGATTTCTCCTGTTTCCAGCACTTAGACACAATATATTAGTTCTTAAAACAATGTACTAAGTTTAGAAACATACCTTTAATCTTGATTTGCACTTAGTCCATCACTTGGCATAGATTAACACTCAAGCACTTGTGTTGGACACTAAATCACCAAAATACTTAGAAATGGCCCAAGGGCACATTTCCCTTTCAGTTTTACTCAACTCCATTGTTGTGCTGCCATTCTTACTAATGGATGGGGGTTCCCCTTTTTTGTTGTTTGGAAACAGAGATTGTCTTGGTATGGTGATGCATAAGAGGAAACACATTCATATGAGCCGTAACTGATATAGGATGATGCTTCTTCAACTGTGGATTATGATGGTTTGCATAGCTCTACCCGATCATGTATTTTTCATCAATTGCTTGTTGTTTATGCAGATCAGGAAAATCAGTGAGTATGGTTTTATGAGAATCCACTTCTGACACATCTTGTTTTTGTTGTTTTATAGGTTAAAACTAGAGACTTATTACGAAAATATCCAATCCTTGCTATCAACATATGAGGACATTATTGTCAAAGTAGGCACCATATCTTTTAACCAAAAATCATATGCTCCATCACTTAGTACATTTCATGAAATCACCCTAGCATGGATTCATATGACATCACCTGTGTGCCACATGGATATTACCTATTTCTCAGTTGCTTCATTTTTTTCATAATATGCAGTTGTAATGTAATATGCATAGCTCTTCCTACATAGATTCTATCAAGTTCATTAATTTGTGTAATTCTGAATGAGACCTTTTTATGCTACTGCAGCGTCTGTGACCATAAATGATTATTTCAACACGACCTTACTCTAGGAGTGGAGCTATCTATATGAAGACTGTAGGTAGAGGCAATTGGCTAATATATAGTGTACAAGTTCAGTTTCTAGGGTCGTAGCAACAGGGTTCAATGACGTGTGTTTGATAGGGCAATTGCTGATGATGAGTGAAAGGGAAATAGGCTTACACCTTTTCCTAAATAAATTTTGGTGGTTGAATTTCCCAACACAAATAATTGGACTAACTAGTTTGCTCTAGTCTATAAGTTTTACAGGTGCCAAAGGTTCACAATAGACCAATAAAAATACCAAGAAAGGGTTCAAACAGAGAGAGCTAAAGAAATCCCAAAGGCACCCTGGTCTGGCGCACCGGACTGTCCGGTGTGCCACCGGACAGTGTCTGGTGCACCACCGGACAGTGTCCGGTGTACCAGGGAACTCGACGCTGAACTCCTCACCTTCGGGAAAATCAGAGGGCGCTCCGCTATAATTCACTGGACCATCCGGTGAGGCACCGGATAGTGTCCGGTGGCGCACCGGACTGTCCGGTGTGCCAGCGGAGCAACGGCTACTTCAAGCGCAACGGTCGACTGCAACGCATTAAATGCGTGCCAGCGCGCGCAGAGGTCAGAGCACGTGCAGTTGGCGCACCGGACAGTCTACAGGAGATGTCCGGTGCACCACCGGACAGCTCAGAGGCCCCACCAGTCAGAGCTCCAACAGTCGAACCCTAACTGCCGGGTGACGTGGCTGGCGCACCGGACAGTGTCCGGTGGCGCACCAGACTATCCAGTGCGCCCGTCGACAGCAGCCTCCACCAAACGGCTAGTTTGGTGGTTGGGGCTATAAATACCCCAACCACCCCACATTCAATGGCATCCAAGTTTCTACACTTCTACACCTTACAAGAGCTATAACATTCAATACAAGACACACCAAAGAGATCAAATCCTTTCCCAACTCCACACAAAGCTTTAGTGATTAGAGAGAGTGATTTGTTGTGTTCATTTGAGCTCTTGCACTTGGATTGCTTCTTTTTTGTCTCATTCTTCTTGTGATCAAACTCAATTGTAATCAAGGCAAGAGACACCAATTGTGTGGTGGTCCTTGCGGGGACTTTGTGTCCCGTGTGATTGAGAAGAGAAGCTCACTCAGTCTAAGTGACTGTTTGAGAGAGGGAAAGGGTTGAAAGAGACCCGGTCTTTGTGACCACCTCAATGGGGAGTAGGTTTGCAAGAACCGAACCTCGGTAAAACAAATCCTTGTGTCTCATTCCTTATTTGCTTGCGATTTGTTTTTCACCCTCTCTCTCGGACTCGATTATATTTTTAACGCTAACCCGGCTTGTAGTTGTGATTAACTTTGTAAATTTCAGTTTCACCCTATTCATCCCCCTCTAGGCGACTTTCAATGAGCATATGATGAGGGTGGAGTTCCATTGTTGGTTTAAGCTAGAGCCAACTTCTAAAGTCTGGTCATGTGTCTTGATATGTTACCTCTTTCTTATTTCATTTCATGAGAAGGGATTGTTTTTCGTTCCTTGAATTGTACTTGGAGGTAATCATGAATAAATGTTTTAACATAGTTGTTCAACTTTTTATAATGTTTGTTCAATACCAGTTCATTCTATTTGAGTCGGTATATTTATAATAATATTACATATTTATATTGTCAATATAATATTAGTGTTACAGTGATATTTTATCACATAGATTTTGTATACCATAGTGATGTTTTTATTCCATTATATATGTTTTATAGTAATTTTTAACTTCCGTGGCAACGCACGGGCACACACTTAGTGTGTATATATATATAGGGTAGGTATAACGGGAGCCCTGGGCTTCCAATAGTTAAAGGAAGCCCAGGCCGATCACCCCTGCAACCTGGTTCAAACCAGCGCACCGACTGGACCAGTCTGTCGGTTGCACCACCCGCGCCCACGTCTGTGCGCGCAAAAAAGGAAATGCATGCATGAGTCAAACACGTTCCCTTCCATCCGTGTAAATTTAGGAAAGATATGTGTGGCGGTTTCTATTTTTAAATGCTTAATTTTCTCCATAAATTTAGGATCGCTGCAACAGCCATGCAGCTAGACTCGTAAGGACCATTTTATGATATATACTGCTACTAAATATGCTACCCTGTGTAGATAATTATGCAATTCGATATACTGCGTAAAAATTTGTTACCAGCTACATGCACACGAATTTATGATGAAAATAATGTGCAATGAAAGGAAATTAATTACACGCATATAAACAAAAAATCATATTTAATGTTTTATTTCCTTCATAAATATAAGATCCCTCCAACAATCATGTAGCTAAACACATTAGATCTAGTTTATGATATATACTGATACAAATTATACTAAATGGTGTAAGTATTTATGCAATTCGTTACACTGCGTAAAAAATCTGGCATGTTGTTCACTGGTGGACGCATCTTCGGGTTGGAGCGTAATAACCTCAAGTTTTGGGTATAAAATCTCTCAATTATAAGCGTATATACCGAGCCAATGTGGGAGGTTGATAGTTCTAGTAGGTTGTTATTACGATCCTATTTTTATGGTAGATCCGAAAAATATGGCAGCCGCATGCATGCGGTTATACAGATCCAAAAATTATGGCAAAATACATGCATGAGTCAAACAAGTTCCCTTGCATGCGCGTAAATTTAGGAAAGATATGTATGACAGTTTTTATTTTAAATGCTTTATTTCCTCCATAAATTTAGGATCGCTGCAACAGCTATACAGCTAGACTCGCAATAACCATTTTATGATATATACTGATACTAAATATGCTACACTATGTAGATAATTATGCAATTCGGTATACTGCGTAAAATCTGTTACCAGCTGCATGCACACGAATTTATGATGGAAAGAATATGCAATAAAAGTAAATGAATTGCATGCATAGAAACAAAAAATCGCATTTAATATTTTATTTCCTTCATAAATATAGGATCCCTCCAACAGCCATGCCGCTAAACGCATTAAAACTAGTTTATGATGTATACTGAAACAAATTATACTACACGGTGTAGTTATTTATGCAATTCCTTACACTGCGTAAAAAATTTGGCATGTTGTTCACTGGTGGACGCATCTCCAGGTGGAGCGTAAAAACCTTAAGTTTTGAGCATAAAATCCCTCAATTATAAGCGTAAATACCGAGTCAATGAGAGGTTGATAGCTCTAGTAGGTTGTTATTACGATCCTATTTTTATGGCAGATCCGAAAAATATGGCAGCCGCATGCATGCGGTTTCTATTTTTATACAGATCCAAAAATTATGGCAAAATCGTGGGAGTTTTCATTGTATGCGCGCAAATTACGAACAGCATAAATTAAGGAATTGCCTTTCCAATGTGCATGCAGTAAACTGATATACGAACTCCGTGTTCAAGCATAAAATCATACAGTTTTTAGCGTAAATAATACATGTGGTAGGCATAAAACACAATAATCGAAAAGAAAACTGCGCCGGATCGGAGGATGTCACGTGCGATCATCGCTGCGCGCATCTCGAGCCTTCTGTGACGCCGCTCGCTCGAACATCGCGCCTCATGTGTCGCCGTCGCTACTCGCACGTCGACGGGCGTCGCTTGCTCGCCGGCCTTGGAAGTGCCGCCTCCTCGGGGCTTCGGGGACGCCGCCGCTTGCCCGCACAAGGGCCCCGCTGTCGCTCGCCCTCTGGATCGGGGAACCGCCGCGACTATTCCGGATCGAGGAACCTTCGCCACCGCGCGTCGAGGTAATGGAGTTGCAGCCACCGGCCTGGGAACCGCCGCCACCGCACAAGAGCACTGTCGTCGCTCGCCCTCTGGATCGGGAGCCGCCGGCGGCGGCCTGGGAACCGCCGCCACCGCATGTCGAGGTCGGGGAGCCGTGGCCACCGCAGCCACTGGCCGGGGGTCCACCGTCGCACGCGCTATCGAGCAACCGCCGTCGCTAATGAATCGAGATGGGGCGTGAAAAACTGATCTCTAGCACTACGGATTTTCTTTTATAGACGTCTGGACCTAGTCCGGCTCGACCGGATTGCACTGTCTGGCCTGAGCTTCCTTTAGTTATTGGAAGCATAGGGCTCCTAATATACAATATATATATATATATATATATATATATATAAGAAAAACTTTAGCGGCTTTTAATGGTTTTCATCGAACGATTTTTGGCTTTTTAGCAGTTCACATCCTGCAACAGCATTTTTCATAGACCACAACAACTTTTTTTCACAACCACAATCCAATCAAATAGACCCTTATTGTTATAGCCGGAAAGCTTATACTTTTTTCGGTCTAGCTAGATCGTCTTTCTAAGTCTATCATTAATGGGTCCAATGTAAATCGGTTTAGGTCAGTTTAATTTGTCTGTCCGAGTCATATTTTATAATACACTTTTATTTTTTTAAATATATATCTTTTACTCTTGACTTAAATGTAAACTATATTCTGGTGTACAGTAAAAATAGTATATCCACAAATGTTAATACATCTTATAATTTAAAGTAGACAGTATACAGCGAACATAAAAAAGAAACGACAGTGGAAAATTATCGTGTCGATTTAATTGTATTTTAATTTAATTTTAACGAGTATAATAAATCCTACTTGAAATAAAGAATCAGGCGTGCACGATATATGACCGGAGAGGCAGAGATTAACTTGAAAAGTAGTTGAGTGCAGGGGGCGATGGAGTCTCTTTAGGGATTTTTATATTAAAAACTTCAAAAAAAAGTATTACTGGATCCATGTCATCTTGTGGAGGGATGACATACATTATTTTTTTATAGTATTTTAGGCTTGATGTATTGTTTTAGACTTTTGAATATTTTTAAATGTAGAAATGAAAAAGGATTGGTTCGAAGTAGTTTGGAGTGGGCTCGCAATTGGTTTGTTTCCAATCTGTTTCAGCCCATATATAAAACAATATAGGCCTGCAACACACTACGTGGACCTCACATGTGATTTTAAGAAGCCACTAGCAGGCCCAAACGTACGATTATGACCGATGTTGTTTTTTTTTTTCACAAAACTGAATGAAGATTAGTATTGTTGATGATCTGACTATGGTAGGATCCAGGAGCGCATCTGGCACCGAGCTGGGAGGGCTGCAGCCCAAGAACATGGGAGTACCCTGTGTAGTAATCCCCTCGGCAGCCCGTTGAAAATCCTGGCCCAGCCGTACCCCCGCACAGCCCTGCCCAGATCCAAGAAATTTTGATATATTTAACACCAAATTCGCATGTCTTTAGAGATTTAACATCCTGGTCCACATGTCAATCACTCACAGTCGTTACTATGTGATGCCAAATCTCAAAACGCATGCTTCATTCCGTTCAATGAATCTCCCATTGTGGCGCCTCCGTATCGGCCAGCTTCATTCCGTTCGTCGCCGCCTACTAGCTCCCTTGACGACGGGGCAGAGTGTATGGCGATGGCGCCCTTTAATTGGTTTCGTATAATTATTACCCTATCATTGGGAGGGGAAAGCTAATAATAAGATGCACCAGTGTGCGGCCATTATTGAAAAACTATCCGGAAAAGTTTGGTGCAAAAAAGGGAGTTTATAATTGAACAACCTTCACAAAAGCAACGCACGCTTGTCGGTTGTGTCTGAAAGACACTCGCTGGCTCGCCGCGTTCTTCATCATCAACGACGTCAAAATTTAATACTTAGCTTTTATCACAGCAGCTAGCACCCCCTCCCTCCCGCTGAAACGCATTGGCATGTTTCTAGTCAAGTTAAATTACATCTCAAGCTTACAAAAGCTCCCCAAAAGGACTTACACAACCTTCACAAAAGTTTGCTGCCAAGTCAAAAGAAAAAAAGGTTGCAAAAGTTTGATGCTTACAAAAGTTCTATGCTAAGTCAAAAGAAAAAGGTTAGAAACAGACACCTGGACGATTACACAACTACACCTAAAAAAATAAAAAGCCCGAGCATGCACACTCGAAATTGTTACCAGCAGGTCAAACCCAAACCGCCGGCTGGCCGGATCCGTGAAAATGCTCGGAGCGCGAGGAGAGCAACCAAGCGAAATCACATCATTTCGTTTCTTTTTTTTTTCTCATTCACGTCATATCAGAAAAGCGCGGTCTCCGTTGCAGCAGAACGATCCGTGGTGGTGGTCGCCGCCACCAGCCACAAGCACTGCCCCGTCGTCCCCGGCGGGCCGGCAGCGGCCAAAGCCGGCGGCGACGTGGCGAACTGGGCGGGCGAGCCGAGGTAGTAGGGCGCTGTGAACGCAGAGGTAAACACCGGAGGAGACCCCGAGGCCGAGCGGCGGTGGTCGTTATTATCGTCGGCGCTGCCGGTAGTGGCGGTGGCAGCGTGCGGCGGCGGCGGCGGGAGCAGCACCGGGCGGTTCTTGCGGCGGCCGGAGCCGACCGGCACGTTGCGGATGGCGCCGCCGGCCGTCCAGTAGCGGTGGCAGGCCCGGCAGAAGTGGCGCGGCTGGTTCACGTTGTAGTTGTTGAAGTAGCAGAACTTGGTGTCCCGGCTAAAGCAGCGCGGGCACGGCAGCCGCGCCTCGGCAGCCGCCGCGCGCGCCCGAGCCACCTCCTCCAGCAAGTCGGGGCCGCCGCCGCCGCCGCGCCCCGACGACGCCGGCGCGGCGCCCGCGTGGCGCACGGGCTGCGGCTGCGGCTGCTGCTGATAATGCGTGGTGATGACCTTGCCGAACAGCTTGATGCCCGCCGCCCTGGTGGTCGGCATCTCGACGTGAGGCGGCAGCATGTTGCGCGAGGCCAGCGGCGGTGGCTCGTGGCTGGTTCGATGGTTTCTGAAGGAGCTATCACGTACTAGCTATCGGTATCAGGCATCCAGTAGACCTGGCCCTCGTATATATATAGCACATGTGGGGGGACTGTGGGAGTCAGTAGCTCAGTCTCAGTGCTTGGGTGCGTGCGCGGTGGACAGACACCATGATTTCCGTCATGCTCCGTGACTTCGTTGGTTGTCTGCAAAGTCATGCTAGTAGAGAAGTTTTACAAATTAAAGAAAGAAACTTTCCAAGTGAATGCAAGAACTGAGCTTCATCAAATATTTCTCCTGCAACCTGCAGGCATATGACTTGGTTACTAAGAATCTGAACAAAGCAGCACCAGCTGCATGCACCTTCCTAATCTTTTTCCCATCGTCGCCACATGCGTCTGTGACATAAAAGTTCACAAAAAATAAAAAAAAACTACCCGAAACAAGATTCTCGCCTTTGCTTTATCTCGGTAAAGCGCGTGCTTTGGGTGTTCATGCACGGTCTTTATCGTCCATACCATACGCATACGGCAGAAGCCCTAATCTGTAGCTTTTGATGCGCGCGCGCGGAATCAAAAGCGCGAGTCTTTTCGGTTGGAAAGACCGGCCCATGTCCTCCTTTTCCTGCCAGTCCAAACGAAAGCGCCTCTTTAAGCTTTGCGCTTTGGTCGCAAAGCCAAATTTGCCCAGGAACCTGCAGGCCCTTGATTTTAACCTCATGAGCTACGAGCTGTTTTCTGAAGAAAAAACAGAAGCACACTTCGTCGTCCTCGTCGTCGTCGTTCCATGCATCGGCGGGAGTCTCTCGACGTCATCGATGTCCACGGGCAAGCCTGAAAATCCCGAAGCGATCTTAAGTTTAGATAGTAGCGGTGTGGATGGAGAAACTAGATCATGGTAGCTAAATATATGAGATGTGATGCGTGCCGTTGTACACAAACAGGTTTGTATAAAGGAAACATATCCGCTGCACATTAGCCTATGATATATATGGTACACATGAACTAACAAGCTTCACAAAAAAAATTATAGAAAAAAATCTATACATATTATTTCCATCATACTCCTATGGTATACACACTTTCATGTTCAAATTCGTTATATTTCAGGTGTAATAAAAAAGAGAATATTTTATCCGATCTTCGAATATAAACTTGTTAGAAATTTTATCTTTCTTATTACAGCTAAAGTACAATGGATTTGAACTTAAAATTTTATATATAATTTAAATAAAATTAAAATGATATGTATGATTTTTTTAGAATTTTATGTAAACTTTATTAGCTTATCTATACTATCACTTAAAGCACCAGTTTCAACGGTCGTCTCGCGTCATCTTTTTACAAATAAACCCTCACAGCTATTTCAAATTAATCTGTTGCACGCCTATATATGACCAAACGTCGGCCCGTAGCCCGTCGGCCCATTTGATTAAATCAGCGTAAAATGTTAAAACGGTGCAGGAGGTGGGGTTCGAATCCATGCACTGATGGAAGAAGGGCGGGAGACACCGAGTAAAGCTGTCTAACCAATAGAACATCATGATCAGATGTTTTTAATATCGAATATAAATTATATATATGTATATATGTTTCTTTGTAAAATAAAAAATATAATCGTGTCGGGCCGGACCAGCACTACGTGTCGAGGCTACAACCCAAGCACAACACAGCGTTCTTGGCTCTTGCAAGCATTATGTTGTTTCTGAGACCACATTGGCGCAATGGACTCCATGGTGTTTGAGGTTGCTGAATTGGATAGAGCAACAATGATTTGTCACACTAACAGTAAAATAAAAGGTTATTTGTTGGTTTTAAACGTTAGTGAAAGTCGCCTAGAGGGGGGGGGGTGAATAGGCGGAAACTGAAATTTACAACTTTAAACACAACTAAAAGCTGGGGTTAGCGTTAGAAATAAATGCGAGTCCGAAAGAGAGGGCGAAAACAAATCACAAGCAAATGAGGAGAGTGACACGGTGATTTATTTTACTGAGGTTCGATTCTTGCAAACCTAGTCCCCGTTGAGGTGGTCACAAAGGCTGGGTCTCTTTCAACCCTTTCCCTCTTTCAAACGGTCACTTAGACCGAGTGTGCTTTCTTCCTTGATTTCCCGGGTCACTTAGACCCCGCAAGGACCACCACACAATTGGTGTCTCTTGCTTCGCTTACAAGGCTTTGAGAGTAAGAATGAGAGAAAGAAGAAAGCCAACCAAGCAACAAGAGCAACAAAAGAACACAAGTCGATCTTCTCACAAGTCCTAAAACTAGAGTTGAATTGTGGACTTTGATTTGATCGGAGGCTTTGATTTGTATCTCGGAGTGTTGTGTATTGCTCTTGTATTGAATGAGGAGTAGTGAATGCTTGGATGGTTGTAGAGGAGGTGGTTGTGGGGTATTTATAGCCCCCAACCACCAATTCAAACGTTGGGGTAGGCTACTGTCGATGGGCGCACCGGACAGTCCGGTGTGCCACCGGACACTGTCCGGTACGCCAGCCACGTCACCCAACCGTTAGGGTTCTGACAGTTTTGACCGTTGGAGCTTTGACTTATTGGTCCGGTGTCGCACCGGACAGACACTGTTCACTGTCCGGTGCGCCTTCTGCGTCTGCTCTGACTTCTGCCGCGAACTGTAGCTCTGTCTGGACACTGTGCAGTCGACCGTTGCGCTGGTAGCCGTTGCTGCCCTTGGTGCACCGGACAGTCCGGTGGCACACCGGACAGTCCGGTGAATTATAGCGGAGTGCGCCTGGAGAAACTCGAAGCTGAGGAGTTCAAACTGTACGGTCCCTGGTGCACCGGACACTGTCCGGTGGTGCATGTCACACCCGGTTTTTGGAAAGTGAACCGAATGCGAACCATGTATGTGCCAGGATCAGAAATTCACGTACACGGCGTTTACATAAATGACTCATCATAGCATAATGTTTCGAATAACAATAAAGAGTAAGTAATAATATTAAAGACTCGAGTCATTTACATAATATAAATCAAAGTACATAGAATAGAAACGTAGCCAACGTAAATGAACCCACCACAGGCAGCTGACTGGGGGAGGTCGCTAGCCTAATTCTCGAACTTATCGAAGTCCTGAGACTCCTGGGGATCCGCCTCGACGCCTTCTTCTTTACCTGAGCATAGATTGCACCAAAGGCAACCTGGTGTTTTGTGAAAGGAAGGGTGAGTACACATCAACATACTCAGCAAATGTCCTGTTTGGCTGAAGTGGACTAGCTTTATGTGGGGTTAGGGTCAAAGCAGTTGCTTTTAGTTTGTCAGGTATTTATTATTAGTAGAAGCCAAGTTTTAGTAATAACCAACCCGTTAATCATTTCCTCCTCGAGGAACATCATTATCATCATCGAGCCAAAACTATAAATAGAACCACTGTATCTCAAATCATCTGCATCTCTAATCAAAGAGGATCCCAAGGCCGCTCATAACCGTGAGCACGACTGATATATCAGTTTCATAACACTCTGCAGAGGTTGCACACTTTACCCATGAGCCGTGATCCCCTTTCTGCCCTAGGATCGCGACTCCCCATTGATCATTTCCAAGGTGAACTGGCAGGGTCTCACTACGTGGCTTTTCCCTAGGGTCCTCACTATGCGAATGTTGGAAATGACCATTGCATAGCGACCATCTGACGTACCAAAACCTATACCTCCGCCCTCAGGAAAAAGCCGTGGGACGATGCCCGTACCTAGATCCCTGAGCGAGATTATAGGAGCCATAACAGATGCCACCATTGCCATAGAGACCATCTGACGTACCAAAACCTATACCTCTGCCCTCAGGAAAAAGCCGTGGGACGATGCCCGTACCTAGATCCCTGAGCGAGAATATAGGAGCCATAACAGATGCCTCCGTCCCCTAATGACCAAAACCAACACCCAACATAAGACTTCCCTAATTACTCGGCCAAGGGCATCCCATACCACCCTCATGATTGCACTATTTTCCCGGGTGGTCTCTCAATGAATAGGTCCTTACGGAGAGGTACTCGGGAAACAACTTGAGTCCTCTAAAGTATCACAAGTTCATCATCATAATAAAGATATCATCATCGTATCATAAATGTTCACATCATGTTCATTGATTAAAGTAAAGCAATAGCATAAAGCTAACCATAATAACCCAAAAGGTAATCAAGGACAAGGTAAATACAAAGCAAGTCGACCTTTAGGTTTCAATAATATAATGCAGGACAGTGAATTATAAAGTAAGTAGGACATAATAGGTCAGATGACATTTGCCTTCACCAAACAGATGCTCAGGGTCTTCGATCTTGTAGAACTCGAAGAATCAGATCACTTGGTCGCCAACACTTGATCGTCGATTCCTCGAAGCTCGGAAACGAATCGCAATCTAATCGCAACGTGAAGCGACGACAAACAGGCACAAGCAAACATATATATATATATATATATATATATATATATATATATATATATATATATATATATATATATATATATATATATATATATATATATATATTATAAAAACATGCATGACGGAAAGCAACGCGTTACTACGGTCACGCGAGGAAAAGGAAACACGACAGACGGAGCTACGGTCTAGAAGTTAGCGCGTTAACGCTAAACAAGTATTAACTATAACCTTTAGTTCGACATTATCAAATATAAATATTATACACAGCTTAGTTCGATTAATCTGCTACACTAACAAATGTCAGTTAATTAAGTAATTTAATTAAAACATGAGATTCTAAGTGAGACGAATTTACGACGCCTGAAACAGCACGACAGCGTGCAAACGACGCACGGACACGCGCGACATAGCATGCTGACGGCACACGAAACAGCGCACACGATGAGCGCGAACGCGCACGAATCAGCATGCGACCACGGGCACATCACGCATGAACAACGCGCAGACATCACGCGCATGACGCGCGAAGCAGCACGCCACTGCGCGCGGAACAGCACCCGCGACAGACGAGAATAACTGAACAGGTGACATGTTTATACTAAACGAATGTTAAATAAATAGAAAGTAGTTAAACTAATATTATCCATGTTAATATTTATTATAAAAGCCTAAGTTGAACACTACACATTTAATCTAATTACAATATTAATCTAATAAATATTAATGGAGCGAGCCTTAAGTTAAGTATCTAAAATATATGACCCGACATATTAACATTATTAACGTGAGTGTTCGTAAGCGAAAACAACTTATTATCATGAGCAGACGTCGTGCGACCCGTGTCATCGACACATGAGATACGTGCGAGCGATGCGCGGCAAGGCGAGCGACATGAATAAGTGGCACATGCGACGCACGCAAACGACGTGTGACAACGCGTAGACAGTGCGACGACGCGCACGACTCACAAGAGTCGCTAACAGACATCGTGTTTATACTAAACACTAAATACGTATTAAGTACCACGTCTAGATTGTTAAAATCATATTACCACCTTTTTATGACCGCCTGCCTAAAATCATAATTTTAATCCGATTGAGTATTCAGTTTACTGACCGACAATTAAATAGGAAATTAATTAGCGCAGGGGGATAGACGAGGTAGACGGGGAGTAGACGGGAGTCGTCTAGGGGTAGACGGATGTCGTCAGGACCCCGACGACACGCTGCGCGCAACTGCGCACCACACGCGCGAGTCAACACGACTACGCATGCGAACAGCACGATGACACGCAAACGATGTCGCGCGCGAACAACAAACAAATAATTAACGAAAAGTATTTCAGTTGGTATTAATCACGTTAATTAATATTTATCCTTGTAAAAGCACGAGTTAAAACTATAGACTCGTTCTAATTAAATTATTATTTTATTAACCCTCAAACAAACTAATAATTGATTATTCAACTAAAATATGTGACACGACGACCACGAGCATCACACGTGTGAATAGCGTGTGCGACACCACGCGATACACACGTGGACGACACGCGCGGAACAAGATACAAACTAAATAGTCGTCGCATTTATATCAGACAAATATTAGAGTAACACATTTGAGTTACTAATAATTACGTCAACATGGATTCACAAAGCGTAACTTAACTAATATAAATTAGTTTAATTGGAGAGTCTAATTGACTAACGTTAGTTAAACAAAAACATAATTAATTATTTAAAATGTGAGACATGACGAAACGATAATATTATCGCGTAGACGATGCTCACCCCGCGACGATGGCGGACGACCGGACGGGCTCGCGGCGCGAGGACGTGCTGCGCGCACAACGCGAAGCGACGGCGAGGCTACCGCTACGCCGCGCAGATTACACCGAGGTTACGCAGGATGCACGTAAGGCTGCGCCGAGGGCGCGTGCGAGCGATTCGCGGCCAAGCCGGCCACGCGTAGACCGAGATGGTACTGCGTAGGCAGCAAGCAACGCCGGCCACACGTCGCGGGCGCACGCAGCCGCGCCGGGGGCACAGCTAGCCGTGCCGGGGCCGAGATGGCCGTGCCGGGGGCACAGCTGGCCGCGCCGCGGGGCTGCGCATAGGGCTGACGCGTAGGGCTCTGCCCTGGCCGCCGTGCTTGGCAGCGGGCCGGCTGCGTCGAGGTCTCACCATGGCCGCTGGCCGAGCTGGCAGGGACCAAGGGAGGCGGTTGGGCATCGGGTGGAGGGAGGGAGAAGGAAATGGGGTGATGGAGAGAGAAAAGTGGAGGGGAGTTGGATGAGGGGGCGCTGAAGTTCCTTCCCTAGGATTGGCATGGGCGGTAGGGGAAGAACGTGGGCGAGTGCCGCAGCGCATGAAGCAGAGAGAAGAATTTGGGAAGAGGAACAGGGCAACCGCATGGCTGACATGCGGGCCAAAGCAGCAGGCGGCGGCGACGCTCCACATGCGCGCTAAGGCGCCGCGAGGGCGCGCGGGCGGGGCAGAGGCGTGGCTGGGCCGCGCTGAGAGCACCTAGAGGGGGGTGAATAGGTGATCCTGTAAAATTCAACACTAAATAGCCACAAACTTGGTTAAGTGTTAGTACGGCTAAGTAGTGAGCTCTTGCGAACACATAAGTAATCACAGAAAGGCAATCACAAGCCAAGTAACACTTGCCTACTTCCACGTTGTGGCGTCCCAATGGACGAGGGTTGCACTCAACCCCTTTCAAGTGATCCAAAGATCAACTTGAATACCATGGTGTTCTTCTTTCTTAGACTTTCTCCCGTTTGCGAGGAATCTCCACAACTTGGAGCCTCTCACCCATACAATTGATGATCACAAAGAAGCACAGAAGTAAGGGAGGGGAGAGCAACACACACAAGACTTGAAACGAGAGCACAATCACGCACACAAGTCACAACTCGAGCTCAAAACACAACGCAAAGAGTTCTCAACTCAAATGGAGCTCAAGTGTAACGCCCTGAATTTGGGGGTAGAATTTTTTCTTCTTTTCTCTCACCAAATTCAGGCGTTACTCTTTCCTTTTTCCCTTTTCTTCTCGCTAAGCCTTGAAATTTTCCAAAGTCACAGCGGGTTTTGGCTTTAGACCTCGTGTAAAGCAAAACCTTAAAAATACTTTATTTTGTGTGATGCACCATGCCGAACCATGCATACTTTTTGATTGATTAAAAATGTGAATGCTTTCATCTAGAGGAAATTAGAAATTAGAAAAAAGAAAAGCCTTTTCTTTTTTCTTTTCTCTTCCCCCCTCTCTTTTTTTATTTTTCCAAAAATCCCCCCTCTCTCTCTCTCTCTCCCTCACCCTAGCCCTAGCGCCGCCGCCGCCTCTCCCCTGCCCTAGCGCCGCTGCCACCCCTCCCCGGCGCCGCCGCCGCGCCGTCCCCCTCCGGTGAGGCTCTCCCCCCTCCTCCTCCCTCCTCTCCTCCCTCTCCTCCCTCCGGCGCCCTCCCCCGCGCCGCCCGGCTCGGCCGCCCGGCGAGCTCGGCTCGACCCCGGCCGGCTCCGCGCCCGGCCACCCCGCGCCGCCCCGCCCTCGGCCCCGACCTCCCCCGGCCTCGCCCGTGCCCAGCCGGCCCCGCGTCCGGCCACCTCGGCCGCCCGCGCCGCCCCTCTCTCATGCCCGGCTCGGCCGTTCCCCGGCTCGGCCGCCTCCCGCGCCCGGCCTCGGCCGCTCGCGCCCGGCCTCGGCCGCCCGCGCCCCCGACCCCGCCCAGCCCGGCCACCCCGGCCGCCCGCCCCCCCGGTTCAACCGCCCCGGCCCTGGCTCGGCCGCCCGCGCCGCCCCTCCCCCGCGCTCGGCCTAACCGCCCCGCCCCGACCCCGGCTCGGCCGCCCCGTGCCCCGGCTCGGCCGCTCCCGTCGCGCCCCGGCCCGGTCGCCCCGCCCCCGCGCCCGGCCTTGCCCGACCGTGTCCTCGCCCCGTCCGTGCTTCGCTCGCAGTGGTCCGCGGCGTCCTCGCTCGCCCGTGCTCGCTTGCCCTGGCATGTTTGCCCGCTCGCCCCGCCGTGCCTTGCTCGCGTCGTGTCGGCCCTCGGCGTGGCCTCGGGCTCGGCCCAGCGTGCCTTCGGCGCGCGGCCTCGAGCTCGGCCAGCGCACGGCCCCGACGCGTGCGCGACTCGTTCGCGGCACGTTAAGTGTGGTTTTGCGCGTGCGCGTGCTCGCGCAGCGTTCTGGCGTAGCTCGTCGTGCTCGCGACGCGACGCATAGCACCCTGTTGCGCTCGCGACACGATCGTCTACCCCCTAGCCCCGTCTACCCCCCCTATCCTATCTGCGCTAATCACGTTGTTTATATTAATAAGATAGGAGTCTCAATTTGGAAATTGGTTACGTTAGTTAATTTGTATAGCTAATCGTCTATCTTATTCAATGTTAATCTACTAAAAGTGGTCACGTTTACATTAGTGCATGTAGCTAATTCTTTTGTTAGAACCAATTGGAACTAGAACACGTGACGTCTAGTTATTCACCAACCCGTAGTGCGTCTCGGGCATAAGCTTTAACTCTCGCGAGACCTTTTCTCATTTCTTTCTAACCATGGTAAACTCATTATTGTATGTGATATTTTATGCATGTTTAATCTATTGGTTCTCTTGTATGGTGTATTGTTGGTTTCCTAATTTCAATGGATGGTTGTATGTATGCTTGCAATCGCTTAGAGAACGATCCGGTTGGAGAGCCCGAAGAACTCGCAGGAGAAGCCCCTGAGCAGCAGTCGGTTGGTGGAGGCAAGTGTCCTTTGACCTATCTCTGTCCTATTCATTCTTTAATTCACCTCCCGCATTACACATTTATATTTAAGGATTGACTAGCTTTGTTATCCATGTCCTTGTTTACCTATTTGGGTCGGATTATTATTGTTTAGCTTCATGCTATTGCTCAACTCTAATCAATGAACATGATGAGATTGTATATGATATGCTGTTTTCCCTTCTCTTATTATGATGTTGTACTTGTGGTCTTCAAGGGGGCTCGAGCGGTTTCTCGAGTGCCTCTCCGTAAGGACCTGTTCTATGGATGACCGCCCGGGAAAACAGTGCAACCATGAGGGCGGAGTGGGACGCCCTTAGCTAAATAATTAGAGGAACCGGGGTGTAGTTCGCTTAGCCGTTGTGCCGTCAATGGGGCTCGGTGTATGCGGCTCGCTCTGCCAAGGTTGATTTGTCCCTTAAGGAGGAGTGCGGTACATTTAGGAAACCTAACGGGCGGCTACAGCCCCGGGGAATCTTTGTAAAGGCTACGTAGTGATGCCCTGCTGGACCACCTAGGTAGTGGTCAATGGGGAGTAGCTCTCTCCGGGTAGAAAGGGTATCATGGCTTGTGGGTAAAGTGCACAACCTCTGCAGAGTGTTTGAAAACTGATATATCAGCCGTGCTCGCGGTTATGAGCGGCCAAGGGAGCTCCAATGATTAGTGGTACTTGATCGAAGACATTTTGGTTTACAGGTGGCAATGAGACTGATGGTTTTGGTTATGACTATGGTGCTGGTAAGTGGTATTCTTTCCGTTTGGAAAGGGTACATCGGGCTAATAACTTGGGTTAATGCTAAAACCTGGCTTTCTATTAGTAAATAATAATCTGACCAACTAAAAGCAACTGCTTGACTTATCCCCACATAAAGCTAGTCCACTACAGCCAAACAGGATGCTTGCTGAGTATGTTGATGTGTACTCACTCTTGCTCTACACACCAAACCCCCCTAGGTTGTCAGCATTGCAACCACTGCTCAGGAGAAGATGAAGCTGTGGAAGGAGACTTCCAGGAGTTCCAAGACTACGACGAGTTCTAGGTGTGGGTTAGTGAAAGGGAATTAGGCTTAGACCTAGCTCCTAAATAATTTGGTGGTTGAATTGCCCAACACAAACATTGGACTAACTAGTTTACTCTAGTGCATAAGTTATACAGGTGCAAAAGGTTCACAATCAGCCAATAAAAAGACCAAGTGTTGGATTCAACAAAGGAGCAGCAAGGCAACCGAGGGCTCCTCTGGCCGGAGGCACCGGACTGTCCGGTGTGCACCGGACTGTCCGGTGCGGCCAGAGGACTTCGACTTCAAACTCTTCGCCCTCGGGATTTCTCGGAAGCCGGCGCGCTATAATTCACCGGACTGTCCGGTGTGCACCGGACATGTCCGGTGCTCCAAGGAGACGCGGCCTCCGGAACTCGTCAGCCTCGGGTTCGCTCGGCAGCCACTCCGCTAAAATTCACCGGACTGTCCGGTGTGCACCGGACTGTCCGGTGTACCAGCGGAGCAATGGCTCTCTGCGGCGCCAACGGCTCCCTGCGGTGCATTAAATGCGCGCGCAGCGCGCGCAGTCGTCAGGCACGCCCATGCCGGTGCACCGGACATCAAACAGTACATGTCCGGTGTGCACCGGACACCCAGGGGGGCCCACAAGTCAGAAGCTCCAACGGTCAGAATCCAACGGCACTGGTGACGTGGCAGGGGCACCGGACTGTCCGGTGTGCACCGGACTGTCCGGTGTGCCATCGAACAGAGGAGTTCCAGCAACGGTCACTTTTGGTGGTTGGGGCTATAAATACCCCAACCACCCCACATTCATTGCCATCCAAGTTTTCCAACTCTCAACCACTTACAAGAGCTAGGCATTCAATTCTAGACACATACAAAGAGATCAAATCCTCTCCAATTCCACTCAAACCCTTAGTGACTAGCGAGAGAGATTTGCCGTGTTCTTTTGAGCTCTTGCGCTTGGATTGCTTTCTTTCTTTCTCATTTGTTCTTGAGATCATCACTCAATTGTAACCAAGGCAAGAGGCACCAATTGTGTGGTGGCCCTTGCGGGGAAGCTTTGTTCCCGGTTGATTGAGAAGAAGAGAAAGCTCACTCGATCCGTGGGATCGTTTGAGAGAGGGAAGGGTTGAAAGAGACCCGGCCTTTGTGGCCTCCTCAACGGGGAGTAGGTTTGCGAGAACCGAACCTCGGTAAAACAAATCCTTGTGTCACACTCTTATTTGCTTGCGATTTGTTTTGCGCCCTCTCTCGCGGACTCGTTTCTTTATTACTAACGCTAACCCGGCTTGTAGTTGTGATTATTTTTGTAAATTTCAGTTTCGCCCTATTCACCCCCCCTCTAGGCGACTATCAATTGGTATCAAAGCCCGGTGCTTCATTAGAGCCTAACCGCTCGAAGTGATGTCGGGAGATCACACCAAGAGGGAGATGGAGACCGGCGATGACAAGCCCACTACAAGCCAAGGGAGCACCTCATCTTCATCGGAAGAGTCCCGCACCGAGAAAAGGGAGAAGAAGAAGAGATCCTCCAAGCGGAAGGAGAAAAGATCTTCCTCTTCTCACCACAAGGAGAAGAAGGAAAAATCTTCTTCTCACAAGCCGCATCGGAGTGGGGACAAGCACAAAAGGATGAGGAAGGTGGTCTTCTACGAGACCGACACTTCATCGACCTCCACCTCCGGCTCCGACGCGGCGTCCGTCACTTCTAAACGCCAAGAGCGTAAGAAGTATAGTAAGATCCCCCTACGCTACCCTCGCATTCCTAAACATACACCTTTACTTTCCGTCCCATTAGGCAAACCACCAACTTTTAATGGTGAAGATTATGCTATGTGGAGCAATTTGATGCGATTTCATCTAACCTCTCTCCACAAAAGATTATGGGATGTTGTTGAGTATGGTGTACAGGTACCATCCGTAGGGGATGAAGACTACGACACGGACGAAGTGGCCCAAATCGAGCACTTCAACTCCCAAGCCGCAACCATCCTTCTTGCCTCTCTAAGCAAGGAGGAATACAACAAAGTACAAGGATTGAAGAACGCCAAGGAGATTTGGGACCTACTCAAGACGGCGCACGAGGGTGATGAACTCACAAAGATCACCAAGCGGGAAACGATCGAGGGGGAGCTCGGTCGCTTCCGTCTTCGCCAAGGGGAGGAGCCACAAGACATGTACAACCGGCTCAAGACCTTGGTGAACCAAGTGCGCAACCTCGGGAGCGCAAAATGGGATGACCACGAAGTGGTTAAGGTTATTCTAAGAGCCCTTATTTTCCTTAACCCTACTCAAGTACAATTAATTCGTGGCAATCCTAGATATACACAAATGACCCCCGAGGAAGTCATCGGGAATTTTGTTAGTTTTGAATGCATGATTAAGGGCTCCAAGAAGATCAACGAGCTTGATGAGCCTTCCACATCCGAGGCGCAACCCGTGGCCTTCAAGGCAACGGAGGAGAAGAAGGAGGAGTCTACACCAAGTAGACAACCAATTGACGCCTCCAAGCTCGACAACGAGGAGATGGCCCTAATCATCAAAAGCTTCCGGCAAATCCTCAAGCAACGGAAGGGGAAGGACTACAAATCCCGTTCCAAGAAGGTTTGCTACAAGTGTGGTAAGCCCGGTCACTTTATTGCTAAATGTCCATTATCAAGTGATAGTGACAGGGACAACGACAAGAAGGGCAAGAGGAAGGAGAAGAAGAAGTACTACAAGAAGAAGGGCGGCGATGCCCATGTTTGTCGGGAGTGGGACTCCGACGAAAGCTCAAGCACTCCTCCGACGACGAGGACGCCGCCAACATCGCCGTCACCAAGGGCCTCCTCTTCCCCAACGTCGGCCACAAGTGCCTCATGGCCAAGGACGGCAAAAAGAAGGTAAAATCAAAGTCCTCCACTAAATATGAAACATCTAGTGATGAGGATAATGATAAAAATGAAGAGGATAATTTGCGTATTCTTTTTGCCAACCTTAACATGGAACAAAAAGAAAAATTAAATGAATTGATTAGTGCCATCCATGAAAAGGATGATCTCTTGGATTCCCAAGAGGACTTCCTAATCAAGGAAAACAAGAAACATGTTAAGGTTAAAAATGCTTATGCTCTAGAAAGAGAAAAATGTGAAAAATTGTCTAGTGAGCTAAGTATTTGCAATGAGACTTTAGACAACCTTAGAAATGAAAATGCCAATTTAATTGCTAAGGTTGATTCTCATGTTTGCATTGATCCTAGAAATGATAATTTTGATTTGCTTGCTAGGATTGATGAGTTAAATGTTTCCATTGCTAGCCTTAGAAATGAAAATGAGAAATTAATTGCTAAGGCTAAGGATTTTGATGTTTGCAATACTACTATTTCCGACCTTAGAACTAAAAATGATATGTTGCATGCTAAGGTTGTTGAACTTAAAACTTGCAAGCCCTCTACATCGAATGTTGAGCATGTTTCCATTTGTACTAGATGTAGAGATATTAATGTTGATGCTATCCATGATCACCTAGCTTTAATTAAGAAACAAAATGATCACATAGCACAACTTAATGCTAAGATTAGAGAGCATGACTTAGAAAATGAAAAATTTAAACTTGCTAGAAGCATGCTCTATAATGGGAGACGCCCGGGCATTAAGGACGGCATTGGCTTCCAAAGGGGAGACAATGTCAAAATTAATGCTCCTCCTAAGAACTTGTCTAACTTTGTTAAGGGCAAGGCTCCCATGCCTCAGGATAACGAAGGTTACATTTTGTACCCTGCCGGGTATCCTGAGAGTAAAATTAAGAAAATTCATTCTAGGAAGTCTCACTCTGGCCCTAATTATGCTTTTATGTATAAGGGTGAGACATCTAGATCTAGGCAACCAACCCATGCCAAGTTGCCTAGAAAGAAAGCTACTAATGCATCAAATGATCATGCCATTTCATTTAAAACTTTTGATGCATCTTATGTTTTGACTAGCAAATCTGGCAAGGTAGTTGCCAAAATTGTTGGGGGCAAACACAAGGGCTCAAAGACTTGTGTTTGGGTACCCAAAGTTCTTGTATCTAATGCCAAAGGACCCAAAACCGTTTGGGTACCTAAAACAAAGAACTAAACTTGTTTTGTAGGTTTATGCATCCGGGGGCACAAGTTGGATACTCGACAGCGGGTGCACAAACCACATGACCGGGGAGAAAAGGATGTTCTCCTCATATGAGAAAAACCAAGATCCCCAACGAGCTATCACATTCGGGGATGGAAATCAAGGTTTGGTCAAAGGTTTGGGTAAAATTGCTATATCTCCTGACCATTCTATTTCCAATGTTTTTCTTGTAGATTCATTAGATTACAATTTGCTTTCCGTATCCCAATTATGTCAAATGGGCTACAACTGTCTCTTTACTGATATAGGTGTTACTGTCTTTAGAAGGAGTGATGATTCAATAGCATTTAAGGGTGTGTTAGAGGGTCAGCTATACTTAGTAGATTTTGAAAGGGCTGAACTCGACACATGCTTAATTGCTAAGACTAACTTGGGTTGGCTCTGGCACCGCCGACTAGCCCATGTTGGAATGAAGAATCTTCACAAGCTTCTAAAGGGAGAACACATTTTGGGACTAACCGATGTTCATTTTGAGAAAGACAGGATTTGTAGCGCTTGCCAAGCTGGGAAGCAAGTTGGTGTCCATCATCCACACAAAAATATCATGACTACCGACAGGCCACTGGAGCTCCTACATATGGATCTATTCGGCCCGATCGCTTACATAAGCATCGGCGGTAGTAAGTATTGTCTTGTAATTGTGGATGATTATTCTCGCTTCACTTGGGTATTCTTTTTGCAGGAAAAATCACAAACCCAAGAGACCTTAAAGGGATTCTTGAGACGGGCTCAAAATGAATTCGGCTTAAGGATCAAGAAAATTAGAAGCGACAATGGAACGGAGTTCAAGAACGCTCAAATTGAAGGTTTCCTTGAGGAGGAGGGCATCAAGCATGAGTTCTCTTCTCCCTACACTCCACAACAAAATGGTGTAGTGGAGAGGAAGAATCGAACTCTATTGGACATGGCAAGAACCATGCTTGATGAGTACAAGACACCGGATCGGTTTTGGGCCGAGGCGGTCAACACCGCCTGCTACGCCATCAACCGATTATATCTTCATCGAATCCTCAAGAAGACATCCTATGAACTCCTAACCGGTAAAAAGCCCAATATTTCATATTTTAGAGTTTTTGGTAGCAAATGTTTTATACTTGTTAATAGAGGTAGAAAATCTAAATTTGCTCCTAAAACTGTAGAAGGCTTTTTACTAGGATATGACTCAAATACAAGGGCATATAGAGTCTTTAACAAGTCCTCAGGACTTGTTGAAGTTTCTTGTGACGTTGTGTTTGATGAGACTAACGGCTCTCAAGTAGAGCAAGTTGATCTTGATGATGTAGGTGAAGAACAGGCTCCATGCATAGCGCTAAGGAACATGTCCATCGGGGATGTGTGTCCTAAGGAATCCGAAGAGCCTCCAAATGCACAAGATCAACCTTCCTCCTCCATGCAAGCATCTCCACCAACTCAAGTTGAGGATGAGGCTCAAGATGTTGAACAAGAAAATCAAGAAGATGAGCCACCTCAAAATGACGGCAACGATCAAGGGGGAGATTCAAATGATGAAGACAAGGAGGATGAACAACCAAGACCGCCACACCCAAGAGTCCACCAAGCAATACAACGAGATCACCCCGTCGACACCATCCTCGGCGACATTCATAAGGGGGTAACTACTCGATCTCGTGTTGCTCATTTTTGTGAACATTACTCGTTTGTTTCCTCTATTGAGCCAACCAGGGTAGAGGAGGCACTTCAAGATTCGGATTGGGTGATGGCGATGCAAGAGGAGCTCAACAACTTCACGAGGAACGAGGTATGACACTTAGTTCCACGTCCTAATCAAAATGTTGTAGGAACCAAGTGGGTCTTCCGCAACAAGCAAGACGAGCATGGTGTGGTGACTAGGAACAAAGCTCGACTTGTGGCCAAGGGGTATTCACAAGTCGAAGGTTTGGATTTTGGTGAAACCTATGCACCCGTAGCTAGGCTTGAGTCAATTCGTATATTATTAGCCTATGCTACTTACCATGGCTTCAAGCTCTACCAAATGGACGTGAAGAGTGCCTTCCTCAATGGACCAATCAAGGAGGAGGTCTATGTTGAGCAACCTCCCGGCTTTGAAGACAGTGAGTACCCTAACCATGTTTATAGGCTCTCTAAGGCGCTTTATGGGCTCAAGCAAGCCCCAAGAGCATGGTATGAATGCCTTAGAGATTTCCTTATTGCAAATGGCTTCAAAGTTGGCAAAGCCGATCCTACCTTATTCACTAAGACTCTTGATAATGATTTGTTTGTATGCCAAATTTATGTTGATGATATCATATTTGGGTCTACTAACAAATCTACTTGTGAAGAATTTAGTAGGATCATGACACAGAAATTCGAGATGTCGATGATGGGGGAGTTGAAGTATTTTCTAGGATTCCAAGTCAAGCAACTCCAAGAAGGCACCTTCATCAGCCAAACCAAGTATACTCAAGATATTCTAAGCAAGTTTGGAATGAAGGATGCCAAGCCCATCAAGACACCCATGGGAACCAATGGGCATCTCGACCTCGACACGGGAGGTAAGTCCGTGGATCAAAAGGTATACCGGTCAATGATTGGTTCATTGCTTTATTTATGTGCATCTCGACCGGATATTATGCTTTCCGTTTGCATGTGTGCAAGATTCCAAGCCGACCCTAAGGAATCACACCTTACGGCCGTGAAACGAATCTTGAGATATTTGGCTTTTACTCCTAAGTTTGGGCTTTGGTACCCTCGGGGATCCACATTTGATTTGATTGGTTATTCGGATGCCGATTGGGCGGGGTGTAGGATTAACAGGAAGAGCACATCGGGGACTTGCCAGTTCTTGGGAAGATCCTTGGTGTCATGGGCTTCAAAGAAGCAAAATTCGGTCGCTCTTTCCACCGCCGAAGCCGAGTATATTGCCGCAGGCCATTGTTGCGCGCAATTGCTTTGGATGAGGCAAACCCTGCGGGACTACGGTTACAAATTAACCAAAGTCCCTTTGCTATGTGACAATGAGAGTGCAATCAAAATGGCCGACAATCCCGTCGAGCACAGCCGCACTAAGCACATAGCCATTCGGTATCATTTTCTTCGGGATCACCAACAAAAGGGGGATATCGAGATTT
Organism: Zea luxurians; assembly: GCA_029449295.1. Taxonomy (NCBI): domain Eukaryota; kingdom Viridiplantae; phylum Streptophyta; class Magnoliopsida; order Poales; family Poaceae; genus Zea; species Zea luxurians. The sequence continues at coordinate 19,050 of JAOPSE010000177.1, read as the reverse complement.
CTTACATTAATACTAAAGATCAATTGGCCGATATCTTTACCAAACCACTTGATGAACAATCTTTTACCCGACTTAGGCATGAGCTCAATATTCTTGATTCGAGGAACTTCTTTTGCTAGTCTTGCACACATAGCTCATAAATATACCTTTGATCTTGTCTCTTTTATATATGCTATGACTAATGTGTTTTCAAGTGTATTTCAACCAAGTCATAGGTGTATTGAAAGGGAATTGGAGTCTTCGGCGAAGACAAAGGCTTCCACTCCGTTCTACTACTCATCCTTCGCCGTCGCTCCGCATCATCTCTCCAACGTTGGTATAACCTTCACTCATTTATTTCATGACCAAAGGGGGAGAATGTACTTCATTGGGCTCTAATGATTCCGTTTTTGGCGATTCATGCCAAAGGGGGAGAAAATATGAGCCCAAAGCAAAAGGACCGCACCACCTAATTTCATAAGTTTGATAATTTTATATTGGTAAATTTCAAAATTGGTATCTCTTTGTGTTCTAAGAGAGGAGTAACGAGTATTTTCAAAATTGATGTCTTAAAACCCTCTTGAACACTAAGAAGAGACCTTATTTGAGGGGGAGTTTTGCTTAGTCAAAGGAAAAGCATTGGAAATAGGGGGAGAAAATTCCATATCTTGAAAATGCTTTGCAAAATCTTTTTCATTTACCTTTGACTATCTTGCAAAAGTACTTTGAAAAGAATTTACAAAAGAATTTGCAAAAACAAAACTCGTGGTGCAAATATGGTCCAATATGTCAAAAACAAAGAAATCATCCATGCGCATCCTATAAGTTTATATTGGCTCAATTCCAAGCAACCTTTGCACTTACATTATGTAAACTAGTTCAATTATGCACTTCTATATTTGCTTTGGTTTGTGTTGGCATCAATCACCAAAAAGGGGGAGATTGAAAGGGAATTAGGCTTAGACCTAGCTCCTAAATAATTTTGGTGGTTGAATTGCCCAACACAAACATTGGACTAACTAGTTTACTCTAGTGCATAAGTTATACAGGTGCAAAAGGTTCACAATCAGCCAATAAAAAGACCAAGTGTTGGATTCAACAAAGGAGCAGCAAGGCAACCGAGGGCTCCTCTGGCCGGAGGCACCGGACTGTCCGGTGTGCACCGGACTGTCCGGTGCGGCCAGAGGACTTCGACTTCAAACTCTTCGCCCTCGGGATTTCTCGGAAGCCGGCGCGCTATAATTCACCGGACTGTCCGGTGTGCACCGGACATGTCCGGTGCTCCAAGGAGACGCGGCCTCCGGAACTCGTCAGCCTCGGGTTCGCTCGGCAGCCACTCCGCTAAAATTCACCGGACTGTCCGGTGTGCACCGGACTGTCCGGTGTACCAGCGGAGCAACGGCTCTCTGCGGCGCCAACGGCTCCCTGCGGTGCATTAAATGCGCGCGCAGCGCGCACAGTCGTCAGGCACGCCCATGCCGGTGCACCGGACATCAAACAGTACATGTCCGGTGTGCACCGGACACCCAGGGGGGCCCACAAGTCAGAAGCTCCAACGGTCAGAATCCAACGGCACTGGTGACGTGGCAGGGGCACCGGACTGTCCGGTGTGCACCGGACTGTCCGGTGTGCCATCGAACAGAGGAGTTCCAGCAACGGTCACTTTTGGTGGTTGGGGCTATAAATACCCCAACCACCCCACATTCATTGCCATCCAAGTTTTCCAACTCTCAACCACTTACAAGAGCTAGGCATTCAATTCTAGACACATACAAAGAGATCAAATCCTCTCCAATTCCACTCAAACCCTTAGTGACTAGCGAGAGAGATTTGCCGTGTTCTTTTGAGCTCTTGCGCTTGGATTGCTTTCTTTCTTTCTCATTTGTTCTTGAGATCATCACTCAATTGTAACCAAGGCAAGAGGCACCAATTGTGTGGTGGCCCTTGCGGGGAAGCTTTGTTCCCGGTTGATTGAGAAGAAGAGAAAGCTCACTCGATCCGTGGGATCGTTTGAGAGAGGGAAGGGTTGAAAGAGACCCGGCCTTTGTGGCCTCCTCAACGGGGAGTAGGTTTGCGAGAACCGAACCTCGGTAAAACAAATCCTTGTGTCACACTCTTATTTGCTTGCGATTTGTTTTGCGCCCTCTCTCGCGGACTCGTTTCTTTATTACTAACGCTAACCCGGCTTGTAGTTGTGATTATTTTTGTAAATTTCAGTTTCGCCCTATTCACCCCCCCTCTAGGCGACTATCAGTTAGCGGCAACCCCCAGTTGGCTGCCTGTGAAGGCCGCGGTTATCTACGTTTCGTTTTCGCACTTTGATCTATTGTAAGGACTATATGGACGTCTCAGACGTATGATGTAATCGACTATTATTTCCCTTTTAATACTATTTGAGCACTGTGTGATGATGTCCATGTTATGTAACTGCTGTGTACGTGAGTTGCTGATCCTGGCACGTACATGGTTCGCATTCGGTTTGCCTTCTAAAACCGGGTGTGACATAAGCTGGTATCAAAGCCGTGCTGACTGTAGGACCGCTAACCTAGAGTAGAATGGTCGTTCTAAGGATTATAGACCTCTGTCCCTGCCTTGACTTTGGTACCCCTTCAAAAGTTGGTCATACTGACCAAACCTATGTTCTACTATATATTATACCTTGCTGAAAATTTTGTTTTATTCCAATCCTTCATTTATTTATGGTTCATTATTTGCTGGTCATATTAATTCTGTTCTCACTCTTTTGCTTGCGGTGTCTTTTGTAGATGGCTCGACTTAGACACACTGCACGAAAGTCCGTCATCCCCTTCTTACCCTCCCGCCTTGCAGAGCGTCCGCTTCGCCGTCCCGTGGCCGGACAGTCCAGCCACTTGGAGAGACTGCATCACCGCCTGCATGAGGAGCAGGAACGTCGACGACAGGAGCAGCAGGGCTCTTCCTTCTCGCTCCAGCAGGAGATAGAGTCTGTGAGGAGCTGCTCTCCTGTGCTTCCCCTGGAGGCGCCCCCTGCACCACCACTGGGCGCCCCAGCCTCTGGAGTAGCTGCTGGAGGAGACCCAGACGACGGAGGTGGCGACGACAGCTCGAGCCACGACACCGACTTCCCTGCTGACCATGAGCCGGAAGGATGGGTTGCTCGACCCATCACTCGCGACGCTGCTCGCGGGTGTCACTTCCACGACGCGCTCGACACCCTGCTGTAGGATTACGGGGAGGCTACACTAGCGCAAAACAAAATTTTCATCCCCATAATACCAAGAACTACTGCGGTTATAGGTCATGGAATTACCACTAGACGCGCAGAGCAGCGGAAGACGTCTCGATGTAGACGAACGCGTCGAGCAGTGCCGTGTAGTCGCCGGCGTTCTTCACGTCCTCGCACGGTTCGTCCAAGTGCTCCAGATGCAGCACCTCCGAGGTATCCACACGTACAGGGAGGAAGCGCCGCATACCGAACTGCTAGGTTCGCGACGGCGGCTTGGCGAGCGCGAGAGGCGAGCGGCGGCTGCTGGTTTGCAGGTGGCGAATTAGGTTATCTCTTAACCGCGCCCCCGCCCCTCATTATATAGGCGTTATGGTGGGCTTCTGACGCCGAGGCCCATCATTAACCCTAAAGCCCAGTCTAATTTCGGATCTAATCCGAATTAGGCTTCCTTCCCCTTAAGTGTGTGACCCTATAGGTTCACGTACAAATAGACATAGCCCGAGTACTCTTACTTGGCCCAATAATTGACAGCGGCCTCTAGCAAGACATGTCAACTCCTATGTGTACGTAAAGATCATATCAGACGAACCATTGCGACATTAAGTACATGCTGTTCCCTTTGTCTCACGATATTTGGTCTGGCTCTAAGCTGACCTCTCTTTCTCGATACTGTGAATTGGAATCCTTTCAATGGTTAACTCTTAACCCTAGCACGGCCATGCATTTCTTGATCCAATCACTCGAGGGGCCCAGAGATATCTCTCTCACAAAGAGAGGGACAAATTCCATCTTGACTGACCATGCCTCATAGCATGCTTCCTGACAAACCCAAAACTACCTTTATAACTACCCAGTTACGGGATAGCGTTTGATAGTCCCTAAGTAAGTCAATTCACATCTTGATAACATGCGACAATCTCAGGTCTAAGGATACAGTATTCATGTTGCAAGAAGAGAACTATATTACAATATCTCACGTTGGGTCGGTCCAGCCTCATGTCATACATGCGCCCACATTATTAATTTAACATCTCCATGTTCATGACTTGTGAAATGTAGTCATCAATTAATACATGTGCTAGTCATCGACTCTGACTAGGGACATCATTTAGAATAACCATATAAGTAAAGAATCTCACAAACAATTCACATAATTGCTAATCAATACAAGGTGCCTTCCATGGATATTCAATTAAGCAATATATATATCATGGATACAAAGAAATATGCTCATCTCTATGATTATCTCTAGGGCATATTTCTAACACCTGCTACGTCGGGCATTTGACCGGCGTACTTGGTCCATCGAGTATCGTTGTGTGGTCTACCAGCATAGTCGCGGGGTCTACCTAGACCGCTGGGAGGCGACCTGCTTGGTGCGCCGTCCGGAGAACAGTCTCTAGGGTGCAGAAGCTTGCTCAGAGCACTATTCTATCTCTGAGCGGGACTCAGCTGAGGCAGCCATGCAGGATGCTGCACGACGTGCGCTTTCGCACTACTGCTCGGTTCTCGGTGGGGTAGCTGACGGTCTTGACCTGAAGTATTACCCCCGCCATCCATCTGGTAGCACAGGAGGCGTGATTGTTTCACCTGCTGGTGAGGACAATCCTAGGTTGAGCAGCACAGTCAACCTAGCCGCCGTGCTAAACACGGAGCTGGACCATGCACTAGACGAGCTGAGTAGGGCTCGTGCTGAGATCGCCCTGCTGCGGGCTGAGCGCGCGGAACGTCGTCACTTGGATGATGGTTCCCCCCGCTCCCGTTGGGACTCAGCACCCGTACCGCTCACTTCGGCGTGGACGCCAGTCTTATGGCAATCCCGACTGCAAGACCAAGATAAATCTAGAACCATAGATCGTTAGAGTTGGATCTTGTAATTAATACAAAATATATACGTAGAAGCTACAGTCTTAGCGTTAGTCTCGCTTTTAGTTAGTCTTAGTTAGATAGGGTAGTTTGCTATATCCTGTGCATCTATGTTTGTCATGATGAACTATGTTTGGTTTGGATTTTTGTAATGACTGTCACCAGAGTGTGGGTACCCCCTGCATTTGGTTTACATATTATGTTAATGGAGTTAGTTATATAGTTGGAAACCTTTATTCCACTTTCCTCTTTATTTGAGAAGTTGTGCGGTCTGTGTTGGAGATCAGTGAAGATGCTCATCTGTTCAGTGCTGTTGAAGAATTCTATACTCTTTTCTTATGCTGCAAGATTTGCAAGATCAGTTCTGATGTGTAGTTGCATTCTGCAGATGTCAGAGAACAGGCGTAGAGGAGGAAGGCGTGCTCAGCAGGAGCGAGCCGCTCAGCAGGATGAGGTGCCCCAGCAGCAGCACCTACCACCCCCGCTCCCGATGTCCATCGAGCAGATGTTTCTGATGCAGACTCAAGCAGTTCAAGCCATCGGTCAGACTCTGGCCGCCATTCAGTAGCAACAGCAGCAGCAACAGCAGCAAGCACCACCTCAGCCTCAGATGCCTCAGATGCCCAGAGACAAGTGTGCTTAATTCATGAGAGGTCATCCTCCAACATTTGCTCACTCTTCTGACCCCATGGATGCTAAAGATTGGCTGCGCACTGTGGAGCGGGAGTTGCATACCGCTCAGTGCGATGACAGAGAGAAAGTTCTGTATGGTCCCTGTCTGTTGAGAGGAGCAGCCTAATCATGGTGGGAGTCTTATCTCGCCACCCATGCCAACCCCGACGCCATCACTTGGGAAGAGTTCAGAGGTAGCTTTCGTCAGTATCATGTGCCTATAGGTCTGATGACAGTGAAGAAGGAGGAGTTTCTGGCCCTTAAGCAAGGGTCATCATCTGTCAGTGAGTACCGAGACAGGTTTCTGCAGTTGTCCCGTTATGCTCCTGAAGATGTCAACACCGACGCCAAGCGACAGTACCGTTTCTTGAGAGGCTTGGTTGACCCTCTGCACTATCAGTTGATGAATCACACCTTCCCGACATTCCAGCACCTGATTGACAGAGCAATCATGACAGAGAGGAAGCGTAAGGAGATGGAGGATCGTAAGCGCAAGATCAGTGGACCCCAGCCTGGAAGCAGCAGCCGCCCTCGTTTCTCAAGCAACCAACCTCAGCAGTTCAGGCAGAACCAGCGTCCACCTCAGCAGCATCAGCAGTTCCAAAGGCAGTACCCTCAGCACCAGTATCAGAACCGTCAGAGCAATCAGTCAGGAGGTCAGATTCAGAGGCAGAATCAGCAGGCACCTCGTCTTCCTGCCCCAGCAAGCCAGCAGCACAGTCAGGCAGCACCAGCTCAGGTTGGAAACAGAGCATGTTTCCACTGTGGAGAGCAAGACCATTGGGTGATGCAATGTCCGAAGAAGGCAGCCCAGCAGTAGTCAGGCCCTAATGCCCCAGCAAAGCAGAATGTGTCTCAGCCTGGAGCAGGCAATCGCCCTCAGCCGCGCTATAATCATGGAAGACTGAATCACTTGGAGGCTGAAGCAGTTCAGGAGACCCCCGGCATGATAGTAGGTATGTTCCCAGTCGACTCCCATATTGCAGAAGTGTTATTTGATACTGGAGCAATGCATTCTTTCATTACTGCATCATGGGTAGAAGCACATAATCTTCCAATTACTACCATGTCAACCCCTATTCAAATTGACTCAGCCGGTGGTAGAATTCGAGCTGATAGCATATGTTTGAATGTAAGTGTGGAAATAAGGGGGATAGTGTTTCCCGCTAACCTCATAGTAATGGGTACTCAGGGAATGGATGTCATCCTAGGGATGAATTGGCTAGATAAGTATCAGGCAGTTATCAGTTGTGATAAAAGGACAATCAGGTTGATGTCCCCACTAGGAGAGGAAGTGGTGACCGAGTTAGTCCCGCCTGAGCAAAGAAAGGAAGTTGTTATCAGATAGCTATCGATAGCAGTGAAGCAGACCCAATTGAGAGTATCAAGGTTGTGTCTGAGTTCCCAAACGTGTTTCCAAAGGACTTACCGGGTATGCCACCAGAGCGGAAAGTTGAGTTTGCCATAGAGCTTCTTCCTGGAACCGCCCCTATCTTTAAGAGAGCTTACAGAATATCTGGACCGGAGTTGGTTGAGCTTAAGGAGCAGATTGATGAGCTGTCAGAGAAAGGTTACATCCGGCCAAGCACCTCGCCTTGGGCCGCCCCTGTCTTGTTTGTGGAGAAGAAAGATGGCACCAAAAGGATGTGTATCGATTATCGAGCTTTGAATGAAGTCACGATCAAGAATAAGTACCCTTTGCCCAGAATAGAAGATCTGTTCGACCAGTTTGAGAGGAGCCAGTGTGTTCTCCAAGATTGATCTGAGGTCAGGTTATCATCAGCTCAGGATCCAACCTTCGGACATTCCGAAGACGACATTCATTACCAAGTATGGGTTGTATGAGTTCACTGTGATGTCTTTTGGATTGACCAATGCGCCGGCCTTTTTCATGAACTTGATGAACAGTGTATTCATGGATTATCTTGATAAGTTTGTGGTGGTATTCATTGATGATATTATGATTTATTCTCACAGCGAAGAAGAACATGCAGATCATTTGAGGATGGTATTGCAGAGATTGCGAGAGCACCAGTTGTATGCAAAGTTGAGCAAATGTGAGTTCTGGATCAATGAGGTCCTGTTCTTGGGTCACATAATCAACAGAGAAGGATTGGCTGTGGATCCGAAGAAAGTGGCAGACATTCTGAACTGGAAAGCGCCAACGGATGCTCGAGGAATCAAGAGCTTCATCGGAATGGCCGGATATTATCGGCGATTCATTGAAGGGTTTTCGAAGATTGCGAAACCAATGACAAGCGTTGCTAGGCAACAAGGTTGAGTTCAAGTGGACCCAGAAATGTCAAGAGGCTTTTGAAGCGCTGAAAGAGAAGTTGACAACAGCGCCTGTCCTAGTCTTGCCTGATGTGCACAAGCCCTTCTCTGTGTACTGTGATGCTTGTTACACAGGTTTGGGATGCGTACTGATGCAAGAGGGAAGAGTTGTGGCTTACTCGTCCGACAGCTGAAGGTTCATGAGAAGAATTACCCAATCCATGACCTAGAGTTGGCAGCAGTGGTTCACGCCACTGAAGACATGGAGGCACTATCTGTATGGACAGAAATGTGATGTTTACACAGACCACAAGAGTCTGAAGTACATATTCACTCAGTCAGAGCTGAATATGAGGCAGCGAAGATGGTTAGAGTTGATCAAAGACTATGAGTTGGAGATTCAATTACCATCCAGGCAAAGCAAACGTAGTGGCAGATGCTTTGAGCAGGAAGAGTCAAGTCAATTTGATGGACGCTCGTCCGATGCCTTATGAGTTGGCCAAGGAGTTTGACAGGTTGAGTCTCGGGTTTCTGAACAATTCGCGAGGAGTCACAGTTGAGTTGGAACCTACCTTGGAGCGAGAAATCAAAGAAGCGCAGAAGAATGATGAAAAGATCAGTGAGATTCGGCGACTGATTCTAGATGGCAGAGGCAAAGATTTTCGAAAAGGATGCAGAAGGTGTGATATGGTTCAAAGACCGATTGTGCGTTCCTAATGTCCAATCCATTCGGGAGTTGATTCTCAAGGAAGCTCATGAGACTGCTTATTCGATTCACCCTGGTAGTGAGAAGATGTATCAGGATCTGAAGAAGAAATTCTGGTGGTACGGAATGAAAGAGGGAGATTGCAGAGTAGGTGGCTATGTGTGATAGTTGTTGATGGATTAAGGCAGAGCACCAGAGACCAGCTGGATTGTTGCAACCGTTGCAAATTCCTCAGTGGAAATGGGATGAAATCGGTAAGGATTTCATAGTCGGATTGCCTCGCACTCGAGCCGGCTACGATTCTATTTGGGTAGTGGTGGACCGTTTGACCAAGTTAGCCCACTTCATACCTGTCAAGACCAACTATAGCAGTGCAGTGTTGGCAGAATTGTATGTGTCTCGGATCGTTTGTCTGCATGGTGTGCCAAAGAAGATAGTGTCAGACAGAGGAACGCAGTTCACCTCTCATTTCTGGCAGCAGTTTGCATGAAGCCTTGGGTACACATCTGAATTTCAGTTCAGCTTATCATCCGCAGACAGATGGCCAGACTGAAAGGACCAATCAAATTCTTGAAGACATGTTGAGAGCCTGTGCGCTGCAAGATCAGTCCGGATGGGACAAGCGATTGCCTTATGCAGAGTTCTCCTATAACAATAGTTACCAGGCCAGTTTGAAGATGTCACCATTTCAAGCGCTCTATGGAAGGAGTTGTAGAACTCCGTTGCAATGGGATCAGCCTGGGGAAAAGCAAGTGTTCGGGCCAGACATTTTGCTTGAAGCCGAAGAGAACATCAAGATGGTCCGAGAAAATCTGAAGATAGCGCAATCGAGGCAGCGAAGCTATGCAGATACAAGGAGAAGAGAGCTGAGTTTCGAAGTCGGAGACTTGTCTATCTGAAAGTGTCACTGATCAGAGGAGTCAGAAGATTCGGAGTCAAAGGCAAGCTAGCACCCCGCTACATTGGTCTGTACCAAATTCTCTCAAGGCGTGGAGAAGTGGCCTATCAGCTCAGTCTGCCAGAGAATTTGTCCGCAGTGCATGATGTCTTTCATGTGTCTCAGTTGAAGAAGTGCTTGCGTGTGCCAGAAGAGCAGTTGCCAGTGGAAGGTCTTGAAGTCCAGGAGGACTTGACCTACGTTGAGAAGCCAGTGCAAATCCTTGAGGTTGCAGACAGAGTCACCCGAAGGAAGACCATCAGAATGTGCAAAGTGAGGTGGAATCACCATTCAGAGGAAGAAGCAACCTGGGAGCGTGAAGATGATCTGATGGCTAAATACCCAGAGCTCTTTGCTAGCAACCCTGAATCTCGAGGGCGAGATTCTTTTAAGGGGGATAGGTTTGTAACGCCCTGAATTTGGGGGTAGAATTTTTTCTTCTTTTCTCTCACCAAATTCAGGCGTTACTCTTTCCTTTTTTTCCCTTTTCTTCTCGCTAAGCCTTGATCTTTTCCAAAGTCACAGCGGGTTTTGGCTTTAGACCTCGTGTAAAGCAAAACCTTAAAAATACTTTATTTGTGTGATGCACCATGCCGAACCATGCATACTTTTTGATTGATTAAAAATGTGAATGCTTTCATCTAGAGGAAATTAGAAATTAGAAAAAAGAAAAGCCTTTTCTTTTTCTTTTCTCTTCCCCCCTCTCTTTTTTCTCTTTTTCCAAAATCCCCTCTCTCTCTCTCTCTCTCTCCCTCACCCTAGCCCTAGCGCCGCCGCCGCCTCTCCCCTGCCCTAGCGCCGTCGCCACCCCTCCCCGGCGCCGCCGCCGCGCCGTCCCCCTCCGGTGAGGCTCTCCCCCCTCCTCCTCCCTCCTCTCCTCCCTCTCCCTCCTCCCTCTCCTCCCTCCGGCGCCCTCCCCGGCGCCGCCCGGCTCAGCCGCCCGGCGAGCTCGGCTCGACCCCGGCCGACTCCGTGCCCGGCCACCCCGCGCCACCCCGCCCTCGGCCCCGACCTCCCCCGGCCTCGCCCGTGCCCAGCCGGCCCCCGCGTCCGGCCACCTCGGCCACCCGCGCCGCCCCTCTCCCGCGCCCGGCTCGGCCGTTCCCCGGCTCGGCCGCCTCCCGCGCCCGGCCTCGACCGCCCCCGACCCCGGCTCGGCTGCCTCGGCTCGGCCGCCCGCCAGCCCCCGACCCCCCGCCCAGCCCGGCCACCCCGGCCGCCCCCCGGTTCAAACCGCCCCCCCTGGTTCAACCGCCCCGGCCCCCGGCTCGGCCGCCCGCGCCGCCCCTCCCCCGCGCTCGGCCTAACCGCCCCGCCCCGACCCCGGCTCGGCCGCCCCGTGCCCCGGCTCGGCCGCTTCCCGTCGCGCCCCGGCCCGGTCGCCCCGCCCCCGCGCCTGGCCTCGCCCGACCGTGTCCTCGCCCCGTCCGTGCTTCGCTCGCAGTGGTCCGCGGCGTCCTCGCTCGCCCGTGCTCGCTTGCCCTGGCATGTTTGCCCGCTCGCCCCCGCCGTGCCTTGCTCGCATTGTGTCGGCCCTCGGCGTGGCCTCGAGCTCGGCCCAGCGTGCCTTCGGCGCGTGGCCTCGAGCTCGGCCAGCGCACGGCCCCGACACGTGCGCGACTCGTTCGCGGCACGTTATGTGTGGTTTTGCGCGTTGCGCGTGCTCGCGCAGCGTTCTGGCATAGCTCGTCGTGCTCGCGACGCGACGCATAGCGCCCAGTTGCACTCGCGACACGATCGTCTACCCCCTAGCCCCGTCTACCCCCCATATCCTATCTGCGCTAATCACGTTGTTTATATTAATAAGATAGGAGTCTCAATTTGGAAATTGGTTACGTTAGTTAATTTGTATAGCTAATCGTCTATCTTATTCAATGTTAATCTACTAAAAGTGGTCACGTTTACATTAGTGCATGTAGCTAATTCTTTTGTTAGAACCAATTGGAACTAGAACACGTGACGTCTAGTTATTCACCAAACCCGTAGTGCGTCTCGGGCATAAGCTTTAACTCTCGCGAGACCTTTTCTCATTTCTTTCTAACCATGGTAAACTCATTATTGTATGTGATATTTTATGCATGTTTAATCTACTGGTTCTCTTGTAAGGTGTATTGTTGGTTTTCCTAATTTCAATGGATGGTTGTATGTATGCTTGCAATCGCTTAGAGAACGATCCGGTTGGAGAGCCCGAAGAACTCGCAGGAGAAGCCCCTGAACAGCAGTCGGTTGGTGGAGGCAAGTGTCTTCGACCTATCTCTGTCCTATTCATTCTTTAATTCACCTCCCGCATTACACATTTATATTTAAGGATTGACTAGCTTTGTTATCCATGTCCTTGTTTACCTATTTGTGTCGGATTATTATTGTTTAGCTTCATGCTATTGCTCAACTCTATCAATGAACATGATGAGATTGTATATGATACGCTGTTTTCCCTTCTCTTATTATGATGTTGTACTTGTGGTCTTCAAGGGGGCTCAAGCGGTTTCTCGAGTGCCTCTCCGTAAGGACCTGTTCTATGGATGACCGCCCGGGAAAACAGTGCAACCATGAGGGCGGAGTGGGACGCCCTTAGCTGAATAATTAGAGGAACCGGGTGTAGTTCGCTTAGCCGTTGTGCCGTCAATGGGGCTCGGTGTATGCGGCTCGCTCTTGCCAAGGTTGATTTGTCCCTTGGGGAGGAAGTGCGGTACATTTAGGAAACCTAACGGGCGGCTACAGCCCCGGGGAATCTTTGTAAAGGCTACGTAGTGATGCCCTGCTGGACCACCTAGGTAGTGGTCAATGGGGAGTAGCTCTCTCCGGGCAGAAAGGGGATCACGGCTTGTGGGTAAAGTGCACAACCTCTGCAGAGTGTTTGAAAACTGATATATCAGCCGTGCTCGCGGTTATGAGCGGCCAAGGGAGCTCCAATGATTAGTGGTACTTGATCGGAGACATTTGGTTTACAGGTGGCAATGAGACTGATGGTTTTGGTTATGACTATGGTGCTGGTAAGTGGTATTCTTTCCGTTTGGAAAGGTACATCGGGCTAATAACTTGGGTTAATGCTAAAACCTGACTTTCTATTAGTAAATAATAATCTGACCAACTAAAAGCAACTGCTTGACTTATCCCCACATAAAGCTAGTCCACTACAGCCAAAGAGGATGCTTGCTGAGTATGTTGATGTGTACTCACTCTTGCTCTACACACCAAACCCCCCCAGTTTGTCAGCATTGCAACCACTGCTCAGGAGAAGATGAAGCTGTGGAAGGAGACTTCCAGGAGTTTCCAAGACTACGACGAGTTCTAGGTGTGGGTTAGCGGCAACCCCCAGTTGGCTGCCTGTGAAGGCCGCGGTTATCTACGTTTCGTTTTCGCACTTTGATCTATTGTAAGGACTATATGGACGTCTCAGACGTATGATGTAATCGACTATTATTCCCTTTTAATACTATTTGAGCACTGTGTGATGATGTCCATGTTATGTAACTGTTGTGTACGTGAGTTGCTGATCCTGGCACGTATATGGTTCGCATTCGGTTTGCCTTCTAAAACTTGGGTGTGACATCAAGTCACTATCTCGAAGCATCGAATGCGTGAGAATGGAGTCTTGGAGTCTTAGGATCTTTCTTGTAAGCTTGGGTTGACTCCTCCATGCGCCTAGGGTCCCTTTTATAGCCCAAGGCAGCTAGGAGCCGTTGGAGATCAACAAGGAAGGCCATTCTTTGCCTTCTGTCGGGTGGCGCACCGGACAGTCACTGTAGACGGTCCGGTGCGGATCTCCTTCCTTTTCTGGCGCAGAGGACCGTTACACCTCGGCGTCGGTTGGCGCACCGGACACTGTCCGGTGCACACCGGACAGTCTGGTGCCCCCTTCCGACCGTTGGTGCGGGCCACGTGTCGCCCGCCGATTTCGCTGCCGACCGTTGTGCAGTCGACCGTTGGCTCACCGGACAGTCCTAGTGCACCACCGGACAGTCCGGTGAAGTTTAGTCGTACGCCGTTGAACTTTTCCCGAGAACGACGACTTCGCCGCGGACGACTCACCAGACAGTCCGGTGACACCACCGGACAGTCCGTGAATTATAGCCGTACGCCGCCGTCGAGTCCCGAGAGCGACCGGTTCACCTTGGACTCGTCTGGCGCACCGGACACTATCCGGTGCACCACCGGACAGTCGGTGCACCCAGACCGAGCAACAGTTGGCTGTACACAGCCAACTCTTTTCCAATCTATTTTCTCCTGTTTCTAGCACTTAGACACAATACATTAGTACCCAAATCAATGTACTAAGTCTAGAAACGTACCGTGTTACATGATTTGCACTTCTTCAATCTTTGGCACAAATTAACACCTTAGAGAATATGTGTTGGGCACTTAATCACCAAAACACTTTAGAAATGGCCCAAGGGCACATTTCCCTTTCAATCTCCCCCTTTTGGTGATTTATGCCAACACATCCAAAAGCAACCAAAAGAAGTGCAATATCAATGCAAAAGAGAACCAAATTGTTTTTTACTCTAATTTGGCATATTTGGATCATACTTTGCCACCACTTGGTTTATTTTTGCGAATCAAATTCATTTTCCTATCTCTACAACAAACTCACATGTTTGGGCACAAAGAGAGATAATCCAAGAGTATTGATAAGAGCCAAAAACTCCCCCTTTTTCCATAGTCATAAATTCTCCCCACAAGGGACCAATTTTGCAATAAGAGTGTTTTGGACAAATCAAAAAGTTCTAACTCTACTCTTTTCGAAATTTCGCAAGTGGTAGCTGATCCATTTGCTTTGGCTTAATTTCTCCCACTTTGGCATTAAGCACCAAAATAGGATCAATCTTGGCCCTTTAACCCCATTGCCTCACCAAAATTGTCAATTAAGAGCAAAAAGGCAATACGAGCATAGATATGAACTTGAGTTAATATCGGAGTGCAGTGGAAGTCTTTGCATGGTCCAAGTTCACCTTTCCCTTTCAATTCACTTTTGAGACTAAATCAAGTAAACTCAAACACAAAGGTTAGTCTCAAAGGGTCAAGTTGTAGCATGCCTCCCCCTAAATAAGTGTACCACTTGCAAATGGGCTTGTGAGGTCCGGGGATCATGTGTACAACTTGAGCACCACAAATGAACAAACACAGATTGAAATGCATAAATTAACATGATCAAAGGCATAAACACATGTATGCTATAGATCAATCCAAGTTACGCGAATCTACGACAATTAGCTCACTACGCAACCTACAAAACCTTTTCTCATCTAAAGGCTTGGTGACGATATCGGCTAGCTAGTTCTCGGTGTTAATATGGTACACTCGATATCCCCCTTTTGCTGGTAGTCTCTCAGGAAGTGATGCTAGGATGTCTACGTGCTTAGTGCGGCTGTGTTCAATAGGATTATCCGCCATGCGGATTGCACTCTCATTGTCACATAGGAGTGGGACTTTGCTCAGAATTGTAGCCAAAGTCCTGGAGGGTTTGCCTCATCCAAAGTAGTTGCGCGCAACACTGTCCTGCGGCAACATACTCGGCCTCAGCGGTGGATAGGGCAACAGAAGTTTGTTTCTTGAGCTCCATGACACTAGGGACCTTCCTAGAAATTGACACATCCCTGATGTACTCTTCCTATCAACCTTGCATCTAGCATAATCGGAGTCTGAATATCCAATTAAGTCAAAGGTAGACCCCTTTGGGATACAGATACCGAAGCAAGGCGTAGCACTAAATATCTAAGAATCCGCCTTAACGGCCACAAGGTGACTATCCCTTGGGTTGGATTGATATCTAGCACATATGCATACGCTAAGCATAATATCCGGTCTACTAGCACATAAATAAAGCAAGGAACCTATCATAGACCGGTATACCTTTTGATCAACGGACTTACCTCCTTTGTTGAGGTCGACATGTCCGTCGGTTCCCATTGGTGTCTTTGCGAGCTTGGCGTCCTTCATCCCGAACTGCTTGAGGGGGTCTTGCGTGTACTTCGTTTGGGAGATGAAGGTGCCGTCCTTGAGTTGCTTCACTTGGAACCCAAGGAAGTAGTTCAACTCGCCCATCATCGACATCTCAAATTTCTGTGTCATCACCCTGCTAAACTCCTTACAAGACTTTTGGTTAGTAGAACCAAATATTATGTCATCGACATAAATTTGGCACACAAAAGATCACTGTCACAAGTCTTAGTGAAAAGAGTGGGATCGACTTTCCCAACCTTGAAAGCATTAGCAATTAAGAAATCTCTAAGGCATTCATACCATGCTCTTAGGGCTTGCTTAAGTCCATAGAGCGCCTTGGAGAGCTTAAAAACGTGGTCGGGATACCTGTCATCCTCAAAGCCAGGGGGTTGTTCCACATACACCTCCTCCTTGATTGGCCTGTTGAGGAAAGCGCTCTTCACATCCATTTGGAACAACCTGAAAGAGTGGTGAGCGGCATAGGCTAATAGAATGCGAATAGACTCTAGCCTAGCCACAGGAGCAAAAGTCTCCTCGAAATCCAAACCTACGACTTGGGCATAACCTTTTGCCACAAGTCGAGCCTTGTTCCTTGTCACCACCCCGTGCTCGTCCTGTTTGTTGCGGAACACCCACTTGGTTCCCACAACATTTTGCCTGGGACGTGGCACCAGGCTCCAAACTTCATTCCTCTTGAAGTTGTTGAGCTCTTCCTGCATGGCCAACACCCAGTCCGGATCTTGCAAGACTCTTCTACCCTGAAAGGCTCAATAGAAGAGACGAACGAGTAATGCTCACAAAAGTTAGCTAATCTTGAGCGAGTAGTTACTCCCTTGCTTATATCACCCAGAATCTGGTCGACGGGATGATTCCTTTGAATCGTCGCTCGGACTTGAGTTGGAGGGGCCCGTGATGCTTCTTCCTCCATAGCTGGTTCTTCTTGTGCTCCCCCTTGATCATGCGCCTCTTCTTGAGGAACCTGTTCATCATCTTGAGTTGGGGGATGCACCGCTGTTGAGGAAGAAGGTTGATCTTGCTCTTGTTGTTCCTGTGGTCGCACATCACCTATCGCCATCGTGCGTATTGCGGCCGTTGGAACATCATCTTCATCTACATCATCAAGATCAACTTGCTCTCTTGGAGAGCCATTAGTTTCATCAAATACAACGTTGCTAGAGACTTCAACCAAACCCGATGATTTGTTGAAGACTCTATACGCCTTTGTATTTGAGTCATAACCTAGCAAAAACCCTTCTACAACTTTGGGAGCAAATTTGGAATTTCTACCTTTCTTTACTAGAATGTAACATTTACTCCCAAATACACGAAAGTATGAAACGTTGGGTTTATTACCGGTTAGAAGTTCATACGAGGTCTTCTTGAGGAGGCAATGAAGGTAGACCCGGTTTATGGCGTGGCAAGCTGTATTCACAGCTTCCGACCAAAACCGCTCAGGTGTCTTGAACTCTCCAAGCATCGTCCTTGCCATGTCGATAAGCGTCCTGTTCTTCCTCTCTACCACACCATTTTACTGTGGTGTGTAGGGAGCGGAGAACTCATGCTTGATTCCTTCCTCCTCAAGGTACTCCTCCACCTGTAAGTTCTTGAACTCAGACCCGTTGTCGCTTCTTATCTTTTTCACCTTGAGCTCAAATTCGTTTTGAGCTCTCCTTATAAAGCGCTTTAGGGTCCCTTGGGTTTCTGTTTTATCCTGCAAAAAGAATACCCAAGTGAAGCGAGAAAAATCATCAACAATAACAAGACCATACTTACTTCCCCCGATGCTGAGGTAGGCGACGGGTCCGAAGAGGTCCATATGAAGTAGCTCCAGGGGTCTTGATGTGGCCATCACATTCTTGCTGTGATGAGTGCTTCCCACCTGTTTACCTGCTTGACAAGCTACACAAGGTCTATCTTTTTCGAAAAATACATTGGTTAGTCCTAACACATGTTCTCCCTTTAGAAGTTTATGAAGGTTCTTCATCCCAACATGTGCTAGACGGTGATGCCACAGCTAGCCCATGCTAGTCTTAGCAATTAAGCATGCATCTAGATCAGCCTCCTCTTCCGAAAAAATCAACTAAGTAGAGTTTGTCGTCTAGTACACCCTTAAAAGCTAATGAACCATCACTCCTTCTAAAGACAGACACATCTACATTGGTAAATAGACAATTATAACCATATTACATAGTTGATTGACAGACAATAAGTTGTACCAGAGCGATTCAACTAAGAACACATTGGATATGGAATGCTCGGATGAAATGGCTATCTTTCCTAGTCCTTTAACCTTGCCTTGGTTCCCATCTCCAAAGATGATTGAGTCCTGGGAATCCTTGTTCTTGATGTAGGAGGTGAACATCTTCTTCTCCCCCGTCATGTGGTTTGTGCATCCGCTGTCGATAATCCAACTTGAGCCCCCCGGATGTATAAACCTGCAAGGCAATTTACACTTGGGTTTTAGGTACCCAACTTTTGTTGGGTCCTACGAGGTTAGTTACAATAGCCTTTGGGATCCAAATGCAAGTCTTGTCTCCCTTGCATTTGACCCCTAACTTCCTAGCAACCACTTTTTTATTTTTACATGTGAGTACAAAAGTAGTGTTGCACGCATGGAAAACAGTAGCAGATTCATTACGCATTTTCCTAGGTACATGATGTAAAACATGATTTTTCCTAGGCATATTTCTACCATGCACAAAAGTAGAGCTTGAAGCAATCATAGCATGTGAATCATAAGCATCATAACTCCTATTATAATGAGCATTCCTAGAAAATTTTCTATCATAAATGAAAGCATGATTTCTTTGAATGCTACTAGCCATAGGGGCCTTCCCTTTCTCCTTGTTGGGAATGGGAGCCATTTGGCTTGTTAAGTTCTTGGCTTCCTTTCGAAAGCCAAGCCCATCCTTAATTGAGGGGTGTCTACCAACAGTGTAGGCATCCCTAGCAAATTTTAATTTATGAAAGTCACTTTTGCAAGTCTTAAGTTGGGCATTAAGACTTGCAACTTCACCATTTAATTTGGTAATAGAAGTAAGGTGTTCAACACACGCATCAACATCAAAATCCTTACACCTATTACAAATGACAACATGCTCTATACAAGAACTAGATTTATTAACTCCTTCTAGCTTAGTAGTTAATTCATCATTTAAGCTCTTTAGACTAGAAACAGTTTCATGGCATGCAGACAACTCAGAGGATAGAATTTCATTTCTTTTAGTTTCTAAAGCAAGAGACTTTTGTACACTAACAAGTTTATCATGCTCTTCATACAAAATATCCTCTTGCTTTTCTAAAAGTCTATCCTTTTCATTTAAAGCATCAATTAACTCATTAATTTTATCTACTTTTGCTCTATCTAAACCCTTAAATAAATCGGTATAATCTACTTCATCATCACTAGAATCATCATCACTTTAAGTAGTATACTTAGGGGTTTCTCGAGCGCTTACCTTTGAGCTT